>OY743160.1:15010000-15635000 GCA_963555695.1 Dasypolia templi | reverse complement strand
GACGCACCGGGCGTCGGAAGAGGGCGGACAACGTCCTCTTCCGGCCCCCCTAAATGGGTCCAGGGGCCACGGATTCGGAGACATCCGTCGCCCCCCAACATCAGGACCCGAAAAGGCGGCGTGCGTAGCGTTCGCGCGCGCTGCTCACAGACGTTGCGAGGGGAGTACACCTCACTCCCCCAGCCCGAGACGGGTCCCCCCCACAAGCGGGCTGGCACCAGCCGGGGTTGCGGAAGAATCAAGTGTATAGGTGAGTGGTGGAACACCGGGTTGATTTTTAGTCGGTAAGAATCAGACACCCCCGCCCTCCCGAGTGCGAGGTCTGAACTATAGTAACAAACAACAGTGTGTGTACGTCGTGGGGCTGTCGGAGCTAACATCAGCTCGTGACAGATCACCATCGGCAGCAAGTATGCGTGCAGAAGAGATAAACGGTGAGGAGACGGGATGAAGTTTTAGAGGCAGCTGAGCGACCGACCAGCTCAGAAAACGAACATGGAGCCAAACAACAAGTTAGACGATTTGTTGAAAAAACAGTATGCGAATTTTAAAGCGTTTGCTCGTACAACCGCAAACATAGATGTGGACTCTATCTCAGATGAGTGGGAATCTGAAGAGGTGTTGAGGTCACTACAGGCTAGATGGTCAGCTATCGACAGACTGCATTGGCACATCGAGATCGAACTGGAGGGAGAGAACGAACTATACAACAACGTGTACGATATGTATGATAAAAATTCAACAGCCGGAAAATGTGGTCAGTCGCACACAGGGAAACATCAACTCCTCAACTGGACATACCAAACTACAACGGGAACTACAAACAATGGGTATCGTTTAGAGAGCTATTTACGGAAGTTATTCATAACAACCCCTCGTTATCAAGCGGCCAAAAGATGAAATATTTAAAGGGTTAGGTTCGTGGAGAAGCTGAGAAACTTAAACAACATATTTTATCGATAAGTACCGATAACTATTCGGAGTGCTGGAATATTCTCACGCATCGGTATGACAACAAAAAACTATTCTCGTCCCATTTGAACATTATGCTAGGTCTGCCAAACATACAACAGCAATCGTTACAGCAAATTAAACGAATGCATAATACCACGCTGAAATGTCGTAATGCCTTAAAACACTTAGGAATTGACACCACATCGTGGGACCAAATTATCGTACATGTTCTAGGTCAAAAGCTAGACACAGAAACATACACCGACTACATGACTCAACGTAAAATTCGCTGAAAAATTCGAAAGAACTACCAGTTCTCACAGAGTCCTTAGAATTTTTGGAAACAAAATTAACATCCCTGAAAACAGTTCGCCGTACTGATAGCGTGCCCTGGAAGACGTCTCATCAAAACAATTATCCAAATCAAACATCAAAAAATAAGAAAAATTATTACAACAATTTAACCAACCAAAGTAACGGAAATAGAGCTGTTGCGAAATTGATGCACGAGTCCAACATAAAATGCCCACTTTGCAATAACCAATATGGCATTTAAAATTGCAAAGCATATTTAAAAATGAGTGACGATAAAAGGCAACCAAACTGTAACTTTGCACAAATTGTTTATGAAGCCATTTCGGAAAGCAATGCACCTCCAACTTAACATTCAGAAAATGCCAAGATCAAAATAACACCATTTTACATAACGCATTTTCGAAATTAGCGAACGCATCAACTATGTCGTCCAGCGGCACCAACGTTGGGAAACTAAACGCAAAGTGCTATGAACCCGTGACGGGCACAGTGAATATACAAAACCATGCGCGCCTTAATCCTCAGTTAATAAGGATATCTGATCCTTATTAAATGAGGAAGCGGCTCAGATGTTAGGTATCAAGTGACGACGATGCAAAGGAGTCTTCTTTGGAGTGGGGCAAAAGGAAAACAGTTGTAAGGGGATGAAAAGCATAGAATGTCTTTCTTCGTTCAACAGTTTTGAATTCGAATCCAACGTGCTCATCATGAACGAACTTATTAAATGTCTGCTAAACCAAACATTCGCTAAACCAAATTGGAGTTACTTAAATAACATTAACTGAGGTGACCCGGAATCCTACAAAAGTTGACCAATTGACTTGCTTTTGGGAGCGGACATTTATGCTAACATTATGCTAGGTGGAATTATAAAACGAGAACATGCCCAACAGACGACGGCTCAACAAACACAACTGGGATGGTTACTATCCGGTAACGTAAAACATACCTTTGTAATGTGGTTCTCAATAACATATACGAGATTCAACAAAACGTCAACAAGAAACAGTAATCGTCGCAGCAAAATCGAAACTTACACCAAGTCAAAAGAGTATAACATTGCCACGAATGGAACTTTGTGGTGCTTATCTACTATCTAAGGTCCTCGAAAAAATAAAACAGTGTTTATATTGTCATCTAGAAATCTATGGATGGTGTGATTCTATGGTGGTCATAGGGTGGCTACAAGGCGATTCAGCACGTTGGAAACTTTTTGTGGCTAACTATAAAACAGATAATGCCGGCAAACTGCTAGCGATATGTAAAATCGGGGGACAACCCGGCTGACTGCGCCAGCCGAGGGTTAACAGCGCCCCAACTATAACAACATCAATCCGTCGCTACGGATCTTAAAATATACTCCTACTTATGAATTACATCGGAAGAACTTTCACAATGTAAACAAGAAGATGAAAAGTTTATGTGCTATTGGAAAAAGCCGATATACCATCTGAACAACGAAAAAATGTTTTATGATCTCGACCGCGACACAGATAAGTGCAAGGTACAAAGATCTAGATGCGATATCACTAACAAACCCGTCACTATTCTTGTACCATTGCTGCAATACGAACAGTCAGGTGGAAGTAGGAGAAATATTATCCACTCTTCACATCCATCAGTATGCAGTTAGCTACATCCTGGTCGGCGCACTGGCGCTGACACCGGGACCGCTGCTGTACAGATGGCTGCGGCTGGGCCCACATCACGGCGGACATGGAGATTCAACCCACAAGAAGTGTTAGTGTGTGAACGTCAATAGTTAGTGCTAGTGCGCGGCAAAACATAAGAGAACGTCCATGTAGTGCGACACATATTTACGGTGAATTAAGCACTACAATGGTGAATAGGGCGTGTCCACGCGTGCCTAAGAATCCTTTAGGAACAATAAGCTCTTATATTTAGTTCAAATCATTTTTACTTTTGTTATACTAATATCATAATCTTAAGTTGACTTAAACATTTGTAAACATTATTATCATGATCATACCATTATTTACTAACATAACATAGTGTGACTGTCTGTCACTTATTCCTATATATTAACACAATATTTCATTTATTCTAAAACCATGCACATTGTTCGGCCCACTTTAGAAACACATTAAATCTTAATTTTATGGTCTGACAGCTTGATGCGTTACCCTAATTAATAACAGAATATCGTAATTCTTTACACTTGTAAAACAATATTGAGCCTCTTAGAACCCATTCCATTTCTATTTTATGGCACACATCTGGGAATCGTAAAAACCCCGGCACGCAATTGAGAAACAAGAAATATAAAAATATATTTTAAATCGAAGTTTACAAAAAAATAGCGTGGGAAACGACTGAGCCCCGATTTTAGAGTCTGGCGGGAGTGATGAGGGATGACAGTTGGTTTTAGGCCGAGTGAGACAACAGTTGATATAGACTCAACAGGGCAGGCTAGTTAAGTTAGGAAGTTGGTGAGTTGCTTCGGGAAGTACCTGTGTCGCATAAACAGGGAGCCGGACGCCCGGTGTCACCACTGCGTCGACTGCCGGGAGGACAGAGTGTGCCGCGTGGAAGGGGCCGCGCCGTGCCCTCATCACAGAAGTAGGCAGGGAACTGTCGCTGCCGACCGTAGTGAGTTCGATGGTCGGCAGCGTGGAGTCCTGGGACGCAGTGGTTTCCTTCTGCGAAACAGTTATCTCGCAGAAGGAGGCTGCGGAAAGGGAAAGACAGATCTTGTCCACTCTCCCGATCCGTTGTACTCGACTAATGACGACTTTAACCCGTAACTTGCGTAACCACATATTGAAGGCAGAACCGTAAATACTCTCAGTCCATCTAAATCAAAATATGCAATAAAGCCAATTTCTAAATCAACACTATTTATCGAAACACGAAAATTTGGACACTTTGCCGCTGACAGCCGCACTATATCCTCGAAATGGAAAAGTTTAACGAGATGCGAGGTGACGAAATACCACCTCGGCAGGCACCGAGTACGATCGCATTTAGTTTTGCTACAGACTGAGTCTACGGTACGCTTGTGCGATATTTCCTGTTATCATAATAAGAAATGGGGCTACGCTGGCGTAAAGGTGTTTATAACATTACTACGCGTTTAGAATTTTATACTCAATACTCCGTGTCCAAGTGGGCTGTTGTAGGAAAGCGAGTTACGACTGATCAGATACCTGTTACGCTAGCGTTTCGGTAATGTTACATGTATTTATTCTGCATAATTTACTCTGCATCCCTCTATTATTTAGCTTTCTAAAAACATTCTCAATCATTTTCATAACTATGAATAACCTAGCCTTATTAAAGTTGTCAAGGACATCAGACTTCTATAAAATTGGGAATTCATTTCTACTATCGGTGGGAGAGTGACCAAGTCTGGTGACGAGCTCTACAGGGCCGCACGGGGTAGAGTGCGGCCTTTTCCCCTTAGGGGGAAACCGACCCTAACAATAATATTACCATAATTAGGAAAAACGAAAACTTTATCAGCCTAGGGTAATTTAGGTACTGACACAATATGTTGGGGGGAGACCGACCCCAACTTTTGTTGTTCAATTTTATTAGCCTTGAGTTATTTAGGTATTGTCACAATAGGTTCATCTCACTAAAATATAGAAAAAAAGTCATTGTGCTCGAGGTATATATTGATTTAAAAAAGCTTTTGACACAGTCAGTCGAAAATTACTAACATAAAAATTAGAAAGCATTAACATCCAAGGTTCGATCATATCTAGCAAACAGATGTCAAGTAGTCAAATTGGGAAACGATCAAAGTCAACAATTACCTATCCAATGTGGGGTTCCACAAGGGTCTTTATTTGCCCCGTTACTTTTCGAAATTTATATTAATAATATATACGAGTTAGGCCAACGACCCTGTCCGGTGAGGACCTGTGTCAGGCGGAAGCTGAGGACGCCGTGGCGCCTCTCCAACCACTCCTCAAAGAGGGGACTTGCCCCCGCTATTGTGGCGTGCAGCACTGTGCTGCGACAATCGCACCCTCCATTTCGCCATGAGATCCCGCCGCAGCTCTGTCCGCTGTACCGTGATTTCTCGCGGCAGCGGAGTTACACCCCGGCGTTTTGCCTCCTCGCGCCACTCCCATACGTGCGCGAGGGCTTTTGCCTCCAGATCCCATGGCGGCAATCCGGCAAGGAAGCTCGCCGCCTCGCAGGTGACCGTGCGGTATCCCCGGACCAGCCGGAACGGACGGCCATGACGCGTTCAACCGGCGGGCTGGTCGGCGCCTCAAAGAACGCGCCCACACCGGTGCCCCGTTAAGGGCCATGGACTGCACGTCTCCCGCGTAGAGCCTCCGGTAGGAGGCGTTTGGACCCCCTAGCTTGGGCAGGAGCCGCTTCAAGGCAGCGCAAGCCCGCTCCAATCTGGGAGTCAAACGTCAGAAATGCTCCACGAAGTTCCACCGGCTGTCGAGGACGAGTCCCAAGTACTTTATCGTCGTATCGACGCCTACGTGAACCCCTCCTGCCGTTATTTGGGAACCCGACTGTGGCGTGATCCGAGAACCATGAAAACACATGGCCTCGGACTTGTGCAAGGGCCACTTCGAGTACCAACTGGACGAGGATCCTCTCAACGATTGTCGCAACCCCGAGTGTCGCTAGCTCGGCCGCCGCGACCTCCCCTGTGCCAGGACCAGCGTAGCAAACCACGCTGACGCCACTAGGGAAGTCGGCGCGCACTCAATCGTAACCGATATCCCACAGAAGCGGCCCCAGGACCGATTCCTGTGGGACACAGCACGACATCTCTCGCCGGTTCCACTATCCTCGGTGACCAGGGTAGATGACGGCCCTGTCCGTGAAGTAGGCCTCGACCACACGACACAGGTAGGTGGGCAACCGGTGATACCGCAATGCCTCCCTGATGCAATTCCAGGGCAGGGTATTGAAGGCATTGGCGATCTCGAGAGACACCGCCAAGACGACTCCACCCCGGGCCACAGCATCCCCCGTCGTGAGGGCTCGCACGCGTATGATGGCGTCCACCGTAGAGCACCCCCTGCGGAAACCAAACTGGCTCTCCGCCAAATCCGGCCCCACCCGCACCAGCCGCCCGACAAGGCGGTTTGCAATGACTCTTTCAAAGAGCTTGCCCACCTCATCAAGCAGTACAATGTGTCGGTAAGCGAACAGAGAGTCCGCAGGGTGCCCCGGCTTCTTAATGTCATGTGTGTGTAAACTGTGAAAGATCCCTGATGCATGTTCGTTTTCACACACTGACACGTAACCCTGAAAGCATTAGCACATTCATGATCTGAACGGATTTTTTCCTCAACAAGTTAGTAAATAAATATTTTTTAAACGATAATAAAGTTCATAATGTATCATTTCATACCATAATAATTATTCGATACATTATGAAAGAAAGAAAAGAAAGAAAGAAAAAACGTTTATTTGCGGTAAACATGACGCAGTGATTGAACACAAACACCAAAAATAACAAGTTGGGGGAAAATATGCGTCACATCCACGCAAAACGGCCATCGCTCAGCTTAATGCTACGACCCTATCCGAGACAGAGCCCCAGCGCTGGTTTTCAGCGACAGCCGGCGTTGAATGACGTCGCCCGGTGCAGCAATCGCTAAGATTAAAACTAAAATACATACACATAAAAACTAGATAAGTGTTCAATAAAATAAGTACAACAAACAATTTTTGTAAAATGGTAACATTCCGGGCATCGAATGCTCACGCGCCGTTAGCCTTTGATAATCTGTGCGCGCAGCTGTCATATAAACAGGTTTGACGTTTTGACACATTGTTATTGTTGTACCTGGTAATAGTTATGTAATAATTAAATGGCGCATTATGTAATGAATGTTATGATGAAATTTTAACAACAAAAAGATGTATTCGGTGACTGTGTTGGTACGGCTATTGTAAAATAGTGTTTGTGAAATTTGTGCTAGGAAATGCAGATGACAAACTAAGTGACATAACGGAGAACCTAGGTCTAAAGACAATGGTAAGTAACATCGTGGATATAACGAAAAATAAAGAAATTGTTTGAATTGTTTGGATAAATAAAAGTAGAACAAGTTATAAATTATAATAATCTTCAAGGAACTAACTTGACAAGCCGTGGTGTGCCAGTTGAATTAATAAGGTTTTTCCGTAATTTACAGACAAGGTGGCATTCCTAAGTGTAAGGGTTGGGAGCTGTGGTGTAAAACATATAATAAAACAGCCCCACAGACAGGAGAGCGAATGCCAAGCAGCCCACGCACTAGGTGATTCCCATCCAAAGCTTGCAAGCCATGACCCCAGAGGTACAGTGAACAACTTTTTCTTTTTGCCGCCCATGTTGGCCACGAGCTTACAGAGCGCCATCTCCAGTACCTAGGCGGCCAAACAACGTCAACGACAACATTCAACAACAATAAGAAAATATCATTGTTTCAAGATAATGTTTAATTAAATAATAATATCAGCCTATGCTTGTCCCTTCATCATCACTCTGCTAAAGAAGTCCACTGCTAGCCATAGGTAGGCCCCTCGCGGGAATTTGCTGTATGCAAGAAGCAAAGGACCGGTCTATGTGATACATTTAGATTTTTGTACAGTACTGTAGTTCAAAATGATGGGTTAGATAAAAATAATATTAATACCAGCCTGTTATTGTCCCACACACTGCAGGGCTACTCGTACAGAGAAGGCACGAGTATTGCACGCTTGCTCAAGACCGGTTAGTGATTTCAGACTTATATCAACTAAAAGTCCAGGTTTCCTCGGTATGTTTTTCATTCACCGATGCCAGTAAACTTAGAAAGTACATATGAATTGGAAAAAGTCACAGTGGTACTTAGCCAAGAATTGAACCCACAACCTAGTGCATGAGAAATGAGGCCATAACCGCTAGATTATCACGACAATGTAAAAGCTTACTGTATTGAACGTCAAAATGTCATAACAAAGTATTAATTTACAATGTCTTAAATCTCGTCGCCTCCGAGTTCTGCAGGGCTAACATGACAGACTCGAAAATTACTCACTCTCGCATTTTCTCGTCACGTCTTTATAGTCACTTTACTATTTTCTGACAGCACTGCCATTCAAAACATTCGACTCGTTCTTTCAAACTTGACGTTTTGTTGTTTAACCCTAACATGCCACTTACGTTATCTCTAATTTTGACAATAAACATGAGAAAATCACCGATTTTCTCTAATTTAGTCGTCCTCGATTTTGACGACGAGACGAGAGATAATTAAGATACAATTAAAAAATATTTAAAAAAAACTCCAAAATAACATGGCAAATTCATAATTATACGTATTTAGTCATCATTTTATTATTAAAAATAATAATAAAAAAAATACTTACTTTTATACTACTATTTACATTGGAACGACGTTCCTTTCGGCTGCCGCGAGAAAAACTGTGGCGGAGGGGAGCACTATTACATAGATGGGCATCACGTGCAGTAATAACCAGTCTCTTTGCCAATAATAATGATTTTTGAAATCTAGGAAGTTGTGGGTGTGTGGCGATATAAAACTTTTGCAAAATAATGACTAAAGCCACTAATTTTGTATTCAAAGCTCCGCCCAGAGCGGTAGAAGCTATTTAATTCCCACCCAACTCACATTCCGGTAAGTACCAGGCCCGGTTAGCCGGGCCTGGTACTTACCGGACGGCGAGCTACCCATTACTTGCCGTCCGCAAGCCCACACCTACGGTGGTCGGGAATCTGCTGCCAATACATGATTACCAGGGCGTCACCTGCGGCGACCTGGGGGCGTGAGGGCGCAAGATTTGTCTCCTCCTTCGCATTACTGTTTCGCATAAGGAAGTGACGGCTTTCCATTCCCTATCGCTCGCATGGTAAGCCATGGCCTGGACGAGGGCTAGATGCGAGAGATCGCAGCCATCGATCGCCTCCACGAGGACACGGCGGAGAAAGGAGTGACTCCTGACATGACGGTTATAGAAAAGTATGGAAGAAGAAGACATGCACAGGCTGGAGAACGGTGTTCAAAGGAGATGCATAATGCTCCCATACAAGTTTGGCCCAGCTTGGACATAAATAAAAAAATATATGATATGAAGGCATATTTGTATTTAGTAGTCTTGTAAATATTTTATTACTCCAGCAGGTCTAACATAACATGCACAAGAACGCTCTCTATCTCGTTTTGTTTAATTGCAACATCGGTCGATGTTCCGCATGGAATTAGTATGTTCTATATTGATTTTACGTCTACCTCTTTTAATTTATGTTTAGTTTCTTGTAACCGACTTTTTTTACTAAAATTTGAATACAAAATTAGTGGCTTTAGTCATTATTTTGCAAAAGTTTTATATCGCCACACACCCACAACTTCCTAGATTTCAAAAATCATTATTATTGGCAAAGAGACTGGTTATTACTGCACGTGATGCCCATCTATGTAATAGTGCTCCCCTCCGCCACAGTTTTTCTCGCGGCAGCCGAAAGGAACGTCGTTCCAATGTAAATAGTAGTATAAAAGTAAGTATTTTTTTTATTATTATTTTTAATAATAAAATGATGACTAAATACGTATAATTATGAATTTGCCATGTTATTTTGGAGTTTTTTTTAAATATTTTTTAATTGTATCTTAATTATCTCCCGTCTCGTCGTCAAAATCGAGGACGACTAAATTAGAGAAAATCGGTGATTTTCTCATGTTTATTGTCAAAATTAGAGATAACGTAAGTGGCATGTTAGGGTTAAACAACAAAACGTCAAGTTTGAAAGAACGAGTCGAATGTTTTGAATGGCAGTGCTGTCAGAAAATAGTAAAGTGACTATAAAGACGTGACGAGAAAATGCGAGAGTGAGTAATTTTCGAGTCTGTCATGTTAGCCCTGCAGAACTCGGAGGCGACGAGATTTAAGACATTGTAAATTAATACTTTGTTATGACATTTTGACGTTCAATACAGTAAGCTTTTACATTGTCGTGATAATCTAGCGGTTATGGCCTCATTTCTCATGCACTAGGTTGTGGGTTCAATTCTTGGCTAAGTACCACTGTGACTTTTTCCAATTCATATGTACTTTCTAAGTTTACTGGCATCGGTGAATGAAAAACATACCGAGGAAACCTGGACTTTTAGTTGATATAAGTCTGAAATCACTAACCGGTCTTGAGCAAGCGTGCAATACTCGTGCCTTCTCTGTACGAGTAGCCCTGCAGTGTGTGGGACAATAACAGGCTGGTATTAATATTATTTTTATCTAACCTTTAATCATTTTGAACTACAGTACTGTACAAAAATCTAAATGTATCACATAGACCGGTCCTTTGCTTCTTGCATACAGCAAATTCCCGCGAGGGGCCTACCTATGGCTAGCAGTGGACTTCTTTAGCAGAGTGATGATGAAGGGACAAGCATAGGCTGATATTATTATTTAATTAAACATTATCTTGAAACAATGATATTTTCTTATTGTTGTTGAATGTTGTCGTTGACGTTGTTTGGCCGCCTAGGTACTGGAGATGGCGCTCTGTAAGCTCGTGGCCAACATGGGCGGCAAAAAGAAAAAGTTGTTCACTGTACCTCTGGGGTCATGGCTTGCAAGCTTTGGATGGGAATCACCTAGTGCGTGGGCTGCTTGGCATTCGCTCTCCTGTCTGTGGGGCTGTTTTATTATATGTTTTACACCACAGCTCCCAACCCTTACACTTAGGAATGCCACCTTGTCTGTAAATTACGGAAAAACCTTATTAATTCAACTGGCACACCACGGCTTGTCAAGTTAGTTCCTTGAAGATTATTATAATTTATAACTTGTTCTACTTTTATTTATCCAAACAATTCAAACAATTTCTTTATTTTTCGTTATATCCACGATGTTACTTACCATTGTCTTTAGACCTAGGTTCTCCGTTATGTCACTTAGTTTGTCATCTGCATTTCCTAGCACAAATTTCACAAACACTATTTTACAATAGCCGTACCAACACAGTCACCGAATACATCTTTTTGTTGTTAAAATTTCATCATAACATTCATTACATAATGCGCCATTTAATTATTACATAACTATTACCAGGTACAACAATAACAATGTGTCAAAACGTCAAACCTGTTTATATGACAGCTGCGCGCACAGATTATCAAAGGCTAACGGCGCGTGAGCATTCGATGCCCGGAATGTTACCATTTTACAAAAATTGTTTGTTGTACTTATTTTATTGAACACTTATCTAGTTTTTATGTGTATGTATTTTAGTTTTAATCTTAGCGATTGCTGCACCGGGCGACGTCATTCAACGCCGGCTGTCGCTGAAAACCAGCGCTGGGGCTCTGTCTCGGATAGGGTCGTAGCATTAAGCTGAGCGATGGCCGTTTTGCGTGGATGTGACGCATATTTTCCCCCAACTTGTTATTTTTGGTGTTTGTGTTCAATCACTGCGTCATGTTTACCGCAAATAAACGAATTTATGTCCAAGCTGGGCCAAACTTGTATGGGAGCATTATGCATCTCCTTTGAACACCGTTCTCCAGCCTGTGCATGTCTTCTTCTTCCATACTTTTCTATAACCGTCATGTCAGGAGTCACTCCTTTCTCCGCCGTGTCCTCGTGGAGGCGATCGATGGCTGCGATCTCTCGCATCTAGCCCTCGTCCAGGCCATGGCTTACCATGCGAGCGATAGGGAATGGAAAGCCGTCACTTCCTTATGCGAAACAGTAATGCGAAGGAGGAGACAAATCTTGCGCCCTCACGCCCCCAGGTCGCCGCAGGTGACGCCCTGGTAATCGTGTATTGGCAGCAGATTCCCGACCACCGTAGGTGTGGGCTTGCGGACGGCAAGTAATGGGTAGCTCGCCGTCCGGTAAGTACCAGGCCCGGCTAACCGGGCCTGGTACTTACCGGAATGTGAGTTGGGTGGGAATTAAATAGCTTCTACCGCTCCGCCCAGAGCGGTAGAAGCTATTTAATTCCCACCCAAAAAAAGGAGTCACCCCCTTTCTATCCATATCATCTTTCACACAGTCTATTCATCGTTTCTTTGGTCTTCCCCTAAACAGATGCATAAAATGTACGATTTCGGTACCTATTAAACTGCAAATAAAAGCTGTACCTAAAATAATTTATTTCATTATAAAACTCCAGCTTACTCATTTTTCTAAAGTTTAAAGATTAATAAGCTGGAGTTTCTTTGGGTGATGTTGAACCTTAAGACTCCACCTTTTTTTTTTTTTTTTGTTCTCGGGGTGGAAAATCCTCATGGATGTCCTCCGCCCTGGGGCGGGCGGAGGGGTCTGTCAGACTCTTACTGACTAAAAACCACCCCGGTGTTCCATCTCACACCTACGCCGGGGTCGTGGGAACACATAATTCTTCCGCAACCCCGGCTAGTGCCGACCCGCTTGCGCGGACCCCGTCTCGGGCGGGAGGAGTGAGGTGTACTCCCCCCGCAACGTCTGTGAGCGGCGCACGCGGAACGGGGGGCGACGGATGTCCCCGAATCCGTCGCCCCTGGACCCATTTAGGGGGGCCGGAAGAGGGCGTTGTCCGCCCTCCTCCGCCGCCCGATGCGTCTGCTGCGGGCCGGGTCGAGAGTCGAAATCTCTCTCTCCCTTTCCGCAGCCTCCTTCTGCGAGATGACCGTTTCGCAAAAGGAGACCACTGCGTCCCAGGACTCTGCGCCGCCGACCATCGCATTCACGACGGCCGGCAGCGACAGGTCGTTGCCGACTTCGGTGATGAGGGCACGGCGCGGCTCCTCCCAAGCGGCACACTCTGCTAGCGTGTGCCACGCCGTGTCCTCCCGGCAGTCGACCGGGCGTCCGGCTCCCTGTTTATGCGACACAGGTACTTCACGAAGCAACCATGCCCCGAGAGCACCTGCGTCGCCCGAAACGTCAGGGAGCCGTGCCTTCTCCCGAGCCAGTGGTCGAGCACTGGCCGGATCGCCTCGATGGTTCTGAGGCCGGCGGTAGGGCGTGACAGCCTCACCCGCCATTCCACCACCAGGACCTCGCGGAGCTGCAACCGACGCTGCTCGATATGTTGCTGCATCGGTCGCTCGCCCCGCTCCCGCGCTGCCTCGCGCCACCGGTACAGTGACGCGAGCACCTTTGCCTCCAGGTCCCAGGGCGGTGATCCGGCCAGTGCACAACCCGCCTCGAAGGAGATCGTGCGATACCCCCGAATGACTCTGACGGCCATCGCCCGCTGCGGCTTGCGCAGGACAGCTATGCTGCCGGCCGTCAGGTCAGACGCCCAGATCGACGCTCCGTAGAGCGCCATGGATCGCAAGATCCCCATATAGAGCCGCCTACAGGCGGCTTCAGGTCCCCCAGATTGGGAAGCAGCGTTGCGCCAGCGCCCCGGCCGCGCCCAAAAACTTGAGCGCCAGCCGCCGGAAGTGGGGTCCGAAGTCCCACCGGCTGTCGAGCACCAATCCCAGATATTTTATGGTGGCCCGGGGATACCGCACTGTCTCCTGCGAGGCTTCGAGCCTCCTTGATGGATTGGCGCCTTGGGATCTGGAGGCAAAAGCCCTCGCGTATGTATGGGAGTGGCGCGAGCAGACAAGACGGGGTGTAACTCCGCTGCCGCGAGAAATCACGGTACAGTGGACAGAACTCCAGCGGGATCTCACGACGACATGGAAGGTGCGATTGTCGCAAACCAGTGCTGGGTACGCCAAAATAGATGCGATAAGTCCCCTCTTTGAGGAGTGGTTAGTGAGGCGCCACGGCGTCCTCACCTTCCGCCTGACACAGGTCCTCATCGGACACGGTTGTTCCGGGAGGTTCCTGTTTCGCGTAAGGCAGAAGAAAACGCCCGGGTGTCACCATTGTGTGGATCGCCCGGAGGACACGGTGGAGCATATGGTGGAGATCTGCCCAGCTTGGGACGAGCACCGCCGTGTCCTCGCGGAGGCGATCGGCGGCGGCAGGCCCGGATCGACATCGCGTCGTGTTCCACGCGTGCCTCTAAGAGATTTCAGCACATAATGTCGGGGTCTGATAGGGCCGATGCCTCAGGGTCGCGGGAAATTTGAAAGAGATACCGTGGCCTCGGCACAGGCAACTGAAGGAACACGGGTGGGTTTTAGTCAGTAAAAGTCTGACACGCCCTCCCGCTCCACCCAGAGCGGGAGAAGTTATTTGATGATTTCCCACCAAAAAAATTATGAAAAAAGACAAAAATAGTGGCTTAATGTTGGTCCTGCTGGTCCTACACAGCCACTTGCTCAGTAGATAATATTTTAACATTTAAAAGAGATGTTTAGATTTTTGCTATTTTTCTGAATTACTAACTTGAATGTTTATTTTAATTTTATTTAATCAAGTTTGACTTCAATTAACGATTTTCTTTCCTTTTGGTAGTATAATATTTTTCATCTCTCAAATACATTGCAATCTATATTTTCTATAGTTTTTTTTATAATTTAGAAGCATTTGTTCAATTTTGAAAATGTAAGTACAATATATGCGTTTATTATATGCGATTTTAATCGCTTTCATATCGTAAAAGAAGCAGGTTTATGGAGTTTGTTTGCAACATTATGTCGTATCATGAGTTTGTAATACTTTGATGGGAGTGCTTTACTTTTAAAAGTTCCGTTCCTTAAAAGGAAATATCTAAACCTCAAAAGGATCACTTTGTTATCCATCTATCTGACCCTTTTTCAGTGGAATGGGGGAATGAAAGTGAAATTGGTATCAAATACAGATATACAGTCCCTTGGAGCTGATAAAAATCGAGCTTGCAAGACGGTGACTTAGAATCTGGGCATGAATTGCCAATCATTTTCCATATTTTGACATTCGCAAATAAATTAAAACCCATAAGGCATTGACGTAGAACCATGAAATTTGTCAAGAAGCATGTTCTCACCACAAATAGGTACGGAAAATGTCTGAAAATCGTTCATGTGTGGATATATTACATAACATATGGTACAATATTTTGTCAACTACAACGTTAACTTGGTCCTTCAATTTAGAATTGAAAATCATAGGCCGTATCTTTAAGTAACATTTAGTCTTTACTTTATTGAAGTCGGTCTACTTTCCAATCTAACAACCCACTATCTAACAGATTCACGAAAATACAATAATAATTGAATAATATGTGGGAGGTAGGGTAGAATAAGAGACATAAATAGGTTCGTTATTATATTCAGTAAGTGACACAACAAAACCTCCACCACACCAACCATAATAACCATAATAATAAAAAAAAACATAATAGAACTTAAAAATGATACACATTAAAAAAACATCAGAAATACAACATTACAACAATATTTAAAGAAACAAGTAGTCAGTTACAATACTTTCATTTAACGGAAGTTGATAAAAATATTATTAAACAATTCTTAAAAATCAATAAATAAATTATCTCTCACAAATATACCTACTTGTGCGATGAAGTGCACGGATTAACTTATTATGACAAACGTTTTGGAATGTGGAAGTCTGCCATCGCTTATTAACAGGTTTTCGTTCTGTGTCGTTTCGTAGGATTTCTTTATGTACATTTTAATGAAGGTCTAACATGCGCCCCTCTCATTTATTTTATTTTTTTGTTTTGTTTTGCTATTTTATTAAATACCACACGGTTTAGTACATACTAGTTACTATGTTTTTGACTGACACCATTTTATAATATAATATTTTAAGTATGCATACATACGTCACGTCGTAGTGACTACACTGAAACTGATTAACATCCGTTATTTGGCATAAAGGCATCGTAGCCATGCCATAAACATTCAAAAAAACATCCGTTATCTCACAGTTCATGTCCAGTTGAAAACCAACGTCAGGCACTAGTTGTCTGGCATTTTTGCTGAACTGGGCCTTTTTCTGGTTTGGAAACCGCTCTAGACAATGCAACTAAGCACATACGATCGGTGTTTTAAACACATAGCATTGATTGAAGAAGCAATCTAAGATTTCGCCGTTAAATATGAAAAAGCACATACATTAATCCTCCTTAGTTACCTGTCATCTTTCACTGTGGTAGAGCTCGCGGTGGTCTATAGTTACAGCAAGCTGGATCTGTCCCTTGTCAAGTGTCATTCATTGAAGTCTTGAAAATTCAACAGCAATCAGCTCCGATGATATGTGTTTTTCATAACTTAGTAACAGTTTTGTTTTAATGCAAAACAGCGCTATTATGTTTCCTTCAAAACACAGCATTGGTTGAAGGCCTGTTTGTTCTCTGCTTCCGCAGGAATCAGGAGCAAAACACTTTGAGAAAATGTATTCTTTCGAAGTTTCTTGTATGGCGTCCCTAGAATCCAGAAATTCCCAACTGTTTACCTTTTAAGGCTACAAAGATTAAGTGTGACGGACAGGGAGACAACTAAGAAGCGGCGCAAAGACTTAAGGTACGGTTTCCGTCATACTTATTACGAATGTCATAAAAATCTGTCATTTACACCAGTGCTTGACTTTAAGTTGTCAAAACTCTTTACGGACATAACGGCCGCATGTGGCGGTTCAAGGTTCCGCTCTTCTAGGAACCCGTAGCTTTAGTAATACGGTATCATTTGCACCCTAACGGGATTCTAGAAACAAGGCGATCGGCTATCATTTTTTCCATCACGAATTTCTCAGTAGCAGCCCGGAGTCTGGATTTGTGCCCGGTGGATGGCAGGCAATAAATAGGCTCGCGTCCTATTACATGGCACTAAAACATAACCAGCGAAATGGGGGTCTGCCAAACCCTTCGGTGCTTACAGGCGTGTCGATACGATAAGATTCTCGAATGAAAATACAACTCTGTGGCCACCCCACAGAGTTGTATTTTCATTCGAGAATCTTTTACTCTACAAACGCAATGTAGTATTTCGCAAAGAGAACAATTTTCAGAGCCGGATGTTTACAGGCTGATATGCATACATGACTTTATCGGAAGCACGTAAAAATTAACATTCCCTCTCCACTACGGATACTGCCGAAAAAAAAATTATCGTATAAATGGGGTTCGACATTGATTGATAACGACTTCCGTACACTGATGGCCAATTGATTATGACACATATCCGATACGCATCAATAATAAAGTTGTGTGCTGATGTACCTCGGTTTTATTACTACGCAGGTTCCTGTCGACCCATTCTGTAAAATCTCACTGTGAAAACTTTGGTGAAGTGAACTGTCTTAGTATCAATCCCGCGCAACAAAGATACTTCTTACTACTACTTTAAGCTTATTTTTAGCTCACTTCAATAATGTTTAATGTTGACATTTTGCAGAATAGACCGGTCGCTTCCGCTTAGCTTATGGAAGATAAGATATGCTTGCTTCGCTTTGCTTTCCTCACACACGACATGCCAACTAATCAGTAACGGCGGTCTGTTGCTTTGTTGATGCACTGTCTAATACGCAACCAGTTCTCAATTTCCTCATATTTCTTTGCGTAACACAGTAAAAACACATACTTCTATTTTGTTTTACCCACACGAAAAAGGCTAAAATCAGTACTTTTCCTTTTATGCCGTCGAAAAAAAGCGAAATACCGTTATCGAATAAAGGCACGGACGTTGATTACGGCTCAGTACACTGGCGGCCAATTGCTGATCACATATCGGACACGACTCCGAAACAAAATGGCTACAAGATTATCTGCTGCGGCAAAAATATCAACTTTATTTTTGCTTTATGAATATTGGTGAAATAAAAGAGTTTTATTTGTTCTCAAAATTGTGGATGCTGTATGTTTCATTAACGGACCTAATACTTTTAAGTCAATAGGTGTGGTTTAACAGGGTTGTGTATTGGTCAAACCAAAATAGGTACGGTTTTTTTTTTAATTCTGATGTGTTTGCTTGACTGTTTATAATTTATTATATTGGCACTTTGAAGCGGTTTTCTCTATTACATACATAAACTCACGCCTTCTTCCTATGGGAAACTACAGAACGCCACCTGCTACAGTACGATCCTTACATAATATTTTTGCTTCCTTTTCTTTATTTTTTTGAATAATCAGAATCAGTTCATACTCACTACCAGAAATATCTAATTCCATAATAATCCCGCAAGATCACAGCCACTCACCGGACACTTATGTTCAATACCGGACATTTTCCTGACAGCGCGTAGTGTCGGTAATTTGTAGGGACATGTATATATCGACATAGATGGCCGATACCATCAAATCTGATGAATCTGTTGCTATCAATTACGGCTATCATCGCTGGAGATTGTTGCTTCCGACGCGGCGACGCCATAATGGATGGACTTTGTGTGTAATGAATGGAGCTGTGTGTTGTTATTAGTTATTATTTTTACCTTAATGTTAGGTGTTATTTTATTTTTCCTCGTAACTTTCGTGTTTTTTCTCTCGTTCTATTAAACACGTTGTTACTTTGCTCCATAATATTTTCACACGTGAAATAGACGACTGGCTAAATGGATACTCAACTTGTGTTGCTCCTTATTCAATCATTTATTTAATCAATTAGTTTACTAACAAAGACATCTCAATTTTATTTTATTCTGCTACTTACTCGCCTAAACGAGTTCTCAGTGTCTTCACAAAACTTTTCACAATTTAAAAAAACAATGCGACTGCCAGTAGCGCTGTTAAAAATTATTCTGCAAGAAATATTTGGCTCAAGTATGTATCAGCCACACTCTTGTTATGTTTTTCCCACAAAATAAAAAATAAAACTACCTACCGACAGAAATCTCGCTTTCCGATAGTCGAAAAATGTTCGATGCTGTGCAAATACAGAAGAATCGAGGAAAAAAATAAAAAAATACATCTCTCCTGGCAATGATTTACAGCGCTTTGATTGTCGACGAAAACTCGAATAAATATTTATGGTGGACTGTTACGCGTGACACCGAGTGTAATATGACGTCACAATGCATAAATCTGGAAGCGACATGCCAGTTTGTATTTTTGATATTTTTTTATTCAGTTTTGTGCTGTGATTGGTGAAAATTGGTTCGAATTGAGAATTTATTTTTGGCTCGTGCGATTCACTTTAGTATTTTTTTCGTTACCCTGTAAACGCGCTCCAGGGAGTAATAAGCCTTTTCATAGGGACGTTACTACCCATTATCTTGTGGTTTTCATATCTACCCCATTTTCAACCGTTTCTCGGCTATTTGCACCATTTGCAATGTTGATAAGCGGCAATAGCTCAATAGTTATGAGGTCGGATTGGCAGGTTGGTTAGGAGGCCCCGCGTTCGTGCGCATACGTTTCAATATTCACCTCAGTTTAATTGAAGGGTTATACATACAATATAGCTACACCAATACATTGATAAATAAGTATTTGAAATAATTTTGGTAAATCCTAATTTTTATTCCAATGAAATAATCTATGGTAGGGCCACTCCGTAGGTACACGTTACCTCATATTTTCACGGTTTTCTGGGAACAAGCCAGGACTTGTTGTTTGTTAGGGTTTAACGTAGGTATCTAAAATGTTGTAACTGGGCCAGGTGGAGTCTTAAGCGGGGCGCCCTGCTGACTCGCCGTCTGCGTACCGGCCCATAGTGCTGCTCGACGAGGTGGGCAAGCTGTTCGAGCGCATACTCGCAGCCCGCCTCGTCGGCCACTTGTGCAGAGAGGGGCCGGACCTGGACGAGAGCCAGTTCGGCTTTCGGCATGGGCGCTCTACCATCCACGCTGTGTCGAGGGTGAGAGTCCTGGCGGAGGAAACAGTGTCCCGGGGCGGGGTAGTGGTGGCGGTGTCCTTGGACATCTCCAACGCCTTCAACACCCTGCCCTGGAGCTGCATACGGGAGGCACTGCGTTATCATCGGGTGCCTCTCTACCTCCGCCGCATCGTTGGAGCTTATCTGGCGGGGAGGTGTGTCACCTACATGGGACGTGATGGCGGAAACCAGCGCCAAGTGTCGTGCGGTGTTCCACAGGGATCGGTCGTGGGACCGCTCCTGTGGAACATCGGGTACGACTGGGTGCTGAGGGGCGAGCTCCCGCCGGGCGCGGACCTGACGTGTTACGCGGACGACACGCTGGTCACGGCCCGGGGGAGTTCGCACAGGGAGGCAGCGTTGCTCGCGACGGCGGCGGTCTCACTCACGGTGAACCGCATACGGCGCCTCGGCCTGGAGGTGGCCCTCAACAAGTCGGAGGCCATGGTGTTTCATGGCCCCCGGCGGGCGCCGCCGGCTGGATCACACATTGTGGTCGGGGGGATCCGGATCGCTGTCGAGCCCACCATGAAATATCTGGGATTGGTGCTCGACAGCCGGTGGGACTTCGGACCCCACTTCCGGCGGCTGGCGCTCAAGTTGTTGGGCGCGGCCGGGGCGCTGGCAACGCTGCTTCCCAATCTGGGGGACCTGAGGCCGCCTGTAGGCGGCTCTATATGGGGATCGTGCAATCCATGGCGCTCTACGGAGCGCCGATCTGGGCGTCTGACCTGACGGCCGGCAGCATAGCTGTCCTGCGCAAGCCGCAGCGGACGATGGCCGTCAGAGTCATTCGGGGGTATCGCACGATCTCCTTCGAGGCGGGTTGTGCACACGCCGGATCACCGCCCTGGGACCTGGAGGCGAAGGTGCTTGCGTCACTGTACCGGTGGCGCGAGGCAGCGCGGGAGCGGGGCGAGCGACCGATGCAGCAACATATCGAGCAGCGTCGGTTGCAGCTCCGCGAGGTCCTGGTGGCGGAATGGCGGGTGAGGCTGTCACGCCCTACCGCTGGCCTCAGAACCATCGAGGCGATCCGGCCAGTGCTCGACCACTGGCTCGGGAGAAGGCACGGCTCCCTGACGTTTCGGGCGACGCAGGTGCTCTCGGGGCATGGTTGCTTCGGGAAGTACCTGTGTCGCATAAACAGGGAGCCGGACGCCCGGTGTCACCACTGCGTCGACTGCCGAGAGGACACGGCGTGGCACACGCTGGCATAGTGTGCCGCTTGGGAGGAGCCGCGCCGTGCCCTCATCACCGAAGTAGGCAACGACCTGTCGCTGCCGGTCGTCGTGAATGCGATGGTCGGCGGCGCAGAGTCCTGGGACGCAGTGGTCTCCTTTTGCGAAACGGTCATCTCGCAGAAGGAGGCTGCGGAAAGGGAGAGAGAGATTTCGACTCTCGACCCGGCCCGCAGCAGACGCACCGGGGGTCGGAGGAGGGCGGACAACGCCCTCTTCCGGCCCCCCTAAATGGGTCCAGGGGCGGCGGATTCGGGGACATCCGTCGCCCCCCAACATCAGGACCCGAGAAGGCGGCGCGCGTAGGGTTCCGCGTGCGCCGCTCACAGACGTTGCGGGGGGAGTACACCTCACTCCTCCCGCCCGAGACGGGGTCCGCGCAAGCGGGCCGGCACTAGCCGGGGTTGCGGAAGAATTATGTGTTCCCACGACCCCGGCGTAGGTGTGAGATGGAACACCGGGGTGGTTTTTAGTCAGTAAGAGTCTGACAGACCCCTCATGGACATCCATGAGGATTTTCCACCCCGGGAACAAAAAAAAAAAAAGGTGGAGTCTTAAGGTTCAACATCACCCAAAGAAACTCCAGCTTATTAATCTTTAAACTTTAGAAAAATGAGTAAGCTGGAGTTTTATAATGAAATAAATTATTTTAGGTACAGCTTTTATTTGCAGTTTAATAGGTACCGAAATCGTACATTTTATGCATCTGTTTAGGGGAAGACCAAAGAAACGATGAATAGACTGTGTGAAAGATGATATGGATAGAAAGGGGGTGACTCCTTTTTTTTTGTGGGAATTAAATAGCTTCTACCGCTCTGGGCGGAGCGGTAGAAGGGCGTGTCAGACTTTTACTGACTAAAACCCACGCGTGTTCTTTCAGTCAGCTGCCTGTGCCAGGGCCACGGTATCTCTTTCAAATCTCTCATCGGCCTTACCCCGGGGGGTAAGGCCGATGAGGGGCACTGATTGACGGGGTCCATACCCCGTCAATCAGTGCTGGCATCTGTTTGAGGCGCGCGTGGAACACGACGCGCCGGCTAACCGAGCCTGGTACTTACCGGACGGCGAGCTACCCATTACTTGCCGTTCGCAAGCCCACACCTACGGTGGTCGGGAATCTGCTGCCAATACCCGATTACCAGGGCGTCACCTGCGGCGACCTGGGGGCGTGAGGGCGCAAGATTTGTCTCCTCCTTCGCATTACTGCTTCGCATAAGGAAGTGACGGCTCAAACTCAAAACTCAAACTCAAAGCATTTATTTCAAATAAACCCATTACAGGCACTTTTGAATTGTCAAGGGGTCGGTCAGTCAGAAATATGAAGCTAGTTGCCCATTCCAAAGCGAAGTAGGTACCAATGGAGAAGAACGGGCAAGAAACTCCATGGACACTCTTTTAAATAATATGGTTACAGTAATTTGTTACATCAGTCTTGTTGAAATTAAACATGTGAGAACGATGTAGAAAGACCCGTAATAAAAAACATAAAAATCGGAAAAGAAAAATTAAAAATTAAAAAAAATTAAAAATTAAAAAAAAAGCCGTGGCAGCCAAGAGATGACCAGTCCCCACTGACGGCGCCCGTTCACGAACATGACGTATGGATCAGCACCATTCAGCTCAACCATTTTGAAGGGAACTTAATGATCCAACACACACGCCACCACCAGCGAGACATTTGAGTGAGCGTGACATACTCTCAGCCGCCAGGGCACATTCAAGTCAATGACAGACGTGCCCAGTATAGGGTAGCTTTATAGTAGGTACTACATAATGCTCACACGTGTGCTTTGCAATTATACAATACTAAAAGATTGAATTTATACAGTGCAAAGATAGTTTTTACAATTTTCAGCAGCTCCAACAATATTTCCGAATGCTAATCAATTGTTTAGGCGCCCTTGTGGAGCAGAACCAGCGTTGAGCCAAGCATTTTTGTCAGAGATGTAATCCTCCAACTTATAATATGCCTGGCTGCATAGTGTGCGTTTGATACAGGTTTTAAACTTCGTTTCATTCAGTTGGAGTATGTGGGGAGGTATTTTATTATAACATTTTAAACAGTACCCCATGAAGGATGAATCTACTTTAGCCAGCCTGAAACCCGGTTGAACCAATTGGTCCCTATTTCTAGTCCCATAGTTGTGTCTTGCACCTCTTTTACTGAAAATATTTAAGTTTTTCCTTACGTACATGATGTTTTCATATATATATTGACAAGGTACGGTCATGATGTTAATTTCTTTAAACAGTTCCCTTAAAGAATCGCGCCTGCGGAGGCCATATATTGCTCTAATGGCTCTTTTTTGCAGAATAAAAATAGACTCGATGTCTGCAGCGCGTCCCCATAATAAGATACCGTAAGACATGATACTATGAAAGTAACTGAAATAGACCAGCCTCGCGGTATCTACATTAGTAAACTGACGGATTTTTCTTACAGCATATGCTGCTGAACTTAGCCGTCCTGCAAGAGATGTTAAATGGGGACCCCATTGCAGCCTCGAGTCGAGCGTGATCCCCAAGAAAACCGTTTTATCAACGAATTCTAGTTTCTCTTGATTCAATACTATGTCACAATCAGTACTTTTAACATTCGGCAAAGCAAACCTTATGCATTTTGTTTTTTTCCCATTTAATACTAAATTATTAGCAGTAAACCAATTTTGTACCTGCAGCAGTGCGTTATTTACGTCGTCAAGATTTGATGAACGTCTACTTATCTTAAAAATTAAAGAAGTATCATCAGCAAATAACACCATTTGTGGTTGTTTTTTTAATAAATGGGGTAGAACATTAATATATACTAAAAAGAGGAAAGGACCTAAGATCGAGCCTTGTGGAACACCCAATTTTACTTTTAATCCTAGTGAATTGACACCATTAATTTGAACTTTTTGCCGTCTATCTTGTAAATAAGATCTAACTAAACTTAGCGCAGGTTTTCCTAGTCCGTAATGCTCCAGTTTTAGGAGCAAGGTTTCGTGACTAACGCAATCAAATGCCTTGGAGAGGTCACAGAAAATTCCTATGGCATCTTGGGCCTCCTCCCACGCTGTAAATATGTGTTTTAGTAAAGTGACACCAGCATCAGTCGTGCAACGACCTTTGGTGAAACCATATTGCTGTTCGTGTAAGATTTTGTTGACATTAAAATGATTAAGCATTTGATTGAGCATTACCTTTTCGAACACCTTGCTGAATACCGGCAACACGGATACTGGTCTATAATTGTTGGTGTCTTTGCTATCCCCAGATTTAAAAAGTGGTATAACCTTACTGTATTTCATTAAATCCGGGAAGACTCCTTGATCTACACACAAATTAAATATTAAAGCTAAGTATGGTGCTATGGTCTCGATTATGGATGTACAAACTTTGATAGACATTCCCCAAAGATCTTCGGTCAACTTGATTTTTATTTGCCGAAAAGCTTTTATAACTATCATAGGGTTTATATGTTTAAATTGAAAATCAACCGGGCAGCCTGGAACGTTCGCTCTTAATAAATCAATTGAGACTTTGGGTGAGGAATTTAAAGCCTCCGTAGTTTTAGATGGTATATTAGTAAAATAATTTACAAATTCTTGAGCTACTTCTAAGTTAGAGCTTATGGCACCACGTGAAGTCTCCAATGTGTATTCAATGTTTCGTATTTTTTTCCTACTAGTTTCGTTATTTATAACTTTCCAAACAGTTTTTATTTTATCTTCCGCTGTTTTGATCTTGTTGCTAATGTACAGGGCTTTAGCTATTTTGCAGGTATTTCTAAAAGTTTTGGAATATGTAGCAACATACTTATTGAAAGTTTCAGTGTTAATGTAAGGCTTAAGGCCATACAACTCGAACAGTCTTTCTCTACTAATCCTAATACCTCTGGTTGCCCAGTCACTAAATATAAATTTAGTGCAAATATTTTTTGTTTTCTTTTCAAAAGTTTTATTGAATTCAGTGTGGACTAATGAAAAGAAATCCTCATAAAATTTATTTGCATCGTCCATATTATGGCCCAGAACATTTAACTTATTATTTAGGGCACTATTGAAACTATTTAATTTGCCAGTAGTTATTGGTCTAAATTGTATTTGCAATTTTTGTAAAGGTGTTTTAAACCTAAAAGTTACCGTTTGTCCACTATGATCTGACGGCAGAAAATTTACGATGGCTTTTTCTAAATGATCAAAATCGCAGAAGACATTATCAATACAAGTAGCAGAAGTTGGAGTTACTCTAGTCGGTTCGGTAAAAACATTAAATAAATTGAACGATTTAAAAAGGCTTAGTAATCTACAGCTATTTGAATTATTTTCAAGAATATTAATATTAAAATCACCACAAATAATTGCGGCTTTGTTACTGGATGCAAGTTTCGCTAGGACATCTTCCATTATTGACTCAAATAAAGAAAAGGTCTGATAATTAGGGGGTCTGTACACGCACACTACAACATGCTTATCTAGCTCAACACAGGACAGTTCGATGCAATGTTCAACTGATAAACCAACTATGTCATTGCGTTGCTTGGATTTTAAACAATTTTTAATCAAGATTAGAGACCCTCCACGCAGCATAGATTTACGGGTAAAACAACTGCCCACACTATAGTTCTCATAATTAATTAGCATTTGGTAATCCCTTAACCAATGTTCAGTAAAACAAACAATGTCAAACTTTGTTTTCTCTAAAAACATTTCAATTTCTAATAATTTAGAAGAAATACCTTGAATATTTTGATGAAATAACTTCAAGGCATTCTGCTGACCTTCTTTTTGATAATGACATCTTTTTGAGCAAGAAGATACCTTGTTGTTGTTAGTTATAAGAATATTCTTCCTGGTACCTTCTGTTGTCTTACAAACTAGTTTAAATGATTATCCGGAGTTAAGCCCAAGACTTGAATGTCACCACCAGACGGTGAGCTCGTAGTGAGTAAGGGACATGGAACCTCCTTCGTACAGTTTGTAGAATTACTTATAGCTACATTTGAGCTACATTTATTCAGGCTCGCCACGTGACTTTTAGTATTATTACTAACTATTGTGGTATTAATAACACAAGACTTCGACATACTACTTATGTCTGAGTTTATATAAAAAGCTAATAGCATTGCTATTATGTGTCTAAAATTAACAGGCAGATACACAGTATCCCTAGTCGATTTTAAAGTTTCAACAAAACTGTTGGTGTCAAAAAACACAAGCTTGTCACTGTGATGACTAGCTAAAAAGTGCATATGCTTATTAAGCATATGAATATAATTGTTTTGTCTATTCGTCAGTCTTTCAAAATATGGGAAAGCACACAATATTATTTTACTACAATCTATCTGTAACAACTTTGTTACACAGTCAGTGATTTCATCTTTTTTGACATTAGAACTATTACCTACAAATACAGTAATGTTGGTTTCAGGATTACATTCATTTCCTGTTACTGATGCCATTATTCGTTTGTAGGTTGACCCTGGCGTACAATAGTTTTGAGTAGAATAACTCAGGTTGTTATTAATTAATTTACCTAAACCTCTTCCTATACTATCTGAGAACATAACTGAATGATAACAATGATGACTACTTAAAGATGGACAGCTACTGATATCAAGCTGTACCACTTGAGATAGATCTTGCACTATATCAGATATATCTTGGTTAATAATACAGTCTTGAGACAAACTCTCAGTCTGGGATGGGTCATCCGTTAACTTAGACTGGACAGCATCAGGGTTTGAAACCTTCTGACAAGTACACTGACACATAACTAACTCATTAGCTGCAAGGATATGTTCTTTAATTTGGTTCTGAGAACCCACATATTTAATGTAAAGGGAACTAAGTCTGCCCTCAAGTACCTGTATGTCAGACTGTAAGCGCTGTGTATCAATTTCATAGATTTTTTTGCTGTCTTCTAATTTGATCTGATAATTGTTTAACTTATTGATAAGATCAACACGTTCTTTTCTCAGTGGAATATTTTTAGAAAAGTGTTTTTGCTGTTTCCTAAATTGCTTGCATTTTTTAATTATTCGATTCAGTTTTGCATATTTTTTTATTTTGTTATGACTTACATTATGACTATAATTATAATTATAATTCTGTTTCAGCAAGGAATCTTCAGTTAGATCAATAGTTGTTATGGAGTGAGGGTTACAATTTGTGTTAACCAATTCATTATATAAGTGATTAGTTTCTTTAACCTGGGTACATTCCTTTTCTTTCTCTAACTGGATAATACGACTATTAGCATGAATTAATTCATCTTCTAGGTCCCTAATTTTGCCTAAAGCCTCCTCATACAAATTACTACAGTCAATGAAACCATCCGTGACCACCTTCAGTTGATCGCGTTCTTCAACAATATTCAAATATTGCTGATGTAGGTCAACTAGCTCCCGTTTAAGGCTTGAGTTTTTGTCAACTATCTTCTTGATTTCCTCCTCACTTTCATCATTCTCCTGTAACAATTGTTGACATTGGAGTTTTGATGCTTCAAGTTTTTGGAGGGCCGTTCTCAATTTAAGCTCCATATCCTGAGCAGTAGCCTTACGGGTCATCACAGGCATGGTTTCAGGATTTGTTACTGAAATTAGAATAAAGAAACGGTAAGAACAAGTAGGATAGAGAAATAAAGCTGGAAATTAAAAGGGAAAATGGGAGAAGTTAGCGTAGTTCAGTGGAGAAATGAGGTTGGCTATTAAATTGGCTTGAACAGCTATTAACAAAGTTATATTATTAAATTGATTGTATAACTTTGATGCTTTTATTGCCTTAGGATTTAACTTTTCCATAGGTGGGTAGGTTGCCTAGATTTTAAAGTTATTAGTTATTCGTTATTACAGTATAAAGAAAATGCAAAAATAACGATCATTCGCGTTTTATTGTTGTATTAATAATAAAGATCAAATTGAGATTAGCAAAATCTTCGCTTATTTTCGATTTTCTACAATGTAAACAATGCAATTTAGACCCAATGCAGGGTGCTTAATAGAATATCTAACGAGGATGTGTAACAGAGTTATGGTGACGATTGTGTGCTATTAAAAAGTAATGGGAAACAAATACTTCCCCGTTTAAATCCACAGTTGGAATGTCAGCTGCTGGTTTTAGGTTACCGGTGTGTAACCAAACACTGAATTTTACTTTATATTTTTACAGGAAAACAATAACCCTGAGTACTTATGCAATTATACTACGTTTACACATAAAAAGACACCTTAATTTCACATAAATTAAAATACGCCTTTCCATTCCCTCTCGCTCGCATGGTAAGCCATGGCCTGGACGAGGGCTAGATGCGAGAGATCGAAGCCATCGATCGCCTCCACAAGGACACGGCGGAGAAAGAAACTCTTGACATGACGGTTATAGAAAAGTATGGAAGAAGAAGACATGCACAGGCAGGAGAACGGTGTTCAAAGGAGATGCATAATGCTCCCATACAAGTTTGACCCAGCTTGGACATAAATAAAAAAAATATATGATATGAAGGCATATTTGTATTTAGTAGTCTTGTAAATATTTTATTACTCCAGCAGGTCTAACATAACAGGCACAAGAACGCTCTCTATCTCGTTTTGTTTAATTGCAACATCGGTCGATGTTCCGCATGGAATTAGTATGTTCTATATTGATTTTACGTCTACCTCTTTTAATTTATGTTTAGTTTCTTGTAACCGACTTTTTTTACTAAAATTTGAATACAAAATTAGTGGCTTTAGTCATTATTTTGCAAAAGTTTTATATCGCCACACACCCACAACTTCCTAGATTTCGAAAATCATTATTATTGGCAAAGAGACTGGTTATTACTGCACGTGATGCCCATCTATGTAATAGTGCTCCCCTCCGCCACAGTTTTTCTCGCGGCCGCCGAAAGGAACTTCGTTCCAATGTAAATATTAGTATAAAAGTAAGGATTTTTTTTATTATTATTTTTAATAATAAAATGATGACTAAATACATATAATTATGAATTTGCCATGTTATTTTGGAGTTTTTTTTTTATAATTTTTAATTGTATCTTAATTATCTCTCGTCTCGTCGTCAAAATCGAGGACGACTAAATTAGAGAAAATCGGTGTTTTTCTCATGTTTATTGTCAAAATTAGAGATAACGTAAGTGGCATGTTAGGGTTAAACAACAAAACGTCAAGTTTGAAAGAACGAGTCGAATGTTTTGAATGGCAGTGCTGTCAGAAAATAGTAAAGTGACTATAAAGACGTGACGAGAAAATGCGAGAGTGAGTAATTTTCGAGTCTGTCCTGTTAGCCCTGCAAAACTCGGAGGTGACGAGATTTAAGACATTGTAAGTTAATACTTTGTTATGACATTTTGACGTTCAATACAGTAAGCTTTTACATTGTCGTGATAATCTAGCGGTTATGGCCTCATTTCTCATGCACTAGGTTGTGGGTTCAATTCTTGGCTAAGTACCACTGTGACTTACCACTGTGACTTTTTCCAATTCATATGTACTTTCTAAGTTTACTGGCATCGGTGAATGAAAAACATTCCGAGGAAACCTGGACTTTTAGTTGATATAAGTCTGAAATCCCTAACCTGTCTTGAGCAAGCGTGCAATACTCGTGCCTTCTCTGTACGAGTAGCCCTGCAGTGTGTGGGACAATAACAGGCTGGTATTAATATTATTTTTATCTAACTTTTAATCATTTTGAACTACTGTACTGTACAAAAATCTAAATGTATCACATAGACCGGTCCTTTGCTTCTCGCATACAGCAAATTCCCGCGAGGGGCCTACCTATGGCTAGCAGTGGACTTCTTTAGCAGAGTGATGATGATGACTATTTTTTTAATTCTGTGTGGTGATCTGCAGTGGGACAAGCATAGGCTGATATTACTATTTAATTAAACATTATCTTGTAACAATGATATTTTCTTATTGTTGTTGAATGTTGTCGTTGACGTTGTTTGGCCGCCTAGGTACTGGAGATGGCGCTCTGTAAGCTCGTGGCCAACATGGGCGGCAAAAAGAAAAAGTTCATAATGTATCATTTCATACCATAATAATTATTATGGTATGAAATGATACATTATGAGTTTTATTATCGTTTAAAAAATATTTATTTACTAACTTGTTGAGGAAAAAATCCGTTCAGATCATGAATGTGGTAATGCTTTCAGGGTTACGTGTCAGTGTGTGAAAACGAACACGCATCAGGGATCTTTCACAGTTTACACACACATGCAACATATTATAACTAACTCAGGTTAAGGTGTTCTACTTGTACCCGAGTTTTATGTCTGCCTAGCCATTACACCCTTATACACCCTTATAAGACATGTTGAAGACGTTACTGACAATGTTAAGCCTCCAATCGCGGAGGAAGTTAAGCCAAGCGTTGCTATACCACAGTTAGTGCAGCGTCAGTTCTTCTTTAGAAATAGGGTAAAAATCTGTTGTTCATAATCAAGTACCCAAGGTAAATTGAAATAAGAAGATGCAAAGTCCGTGAGCGCCGGGGTTGGTCGGGAGAGCAGTAACAATAGATATCCAGATACAACACCACAGGAAACCACAAAAATCATTCAAGATGCGAGCCACAAAAACCTATACACCAATAAATTGGCTACACACGAATGTCAAGACAATCGACATAAAATCCGTTACACACGTACCTAGCTATAATATGTATATAAACATACATAATCTCACTGCTTTTCCCAGGGGGGTACGCAGAAACTACAAAAAGGGGGCGTGTTGTACTATGAAGGGTACTAACGTACTCCTTTTGCCTTGTTTCATATATCTAGTCGTACAGGCGTGTCGTATTAATAGATCTGATAAATTGTGTTGTACACAATATGTGACAAATATAAAGTTAACAGGTATGGCTGTGCATGTGCTTATTTTATCGGAAAGTATGATAAATAATGTCACAAAAATATATCAAAATATATTTTAAATTACCTTACTATAATAATACAATAATGTGTCGTGCACTGAATTTCTGTTTGTAAAGATACTTACTTGCTAATTATGTTATGTTATATTGAATTTCTCAGTAGCATCCCGGAGTCTGGATTTATGCTCGGTCGATGGCAATATATTACATGGGTCTTACACCTAACTGGCGAAATGCGGGTGTGCTGTAGGTTTACCTCTGCCTTCCCTTCAGGGATTACAGGCGTGATATATGTATCGAATGGATGTGTAGATAGGACCAATCACTATATTGAAATGTGCGTTATTTTGAAAACATCTATTTATCGCTTCGTCTACACACCTTAAAAGAAGAAGTGAAGAACCAATTAATCTATTGATTTTTAATTATAGAGATAAATAAAATGTGTCTTTTTAACTTTTAGTTCCGTTATCACTAAACACGCATAATATATTTATTTTTCTTATCTAAATAACAAGTAAGTACATGTCGTTTCGATCAACAAACATATACTAATTATCATTTTATTTAAAAGAATTTTAACATTAGTACGAGTACCTCACGGATGGAAATAAAATAAAACAAACAAATTATTAGAGTTATGCGGAGAAATGAAAGCCACGATGGAAATTCAAATATTATACTTTTTTTCTTCTAAAATTATTAAGTCTTTGTCCGTGCTGGGCCAAATAAAATCCATGTCCATGATTTGCTTAGCTAAGACCTACATGGCCAACAATAAACACCAACATGGTATCGGAAAAAGATGCGCCATTTTGATTGACATGATTTGCGACTAGTCCGGCGTAATCTTTCGTTATGGTAGATAGGTGGGTCCTCATGGATGTCCTGCAGCCTGGGGTGGGCGGAGGGGTCTGTCAGACTCTTACTGACTAAAAACCACCTCGGTGTTCCATCTCACACCTACGTCGGGGTCGCGGGAACATACGATTCATCCGCAACCCCGACTGGTGCCGGCCTGCCTCGGCTGGCCTCCTCCATGTTGGGGGGGGGGGGAGTGAGGTGTTTGACTCCCCCCGCAACGTCTAAGAGGGGCGCGCGTGGAATACTACGCGCTGCCACCTTGGGTCCTCATGTGTGGGGGGCAGTGGACGTCCCCGAGTCCGTCATCCCTGGACCCATTTAGGGGGCCTGGAAGAGGGCGTTGTCCGCCCTCCGTCTACGACCAGCCCCTGCGACGAGTCAGCTAAATGGCCCCTGCGACGAGTCAGCTAAATGGCCCCGTCGCCTACCAGAAAACAGGGAGAGCGGCCAACAACATACCGACACTCCTCTTCCCCTGCGGCCCCACCGCGTCGGCCATCATACGGTGGCGACCCCGTTAAGGCCGCAGAAGGTAGGGAGAGCGGCGCACCGCAATACCGGCACTCCTCTCTCGCTGCGGCCACAGTAGCGATGTCGCTCAAGCGAAACCGCAACCTTGGCCGTTACGTCGTCGGTTTGTCGGCAAAAGCCCTGACGAGCGGCCCCTCCTCGGGTTCCTCTTAGCTTCACCGTGGGGGTCCAAACCACGGCTACTGAACCCCCCCGCCTAGTCAATGCGGGAACCCACCGGGGGGGGGGGGGGAACCACACAACACCTAACTCAAGCCAAAGCATTTATTTCGATTAAAGCATTTGCAGGAACTTTTTGTTTAGTTTGCGTTAGTAAGTGAAGTTATTTGCCCATTCCAATGCGGGTCTGGTGCCTATGGAGAAGAACTGGCACGAAACTCCATGGACAATCTTTTAAATCAAAACATTACGTTACTGAACTTTTTATATAAGCACAACTTTCATCGCGATACTACCTGCCATCATAAACGTGACTCCCCGTCTCAAGTATGGGCGGACGTACCGAGTACTCAAATACAAAATCATAATTTAAAAAAATTAAAATTCTTTGATTAAATGCTCATCAGGTAATTCTTTTGTAATTAAACAATGCTGATATTCACAAATACAAAGTTGTTTTAAGAAATTAATTTAAATTAGAAGTTTCATTACTATCTACAACTTCATTAATACTACATATTTTATAACACTTCCTGTAATTCAAGGAATTTAATCGAACAACAGATATTCATTAGTAAATTGCTGTGTAATATAATATTTTTACTGTAGGGTTTGTATTTTATTATTGAAACTTATTAAAGTTCGCGTATTAAATTATTACGTTCAGTAATTGATAAATAAAATTGCAATCCGCGCCATTTTTGGCACATTAGGTAGCGATGTATAAAACAAATTTACTGTGTCAAAGACCAAACTGTTAATTTGAGAAAAAACTCAAAGCCTATAAAATTAATGTTCGCCTTTATTTTTAACTATAGTTTTAACTAAAACATCGAATTAAGTTTTATAGTTACTCTTCCAGCAATACTCTGCGAGTTTGATTTCACAACCTGGCCATTCGATGCCGTTGATCTCACAGAAATCAATACGATAAGAAAGTTTGTTGAATTATTGTCCATAGAGGGCAGGATCATCCACTTAATGGTGAAAATATTTTAGTAAAAAATGACGCATAAGAATATGTTATAATCTTTACAGACGCTTTCGGGGCGAAATATAATTGGTTTTCTTGTCCAAAGACCGTTTCGAAGAATGTCTTTGTAATTTTTTTGATTTTCAAATAGCACTTAAAGAAAAAAAAAAACGTATATTCTTCGATGCAAACTGTCAACAAATTTACGAATTTCAAGTTGTTTCACTTGTTTTATACAAAATAAAGACATTGTAGTTTTAAATAAATGGCACGCCCACCATTCTTTTTAAGATGAAATTTGAAAGTAAAATTTCCTAATATCATTGAGATGAAGTGAAAAAACTTCATACAAATTGTGTGAATATAAAATATGCTAACGAAGTTACTCAAGTTTAGACTTAAAGAATAATAAAGAAGTTGAAGTTGATTTTGAATAATATATACGTGACTGATAATAATAAGCATTCCTACATGCTTACTATTATCAGTCACTTACATAATTATGATGCCATAGATAAGTTAGAATTCGCACAATACAAGCTGATATTAAATCAATAGACGATACTTTGCAGACGTGGCAGGTATCGATTTATTTTACCCTGATTAAACAAAGAATTTTTTTTTCTAAACTCATAATTTTAGTATGAAAACAAAGGCGGCGGGCAGTGTCTGAAACCGCATTGAGTTTAATAACGCCTTTCAACAACATAATTAATGTGAATTCTCAAACAGATTTAAATCCAACTGAAACTTAACGAAACAGACTCTAAAAATGTTCAATTAATATAAATAATTGAGAAACTCTACCCCTTTTCACTCGACATAATCGGGTAAAAAATCCATATAGTCCTTTTGACAAGATAAATTACATCACGAGACTATTTAAATTCACTGAAAGCAATTACTAATGTACTCAAAGTTAATACTTTGAAGTATCCAAACATTACGCTACTGGATTCATTAAAGAGTTTTCATGACTAAAGCTTCATTAAGATGAGTAAGATGCCATTTCGAAAGCACTTTCATAATTAGTAGGTACTGTGTTAAATTAGAATTTCAACAATTTTGTTTCAAATGACTTTTTTTTAACAAAGAAGTTTATTTATTTACTTGGTAAGTTCATGACTAACACCCTATTAGTTATGCCTTTACTTTAAGAAACTTTTTTAAATTATAGGCTGATGACAGCCTATTTATTTTAGGAATATGTCCTGGCCAGTCTTCCGTCTCGTCTTCGTAAACCAGCGGTGGCGGTGGTAAGCGGCCCCGACTTACGAGTCGTAGGTCATGGTTTCGAACCGAGCATGCACGAAGGCTTGGGTTCGAGCAGTGGTGATGAAATGATTTACACAAAGTACGTGGGACACTCAGAAAGTTTTCCGAAAATAAATACATAAATATTTAAATACGTGTAAATATTTTATTTTTAAATCTTTTCAAAGTACTCTCCACTAGCCTCTACACAAAGTTTCGTGCGTCTGAACCAGTTTCCAGTCCGCCGTAGACACCTTGTCTACGGTGCCTGCTCGAACGCCGACAGCGCATCTACCGGACCGGTGACCCAGGAGTTTGATCGGCGTGCTGTCCAGGAAGTCTCTCTTTTTGAGCGCGGTATGCGAAGGCGCGTTGTCATGGTGGAGCAGTAGCCTGCGAAGCGCTGTGTTTGGTCGCTTGTTGCTCACAACAGGGAAGACTTCTGCAAAGCATTTGGTAGTATACTATTCAGCGTTGATGCTTCTTCGGTTCCGGAAAGGAAATGACACCAAGTAGCCAGTCAAATTGAAAAAGCGCGCGATCAAAATCTCCCCGCCCGCTTCCAGATCGCTTCACTTTGGTAGGCGTTGATTCGTTTTGAAACAAACCGTCGACTGGCGCTTCGTTTCTGGATCGTATTGATAAATCCAAGACTGATAGTATAATGATGTCTTAAACACGCCGAGACGAGCCTGCTTCAAAGGAGGATGGCCAAATCGTACCTGACGATGAGTCTGTGGCGTCCCGTTATGCCATTTATATAAAAAATCCGTTATTTTTCATATACTCATAAAACATAAGAAATATCTCATTATGAAGCCAGAAAAAAAAGATATACATTTTTTCATGTTTAAGTAATTTCGTTGAATTTTTTAGAATAGCATGTTCAAAACGCACCCTATTGACGATTCGTTTGGCTTATGAAATGACCTAGTACTCAAAGATTATTACTATTCACGTTTTTCTTAAAAGTTATTCATGTAATTAAATTCTAAAAATAAAAATGAATCAAAACAACAAGTTTTCATTATGAATTGAATTCTTGTCATAAAAAATAAAAGTTCATAGAAACCATGTTTTGTTCAATTGCGTACAACGGAGCACATACATTAAATATCATCGACGCGCGATAATGATTAATTGTTTGACACCCGGCGATCGAAGAGAGGATGATGAATAAAAATTATTTTATCAAAACCCTTTTTTCATTCGTTTACCCAGTGACAATGCAGACTAAAGACTGTATCTGCGACTAAATCTCTGTTCAGTCAGAATTGAAATCAGTCATGGTGGGCAATAAAAAGCGCGTTTTGATTGATCTGAACGAAATCGAAATAAATAAACAAGTACGAAATGAGATCGCTAATTCGCTTATCGCTAAAGTACTGAAACTGTATGTCGTCTGCCTAGCATTAAATCGACTTATTTAGTGATTCTAACCTCAAATATATTTTTTCCATTATTAAAATATCTTGGCCATTTAGATTATATTTTCGAACAGTATGGTGATAACTACATAAAAACAATCCAATCTCACTATAATTGGTTTCTGGACACTCAAAATAAAAGTCAGGTCCAGCGTCTATACAAATTTGGCCGATGTTCAAAGTTTATCATATCACGGCACCATTCCACCCGAGCCTGCTTCTTGGAATCGGTGATGTTGTGCGGCACCCAGCGTGAATCTGTCCTACGCACGCGAAGATGCACGTGTAAAATTTCGTGAAGGCTTCCTGATCCAACCTGCAGTATGTGCTGAATCTCTTGATACGTAACTCGCCTATTGTCTCGGAAAAAAAAACACGGCTAGCATGTTTTCTTCCGTAACAGCCGTCAAAGGGCGACCACTTCTTTCTTCATCCCCCAAAGTTAGTCGACCTTGCTTGAATTTGTTATACCACAAAATTGCTTGAATAAAGTCTATAGTACGATTCGTCTGGTTTCAGGCGACACTTGATATCGTAAAAATCGGCGCAGATCCTTTTTTACAAGAGACACGATAATTTAAATTAGCTCGCAAACAATGTGGAGAGAAATTTTGAAATTGGAACGTACCTATTTTTAATTACAAATAATCATATTTTCAAAATAGACTACCCTGGCCAGTTGGCCAGTCTTATACATAAAAACTTTTTTTCACAATACTTTCTGAGTGGCCTGGTAAAATTAGTGTAATTTATTTCATCACCACTGCTCTCATAACGTTAAAGGAAAACATCGTGAAGAAACTCGGCATGTCCTAGAACCAAAAATTCGAAGACGTGTGACATCTACCAACTCGCACTGGGCGCGCGTGGCAATTTGTTTGTTGTTATTTCGACGTCATAATGCCAGCGCCGGCTGTCGCTGAAAACCAGCGCTATGGGTCTGTCTCGCACGTGCGTGGATGTGACGCATGTTAACGTTTTCTTATTATTTAATCTTTTTGACTGTTTTTTTTGCGTCATGTTTACAGCAAATATACGTATTTGCTTTCTTCTTTCTTTCTTTCTTTCTAGTATTTTTAGGACTGACTCTTATAAAACTGATAACTTCAGATTCAAATAGTCCTTTTTTATATCCGTTTCGAACGCCATTATTGTTGTTACGACGCAGAGCCACGAGCTTTAAAATTTAGAACTGAAATCTACTATTTGACGTTTCATTTCACGTTGTTTTACATAATCTCTATTCGTTGACCCGCTGCATTCTGCATGTTAAAGTTCAGTAATTATGGAAAATCACTAAACGTCATTCATATGTTTTACAAAACGAACCTGTAATTTTTATGACCTCCTTTTTATACTTAAAAAGTAATTTCAGTCCTAATCCTCCTCAAAACACCAAATATCCGGACAAAATACAATCGAAATAAAACGAGAATTCATTCCCACATTTTTAGTAACAGTTCCTAATCTATTCCCATTTCTTCTCCCGACACGTTCACTAGTTACGGCCCTTTATCTCTCCATAAGATTCATAACTCATGCTAGTGTCTTCCGCTATAGGGATTAAGGTCTATATTCAGGTTAAAAACAGTTTTATTTTTTCAGGAGAGACGTTCTTTATCGAGACCGAAAAATATGTCTGGGATTATTTTTTGAAGGAGGTGACGGGTAAAGTATGGTGTTGAAGCGAAGTGTGTTTTGTACATCGAGATTTATGTGTTTTTCGAAAAGATGCGGGTTTACGATCGAATATTTAACTGTTTCAATTTAGAACAAGGACGTGTTATAAAACAAAGTTTTCAAGTAACAAAGTATTCACGGTTTTTATTTCTTATTATTTTTTAAATAAGCATTTTTGCTTATTTATTACTTGTTATTATTTTAATAATGATAAATGTAATCGCCAGACCGCCCGTTGTGTTACCCTCTGTATTTTTTTACATATCTGTAAGTCATAGTATGGTCTAATCGCATGGTGTTGAATACAAACATACATCTATTATATTCTATCACTCGCACATTTGTAATTTGATATTAACAATTCATTAGCGTCGCCCGTTAATTACAGTCGATTTATTAATATCAGAATACAACAACCAATAATTAATTATGACTGCAGGTAAAGAGAGAGAGGGTATTACCAGGAATCCTATTTAAAAATATCCATTGATTTTTATTAAAATAGACTGTGAATTATGGATTGCTTTTGCTCTATGAATTCGGAAAATGTTTTGAATTTAGCTCAGCGATTTTCAGTCACAGAGTAGAATAAAATGATTTATGAACCGGGTAGATTTTCAACCACGGTCGTTCAAGCGGATTCAAAAGATGAGGAAATAAAAAAGTCTTTTCAAAAGCAACTTTTGTTATTTTCTTACGTATCAAAGAAAACAATGTTGCTTGAAAAATTAGGTTTTGTTTGTATAGGCATGATTGTGTTAAAAAATATGCTTAACATTGGTTGGATCTCTTAAAAAGCAGTGGGTACGCATTATATTGAGGTGAATTTGAACGCGATCAGCACATAAAATCAGCGTTGAAGAGCTGTCATAATACAAATAATGAATGACACAAAGTAAAGCGCCTTCCTGGGACCTGACGACCTACAACTCCTAAGGGCCGTAAGATTAATCGTAGTCTAAACCACCGAAGAGGGTTTAATCTCTAGTCATCGATTATTTCATAAGATGAAATAGACGGTTAAACTCTGTTGTATGGATTAAACTGGTCGTGAACTGACCAGATGGCGCATAATTTGACGTGACAATATTTCTAAATAGCTAAAAACTTGTGTGCGTTACGATTGCTCCGCCAAGTTATACAACCAGAAATCTCTTCGCCCAAAAAAAATGCCTGCTTCAAACATTTCTACATATCCATTCATTGAAGCTTCGTTTTGTGGTTATTAAAATGGAAAATTATAACAGTGATTCAGATTCAGATTATATATCGAGATAGTACACGAGTTGAACGATATAAACGGTCAGGTACCGTAAAACGGGGTGAATAGGGATACAGGGGTGAATCGAAACGAAACTTCAAAAGAGATTTTAACATTGAAATAATACAAACTCAAACGACACTCAACAAACAACAATTTTCGAAGATACTAATTATACTGTAACTTGCTACAGGTTTTGAGTCGAGCACAGAACACATGGCCTTATTAGATTACGAATTTTTTGTTTGTAATAATAAAACATCACAGACGTCAAATTGCAGTGATAACGTAAAATAGATCTATTTGTTGTCATTATTTTAATGAACGGATGAACGAACTTCTAATAAACTGGTGAATGTTGCCATGTGTAAAGGACTAATCGAAGTGTAACTAATCTGTTCATATTTTCCATTCGATCTTAGGACTGTAGTAATAACCATCTATTATAATTTATCGTAGATTCCGATATCCACAGTTTAACCTGCTTTAGATCTTACGGCACTAAGTCGGAGCCGCTACCACTGGGCCCCCACAGCTCACCTACCATCTTGCTTACAGGATAATATTTTTAGGCACGAGCTGTTCTTAAACAGCGTGTAGTCGAAAGGGTACATATCAAGATACGTATCAAGTCCAAGGCTTCTTTGGATGATAACAAACAATACAGAAAGGGTTTTTAAATCATATGTAGCTATAGGATTTCAAAACCCTTTCTGAAAATGCAATTTCTTCATGAGAAATTTCAGTACATGAAACCAACCGCTTGCACGCTTGATCCCGTCGGTTTAACTTATTATTAGCAAGTGACGTGAAAAGATCCTCGTAATGCGGTTGTTTTTATGAGAATCCAATGAACTTTCGAAATATATTTTTTTAATGAATGCCGACACGTTATGAAAACTTTGCAAAAACCTTTGCATTTAAATAGGAGCTATGGCAACGTAACTTGTAGCTGGGATCAACACCAAATTACATCGCATTGTCATTCAACGTGGCACTGAATTCACAGCGATTCGGACGAGTGCTTTGACGCCTGAGTGCCCCTTTCTTTTGTTTTTGTATTTATTTGAATAGTAAGTTAGTCATTTAATTTAGTCCTATTGTAAATAGTTAGTTGTATTTGAATTTAAAGAATTCATATTCAAATAATTACATTTAGAACACAGAATGAATAAGAGCACTTCTCCAAATATTATTTATATTTAGAGCTGCTCTTATTAATTCTGTGAAAACAGTGGAAAACGGTTTTAAAAAAATTACGGAATTTAATTGGAATACTGTCGTTGTTTTATCACATTTTCCTGAATCCACTTGGATGTAATCAATTTAATTAAATTCTCAGTGACCAACTTTCGTGGGTTACTACAAAAATTGGTCACTGAGAAATTCATTAAATATTAAATCACCGTTGAAGTGGTTTTAAATGGAATTATTGTTTTGTTTCTTCCAAAGGAATACTGGAAAGGAAACTCCACCCTATTACTACCAATTGTTTTTTTTATTTTACTCCCACATTATATTCATATCGCAGTTAAGTGGTAACAGCCGCACAGGTCTATTGAAGGTTAAGCCATTTTTTTTCGTGTATGGGTGACCATCCATCACACATCTGGATCCCTCCATTCCTGGGAAAGCACGTTAAGCCGTTGGTCCCGGTGTCATTCGCAGATCTATGACTGACGCTACGGGTAGTAAGAAGTATTAAAGTCTGACACCAGTCTTACCAAGGGGTATTGTGTTACCCAGTACCAGTAGTGGTTTGTGGATGTCATATAGGCAGTCACTCCATGTAAAATACTACTATCCAATTACATCCGGTTAGACTATAAGCTGACCCCAACAACATAGTTGTGGAAAGTTTAGGCAGAATGATTGTTCTTGTAATTGCAATTAATTTGGAAAGCAATTAACAAATCGTAATGTTCTATTCGACCATTAAGACTGAAACTTACGATAAAAATATCCATTAATGGTGTTTAAATTCAAACAAAATGTTTAAAAAGATCTCTTAATGAACTTAAAAGATTTAAAATGATAAAATATGTGTTTATGGGAAAAATCTCATACTAATAAGTTTATAATGACTTGAGAACTGAAACAAAAACATTATTGTTTAATTCATTGTAATTTTATGCATGGACGGTCCTTATTTTCAGTTGCTAAGAAAAAATCTTTGATGAAGCAAAAAAAATTAATATATAAAATTGGCTCTGTAATATACAGGGTGCTAAAACCACTCAGTAGTTATTATTCTCTTATTAGTTTCGCTGTCCTAGAAAAACACTTGGGATTATTAAGGCATTCCAAAAAGACATTTACCATCCCAAATCTAATCGTGAATCCGTTATTTCTACTTTCTAACCCACTCATCAGTGGTTTTAAAAGTTAAACTCCCACACTTTCAAATACATTGCGGCTAGGTATAACATTAATACCTGCAGTAGTAAAGGAAAATGCTCTGTACGGCATAATATTTGATTCCCTAGAAACCATCGTTCACATTTGCGGAAACACATTCATTTTTTTATGTTAAAACGGGAAACACCCTATATTTTTGCATGCACTTAATAGCTGGCCATTTTTCAATATACAGTTCCAATAAATTAAATGAAAATGTATATTTATCTGAAATATAATAAAATCCATGGTTAGAGTGTCTTATTTGTAATTCTTTCTAATTCTATTCTGGATCAAATGAAACTGGTTTATTAATTTATTATTAGGTTCATCCAAAGTCAAAACATGTGTAATTTCATTTTATTAACGAAAAGTCTCAATACCATTATACATTCCAAAAATAACAATAGCATTCGTTCTTATAAAATCTACAAGCAAAAATAAATTATTTTAAAACGAATATACAAATTAGACACTCTTTTATCTAACATAAAACCTACATTTACAGCCATATCTCAGCGCTTACATAGCAATCAGTTACAGCAAAAATAAGGCTGAATAATTAATATATGAATTATTAAACCCATAAGTTTCCAGTTCATAACAACTAGGTTTACATTCCTGCGGTGGAGCAATATATTCTGACACATTGGGGCGACTAAACGAGCAAATTTAACTATAAGTGAATTTGAAAGCATATTTATTCAGTACTAAGAGAACCGACAGACGTCGCCTGTCCAAATTTCAATAATTCATACTGACATTCCATAGCAAATATTCTATTGAAATTATCCCGAATTATCCTTTTTATCGGGCAACTTTTCGCATTTTTCTTTCCATAAAAAAGTTATTCGGACTATTAGGAAAATAAAACAAACCGAATCGATCCAGCTGTTCTCAAGTGATGTGCTTAACAACGAACAGCTTTTAATTTTTATTGATATATATTATCTACCTTATTGCACTTTGATACCGCAGTATTTCTTCTAGGCACCTCTCCACTGCAATGACAGTAACAACAACAAAAATTGTAAAATACTACAAAACCAGAGAAGAAGATCATCAGGCAGTGCACTGAATAATATAACAATCAATATCTGGTAAACGAGAATCTTCTTAGAAGTGATGACATGAGTCATACCATTAAAATAATCTACTTTAAGTCAGGTCGTGAAAGCGCAAATAAGCATTTGATAAGTCACAATGCAAAAAAAACGGAGTCATCGTAAAAACAACTTACAGTGAGAGGAAACATAATAAGAGCCGCCACGTTGACCCCAAACTTCGTAACAATGCCTACACAATACGTTTCTTATATGGGTCAATATAAGAAGTGTCTCCCGCTGTTTTCATAGCTCTTCTAACATGCGTGCGAACACACCTGACGTGACAAAATGAATGTTCATAACACTGTCTGCGGGCGAATACCGACTGTAGCTCTGAGAAGCTATATATTTGGCAGCTCTCCTATACATTCACTCGTCCCTTGCTGAAGAGGTATTATTATGAGAAAATTAATACCCGGTTACTTACAATATTCATTGTTTTGCGCGTTTCATTTGGTCTGTCTTTCACATTTGCAGCGTTATGACGTGCTCGTCTGCAATTTATGACAAATAATTTATTTAATAATAGTGACCTCTTTCAGTTTGTTACTGTCGTAATGCATGTGTAAAACTTTGCGTAGTGTGTAGTTTTGTTAATGATCGACACGAAATAGTGAACTTATTTTAAATAAAAATGGATGACAGCCCCTTTCATCTAAGGGGCCCAGTGCAACCCTCCGGTTCGCCGTCGAAGACGACGACGCAAAACCCAGCCCTCGAGTCGGTCACGGCTGATGTTGTTTCAACACTCGAAATTCAAAAATGGATATCAGCCATCGAAAAGCACTTAAATAAAGTTTGCTATAGAGCAAACTTCATATTTTTTGCTCCGAATTGTGTTTCCCATCCTCGGAGCGTGTATGAACAGAATATATGAATGTGTATAAGGCAAAAAAAGCTGCCTCCCCTCATAGAAAGAAGGCGTGTAAAGAAGGTCTATATTTGTATGTGCATACATACAAATAGCCTTCTTTCACATGTATCAGCCAGATTGACAAAGGTTGACGTTGAAAGAAAAATGTTTACCCGCAAGACATTACCTTAATGTAACTGAAATTGATAGTATAATCTACTAGTTAATGGAAAATTCCAGCCAGGCCCTACATAAACCTACTTTGCAGCATCGTACATTAACATAACCATACTATTTATTGGTCATAACATTCAAGCCTAGAATTGGCTATAAACACAATATCTCCGGGTATGCCTATAGGGCTGAGCTTATCATGTAGACTTCCGTTTGTCATTTCATCAATTTTAGTATGAACATTTAAGACGGTGCAACAACGATTAATAGGATAAAGGATAAAGGTTAATAGGATCCAATGTCGAACATGACATAACCTATTATTGTGTAAGAATAAAGAAATTTGGTACAAGAAAAAATATAATATATTGAGATACTTACCGCTTTGTTCGATTTTAAAATGTATGTTCATCGATATTATCATGAAATGTGAGCCTATGAAGAAATTGAAATCGAATAAATGTGTAAGCAACAGACGCTCGACATCGTGTATTTTGTCGACCGCTGTGGATTGTTTTTGTCGATCCATGAATCAACCGCCGATGCTCGAATGGAAGCTTGATATTTATAGATCGTTAACAGGCGAGTGTTACGATCGATAAAATCGAGTAAATCTGTAAGAAGATGAATGGCAGATCTTGTTGGTTGCCAAAACACGCACATCGAGCGACTATTGTCGAAAATCGATCAAATCTGTAAGCACCTTTAGAAACAATGGAGTAACTGCTGGGGCACCCCCACAAAACATTGACTCCACAAACTTCTGAGGTTTGTCTTAAAGCAGAATTTATTCAAACGTTTGTTAATACAAGATATATATAGAAAACGACCTTACACCCATAAAGGTTTAACAATTAAATTCCTATCTAAAACATCCAATTTTCTATACTAACAGGAATCTCGGCCATAAATATCGCTTTGATAGATTACAGTTATAAAATTACGTACAACGACGAATGTGTGTAACAGACTGCACGCAATTCTGGTTGCATTACGCCATTCAAAGCATTGTACCGTGGATATTTGAACTGACGGAGCAGTGCAGCAGTGAAGTCATGCATCAATGGGCAACACCAGAGGTCCAGTTTGTTCGATCGTGCAAAATTGTTGGTCTTGTGGATTTAGGTGGTGTTTAGGTCAACATGGATAGACAGGATTTCGAGAATTTGATTGTCACTGGACATAAACGTGAGGTTAGGTTAGGTTAGATTTTGCGTTAAAAGTTGTTTTGGGCCGGAGTTAATGAATTGAATGTAGCAGGCTTGATGTATATTTTCAATAACACATACAATCGTAAAGTTCTGAGTTGAGCTGTATGATTACTGACAAATGCGTGGTCCTTTCCTCAAAAGACCATTTCAGACACCAATCTACATGGTATTCACATAATCTGACCTATGATTATGTCTGGACTTTAAAAGAAACTGTATTCATGTTAAGTTAAAAATATGAAACGGTCTATCAATTTAACTTTACCCCAAAAGAAACGGCCTCTCTTCACCTCTGACACAAAGAAAAACTTAAATGATGAGCTTATAGCAAGCGAAGTCTGACTTAGAAAAAGTCTCAACACTTCAAAACAGTAAACAACAAAAATGTTAAGAAAAAATCACATTAAATCGAAGCATTCAAAATTTCCATCAACAAAGGGGATAAAGCTCAAAAGAAAGGCTTTTATTAGTCAAAAGACGCCCAGAAAAGTTTTTGTGTAGGCGGCAGTCACAATAGGCGATGATTTGATCCTTAAATTCTAAAAGGTGTCAAATGAAATGAGTGATGATATTTTGAAAATACGTTACATAATGTGACTTAAATTGTAAAGTTTGTTTTGGAAGTGTTAAGATGTTAATCTACTTATTATTCTTTAGAAATTTGTTATATTTGTGAGAAACCTCGATTGTTTCATTGTCGCATCGTAAGCAATATAAGATAAATGTAGGTTTTTATGAAAAAAATACTAACTATGTGGTTAAGGCACCATCATCAGCTGTAAGTTGATTTTTCAATTTATTTGGCGATGGTTACAAACCACTATTGTATTGGGGTCATCCTGTGCAGATACGAGTAGTGTGTGTAAGTTTTAAATAAAAAATAAATCATTTTGGAAGTTCCTGCAGGATTAAACGTGTGGTTACCTCTTGTTAAGAAGTTCAGGAGATTAAATAGCTTACTAGTAAACTCACTTACGATTTAAGGCTCGTTCACACCGGCGCGACGCCACGGTCGCGCACGATTCTGCGATATTACATCTGTAGAACAATTTCTATGAAAACGCGCGCGACAGTTCACACAGGAGCGACCTGTCGCACCGCGACACTGTCGCAGCGCGTCACCTTTGGACCATTCTGTATGGTGTAGCGGCGATATCGCGGCTACATCAAGTAGTGCACGCGACACCAGAAGAGAGTATATATGGTGATGCAGTCCAAATTGAGCTCATTCCCCTCCCGACCCTTGCTCGAGCCAGCCCGCGCCGCTGAGCCTGTAGCTTTAAATTCGTCCCTAAATAATATCATTCCTGATCCAGCTAGTCATTTGCTGCCCTCTTCCAGCGACGCCCTAAGCCGAGGTTCGTACCCCACAGGGGGTGCCCTTAGCGTGTAGTCGCTTAGTTTTTAGTTAGTATTTAAGTTTAAGTCCTGGCTGGAGGCCTTAATTTATTAGGGAATCCACAGGCAAGTCCGTTTAAGCAGACGACAACCTCATAGGTTGACCTGCGAGATGCCATTTATAAAAAAAAAAAAAAAATGAGCTCATTAGTAGACGAACTTCGTCAGAGGACGAAGGCACGTCTGTGCGTCTTTGCTGAGCGTGGGGTCCTAGGTTCGATTCCCCGGTCGGTCGACACAACCCAACCTAACCTCACGTTTTAGTAAAATGAAATCATAAGCAAAATAGTATGTCATTGAAATAATATGACCCTTATGTCATTGTCATAAGGTTTATAAAAATAAATATTTGATTAAATTAATTTGAAAACCAAGTACCAATCAATCAACTATTTGAAACTTTAAAAATCCACGAAAAGGTCGATCATTCTAATTTATACTTTATTGCAATGGCATAAGAGTTACATTTCAATGTCTTACTAATGTTTTTGGCGGCATGAGACGTGGTCAAAGGAGTAGGTACCTTTTTGAAGATGCCGAAACTACAACCGCGTCGCGTAGCTTATGCGACGACGCGTCGCCGCAATATCGCATGGGCAAGTCGCGACGCGGCACCACACCAAAGGAAAATTTTGTATGGTGTGGTGTAGCTGCGATAACGCGGCGATATCGCGGCTACATCAAGTAGTGCACGCGACACCAGAAGAGAGTATAAATGGTGATGCAGTACAAGTTAAGCTCATTAGTAGACGATCTTCGTCAGACGACGAAGGTCTGTGCTTGTTTGCTGAGCGTGGTGTCCTGGGTTAGATTCCCTGGTCAGTCGACATAATTCAACCTAACCTAAGTAGGTACCTAAGATTGGCCACACAAGCACGTACGACGTGACTTAGGTAGGCGTACCTAATTAAGTTTTTTTTACAGACTCTTAGTTTCCAATAAAAGTTATTTCGTAAAAGTAACATTAACATAATAAACTCCTAAAGTTCTTTTTCGCATGCAACACATTTTTATTCCTTTTATAGGAAATGGCCGGATTTTAGCGTGTTTGCTGAGCATGAGGTCCTAATGATGAGTTCTTCATCAGATGACGACCTTTTAATAGACTTAAATAAAAATACGAAACTCCAATGACTTTCGTAATCGGTTACCTATAGAAAGTGTCATATTGCATCACACGCGCACTGTAGGTAGGAACTAACTACCTACACAGCACACATACGCAAGTCTGTGCCGGCTCGCCTAACCACAACATTGATACCATTAATATCAAGTAAAATTAATGACTTATCTGTTGATTCTTATAAAAAAATAACAAAAGGTCTTACTTATTGTTAATTTTTTTTCATGCTGTTATTAATTTATAGGTAAGAATGATTAGGAGTTAGCTAACTTATTCCCATTAAATAACGCTTCCGATGAGGATTAATGACATAAAAGATACAAGTGTACCTACATAGCGATAAAGTAATGTGTAGGTATTTATTAATTTACTAATGCCCGTAAAATTACCGACAATCACTACGACAGATTCCTAAATGAATTACTAAGGTACTTGAGGATTTAAACCTAAAATTCTAATTTTAAATCACCTTGGGGCTGATTGTTCAATAGTAAGTAAGTACAGGTATAACATAATAATCCGTCAGAGAACTTTTATCGGACGTAATAATAATACGGTGGTTTGTTATATTTTCTACACAAATGTTGTCAAGCCGTCATTTTTATTTCTCAGATAAAAGCTTCAAATCTAAAAGCCAGAGCTAACCAACCGTCTCATGCCAGGCGGCGAGCCTTCTTGCCAGATTGCCGCCATGGGATCTGGAGGCAAAAGCCCTCGCGCACGTATGGGAGTGGCGCGAGGAGGCAAAACGCCGGGGTGTAACTCCGCTGCCGCGACAAATCACGGTACAGCGGACAGAGCTCCGGCGGGATCTCATGGCGACATGGAGGTTGCGATTGTCGCAACCCAGTGCTGGGCACGCCACAATAGCGGCGGTAAGTCCCCTCTTTGAGGAGTGGTTGGAGAGGCGCCACGGCGTCCTCACCTTCCGCCTGACACAGGTCCTCACCGGACCCGGTTGTTTCGGGAGGTTCCTGTTTCGCATAAGGCGGGAGGAAACGCCCGGGTGTCACCAATATGTGGATCGCCCGGAGGACACGGTGGAGCATACGGTGGAGGTATGCCCAGCTTGGGCGGAGCACCGCAGTGTCCTCGCGGAGGCGATTGGCGGCGGCGATCTCTCGCGTCCGGCCCTGGTCCAGGCCATGGTACGGAGCGAGAGGGAATGGAAAGCCGTCACCTCCTTCTGCGAAGCAGTAATGCTCGCAAAGGAGGAAGCGGAGCGCGTGAGGGAGAGAGCCTTGCACCCTCACGCCCCTAGTCGCCGCAGGAGACGCCCTGGGCGTCGGGAATCGCAAGCAGATTCCCGGCCACCGGAGGCGCGGGCTTGCGGACGGCGAGCCATGGGTAGCTCGCCGTCCGGTAAGGACCAGGCCCGGGTCGACGGCGCGTTGTGTTCCACGCGCGCCTCAAAGAGATGTCAGCACAAAATGACGGGGTCCGATAGGGCCGACGCCTCAGGGTCGCGGGTTATTCCACAGAGAAAACCGTGGCCCTGGCACAGGCAACTGAAGGAACACGGGTGGGTTTTAGTCAGTAAAAGTCTGACACGCCCTCCCGCTCCACCCAGAGCGGATATTGATGTAGCCGCGATATCGCGGCTACATCAAGTGGCGTTGTACACCATACAAAAAGGTCCATTGTTGTGTGGCGTCGCGTCGCTAGCAGCTACAAGTCGTCGCACCGCGACGACTTGTAGCTCCAGTGTGAAAGGTGTTGCGGCGCGAAAATGTCGCAGAATCGCCTCGCGACACGTCGCGCTGTGGCGTCGCGGCGGTGTGAACGAGCCTTTAGGGATTCATTTAAGTTTTATAAAGTTAGGCACTTGGTTTACTGCATACTTCGATAGACGAAATTAGCACTGACTTTAAATACACGAGTCCTAGGTACTCCTTGCGTCGTATTGTTCTAATTCATCCAATTGATGATCAATCAAGTGAAGTAAATCCATTTTATTAATACATTTTTTAATAATCGTTGGTGTTACCGTTTAAGTACCTACCCGTTGTCATTTTTGACAATGGACAACTTTTAACTGTAAAATAAAAACGCTATTGGGCAGATGTCGTGGCAAGTAAGTTACGGGTCAGATAATCTTGTGATTAGTGCCACTCGAACGTCGTGAAATTCACACATGAACTTAACTGGTGATTAGCCTACTCGAAACTACACTTGATGTTGGTGTAAGAGATCCTTATTACGAGTATCATATCTTGTATTTATGGAATACTTTACAGTGGAAAAAAGTAACCATCTGACAGGTTTGCCGAATAGATTAGAAGCCAAAAATGATCACACTTATTTATTTATGAACACGGCCTTAGTGCCTTGTCACATAATATACCCCTTGGCCACGCCAAGTCTAGATGCCCTGCTAGACAAAGGCTCGGACGGTGTCGCGAGTTGTTGTTGTGGTGCATTCTGTCGTGTTGCCCGCGACTTCGTCTGTAATCCAGAATGAAATGCAGCTTAAATCCTTATCTAGGTCTATCTGTATGCCAAATTTTATCTAAATCCGTTCATCCGCTTTGGCGTGAAAGCGTAACAAACAAACAAACATGCTTTCGCAACTATTGTATTAGTTAGGATTTCCCCAATCCAAGTAATCAAGAATATTTGCTTTAAACAATATTTAAGTGCCTCAACTTATTTACTCGACCCGAAAGCGAAATATTTTTTTCCTACGAACTACGAAATCGTACCGTTTAAGGATTGACTTTAAAGTCCAAATTTCCATTTCATTCGCAGGCTAAATTTTGCCAAATCTTTCGCCCTTAACGAGATTAAATCACTTAAAACTTTTAATCCGTTTCCTTTCTGTTTCGGATTCGGTAATGCCGCCGTATTTTGTGAAACACTTAGCGCGATACGCTTTATCTGTGCCTTATTGCCATCTTGACTAACCATTGTAACACGATTTTATTTAACATTTTCCTTTAATACAATAACAAAATTAAATGCGAAGGAATATCAAAGCCAGTTATTAGGTTTTATAAGCAGATGGCCACTTCAATGTAAAAAAATAGCAGCCGAACTAGTCTGTTAAATATCACCTTGAAAACTTTGGTTAAGTGAGCTTGACGTGAACTGGAACTCCTGTAGTTGCTATTCTGTAACCATCTCACCACGAAAACTTTGGTGAAGTGAGCGGGGAGTGAGCTGTCAGTGTCACTGATGCTTGGGATTGATCAAGACGGCATGACAATAAGAGCTCACAAGAAGCTAGGGACTGACACTAATAGTAGATGCTCGGGATTGATCAAGACGGCATGACACTAAGAGCTCACAAGAAGCTAGGGATTGACACTAATAGTAGATGCTTGGGATTGATCAAGACGGCATGACACTAACAGCTCACAAGAAGCTAGGGACTGACACTAATAGTAGATGCTTGGGATTGATCAAGACGGCATGACACTAAGAGCTCACAAGAAGCTAGGGATTGACACTAATAGTAGATGCTTGGGATTGATCAAGACGGCATGACACTAAGAGCTCACAAGAAGCTAGGGACTGACACTAATAGTAGATGCTTGGGATTGATCAAGACGGCATGACACTAACAGCTCACAAGAGGCTAGGGACTTACACTAATAGTAGATGCTTGGAATTGATCAAGACGGCATGATACTAAGAGCTCACAAGAAGCTAGGGATTGACACTATTGTCAGTCCCTAGCTTCTTGTTCTTGTTGTTATTGTTCTATCAGTGGCACTTCGACTTAGTTTGACTGCCTCGTTGGTCTAGTGGTCGCAAGAGCTACTGCTGAGCATGTCCTGGGTTAGATTTCCAGTGCGGGTAAAGTGTTATTGGGTTTTTCTATCTAGAACTTCTCAGTAGCAGCCCGGAGTCTGGAGACTTAAGAAAAACTGGCGAAATATGGGTGTACTATAGGTGCACCTTTGCCTAACCCTTCTGGAATTACAGGCGTGATGTTATATTTTTTACAGAATAGATCAGCATTAATATAGTTCAGGAATATGTATGACATTGTGTTACCTATTGTTTACCGCCTATTTTGGCATACATTGAAACCAATGTATGCCAAAAAAGCAATATTATCAGGTTGAAAATGATTTAGACCTGAATAAACTTCAGTTATATTACTTATCAGGAAAAAGGAGTAGAGAGACAACAAATCGAATTTTGTTGTCCGAAGAAATCATCTGTCATTTATTATAGGTGGATTTCACCAATTAAGCTGAACGAGATCAGCACATATACTACGTCAGTGTCATTACTTTCTATGGAATATTGACACTGACAGCTCTTGACCGCGTTTTAGATGTGCTTAGCGCGTTTAATAACACTGGTGATATCAGCACTAAAAGTTATAAAAACTGAATATGTGGAACTCAATCTTAGCAAAATACTAATACACAAATAAACGAAAACAAAATAATAACTCAAACCATGCTGTTTGAAACTAATAATTCACAATGAAAATCAAAAGACATTTTTTAAAATTAAGTTAACAAGCAGTACTTTTTGAACGACAGATTAATTACCAGGCCACTTTAAAAGTTTTGCGAAAGTGTTTTTATGTATAATTATGAGACTGGCCAGTTATAGTCTATTTTGAAAATATGATTATTTGTTAGTAAAATAGGTTCAGTTTTAAAAATTTCCTTCCACATTGTTTGCGTGCTAATTTTAATTATCTTGTCTCATAAAAAATGGATCTGCGCCGGGAATATTTTCACGATATGATTTTTACAATTTCAAGTGTCGCCTGAAACCGGACGAATCGTAAGATGGACTTCAAATGGCATTTATGGACGAAGGCCATTCTAGGGCAACCGTGTACGTTGGTATATCTATTGACGGCTGTTACGGAAGAAAACGCGGTACTACAGCACGCCGGCCGAACTCCAGGGTCACCCTCCTTACAGCGTAGCACCGTGGGACATCTTTTATTCCCGAAAATAAAAAATCTGCTCAAAGGGATACAATTTTCGTCGCCGGAAGATGATGCTGAAAAAGAGGTGTCTACGGTTGACTGGAAAAAGGGTTTCGAAAACTGGTTCAGAATGAAGCTTTTTATAGACTAGTGGAGAGTATTTTGACAAGATTTAATTTAAAAAAAATACTTATAAAATAATTGTTCTTTATTTTTATTTTCGTCAAAATTTCCCACCTACATAAGTATTATAACCCTCAACACGCCTACCCTTTACCATTTTCTAGGGATTTAGCTGGGCAAAAGCAATTGTTGAGGACAGAGGACAAATCTAGCAATGAAAACACGCGCGATCATTACTAAGATTTATTATCGGTATATCCACAGGTTAAAACTATTATATTTACTAATATTATTACAACTATTATTCACTAGTTTTCGGGCTAGTATCGCTACAGTTCAATCTTACTTCTAATAAAAACCTAGTGCACTCCCTCGAGTCTTGAAGCGAACAGAACCAGTGCCATCGAAGCGTGGGCGGAAACCCTTTGCTTTAAACCAACATCCGGTTCTAGAAGCTTCCAGAATGTTCAAACAGTTTCTAAGTGCTGCCTCGTAGTGTCGACAGGAGAGTACTACGACATTCATTCATAATTATTACAATACTCATTCATAAAACAGCGCCTCCTGGTGTCGAGAAGCGGGCATCGGTCGATATGTATGCGTAAGCCATTCATTATACCTCGCGCCCTCTAGTGGCGAATCAAACAAAGATGCCTCAACCTTAGCCTCCTGCTCCCGCTACGTGACAACAGAGGACGCTACTTGTATATCGGTCACATTTCCCCCGCCGTGTACATACAATAATGTACATAATTTATACCACTAGTGACTGGTATACACTTCACAATATCAACAATTGAATACAATTAACAATTCGCTGACTTATAAGATAACACTTTAGTACATATACATTTATAGTTAAGGGTAGCCACTCCAGAATCCCTGCTCTGCTATATATTAAATCAAATAGAAATAAAAAAAAATCTCCTACTGGTAGCAGAATCCTGGAGTGACGCCAAGAAAAGGGGACACATTTATAAGAACTTATTCTACTCTAAATAATTGTCTACCAATACAATACATGATAACAACTAAGTTTCTACTGGTATGACGACGAGACTTTTAACAGGACGGCGCATGACACCGTTCTTGGTTTTGACGTCGACGACTCTTACGACACCATCTGCTCCTGGGTACATGCGTTCGACTCTCCCCTTTGGCCGTATGTTTCTTGGTAAGTGTGGGTCCCCTATGACAACTAAATCGCCCACCTTGACCGTGTCGCCGCGTCCACGCGGCTCCCGCCGGTTTTGAAGCGTAGGCAGTACTTCGCGTACCCATCGTTGTCAAAACAAGTCCGCTAGTCGTTGTGACGCTCTCCAATGTGAACGGCGTAGTTCATCCGGCCTTGTGAAAATCCCTGGCAACGGGACTTTAGAGGGCGCGCCGAGCAAAAAGTGGTTAGGCGTCAAAGCTTCTTCGTCGTCGGGGTTAACCGATACATGGGTCAAGGGTCGGGAATTGACCGTGTGTTCTACCTCTGTCAGAAGTGTGTGAAGTACGTCTTCATACGGATGCCGCTCGATAAGTGTAGCATTCAATGCGGTCTTTACCGTGCGTACCAACCGTTCCCAGGCGCCGCCCATGAATGGCGCTCCTGGTGGAATGTAGCGCCAGGCTATGTGGCGTACTTCTGCTTCATGGTAAAGAGATTCTAGGGCAGCCTTACGGAGCTCAGCATCTGCCCCGTGGAAATTGGTGCCGTTATCACTCCAAATGACTTCAGGACATCCACGACGCGCCATCATACGCCTTAACGCAAGTATAGCGGCATCCGTTGAAAGCGATGCGGCAACTTCTAAATGGACAGCACGCGTAGTTAGGCATGTGAACAATGCAACATAGCGCTTCTCGTGATGTCTCGCTACTGTGACGGAGAGTGGCCCGAAGTAGTCCAGTCCTGTGTGTGTGAATGGACGTTGATGGTGTGCTAGTCGACAGGGTGGTAAGTCGCCTGTCAGTGGCTCTGGCAGCACGGCTCGACGTAATCTACAGGGTTGGCAGAGCCTGATTACTGCTCGGACGGACGGCCTTAAACGTAGAATCCAATAGCGCTGTTTCATTTCGTTAACAACGCATTCCACGCCGCTGTGGTGTAACCTTCGATGAATCCAGTGTATGTACAAGCGGCTGTAACGGTGATCGCCGTCTAGTACTGCTGGTGACTGTGTTTCTCGTGATATTTCAGCTGCTGCTGCGATGCGCGAGCGTATTCTCATTATCTTGTGCTCGTCGACTGTCAGAGATAATCGCTTCAACCGGCTGTCAGATGGTACCGTTCTCCCGCCGGTGACAAGACGCAATTCATTTGCGAAACTTTCTTCCTGTATAGCACGAGTCCACAGGAGCTCGGCCTGACGTGTGTACTGGATGCCAAGGGGTATGTAGACCGTCGGTGTTACGCTGAGGTTGCGGCTCTGCACTCCAGGAGTTCTAAAGAAGCGATTCTTTGTATTCGCCTTCACCGTCCATTTCGGGTCGTCTACACTGACGCCTTTGTTACGTTTGTGGGTGGTAGCTGTTGTCGTGTGAACTCGAAGTCGGTCGATGAATTGAATAACGCGGGCTGTGGCCCGGATGAGTCGTAGCCAGGAAGAGAAACGTGTGACGTCAGGTAGTCCCTCTGTTAAGTTCGACCGTTCGTGAGCAGCAGCAATGCTGACACGCTCCTCACCCGTGTCTATGTAGGGGTGTGAGTCTGTTTCCTGCGGCCAGGTGTTTTCGTTGTCATAGAGAAAAGAAGGGCCGACGTACCAGCGGTGGCGTGCAGTGAAGTAAGTCGGTGTATCGCGAGTCGAGTCGTCGGCGACATTGTGAGCGGTGGGGATCCAGCGCCATTCTCTTCGCTCAGTGTTTTCTTCTAATTCCGCTACTCGGTGCGCAACGAACGGTTTGAAAGCGCGTGCGCCGGCGCGCAGCCACGCTAGCACTGTGCGCGAGTCAGACCAGAAGACTCGACGGTCGGCGCGACGATCGTGCTCTTCTTCCACGCAGCGTGCTAGTCGCCCGCCGAGAACAGCAGCCTGTAATTCAAGTCTAGGTATAGATGTGACCTTAAGGGGCGCAACGCGCCCTTTCGCTGCCGCGAGCGATACATTTACTTGCCCCATGCCGTTCACTGAACGCCAATATGCTGCCGCGGCATAGGCTCGTTCGCTCGCGTCCACGAATATATGCAATTCTAGTCGAATCGAGTTATTATAACCCAGGTGACAGCGTGGAATACGAACGCCTTTTAGTATCTGTAGAGCAATCAACCAGTCGTGCCATTTACGCTCTAGACTTTTAGGTAGGCGCTCGTCCCAACCGATTTTTAAACGCCAAGCGTCTTGCAATATGCACTTTGCTTGTGTCGTAAACGGTGCGGCAAGTCCCAGCGGGTCATATAAAGACATTGCCGTTTTTAATAACTGACGTTTCGTAACCTGCTTGCTCAAAGAAGAAGGGTCTACTTTCCTGAAGTTGAATCCTAAAGTATCACTCTGGTGTTGCCAGATGAGACCGAGAATTTTCTCCTCCTTGTTGAGCACAGTGTTCTCAACCACGGGCTCGGTCGGGAGATCAGCGACAGCGGCCGGCTCGTTGGACGCCCATTTCTGTAACACGAAGTTACCTCGCCGATGTACCGCGTCGACTGCTTTAGACACTCGGTTCGCTTCTTCTGCGTTGTCAAAACTCTGTAAAAAATCGTCCATATAATGATTACGTACTATAGAATTCACTGCCTCGGGGTAGTCAGCCTCATGAACCTGTGCGTTATGATTTTTAACATAAATCGCAGTGCTCGGTGAAGAGGTCGCACCAAACACTACCGCTTTCATTCTATATTCGATGGGCGTTAAAGTCGTATCGTCGCGCCACAGAAAACGAAGTGCGTCTCTATCTTCCAATCTTACCGTTATGCGTAGAAACATATCTTTTATATCTGCTGAAACGCCGACAGGTTTTTGTCTGAATCGCATAAGCGCGTAAGAGATCAGGGCCTGTCAGAAGATAATCATTGAGGCACACTCCATGTGTGCGTGCCGCTGCGTCATACACAATTCTGACCTTACCCGGTTTAGATGAATTAATTACTGGAAAATGTGGTAAGTACCACTTGTTCTCGTTAGATGGCGTTGGTGCCGGTTCTGCATACCCATTTGATACCAGTGCCTTCATTTGCTCTGAATATTTTTGTTTTAGAGTTTGGTCTTTGCGTAAACGGGATTCAGTGTTTTGTAGTCGACTGAGAGCGGAGGCGTAGTTGTCTGGAAAACACCTATCCTTATTCTTCCATGATAAGCCCGTCTCGTAAACGCCTTCGGGCAGAGCGCGTGTAGTTTCCTCTAGTATTTTCAATGCTCTCACCTCTGGGTCTGCTTGCGGGTGTCGTGGCTGCACTCCTAGTGATTCCAGGCTAAAATGTTCTTGTATGAGCTTTTCAATAGATTCGACTGTACTTACATGACCTCAACGTTCTCCAATCTGTGGTAATACATGTACTTTTGTCAGGCTGTAGGTTTTACCATGTAAAACCCAGCCGAGCGGTGTGTGTAACGCTACTGGTTGACCTTTTGTACCTACTCGTGCCTCAGAAGCGAGCAGGAGTGCCCAATTGTCCTGGCCTATCAAGACAGTTGGTACACCCGCGTCATATGCTAGCTGCTCGACTATAGGTGTCAGGTGCTCGAAGCCTGCCAGGTCATTAACGCGTATCGATTGGCCAGATAATTCAAGTCTGTCGATGGTTCTGGCTTCGATGTCAATGCCTTTGGTTGTGTATTTTCCTCGTATGTTTACCTTGACTCGTTGCGAGTTCGTAGCGTCAATCCGCGTGCCTGCTACGGCGTCGATATAAAATGGCTCATTTGGACCTTCTGCGCCTATTCTCTGCGCGACGTCTGTAAGTAGAGTTATTGTCGATCCATCGTCTAACAAAGCGAAAGTGTCTACTTTACCGTTTGGTCCCGATAGTGTTACTGGTACTACTTTCAACAATACTTGGTTGTATGTGCGTGGCGTGCTCGTGTTATTGATGACGGCGTGCAGCGCGATGTCACCGCATGGCGCTGAGTCGTCCCGTGACGCGGTCGCTGTGACACGAGGATGCTCTTCTGGGTCGCTTGCGGTGTTCGTACCCCGTCTACTGTCACTGTGCAGTAGCTTGTGATGATAATGCTCGCAGTCTTGCATTTCACACCGCTTGCTTTTGCATTGATGCTTCCACGTCCGTCTGTTTAGGCACCTGAAACATAATTTATTTTTACGAGCAGTTTCCCATCTATCAGATATTAACATTTTTTTAAAGTTAGAGCAGATAGCCACGCTACTACAATTACCGTTGCATACCACACACGGTGTTTTATGGCTTTCTATTATTTTAAACGTCTTGTGAGCAGGTTGTTGTGTACGGTCTCGTTTATGTTCCACTTGTGCTGAGGCATGACGCGCATTAAGATCGGCCTCTCTATCGAGAAATCGTCCCAACACTACTAAGCCAGGCTCTGCGTCACCCGCAGCCATCTCATAATCGTACCACCGGCTCCTTAGCGTAACTGACAACTTTTCTGAGATAGCGGAAATCATCTCTGGGCTATATAAATATTCTGTTCTTTTCAGAGCTTGCACCGCTGCAATAGCGTTTGTGACATTCGATGCAAACACACATATATCTGTCGGGTTATCTGATACTTTAGGTAACTGACGTAATTTATTTAATTCGTAGGTTATTAATGCGTTGGGTCGTCCAAATCTAGATTCTAACCTTTGCATAATTTGAACGGCCGAGGATCCTAGGAACAGGCATTTAACTGCCTCTAACGCTGTCCCTCTCAAGGATTTTCTGAGACGGGCTAAATTCCCTGCCTCTGTGTGAGTTGACGCAGACTCATTATACGCTGCTTTAAAATGCAGCCATTCGCCGGGATGGCCACTATAGATAGGTAAATCAAATTCATACCTGCTGGCAGCGGGTTTGCCCCGCGCTACCTCTACCAATGCCTGAGTCAGTCCATGCAGCAGGCTCTCTCGTCGCCACGTTGCGGCAAGGTCGGTGGCTCGGCGTTTGACGGCAAGGGTTGTAACTGCGGCGAGCGGATGTGGCCGCGGAGTTCGCTAAGTATGTCCGAGGCGTCCGTCTGACGTTTCGATGTCGCAGTTGAGCTTCCCTCCAATAATTCTTCGTCTGCTGATTCTGCTTCAAGGAGCGCTAACCTAGCGGCGGCGAGTTCCAATCTCGCTCGCGCCAATGCCTTTCTGTCACTTGTACGTCCGTCGGCTCGTGGTTGTCTGTGTGGAGGTGTCGTCGCCCCAGGGCTTAGAGATTGGGGTTGGACCGAAACTGTGACGGAATAGTTGGGCGGGTCTGTCGGTCCCACCACTGTCGCCAATTCCGTGGAGACGGACTCGTCCCCTCCTGTTGCCGCTGTGACGGGTTCATGCATACCGCGTGTCTTCACCATGTCGACGGTATTGCATACACCACACTAACACTTTCACGTAATATTGAACCAAAGCTATACCTGTCCGAATCCGGCTCGAATGGACCAATGTTGAGGACAGAGGACAAATCTAGCAATGAAAACACGCGCGATCATTACTAAGATTTATTATCAGTATACCCACAGGTTAAAACTATTATATTTACTAATATTATTACAACTATTATTCACTAGTTTTCGGGCTAGTATCGCTACAGTTCAATCTTACTTCTAATAAAAACCTAGTGCACTCTCTCGAGTCTTGAAGCGAACAGAACCAGTGCCATCGAAGCGTGGGCGGAAACCCTTTGCTTTAAACCAACATCCGGTTCTAGAAGCTTCCAGAATGTTCAAACAGTTTCTCAGTGCTGCCTCGTAGTGTCGACAGGAGAGTACTACGACATTCATTCATAATTATTACAATACTCATTCATAAAACAGCGCCTCCTGGTGTCGAGAAGCGGGCATCGGTCGATATGTATGCGTAAGCCATTCATTATACCTCGCGCCCTCTAGTGGCGAATCAAACAAAGATACCTCAACCTTAGCCTCCTGCTCCCGCTACGTGACAACAGAGGACGCTACTTGTATATCGGTCACAGCAATTGTGCCACAAACTCCCCAGAAGCAGCATTCTGAATTTAACTAAGGCGAGGATGGTGGCGTGCGTCGAGGCGTTGAGAAGTGCCCGCAGCTCTGTAACGTCCAGGAAGCCACGGGCGGCTTGTAGCAGCTGTAGATGTTTATGTCCTCGCCGGCTACGTGTAGCTGCACACCCAACGCGTAAAACGTGCTAAGTGCCGTCGAGGGGATTTCCTGATGGACGACTCTTCGTCTCACCAATACTGCCAGACCACGGTATCTTCTGTGAGCCGACCTTTCATCCTTCCTGTAAACGAGGTATCCTGGGAACCTTACCCTATCTTCGGGTCCCAGGTGCGTCTCGCTTATGAGCGCCACGTCGATGTCCTGTTCCCGAAGGAGGTGGCGGAGGGGGGCGACCTTATTTTTTAGGCCGCGGGCGTTCCAGTGGATCACCCTGAGTGGCCTAGCGATGGTACAGAGTTAGTAATGTGGCCAGGCCATCCAGGATGACCGTCTCAATGTCTTGCCCCTGCCTGATGGCCTTTATTAGGTCCATCAACAATTTAATGGCGCAAGTTGTGAACTCTTGTTTGGTAGTGGCAGTTTTGCGCCGGTAGCGCCGCCACTAGTTTCTTTGGGGAACTCTTGTCTTGGTGGTTCCCTTGCCGTCCGCGGCGCTATGCCGGCGCCAGTGGTAGGTTGTGTTTCCACAACCTGCGCCCTGCTCGTGACAGGGGCGGCCTTAGCGTTCTCCTGGGTCGTTGGGGGGGGGGGGGGGTCGTTGGTGGGGGGTAAGAAACCAAACCCCCCCAGGTTTGGTTTCTTACCTCTCCCTTTCCCCCCGCGTCTCTTCTTCCTCCGCCTCGAGGAGGTGGCTTCTCTGTCTGTGGGCCCGTTGGCCGCCGCCATCAGCGTCGTGCCTTGAGCCTCTGTATGTACCACTTGCGGCTTCTCTGTGGCCGCTTGTGTCCGGCGTGTGTTGGCCGTGATGGCGGCGGTCCCCGCTCGCTTATTCCGGATCTCTTTCTGGAATACGGGGCACTTTATGTTGCACGCGGGGTGCGGGCCACCGCAGTTCATGCAGGTGGCCGGCTCCTCCCGCGGGCGCGGACAGTCACGTGCCGCGTGTTCGTCCCCACATCGCACGCAAGCGAGCGGGCGGTGGCACTGGTGTGAGCTGTGCCTGAACTGTTGGCACCGGTGGCACTGGGCGGGCCCACGCTTGCCTCGCCAAGCCTGACACCCCGCGTGCTGATTGAACAGCGCAACTCCTTTTAAAGGCGATCGCTTGACAGCGAAACGTCACAACATTTTATTAGATTGGATTCAAGTTTATTAAGCCAAATGATCTATAGAGTGAATGATTTCTTTATGATGCGTCTGGTGAACGTTCCACTAGCGCCATCTAGTCGCCGTCACTCGCAGCTGCTAATTAATATGGCTGCCGTCAGATACAATACGTACTACCGGGTCGGGCCGTGTTATTGGGTTTTCTAACATTAATTTCTCATTAATTTATCAGCCCGGAGTCTGGAATTGTGCCCAGTTGATGGCAATAGGCTCACCCAGTATTACATGGCACTTAAACATAAGTTACACCTCTGCCAAACCATCGAGGAACACATGCGTGATAATGTGACGATGTTGTATTATTATGTTATGGTCAATTGAAATCAAAACATGTTTTCTTCGATTTGTTTCAATTTTGTTTCCATGGTAGGGTTTTGATCTCAGTCGTTACCGCATGTTTGTTATGTAAATCGAGTTTCAATGGCCCTTTCACTTCCTTGCGCAGTTGATTTCTTCTTGTGACTGCGATTATTTTGGTACTATTCAAAGTGTGTCGCGATTTCCTGATGATTATGGAACTTCAAACATAATATTGTTTTGAATACCGATGAATAATTCATGATGCCTAGTGATGTGAAATAAGCCTCATTGTTTCAGATGAACGGTTTAGTATGAGGAAGATAATTTAAATACATAGTGATAGAATATTAATTAATGGTTCTTAAATATTCAGAATGTACTACCAAGTTACTTCCATGTGAAATTCAATTAAATTCCAATTTCATGTCTATTGATTAAGTGTGCTTAGTCATCTCTGACTAAGAAGATAAATCTGAATACAACCTACTAACATATTTTGCATCCGAAGTAATTTTCTCTAAGCCACGCCAGCGACAACATCTGAACATTGAACATTTTTCCGAACCACAAAATAAACATTACGTGATGTCCGAGATACAGAAACAATTACGAAACTATCCGAAAAAACACGACAGGCCTAAATTACCAACATCTTTCCTGTATCCATTTCATGATTATTTCTTCTATTGTAAGAGCATTAATACCTAATTTCGGACTTCAGGGATTTTTCCCTGAAGCCGTTGTACCGGAAGTATTACACATTTCACTTTTTCGTTTCAATTTATATGAAGCAACCGAATTGAACCAATTAATCAGCTAAAAGTTTTTGTAACAATCCTGGGGTCGGCTTCCAGTTTAAAGCTGAATACCACAGTATCCTACATAGAACGACCGCCTTTAAAAAGAAAGAAAGGAACACCCTGAGGCGCCGGCCCTATCGCACGCCGTCATTTGGTGCTGACGGCGAGCTACCCATTGCTCGCCGTCCGCAAGCCCGCGCCTACGGTGGCCGGGAATCTGCTTGAGATTCCCGACGCCCAGGGCATCTCCTTCGGCGACTAGAAGTGGCCTGAGGGCGCCAGGCTCTCTCCCTCACGCACTCCGCCTCCTCCTTCGCGAGCATTACTGCAGATGGAGGTGACGGCTTTCCATTCCTTCTCGCTCTGTACCATGGCCTGGACCAGGGCCGGTCACGAGAGATTGCCGCCGCCGATCACCTCCGCGAAGACACTGCGGTGCTCCGCCCAAGCTGGGCAGACCTCCACCGTATGCTCCACTGTGTCCTCCGTGCGATCCACACAATAGTGACACCCGGGCGTTTCCTCCCGCCTTATGCGTAACAGTAACCTCCCGAAACAACCGTGTCCGGTGAGGACCTGTGTCAGGCGGAAGGTGAGGAAGCCGTGGCGCCTCTCCAACCACTCCTCAAAGAGGGGACTTATCGTCACTATTGTGGCGAGCCCAGAGCTATTAACCCCACGAAGGCGATCATCATTGGCAGTTCTCGTAGTATTAGCAAAGTGGATGATACAACCTTGCCACCAGTACTCTTCAATGGTACGAACGTTCTTTTCAGCAATGATGTGAAGGACCTAAGCTTGCACAATGATAGTACCCTGAGCTGGCGTACTCAAGTCGCACGGGTAAGCCAGAAGGTTACCGGAACATTGCGGGCTCTTTACCGATTCGAAAATTTATTACTATCGAGTACGAAGACGATTCTTGTGCAGTCCTTAATTTTCCCTATCATCGATTATGGTTTGTAGTTTGTTGAGGAGATTTGCATTTAGTAGCACATATCGCTACTAAATCCAAATCTCCTCGACAATCTTGACCGTCTTCTCAATAACTGCATTGAATTCGTTTTCAATATGTGTAAATATGCTTCGTCGTTGACGGGTAACCCGGTAGTTGTAGAAGTTAGTTTAACACCAAACCACTGCTAAGTTCCAAATATTTATTATGGACACAGTTTTAGGTTGCTGCTAGTAACCTGAGCCGCACTTAATGTTGATTTACATCAACACGCAAATTAGCGTGTGTCGGTGTTTTTGTTACGACTGATTTACTTAATATTGTACAGCACTTGATTAGGCGCACTTTTGCTGTATGAGCATTATTGGCACGTACATGCTCCCTAGGGAAAAGTATACGTGCTCAGATCACTAGCGTTACAAAATGTAAAATTATATAACACAAAAGCTGTTTAAACAGTAAGCAAGAACTTACATAAATTCTTAATTATTCAAAGTTTGAATCTTGTTGCTGCTGATTGCTGTAGATTGTTGTTCGATGAGGGTTCACTTCTTATTTTACCGTAGACAGGAATCTCCTTCAGCTAAATATCCTCCGTCCTCCTTCGAGTCCTGTTGGCCGTCGAAGTATTGCTCTTCTTGCGTGTTTGGAAGCTTAATGGGGCGTGTACAATGAAAGAGGCGCGAACAGGAATTACAATGGTATAATTCTGGAGTAAACAAAATGCGTTACAGTAAACAGTTAAAACGAAGTTAATTCTAGAAACAAAGTATGATTCTACTACCAGAAGGGTCACGATGTGATACTAGGAAGTTAACGTTATAAAACAATTGAAATGAACTAATTACGCGGACGAAATATAATAGCGCGGTGCGGATCAATCTAGCGTGGACGCGCTTTGAAGGCTTCAAGCTTACTGCTTGAGGGACGGTCTCGACTGCCGCAGCCGACGACCGCGGGACGGCGGCGGCGCGGGGCGAGGTAAATGTCTGCACAGGTGTGGGGGCAAACTCGTACGCACACCATCGTAGGACGTACTCCGGCGCGCGACTATCGCGCTTCGACTAAACCCAAAAGGGTAAGCAGAAACTCTGTGGACACAAAAATACAACGTTAGTGTGGACTTATTAACATGACGCCACAGGACCCCCTTACGAATAAAAGGGCCGCCCTAATTGTATCGTTCAGGGAACCTAACAGTCCGCCCTGAACGACTATGTGTCTCACTCTCAACGCTATCACGGTGTGCATAGGCTGGTTTTACCCTGTCAATCGATACCTTGACAGTTTTGTTATTGAGCACAATGTCGACCGTCTTGGGACTCCTTGTAATGACCTTGTGTGGGCCACTGTAAGGTGGTTCTAGCGATCCACGAAGCAGGTCTTAACGCAAGAACACATGCGACGTGGTATGCAAGTCCTTGTGCTCAAACACCTTATGCCGTGAATGGTCCGATGCTGGACACGGGCGTAGGTTGGACATTCTTTGTCGTAATGTGCTGACAAAATCTGGGTAGTCTACCTTGTTGGTTGTTGCGGTGAAAAACTCACCGGGGACGCGTAACTGCTCTCCATACACCAACTCAGCTGGTGAACATTGGAGATCCTCTTTGTACGCTGTCCGTAACCCTAATAGTACCACAGGTAGAGAACTCACCCAAACCTTTGTGCCGTGCGACATCAAAGCGGCTTTGAGCGTGCGATGGAAACGCTCAATCATACCGTTGCAGGCTGGGTGGTACGCTGTTGTCCTTGCCAACTCGATTCCATACGTCTTTGCTAAATTTTGGAATAAATGTGACTGGAATTGTCTACCTTGAACCGTTATTACCTTCTTCGGGCAACCATACCGGGCAATCCATTCCGATACGAACGCTTTCGTCACCGTCTCCGCTGTCATGTCAGGGAGTGGTATCACCTCCGGCCATCTGGTATACCTGTCAATGATAGTAAGGCAGTATTTGAAATTAGAAGATACTGGTAGTGGTCCTATTAGGTCGACATTAAGCTCCGCGAAACGTACATCTGGTACGTCAAATTTACCTAGAGGAGATGTGGTATGCCTTGTTACCTTCGACTTTTGACACGGAATGCACTCTCTTACCCAAGCGCGGACGTCTTTCCTAAGAGACGGCCAAACAAAACGTTCACTGACCATCTTGGTGGACGCCTTTGCACCAGGGTGGCTAAGGCTGTGCAACGACTCGAACACACGGCGTCTGTAAGTCCGTGTCACGAAAGGTCTGTGTTTAGACAAGGAAACATCACAATAAATATTCACGTCTGAACCTGGTACTGTCGCTAACTCGAGTGTTAACGAATGGTTACCCCTCAGAAGCTGTTGTAGCTCTGGATCATCACGCTGCGCAAGGGCAAGCTCCATGAGATCCAATGGCGCAGTGACTGCCTCAATCCGAGACAATGCATCGGCCACGTGGTTGTCGTGCCCGGACACGTGCCGGATATCAGTCGTGAATTCTGAAATGAAACTCAGTTGATTAGTCTGTCTTGGTGAACCTTGTTGGTCCTTTTTCTTGAATGCGCTAATCAGCGGCTTATGATCGGTGTATACCGTGAAGCATCGTGCTTCCACCATGTGGCGGAAATGCTTGATGGCCTCGTAAATTGCGAGGAGTTCACGGTCATAAGCGCTGTATTTCTGCTGCGTCGGGCTCAACTTCTTTGAATAAAAAGCTAAGGGTTGCCAAACGTCATCCACTCTCTGCTGTAATACGGCTCCCAGGGAAACATTCGATGCATCTACTACGAGTGCCAGCTGCGCCTCGGCAACTGGGTGAACCAAAAGTACTTCATCTGAAAGGCTACGCTTGCAACGCTCAAAAACCTCTAACAACTGGGAAGTCCAATTAACTGGTTTTGATCCTTTCATGTTTGTGCCTGCCAATAAATCGTTGAGTGGCGCTTGTAATTCAGCGGCATTCTTCAAAAAACGTCTGTAAAAATTGAGCATCCTTAAAAATCGTCTCAAGCATTTAACGGTCTGAGGTGGTGGGTATTTGCGAATAGCCTCCACCTTTTCCTCTAACGGTTGCACTCCTCTTTCTGTAACCGAATAACCAAGAAAAGTTACCTGCGGTTGTCCAAAGTTGCACTTAGCTACGTTAACGACGACTCCATATTCCTCGAGGCGAGCAAATAGCCTCCGCAGATGTTCTTCATGCTCCTGCGTACTTCTGGAAGCGATTAATACGTCGTCAATGTATGGATAACAGAAGTCCAAGTCGCGCACCAATCCATCGATGAAACGTTGGAATGTCTGCGCTGCGTTCCTCAAACCAAACGACATGAATGGAAATTCGAAAAGTCCGAACGGTGTCGTGATGGCTGTCTTCTCGATATCACCTGGATTTACTGGAATTTGTTGGTATGCTTTCACCAAATCAACAACTCTGAGAGAAATCCTCAATGTGCCGGACCGGGTACCTAGCTGGCACGGTCCTGGCATTCAGAGCGCGGTAATCACCGCAGGGCCTCCAAGTGTCGTCGTGTTTAGGCACCAGGTGTAGGGCAGACGCCCAAGGTCCACTGGAAACACGATCTGTACCTTCCTTAACCATTGCTTGGAACTCTGACTTAGCTATCGTTAATCTATCGAGTGCTAAACGGCGTGGCCGGCAGAAAACCGGTGGTCCGGGCGTAGTATTAATAAAATGTACGGTTGAATGACGTACCTGTCTTGGTGCACCGGACGGCCGTGAGATGGTCGGAAATTCTCGCAGCAGCTCATGGTACCGAGAAGTACCAGTTACAGCCTTGACGCTGGGAATCTCCATTTTTGGAAATGCCCCGCTAACCGAAAGGTTAGTTAATCCGTCGATCAACCTGCTGTTGTGGCAATCCACCAAAAGTTTGTAGTGTGAAAGAAAATCATACCCAATAATTGGTTTGGTCACATCGGCGACGACGAAATTCCAGCTAAACTCCCTGCGTAGACCTAAATTGAGTTGCAAATTAATATATCCGTACGTGGATATAACAGAATTATTAGCTGCGCTAAGGTCGTAATTTACACGTGTCCGCTTTTCATTTAAATAGCTACGGGGGTAGACGCACAGATCGGAACCAGTATTTACTAGAAAAGGTTTTCTAGAACACAGATCTGTGACGAATAAACGGCTGGAAATACTGCAGCAATCGCTCGCCGTAATTAGCGATTGGTTCTGGCGTTTTCCGAATCGTAATCACACGGTTTTATGCAGTGATGAGCTTTCCCACCAAAATTATGGTGATATCAACACTCGCTGCGCTTGTCCGCCATTTTGTGTGAACGGTCCCTGGAACGGCTGCGTGAGTGTGAAAATTGCCGGTTACGGCCTATTTGACCTACCTTGTGCTCGTGGTCGTCGATCCACTGCGGTGGATAACTCGTCCAGCTTGCGGGTGAGACTGGCTATCTCCGTACGGATTACCTCTAATATGCTCCCTGAAGAGGGTGAGGCACTCGCAACCTGGGCCACCGGGTTCACCGGTGCGATCTCCAAAACCCGATCTGCCAGCTCCGCGACCGCTTCCAAGGTCGTGCTGGCCTGAGACGCTACAATCGCCTGCAGACTGGTTGGCAGACGGCTGGTCCAGATGGTGCGTACGAAGTCGTCTGGTACACCGCGGCCAGCTAGGCTCCGAAGGTGTCGGAGAAATGCGGATGGCTTGCGGTCTCCAAATTCCTCGTGATTGAGGAGTTGACGCACTTTTTGTTCCTGCGAAACTGACAAACGCTTAATTAGTTCTGCCTTAAGTATTTCGTATTTACTACCAGAAGGGTCACGATGTGATACTAGGAAGTTAACGTTATAAAACAATTGAAATTAACTAATTACGCGGACGAAATATAATAGCGCGGTGCGGATCAATGTAGCGTGGACGCGCTTTGAAGGCTTCAAGCTTACTGCTTGTTGATATATGCTTATGATATGATACCAGCAAAGTGCTTATGGCGTAGTTACTAATGTCGTGGACACTTAACTCGTATGGTAGGCTCTATCGTCCCTTTTGTGCAGCTATCTGGTTATCTAATATTGTGTGTTCATTAGATAAATTGATGTTGGGTAGCACGAATTTTGTGTTTTTGAATGTGCTCCATATATCATTTGGTGATTCTATAGTGGGCACCTCCAAAGTAATTCCAATATTGATACTACTACTAAGAACGTTATGTGAGTAGATCGTCACATCCCTTTGTTATGACAGTTGTTGTTATTCGATTCTCGCATACAATGCGAGTCGTACACTCATCCATGCAGTTATACAGCCATATGTTTGGTCTCTGTAATTTTGTCCATTGGTCCGAGCATGGCTGAGGTACCCACTTGCATGTTATGTTATTTACATTTTGACTCAGTATTTGGGCTTCGCAAGATGCCGTAGCTCCATGCAAGTTACTAAGAGTTGTAGAGGCGTGACAAATGTGGTTGTCCGCTGTCATTGTTGAACATTGCTGTAGATCAACCTCTTCCATCTGTATGTAGGTGTTCTTTGCGAAGTTAACACCTGAACATTAAGTATCACTTGACATTGGTCAGCAGTTTGGTGTCTATGTATGCTGTGCTATATTGCGATACAATGTATACTCGTCATCGCTTAGCAACGGGATATGTAGTTCAAAGAGCAGGTACTGTTCGGTAATCCGGGCTTTGACATAAATAATTTTGTAAATATTTTTGTTGTTTGCTCCGTTGCTGGTTTTGATAGGTATTGTTAACCTTTTCGGTATAATACCCGCAATTTAGTTCATTTGTTCAGATAGATGCTCCGGTGTGAATAGGTTCATATCGAGATGACCTCGATAAATAAATGCATCCTGTCAATGCATCTAGGAGCATTTGTTGATTTCATCTCAGTACTGCGATAAGTAGGCTTGTACAGGGATATGGACATTATTTAAAGTTGGGTGAATTTGATCAGCAAGTTGTTTTCCGATGTTAGAGAAGTAATCATTAATATAATTTATCGAGTCGTGAGAGGTAGATTTTATATTTAATAGTTCTAAGTTTTGACTTTTTATTGTATTTGAGTATGTGATATTTATTATGTTTTTCCATAGTGTTTTATTTTTTGTTACAGATTTTGCAAGTAAGTCTCGTTCATGTTTCCTTTTTAATTTTTTAATTAGATTATTGCAGTAATTCCTGTATCTCGTGTAAGTTATTTTTAGTATTTCATTGTAAGGGTCATTGCGAGTCTGTTTTTGTAGGCGATTTCGGTTTTTAATAGAGCGTAGTATACCCAAAGCGATCCATGGTTTTATGATCCGTTTACTATTTGAAATTTTATTCGTGATGGTGTTGTCATTTATAATAGAAATTAAGGTACTTAGAAAGCTAGTAATTAATTAATTTGGGTCATCACAAAATAGTAGATCAGATAAATTCTTCTCCTGAAGAACTTTCAGAGCTTGCTCGTAATTTAGTGTCCTCGTGGTAGTAGTTTTGTTTGCCGTATAAGTATTTCTTTATTTTGCGAGAGATAGAGATCTGGTATTATGGTCAGAGATAGTTGAATATAAAATAGCAATAGAGGCAGAGAACTTCTTTATTATGTGTAACATGTAGTGTTCAAGGCAGTTTTGTTCCCTGGTAGCAAGGGTATGCCCAGGCAGTATCCCGAAATGAGATAACATATTTAGGTAACTAACTCTATTCTTGCGATCATGGGATGTTTCAGTATCTCTTGCCTTGATGTTGACGTTTACATCTCCGGCTACAATCGTGTTTTTATGTGACGAAATCTTGTTAAGGTATGTGCTAAGAGAGTCAGTGAATCTATCTATGTTAGACTTGGAAGGTGAGTGCTATATACAATACACATCACAACCCAGAATATCTAGACGTAGACAGGACGCTTGGTCGAGCTGTATTTCCTCAATTTTGTGCTTTAAAGAACATTTAACATAAACAACCACCCCATCATACTGGTTAAGTTGTCGAGTTGTCATATAAGAATGGTAATTGTTTATTTGCGGAATAGGTTTATTAGAGCGTAATCTGCATTCCGTCAGGATAATGACATCTAGTTCGAGATTAAGTGTAGACAAATTGATAACAAAATCGTCAAAGTTATGGTGTTTGCTTCTTATGTTTTGGGATATGACTGTAAGGTCGTTTTTGTTTATTACAACGTGATCGTGGAGTTTTGAGTAATCGCAAGTGATAGAATGAGCAATTTCAATGGTGTCTAACTCAGATACCGTTTGTAGAATATTATCCATTAAAATAGAGTGCATCCAGAGCGAATTCTCTTGCACTGATTTGATAATCATACAGAAGGCGTTCTTTACATCATTCAAGTTCAGTCCACGGCACTCGATTGACCTTCGTTTGTTTCGTAATGCAAGAGCGAAACATATCACTAAGGTGAGTATTCTTGTAATACGATCTATGTTTCTATGTCGCTCAAGTAATGAATGAATGAATAAATTTTTTATCGACATGGGTTCCGTACCGTAGCCTTGTAACAGTTTTTTAAGGAGCCCTCATTTGTGGTATAAGTTTCTTATGAAGCATGGGCTTGTGTTTCTTGCTCCTTAAGCCATTTAGGGCCTTCCCACCACAGTTTAAAGCTGACCAGTTTTTGCGGTAGGAGTCCTCTTGTGGCACAGTCAGCAGGGTTTTGGTTTGTTTTTACGTAGCCCCAGTTTATCGCAGGCACGACGTTTAATATTTGTCTGGTTCTGTTGGTTAAGTATTTTTCGTACTTAGTTTGACTTCCCTGAAGCCATGCTAGAACTACTTTAGAATCAGTCCAGCATGTAATCCTGAGTTCGTTCTCTTCTAGGATCTTAATTATCCTTTCTAGGAGTTTCGCTAGTAAAACTGCGGCGCAAAATTCCAACCTCGGTATTGTTGTTTTCTTTTAGAGTGGGGTCACCTTAGTTTTTTCTGCGAGTAATGTAGTTTCGTAAGCGCCGGTGGGTGACGTAGTCGACTGTAGATAACGCATTCGTAGGCTTTCTCGCTCGGGTCACAGAAGGCTTGCAACTCGATCGGTCGATTGTTTTATCCATCTTGGTAAACTGATGTTATTTATGTTTGGAAGATCGGTTTTAATTTGTATCCATTCCTTTTCTATGGAATGTGGTACCTTTTCGTCCCAGCCAATGTTTTGATAGTTGTCACTCCACAATTTTTGAAAAAGCAGTTACATCAGCTCCAAGCAGTAGATCGATGGGTCCAGAGATGTTGTATGCTGGATCGGCCAACTTGATATGATGGAAGTGCGTCTAGCTCTCGGTGTTGATCGTTGAGTTAGGCAGATTATTGACGAGTTTACTCATTAATAAAGCTTTGGTTTGGAATGTATAATCCAAGTGGATTGATTTACATTCCAATTTTGATCATCCCTTTACTCCTGCCCATTATAGTAACAACACCAGTGACAGCGGCGTTCATTTTGTTTCGGGGTAAATTCAACAGCTGAGCAGCATTTTCTGTTATCAAGGATACTTGAGAGCCTTGATCCAGTAACGCCCGAAGAAAGACGTAATCTCCTTCTTTGTTTTAACCCTTAGTTGAAGATTCGTTAAGAGTATCTCTTGTTCACCGTTAATATGGTTAGATGTCCGCTCCGCCACCGTTGGTGTGGTCGGCTTTGATTGTTGCCCTTTCAGATAATCGTCATGAAGAAGGGAATTATGCTTGAAGTTACACGTGCGGCATTTTTTCGTTGACTTGCATTTATTTCCGCCATGACTATACAAGCAGTTTTTGCACAAGTTCAAGTTACTTGTTGTTTTGTTTCACGTTGCGACATCCATGTTCAGGAATGTAGGACATTGCCACAACACGTGTTCGATTTTGCAAAGTGGACATTTTTTCAGCTATGTGTGGAAGGTTTTTGTCCACTTTTCTGTGTCTTTAATGTTTGTTGATTTGTTGTTATTATGAGTTTTATGTTGGTTATTATTTGTGCAATAGGAGTGGACTGTAAGAAATACGCTGGTTGTAGAATAATAATAGGTAGTTCTGTAAGAACGGGTTCACCGTTCACCCAATCCAGGAACAAATTCAACAGAGAGATGGCTGAGTACGACTCACCTTTCTTCTTGCTGCAGCGGGCACGAATCACGGAGACGAGCACGAGGAACACCGCACGGCAATGCACAATTTGTCCTTGGTTTATAAATTTTCACTCACGGAGTCAATATTAGATAGTTCATTGGGTTAATGACAATGACAGAATACGCGCACCTCCACCTCCCTGTAGATGGCGCGTTCGTCGCTTTTTAGCGTGTTGTCTAATAGCTCGTGGGTCGGCCAATCACGTGCCTATTAAGCGAGCGTAAACAAACATTCACTATCAAATTCGTCCAATCATGGGATAGATACATAACATTATTCGTTAAATAATTTTGTTTTCCTCCGCTTCTTTTAGTACGGGATGTTTCCATCGTCATGAACTGCAATTCTAGGACCTGCATAAACTCTTCTAAATCTGGAAGCTCTCTTGAATGCTTCATGGTTTTGATGTAGTCACCGTGAGTGACGTCATCCAGTTTGGAAGATAGTAGGTACACGAGAAGAGGACCCCATACTGGAACATTAATGTCTAGGTTCTCTAGGCCATTTAAACACTCTTTCGTCGTGTCCTACAGCTTCTTCAAGTTGGTCGAGTTCGGCTTTTCGACAGATGATTGATTGAGAAGTATGTCTATGTATGAAGTGAAGAGAAGTCGCTTGTTATCGTAGCGATGCTCGATAATATCCAGGCACGAGTCATAATTCTCAGCGCTCACAGGAAGGTGCTTGATTCTTGATTCAATTTTGATTTTAGAAACTGCATTTTCTGCGTTTTGTTCAGCGTTGGATTGTTATGAATCATCTCAGAGAATATATCCCTAAAGGAGATCCAATTGTTGTAAGTTCCGTTGAACTCCGGCAATTCCATATGCAGTGTTGTTTTTTCATAATGGGATGTCTCAAAGATTTTTCTGTTTAAATCTTCCTTTAGGTCGTCGTAGACTTTCTCCCAGTGGTCGTATTTGGCTTCGTAGACTTTATCGTTACCTAGCAGTAGGTAACTCAGTTCCCAGTGAATTTTGTCTATTGCTTCCCATTTTGATCGTAAAATATTTAGTTGATCTTGCAGATGCCATTTTCTCGTACATGCTGGAGACCGCTCTCTTCAATGCGTTGAAGTTACACATTTGATTACGTAACATAGTAGATAGATACTTGTTCGTTTCATCTTCCAAACCAAACAACAAATAACTTGAACGTTATCCCCGCTGATTATTTCTTATTTGTAGCAGTAGACGTAATCTCCGCTGAAGAAACCGCCGTGTACGTTATCCTCGCTGATCCTTGCCTGATATGTAGTTTGTAGCAGCAGACGTGGTCTCTGCTGATTCGTTAGTGGCAAACACTTAGTTCACCCTCCTTTACGTTATGTGCAACGTCTCAATGCTACTGGTGAGACCCGCTTGTGGGAGGCCAGCAGCACCGATTTGCTAACGTAACTGGGATATACCACGCACTAAACACTCTGCTTGATGAGGAGTCACGATGAGTTCCCGTGGACCCGTGACTTCCGGCTCGAAGGACCAAAACATGTTGGGGTTTTCTCGTCGTTGACGGGTAACCCGGTAGTTGTAGAAGTTAGTTTAACACCAAACCACTGCTAAGTTCCAAGTATTTATTGACAAATATAGATGACAGCTACTTCTAAATCGACTTTGATCTTGGTCATCACTTAGTTTGAATAAAAATTTAAACACGTCACGATTTAATTTATTGAATAATCAATTCAATAAATTAAATCTTTCGTCCACGGAGGATAAAGCTTGATGAAGCGGTCTTCAGATCATTTATAGTATGGTCTTCGTATTAATAATCAAGCCTCTTTGGAGTCTTACGACGTCTTAGGGGTCTCGATCTGGAAAGTTTCAAATTCAGCCTCGACATCAAATTTTTCGGCAATTTTCATGGCATCATTTACAATTTCCTCAAAATTTGCGTCGGTTCTTATTTTTATCATAAACTTCTTTAACTCCTTTAAAGCATCTAAAGCAACTTGCTTATTCATACGTGGACTGCAAAATTTGCTCACAAAATTTACTTTTGTCAAAATCATATGCCGTATAATTTAGTGAACAAATGAATGAAAAGGAGCATATTTTCTCTGCTAGACATTTAGCGTCATATTTTGCGCTCTGCTCATATGATATACCATTTGATATTTCATTAAAGGCATCATACATTTCTGGTAAATTTGTAAACAGCGGTTTGATAGCAACTATTCTGCTTGAACATCTTGTTTCTGACAATGGTTTTAAAGTCAGATTTATGACACATTTTTTAATATATCCCTTCTTTTGGTAGAGGACGAAAAATATTTATATAATTCTTTCTCAATACTAAAAAATCAAGTCGTATGATGATTGAGATTGGCGTGTCGTTTACTATTAAATTTAAACTATGGCTAGCGTACGACCATACAGCGCAGGGATTTAGATACAGCAATCTTTTTTGAAGATCATTATTCTTACCGCTCATATTTGATCCATTTTCATAGCCCTGTCCCCTTAAGTTGTTTATGTCCAAATTAATTTCGGCTAGTTTTTCTACTATAAATGACGTTAATCCAGCGCCAGTTGTATCGATAATTGGACAGAAAGCTAGGAAATGCTACCTTATTTCCAACATTCTATTTTCTGTGTTAAAATAGACAAATCTTATTATAATCCTAATTTGCTCTACGTGTGAAACGCCAGGTGTACATCGCAGTTTTATTGTAAAATATTTATTAATTGGATATAAATATAAAATAAAATGTTGAATTTGGTTGCCGAGTATGTAAATTATTTCATTTTGGATCTTATCTCCAAGATAAGTCGGCATATTTTTGAAATCCGAATCATTCGTTTCCTAACAGTTCAATACATAAAAAAAAAAAATACCAATGTTACGGTCGTATAATTTTTGGCTTTGGCCTCGAAAAGCCATATTTTGTGTACTTAGAAATTGGACCACATATCTTATTCTTTTGATTACATCGTACCAGCGCTGCTTTTCAACCTCTATAAGTTTTTGTTGAATACTATCAATAGTGTTTATATTTTTAAGAGCGTGAAATAATCTGTCCCATTTTATAATTATTGAAATGAGCAGAACTTTTCTCATGTCTGCTGCAATACAATGCTGCCAATCACTAATTCGCTCACAGAATTTATTGTCATGTTTTGATTCAAATAGCTTGCAACAGAAACGATAAACGGCATTTTTGGACACTGAATACAGCAGTCACTCTCTGTGATACTTTTCACCATTTCCTAAATGCCTTTCATAATAATACTCGGAAATTTGTCGCCCCGAAGAGTCACGCGGAAAATTATACTGTTTAATTTGTTAAATCGGATTTTCTGTTTGTGATTTAATGTTATGGCTGTGGGAGATCAGTTGCACGTGCAAGAAGACACAACATTTCGTACACAATGTTCTTTATTTTATTATTTGCTTAAAACAGAATAGGCTGCTGTATGTGATATTTAACCTTTTGTGCTATAAAAAATATCTCTTATTTCGGTGGCACTTAGGAAGCCGGGGTAAAATCGGCAAATTTACATCGCATAAGCATAGCATAATCAGTCTATTATGTTCCAACTGCTGGGACACTGGCGTCCTATCTCTGAGAGGGAGTGCGCCGTAATCCACCACGCGGGCCCAGTGCGGGTTGATAGATGTCATATGTCTTGTCACACGCCCCGGTTCCTCGCGATGTTTTCCTTCACCGTTTTGAGAGCAGTGGTGATGAAATTATTTACACAAAGTAAAGCGCCTGACTGGGCTTGAACCTACGACGTACAACTCGTAAGTCGCGGCCGTTACCACTGGGCCACCACTGCTCTCGAAATTTACGGCGCGCAATAAAAACAACTTTTCTCTGGGCATTTTATTATTGGGAGATCGTTGACCGTTCTACCGACATTAGATCTGACAAACATCAAAGACGAAGAACGACGAAGACGAGACGAGAAGTGCTGTGACGTAACGAACGTTTAGAAGCAATCCGAAGACAGCTTTGGAGAAGGTGGCAGAAGGAATATACAGATATTCCTTCTGCCACCTTCTCCGAGTTGCAGCATCGATTAAATTGGCAAACGAATAGTTCTGAGCTGGAAGTTGGAGACATTGTACTCAAAGCAGATGATGCCCCCCCCCTCCCTCTTTCTTGGAAGCTCGGTAGCTCTCAAACCACCTACAGCGGTGGAATTTAATGGCTGTTAAAAGCGTTCTATCAACGCCTCGGAATATGTTCTGGCTTTATAAAGCCCTCAAAAGTGGCAACATATTATGTGTTTTTGGAATTAATATTTTAACAACATTGTGTTCGCTATCAATGACATTATGACTAGTTAATATTCTATCTATACCTTCCTTCTATCTTTCTTAAACTGGTCTATCCTTCTTAAACTGGTGTTAACACCATTTTATTCCCAAAAGATATCCAGTATCTAAACTAACATCTATGCGAACAAATATGTGATTGTTTTATAAATTATAAAAGTTTTGAATTGAATAAATGAAAGTGAACAGACAGTATCTGACTTTTTTGAGGCTTTTAACCAAAATTAATCAAATAATGTTGATTCGTTTATACCCCCAGAATGAAATTTTCTTCAGAATTCGGTATACAAAGGAGCTTATAAAATTCGTTTCGCATTTAATTTCAGCATTCGTTACAGATACGAGTGCTTTCTTTGAAATCACAATCTCTTCCAAGTAATCCTTTTTCTGGTACCCTTTATGATTACCATCTAATTCAATGTGGCAAAAAAATGAAACAGCGTTTGCCACGAAACATGCCGTGTCTTCTATTATTAAGGACAATAGTCCATAAAACACCGTATCGTGTGAAAAACCGGCCAAGTGCGTGTCGGACCACGTGCACCGAAGGTTTCCGTAGTTGGGATAAATTTATCCCAAAAACAAACTAAACACTGTAGTTGAAAAACGGGTTCTCCCATACATTCCAACTGCAAATGTAAGTTGTTCGACTATATTCGTAAATTTGTGTAGACTACTTAGCTATGATAGTTTTCCTTCTAATTTCGTTGAACGTTATTGTGATTTTTTTCACATATCCAAACAAAATTGTGATTGTAGAAATATAAATAAATAAATAAATAAAACCATTTAGCTGGCAAAGAGCCTATCATATTTAAAGCATACCCTTAATCGAAAAATTGTTTTATATACCCGCAATATTTTTGAAAACTTATCCAACGACTCCCCATAACATGAGGAGACGAGAAAAAAAACACATTCCCACTTTATGTGTAGAGGAGGTACCCTAAAAAAATGTTTAAGTTCCTTCTTGACTATGGAACCCTAAAAACAATCAGTTTGTCCAGTTGATCGGTATTTCCCTTTTTTCATGTGTTTCTGATAATTAATACTTACTACAGATTTTCTTTATCTAAAACTAGCTTCTGCCCGTAACTTTATCGGAGTTAAATTTCTTGTATTAACGTATAATATAACTTACGATACTGTGGCTACGAATTAGGGTTTTTATTTCGGAATCTGATTTGTAGTTCTGGAGATTACGACCTACATACAAATACACCAATTTTACCGCTCCTAACTAAAGTGTAGCAAAAGCGAGCACAATCATTTTTTCTTTTTTTAATAGCAGTAGAATGATTAAATTTCATTGTTTTGTTTTGCATAATCAGCTTATACTGTTCCCACTGCTGGGACACAGGCCTCCTCCCTTTGAGAGAGAGCGGGCCATAATACACCACACGGGCCTAGTGAGTTTTTTTTCTAAGATCGGCACCCTAATTGCGTAATACACAATCAATCGGAATCTGAATCGTTTTGAAACAGATTGCTAATCCATTGCTTCTTAAGTTCGATAAAAATTCTGCTCAACAATATATAGAATGCAATGAATGTTCTTGAACCGTCAAAATCAAACAGATTAGTCGTAATCGTTTACGAAAATGTGTTACGCAATTATGGTGCAGGTACCTGAAATAAAATACTGGGTGTTTACCCAGTATTTTATTTCAGACTAACAGACCTGTAGTAAAAGTTTTTTCATTCCGCTAACGCATTTCTCCTTACAAAAATCCAAGTATTTCTAAAGTAACCAAGATTTTATTACCCAGCGTCGTTGCGAGAAATAAAACATATTAGCCACAAGACAACTGGCAATGCCGTAAAAACCTTTCCTGTGTGCGGTGACCATATTTTTGCGAATACCATATTATTTTATTTTTAGCCTATGTTGTCCCACTGCAGGGAGGCCTTTTTGAAGGCCTCCCTTTCTCCTTTCCACTCCTCTCTGTCTTGAGCTAGTGTGGACCAATCCTATCTGTATTGTCGTCCTGCCATCTTCTCCTGGGTCTGCCTGGATGCCACTTGGCTTGTAGATTTGGCCCATGACTCGTTCGACATGCGGAAAGGTCCCGGTCGGTGTTCGGCAAAGTCCCGGTCCGTGTTCGGCCCAGTCCCACTTAAACTTGACTGCTGTTTTGGTGACGTCGGCAATTTGTGTTTTGGAGCGCAACAGTGTGTTCTTAACACGGTCCGTTAATCTAACTCCAAGAATGTTGCGCTCTATTGCTCGCTATGTCTGAATATCATATGTCTATTACATATTCCAAATGATATGGGTATTTGGTCTGAAACGATCCCTTAAAATGCTGTTTGAGGGACATTTCTAATGGATCAAAATCAGGATTTTTTGTAGAGGAAAAAAAGTATTTTCGTTATAAATAAAGGTAGAAACGGATAGATCGTTTTGACAGGCTAAATTTTAAACGTCTCAGCTTTAAAGCAACTAAGTAGATCACAAAGTTCACTTTTTTTAATGGGCGTAGCTTACTGGTCACTGGTAATCACCAATATAACCATTCACTCACTATATACAGTTTACCCAATAACACAAACCCTGAATAACACAAAATTGGTTAAATTTATAAGAATTACTGGGTCATTGGGTTTTTCTATCTGGAATTCCTCAGTAGCAGACCGGAGTCGACCGGATTTGTGCCCGGCTGATGGCAATAGGCTCGCCCCCTATTACATGGGACTTAAACATAACTGGCGAAATGTGGGTGTACTTTAAGTACACCTCTGCCCAACCCTTCGGGGAAACAAGGCGTTATGTTATGTTTCATAAATACAATCGGTTTGTTTTTTTATCGCAGACTAACCAACCAGGGACGGGCCAAATAAGTTAAACTACAAACAAAATCTGCTTACTTTCGATCGACGAAGGTCTCATAGAACTAGAATACTCTTTCGAGACTTACTCCTTATTAAGACACAAAAAAAATGCTTACAGTCCTACTTGGTAACCCTACTTACACAAAATGGTCCGCGTAAAAACATTGCAAGTACCCACTAATATTCCTTGGTCGAGTTTTGAGGCGGGTGTATTAGGCCTGTATTTATATTTACGAATACAGGGACGACAGAACTTCTTGAATCGTCTGGTAATCGTTAGGGCTATCTAAAGTGATCCATAACGAGCTTTTGGGCCGAAATAAGGAATATACACAGTGGTACGTTTTGTTTTTCGGTTTGTTTTGAAGTTTGTTAAGATTTGGAGGACATTAGGTGGTAATAACATCCTCGTGGAGATCGTGGAATTTACCGTCTGACTAGACTGATTCTGCCGGCATGAATTAGAGTGAGAGACTAGACAGACAAAAAGTGATTTGTTGTGAAAAAGTATTAAAAAGTGCTTTCACAAAGGTTAAAACTTCTTTTTTACCTAAACTGTTTCAGCCTCGCGGTCTTAAATTTTAAACTAAAAAGCTAGCAGTCAATCTAGGGCCCAATTTTTCAATGCACCGAATAGCTGATGTCACGCAAAATATTTTATTGTGTGTCTTAGAAATGTTCAGTATTTAATATAATACTGAATGTTACGTACCGTTCTCTATATGGTGGGATTTACCTACTGCATTAAATCTTAATAATTTATTTTCACCCCACTTCGAGTAATTAAGCTTTTATGTGTAATGAATAAGGGTTTGATTTGATTAAGTGGTCGGCGTTCTCAATGTTTATTTGCTGAGGAATCCGATTGGTCTACGCATGAGCACAGTAGCGCCATGATTCCGTGTGTGGCTTTTCGCAACACTAACTGTTCTTAGCTCGAAAAACTTGCGTGCACAGCGCACTATAAACATTTTTAATAAAGTTCTTAGGTGTATTCGTGATTGCCACCCCCTCAAGATACGAACAATTATACGAACAGAGCGCCTATGGAATACATGAGTAGTGAAGTGTCTGTGCTTTAAGACATCTGGACGGGCCGCGAAGCCATCATCAGCGATAAGCAGTGTGCAGGAGTCTGCGGTAATCTTTTTCGAATCCTCACCCTTTTTACTACACACTGAAAATTTCTGAGATCTAATATGATCTCAAAAAACCTAGGTCTTAAATCTGTACCAGTATTTTCAAAGGATAAAAATTCTTATCGAAAATTCCAACCGTTCCATGTAATCCTGGCATCAACAAATGTCCTGAATAAACCTTTCCAACCATCGTATAACCTTCTCAAACTGTTGATCAGTTAAGCCCTTTGTCTTTGAAGCCTAAAATAAATCTTTTTATTCCAAGAGTTCCACTTTTAAAAAGAAAAAAAAACTCGTATCGTGTTCTCGTCTTTATTCACAAGAATTTTATCAAAAGAATAAACAAACCATAACTACTAGGCTTTTTTTGTGAAATATAATAATTGAGATTGAGATTGTAATAAAACGAGGTTTTAGAGGCAATTCCTAGTTTGGACATTGCATCAGCAAGAACTTTGAAATTGAACTTAAAATACATAGTGAATGTGTGTGTGTGGGAGAAGGTCAAATCCGAAAATATGAATAATAAATAGAAAATAATACTCGACTACAAAGGAGTCTCAGGGCCGATTTTGAGAGAAGCTAATACTGCATCATTAATTTTTTTAAGAATTTGATTAGTTAAAGTAAGAGTAATGTTTAAATACTTGAAAGGATAAATTACTTTATTAAAATGCAGATTTTTTAAACTCATTATTTATCATTTCAAGTATTCAACTTTCCTAACACTCATTAGCGACACTATCGGTAGGGGTCAGAGAGTCATTAACCTTGTATATGTGTAAAACATACGCGTTGGTTTTTCGTATCAACTTAACAAATAATCAAATAAAGACAAATAATAAAGACAAATCTGACTCTAACAACAAACACACATACGTGCATTTCATTCCTTTGTATTCAAGCTATAACAGCCTAGTCTAAAATTAAGAATTCGCCTCACCTCGCGACCGCATCGCTGATTCCTCTAAGGTAATTCACCTTTATGGTATTATTGCCTCACGGGTAAATTAGATAAAGTCACGTGTATCTTTTGAAGCTATTTATGTTGTATTTTAAATGTTCACCGTATGATTGCGAACACCGTTAGTTTATAATGTATAACATTTCGCCAGTTAAGCTTATGTCCCATGTGATGCGTATCAAATGGGACTTAAGCATAACTGGCGAAATGTGGGTGTACTATGGGTATACCTCTGCCTAACCCTTGTGGGATTACAGGCGTGATGTTATGTTATAAAGGAAAATATATTGCTTATGTCAAATCGAGAATGAATGATGAACAAACAATTTCAGAAAATTATTAGTTTCTTCGTCTCAGCTCAAAAGATTACTAAAGATAGAGAAAATAAAATGATGCTACTTAACCAAAATATGTCCATACGCACATTAAAATAACGCAAACCGCAAAGTTTCTTTAATGGTTAAATAAAATATATGTAAAAAAAAATCTATAAATACCCATAGAGATAGATTGACCTAGATTGTTGAACCACGGGTTCAACAATCTAGGTCAACCGTTTCTCCAGATCTTTTGACCCGGGAATCGAACGAGGTATGCAGTTCGATTAGCGCCTGTTTGAATTTCTTGACTTCCAAGAAATAAACGATCAACTTTGTTAAAGCAAAAAGTAAATATGAAGAGATAAGTGGAAATCCTGGTATTTGGAGTTCGAATCCTGGTAATGAAGTTAAAATAAAAATTAAAATTCTGCACGAGTTGCCTCAGCTTTCCGCGAACCATCGCCAAAACAATGTTATAATTAATGTTAAGCGACATACAGGGTTGTCCAATAAGAGGTGTCATTTTGAAATTCAAAGAAAAATGCCATTTTTTAATATAAATGATCGGATGTTTATTTCATTATAAAGAGGAAGGTATCACGACCACGCTTACAGGACGATATCCTTTTCATGAAATTTTCCATAACCAAATCGCAAAGTGTCTGCCCTATGTCCTCGATAGCCTCACAAATTCCATCTTTGAGGTCTTGAATCGACGCTGGGCTGTTGGCGTAGACTTCTCTTTCACGTGGCCCCAAAGGAAAATGAGGCTGAGAAAAAGTTACGGTGAATGGATTGCGCTATCGAGAGATGATTAATGATTTTTATTGCCGGAACTGGATGGTATTGATAAAATATACGTAGTGCGAATTAATCGCTCTACGTATATTTTTGATACCAAAATTTAGAATTCTGTACGGAAAATTCTCAAAGTAAAGGCAAGACTTAGTCGAAAATCAACCAAAAAGATAAGCCCTGCTTTAAAAAAATCTGGGAAAAAAACCTGTTTACTGTTAAAAATTACTCTATTTTGCCTATCGCACAACAATCTTTGCTGGCTGGTTTCCTAATTTTCAACTGCAGTACTCGATTTTGCCTATCGTACAATCTTAGCTGGCTTACTTCCTAATTTTCAACTGAACTCCAAGTTACCTTTAAAACTAAAGACAACTATAAACAGACTTCATTTTGAACATGCAAGTAGCAACTGCATTCAGCATCCTAAAATACTTCCCATCCAACCTACATTGTAACTAAATTTATTTTATAAGTTCTTATTAGAAAATCTGACCATCTGAGACCAAATGAGCATCGTTCTAAAGAGAACCTACGATTCGTCTCGTGTTCAATACAAAATGAATAATTAATGTGTATGGAGTGAAACATATACTCGTATGTGATCTATTCATCATAATTATTGGAAAGTAGAATTTAAATTATACTATTACAATAAGGGCAAGGGAATCAGGTCTTACCATTCTATAAGCAGGTGTTATTTATCTGGACTTGATATTGTGATAAAACGTACAGCCAAGAAAACCTTACAGTGTAATACTCGTATTAATAGCAAGTTAAATAGTTATCTCGAGTTTGACTACCTCGCTGTTCCAGTGGTCCCAAGCAATCAATCAATTTATTTAAACAAAACAAAGGATTATAGTACACGTTTAAAATACCGTTTTACAAAATAAGTATCATTTCTACAACGTGTGGGAGAGCACTGCTCTCCTAGCTAGGTTATGGTAACAGTCCGGTCCCCTAAGGTAGAATGACATAAAAGTTACATAGTGCTTCTGATGTTATTAATACAGTTTCGAAGAATTGAGTTACACAATTTAAAGTTTAAGACTGTTTTGATTTCATTGAAATAAAATAATATAATTTAAGTGTGTGTGTGTGTGTGTGTGCTTGTCCATGTTCATCACCTATGTTAAGATATTTTCAGTTTCATTATATGAATTGCTTTGGAGGTACGTTTGTAGATAGATAGATAAGATAAGATAGATAAAACATTTATTCGGTGCACACAAAAGACGCAGCACAACACACAATAACATAATAGAATGTTAAAATTTATTGTTTGTACAATCTTTTTGCATTTGTAATGCGGTAGACCGTAGATTTGACACACTTCACTTATTTTGTTGTATGGAAACGGACCAAGAAAACGAAAAAATCTCTTGACAAAAGTTGAGGGTACGCGCGGAAGGGTGGACATCCCATCTTTTCGACGTTTTTTATTTTCTATTGTTCGGTATGGGGTGCCGCGGTTTTGCAGAATAACAGTCTGTAGTATGAAGTGTTGCCGAACATTTAATTTTAACAGTTTGCAGTCATTGCATAGTTGATCAGTTGGAAACAGAATAGGACGAAAAGTGGCTACTTTTAATATGGCCCTATGTGCTACTTCTAGAGGCTTGAGAGGGGTTTTAGCTGCGCCGCCCCAACAAGAAATGCAATATGTTACGATGGATAGGCAAAGTGCGAAATAGACATTACGTATCACAATGGGATTGACAATGTGCCGGAGAGTTTTAAAGATGTATATCAGTTTGCGAACTCGTCCAGTTAGCAGACCAATATGAGACTTAAAGTTGAGATACCTGTCCAAGACTATTCCAAAGAATCTGATGCTTTCAACAGAGGTTAAAAGAGGGCATTGACATATTGAACTCATATATTGAGATACCGAGCTCTTAGAATAAGTAAGAAATTTAGTTTTGGAGGTGTTAAGGGTTAGAGTGTGGGAATTAAAGAAAGAAGAAAGAAAGAAAACTATTTATTAGGACTCGCACAGGAATACACAATATACAGTACATTGTGTGATACGCAGTATCACAAACTGAAGTAAACACACTCATAAAAACATAAAAATTAATAACACCAAAATAAAATAAAACAAAGTCCTGTACGAGGCTAAAAGGCCCCTATCTCAGTATAATGCTGTAACACTTAAAAATAAGTGTCACAGCGCTGGTATTCTGATAGGGCCCACTGTGATGTCACGGACAGATACAGAAATATTTAATCGATCAAATAATACATAAATAATATAAATGCAAATTAATTAGTGCAAATTATATGAAATATTTAAATAATAAACTAAATAAAATATTTATAACTTTATCCGCTTGTCAGCACCCGACGTAACATCAACCACTTGTCTATGCCACAAGTGTCTGTGGTACTCTATGGTTAGAGTGCTCCATGACACTATGGCATCTATGTGACAAGCAAGTAGACCAGAGACGCAGGCGCCGAAACTCCGGCAAACAAAATTAAAAACATTACGCCTGTTTAAACACAATGCGAAATAAATAAAGCTACAATAATTATAGTGATTAATACAAACAAAAGTGTGCTATGGTAGTCAACTACATTTGGAGAAATAAGGATAAAACCAATGTTATGAGTGGCAGAATTCCAATTTTCACAAGTGACAAACAACGAAAAATATGAAACAAAAACAAAATGCGAAACAACTGCTGCGCCTGTACTGTTCAGCGAATAATCGCTGCCAATCGCTTGCCTCTATTGCCAGCTTCGTGTAGATCAAAGGTAGGTTCAAAGTATGGTATCTTTTTGAAGCTATAATAGGTGCTGTTTAAATTTGATTCTGAATGTACCAACTGTCTTTATAGCACGAAAAGGAGGTGGCAAGTCCTTCCAGCAACGAGAGGCAGCGAACTTGAAACAACCACGAAATGCAGCAGTTCTGTGTGATGAGGCTAACATGAGGTACGAAGATGCTCTAGTTTTAATCTTGTTAACATCGCGCGACCAAGACAGTTTCTTATATAAATAGTCTGGTTTCTTTGTGAGAATAGTGCCAAAGAGTAGGGTAGACAAGTGAAGCTGGCTACGTGCTGACATTCTCATCAAATTACCCTCATTCAAGAATGGAGTGATGTGGGAATGCGGTGGGACATTGTAGCAGAATCTTGCACAAGCATTCTGCACCCGCTGGATCAATTTTTCGCTTCTACCGAGAATGCACGCCCCATACACGGTGTCAACATAGTTCAGCTTGGATAGTGCAAGTGACTCACACAGCATAACACGCATATCTACACTTATGTAGGGACGGACACGATATAAGAGCTTGAGTCGGTAGAAGCAGTTGCGCACGGCCTCCAAGATATAAGTTTCAAAATTAAGCTGCCCGTCGAATACTACCCCCAGATTACGGGCTTCCAGAACCCTTTCCACACCACAACCATCAATCTTGAGATCTATGTTGCAAGCAAGCATTTTGTTCAGGAAATCCCTAGATCCCATTACAATATACTTGGATTTGCTAGGGTTCAGGACCAAGGAGTTTCTTCTGGACCAAGCAGAGATCCTTTCCAAATAAAGCCTGGACAAACTGTGATCGATTTCTCAGGTAACTCTCAAACCATTTTACTGTTTCCACATCACACCCATAGTTAGACAGCTTGGATAGCAGAAGTGAAGTATTAATAGAGTCAAAAGCACGTGAAAAATCTAGCAGGACAAGCAGGGTTCCCATGCCCAGATCTCTAGCTTCAATAATGTTGCCAACTACATCTAGGAGTGCTGTTGCTGTACTGTGGCCCCTACGAAATCCGGATTGAGCCAGAGGCAAAATGCTTTGGTTCTGAAGATAATCCCTAAACTGGTCTGAGACAACCCTTTCTAAAATCTTAAATATACATGGCACTAGGCTTATCGGACGGAGGTCTGACACGCTAGTGGGGTTAGATACCTTTGGGATTGGTCTAACTATTGCCATTTTCCACAGATCGGGGAAAGAAGAGGTGACTATGGATCTGTTGATGATAGCTGTGATAACTGCAAGTGTTCGAGGAAGTGTCAACTTCAGCATCTCCAGAGAAATATGGTCAGAGCCCTGCGCATTGGACTTAAGACCGCGCAAGATTCTCAGCACCACTTCCTGCTGGACCTGTTGTCCAATTAAGCCTATTTAACGATATATCAATGCCAAGCTGAGCTTGCTCCTTTAGTTGTGAACAGGAATCCGCGATGAAGGTTATTGCTGAGTCATCTGCAAAGGATATTACCTTAGCATTAACGATATTGAGATCACACAGGTCATTAATAAAGATTAAGAAAAGAGTGGGGCCCAAAATGCTACCTTGTTGGAACCTGTAGTGAATTGAAAGCTCGTCGCTGTAATGACCATCGATCCTGACTGGATTGGAGAGATAGCTTTGAAAAAGATCCAGTTGATGCCCCCTGACGCCTATTTTCTCAAGTTTAATTAAGAGTGTAGATACGAGATACGGGAACAGTGTCGAATGCTTTTGCGAGATCTAGAAATATAGTAAGAACCTTTTTATTTTCATTTATATGATCAATGACAAAGCTGGTTAGGTAACTGCGTCACAGGTTGACTTATTTTTGCGGAAGCCATATTGTTACGAGATTTTCTTGAAATAATAAATAAATTAATAAAATAAAATCATTTTATTTCGGGTATCACTGACTCATATTAGAATAACACACTCATACAGTCACATTACTAACATAACATTACTAATAAGTTAAGCTTCATTCAATCCAATTCATAATCATTTAATTTAATTCAATTTAATTAGATTTGCCATACACAATAAAACAAAAATAAAAATAAACAAGTCATTCAAATCATAATTAATAAACAGTTCTCGTAATTATCAAATGAAGTTTGTTAGTCGCACCAGCCAGCCACATGCCACTTACAACAGTGGGAGATTATGGCGCAATCAAGCCTTTCCGCAAGCGCGGCCAGCATTTTGTTAGCGCTCCCCTGCACTCGCCGCACCAGCGACTTGCCCCTCTTGCGCATAGTGGCGTGAAAGCAATCTAAGCGCGCTTCCGCAAACATAGTCGAAGCGCTGCAATAGTGGGGGAGCGCCAACATCATCCTGAACGCGTTGTTGAACTGGACACAAAGGGCGCTGTACGTCTTTTGCGTATAGTCAGTCCACAAGCTGCACGTGTACAGTGTAGTACAGTAGGCTTTAAAAAGAGTTATTTTCACCTTTTTAGAGCACCGTGCAAACCTGCGGATAACCATGTTCGCTCTGACCGACAGCGCCCTTCGTTCCCGCTCAATGTCCGCATCATCCTTTAACTTAGGAGTCACGACATGTCCTAAGTACTTAAAACTGTCTACCCTTAAGGTTGAGCCATACAACTTTATGGGTGACAGTTCTAGCACTTTCCTAGACCCACCCTGAAAAACCACGCACTGACTCTTCACTACATTATAACGCAACCCGTGGTCAGCTGTAAAATCCTCACATATACTCATCAGCGTCTTGAGTCCACAGACCGAGGCGCTCAGCAGCACCATATCGTCCGCGTAGCTAGCAAAGCTCCAGGTAACTAACCAATCTTTTGTTAATCAAGCATTCAAGAACTTTGGATAAAGCGGTTAATACAGCTATAGGACGGTAGTTATTCGGCAAGGTTCCGTCAACCCCCTTGAAGATTGGATAGATTATTGCCTTTTTTAGAGAAAGTTGGTAAAACAGCTGTTTCAAAACAAATATTGAATATTTGGCATAAAATTGGCGGCAGAGTGGTGGAAAATTTCTGTAGTATTGTAGGTGAAATGCCATCCCAACCAGTAGCAGCATGTGGTCGCAGTGAATTTATGATAGATATAATTTCTTCCGGGTCAGTTTTATCCAAGACAAAGGATGAAGTTGGTATAGAACTGTTTTGTGGGGTAGGTGGGTGTTGTGAAGGCCTCGTTTTTATAATTTCATCTGCAAGTTTCTTGCCAATATTTCCAAAAAAGGAATTCACATTGCTACATGACTGTGCAGGTGTGGGTGATGAGGATAGCAATTGAGTGGAAGAGCGTGTAGTTTTTGTGGTGTTTGTTATACGTTTTATGGTATCCCAGAGTAATTTTGGGTTATTGCTTGTTTTGCTGAGTTCTTCCGCATCGCTCTTAGCCTGTTTAAGAATTTTGTTACAAAAGTTTCTGTATTGTTTGTAGGTTATATCTAACGTTTCGTTATCTGGAGTCTGCTTGAGGTTTCTGTGCATGGCATCTCTATTTCTCATGCACCGTAACAGGCCAGGAGTTATCCAGGGATTTAGAATATTCTGTTTTGAAGTTACTTTTTTAATTATAGTGTTTTCGGCAATGGCTAAGTCAGTTCTTCGATGAATTTCGGTAGCAGTATTTGCGTCTGTCGTACTAAGAATAGGGTTAAAGTCTATGTTCAAAATTGATGCGCCAAGTGCCTCATAATTGAGTTTTGCTAGGTTAGACGTAGTGGTGATAGGAATACGTTTGCTTTCCAAACAAAGTAGTGAAGAACCATGGTCGGTTACCGTGGACTCATAGACAAATGTGAGAGCGGGTGACCTTGTTCTCAGGATAATATGGTCCAAGCAATTTTTGCCCCTGGTTGAGAGGGGCTGGAAGAAAACCATGAAAAGCGATGGAATTCAAAATCTCGTGGGACCGTGTATTATATATATGCTATACTTACACCATTAGTCATCGTTCATCCATTCATGTCCCGTATCATATTCTTTTATTTGCTAGCATTTTACGAATCGTTCTAAAACATTTATTTTATAATATCTTTATTAAAACATTCATATTTTTTCTTACATTTTCCATTGTTGTGATACAAGTCAAATTAACAAACTGTCATTGTTTTTCTCTTTTAGTCTATGAAGATTACTTTTTGGTTTATATAACTTGAATTAACTTATCAATAGGTTTAGCTGACATACTGTATTTTATATAATTACAATTGTAAACTGAATTTCGACTTCTAAAATAATTAATAAGAACAGGCTCAGACTCGATCGTGGAGGTTTTAATACATCTTGGCTGGTTTTATGACTGGCAGATGAGATGTCAGAATAAAGAAAAACTTAATTTGGAAACTTCAAAACTCGTCTAAAATGAATTCTGGAAATGGAATATTTGCCTATAAAGGAAATGGCTGAAGCATCTGATGGGGATTCGGCGTCCGGGCTTCGTCAACAAACCATCTGTTTTCCTTCCATCAATTCTACGTCTGCACTCTGCTGAGTAACCATCTGCCTGGAGATTCTACGTCGAGCTTTGTCGAAGGAGACTGGCACTCTAAGGTGTCCCTTCGACACCTGAAGACCCTCTTTCTCCATCTCCTCTTCTTCCCTTCACAGAGCAGATACGCCCACGAAGTCGATATACGAAGATCGTTCATCCTCCTCCTCCGGGCGAACCTTCCAGCTGTTCATCAAGCCTTCCATATGAACTTCAGTGTCGTGTAAACCGTGTTTTTAGTGTTTTTATAGTCCCACCTGTATTTTCTATTTCATTCATTACACTATCTGTACCAAGTCTATATGTAGTTAGGATCCAGAAGTAGTAGTTATGTAACAGTATCAAGAGAAGAAGGTTTGATGTCAAGATTTTGCTAGTCACCCGCTATCACAACTGTTCCGAGGGCATGGAGCGATGGAAGTGTGCGATTGAGGGCGGAGAGGAAGTTCTGTATCATGAGGTGCAGGTTCAATATCTATGTCGGGAAAATTGTTGTTAGGTTTTTCATCAGCAATTTTTCCATAACAACCAGCAGTCTAGATTTGTGCCCGGTTGATGGCGGTAGCAGGAGCAGTGGTGGCCCAGTGGAGCAGTGGTGGCCCAGTGGAGCAGTGGTGGCCCAGTGGAGCAGTGGTGGCCCAGTGGAGCAGTGGTGGCCCAGTGGAGCAGTGGTGGCCCAGTGGAGCAGTGGTGGCCCAGGGGAGCAGTGGTGGCCCAGTGGTAACGGTCCCGACTTACGAGTTGTAGGTCGTGAGTTCGAACCCAAGCAGGCGCTTTACTTTGTGTAAATAATTTAATCACCACTGCTCTCAAAACGGTGAAGGAAAACATCGTGAGGAAACCGGCATGTCCTAGATCCAAAAATTCGAAGACATGTGACATCTACCAACCCGCACTGAGCCCGCGTGGTGGATTACGGCTCACTACCTCTCATAGAGAGGAGGCCTGTGTCCCAGCAGTGGGAACGTTATAGGCTGATTATTGATGGCAGTAAGCTCGCCCGATAACATGGGACTTAAACATTACAGGCGAAATGTGTGAATTACTATAGGTAAACCACTGTCTATACCTTCGGGGATAACAGGCGTAATGTTATGTTATGTACGTATCTCTTAGTTATAGATCTCGTTATAAATATATCCACCACCATAGTACGACCAACCTGTATGTAACGCCTAACGCTCCGGTTTAAAGGGATTGGGTAAAATTTTATTTACATGAGACATTTCAACCTTGGCTCGAGGTGACACTTGTGGTAAATCGGAGGCCGAGACTTATCGAACTTTGAACCGTTAAGTTAAGCAGGGATTATCTCTTAAAACTATAAGCACGAAAACGTTGTTTTGTTTCTGGAGTCCAAATAGTTTAATGAAACAGTTTTTTTCTGTTGTCACCCAAAAATTTATGACCAAACAGATCAGTTTGGTCATAAATTTTTGGGTTTCGTACCTAAAAGGGTAAAAGCAGGACCCTTACAGGATCACTGCGGTGTCCGTCTGTCTGTCTGTCTAGACAATTTTTCTCAGGAACGCATGAAGGTAGTTGAAATTAATATCAAGTACGTAGGTCTACGGTTCCTTAGAGCTCTAAACAAATCAATGCCATCTATGCGACATATTTTCATACTCGCAATTAAACCAAAATCTAGGTGCTTCCCGTTGTCCTAGAATCAAGTTTGGCATGAAGCACGGTCTTACAGCACAAGTAAAGGAAAAAGTTAAGCTTGAAAATTGATTTGTAGTTTTATCAGATAAAAAGAATTACGATAACAAACTTACATATGACATTTGGTATTAATGCTATGATTTGAACACCAACAACAAAAAAAAATAAGAAATCTGTAGTTTTCACCCTCCAACTACCTCAAAGGGAGGTGCAAATCTGTATATAAAATAAAACCTCTAGGGTATTTCCTAAAATACAGCTAAGCTAAAATTTGGCATGCGGGCTAGAATCTGCACTCAAACCACGAAAAAAAAGGGAATTTGTAACTTTCACCCTCCAACCCACTTATAGAGACGTGCAAGTCTGTATTTTTTACGGATAATCGGTATACCTACTTCCATTTGTTATGAAAGCTAGATTTGCATGTATATCAACAATAAAGACGAAACGCGAAGATGCACATGTCGAATTTCGTGAAGGCTTCCAGATCCAAACTACAGTTTGTGCTGAATATCTTGATACGTAACTCGCCATTTGTCTTGGATTAAATTTTTTACTACTAGCACGTTTTATTCCGTAACAGCCGTCAAAGGGCGACCAATTCTTTCTTCATCCCCCAAAGTTAGCCGACCGCGCTTGAACTCGTTATACCAACAATACACGGTTTCCTTAGAAGGGCCTTCATTCATGAATGCCATTTGAAGTCTATCGTACGATTGGTCCGGTTTCAGGCGACACTTGAAATCGTAAAAAATCATAGCGCGAAAATGTTCCAGGCGGATTAATTTTTTAATGAGACACGATCATTTAAATTAGCTTGCAAACAATGTGGAGTATATTTCTAGAGAGTGTCATTTTGAAGTTGGAACGTACATATTTTTATTTTAAAATAATCATATTTTCAAAATAGCGCTTTATCTGGCCAGTCTCTCATAAATATATGTATGTCATGTCATGCTCGCATAAATGTCCCAGTGGTGGTGGCGTGTGTGTTGTATCATTCTCTACAAAATGAATGAGCTGTGTGGTGCTGATCCAAGCGTCATGCTCGCAAACGGCCCCGTCGGTTAAGCCTGGTTATCTCTTATCAGCAAGGGCTAAATTATATTCTTATATTGATTTTATTGCGCTAACCCGGTTAGTTCATGTAATTCGCCAATACCTTCATGCCCCGGCGGTACCGTTCGGGATTTAACCGTTTCGCGCGGTTTTATCTTTAATGGTGAAATAAACAAAGTTTATAATAGTTTGCGGTTTGTGTCAGGGTCGAGCCAGATAAATATTCTATTCAACTCATTCGTTCGGAACCATAAAGTTTGTCGGACTTTTTTTATGTAGAAGATGCGTAGTTCGGGGTCCTGGGGGGTCTGTCAGTGACCGCGTGCTCGTTTTTTTTGTGAAATTAAGTGTTTTTGTGTTTAAATTGACTGTAAGCGGATGAATCCAGTCCAGTCTACATAGTCCTCATATGATACGACCAAGATTATTTTCATATTTTATTTACACTTTGACATTGATGCACTTTATATATGCAATGACATTTACTTTGTAAAGGATTATACTATTTTAATTATTGTGAATGTGAAGACATTGTGGATTTGTTGTATTTTTTAATGCATTTTTTTTTTGAATTATTAGTTTTAATCATGGTCTGGCAGTTTGAGTAATTTATGCGGCCTACCCAAATGTCCTTTCTTTGGTAATGTTCGTCGAATCGTTCAGCTCCTTTAGTTCTGTGTTGAGCTGCATGACAACTGACAAATGCGTGCACTGACTGGACAGGTCCACTCATTCTGTGTGGTTCTTTCCTCGAAAGACCATTTCAGATATCAATCCACATGGTCTTCACATGACCTGACCAAGATTATGTCTGGACTTTAAAAGAGACTGTGACCTCTGAGTTTGTTTCGGCGTTTCTTCTCAGAGTAGTCAGATAGGAAATGCCGAATTCACCTAGTTTTTAAAATATGATTGACGTGTAAAAGTGTTTGTACAAACCTATTTACAGAAATAAAATCATTTATCATTTAGAATATTTACTTTTGAATAGTTATTTCATCGTTGTGGATAGTTATTTGTGCAAAAAAATACAAAAAATAGTTTTTGTGGGCATAAAAGTTTTTCGTAATGAAACCGTTTTTGAAAATCGTAAGTATTATTTCGTCATTTATTTACAATATTTAACTCTCGTAATAAGAATACTGTTTTTATTTTGTACTATGGTCTGTTTATTCAGGAACCCAAAATTATTTACTTATAGTGGTTGGAAACGAAAAAAAAAAACAAAAATAGTTTCTGTGATGGCGGCCGCAAAATTACTCGAAATCGCGAAATCCCGCGGGGCTTAAAACAATATATATATATTTTTTTTACATTGTGTATGAGTTCGGGAAAAAGCTGCTAGGCTCAGCTTAAATTGTGCCGAGCTGACCTGAACATGATGAAGCTAGTCTAGATACCGAACGAATTCTGACTATCGGATACGAGCCGAATAAAAGCCGATTATGTGTAGTTGTTCATTATTGCTTCGGGCGGCTTTCTTGATCAACAAATTTATACTGTCGAATTCATTGTGCCGATAATGTGTGCACTGAGTGGTACACACGTTATCGGGTCGGCACAGGTATGGGTAAACCAAATGCAAAAAAAATGCATTCCATTTAAAAACCACAACGCGCTCAAAGCATTTGCTTACTGTCTAGACTATTTTATCAGAGGCTTATTACTTTGAATAAAAATTTGCATCCGCATCTGGCCGACTTTGCCAGACTTTTGGCATGAAGCCATATTACAACAATTTGGCGCAGATATTTTTATAACTCCAATTAACGAAACATTCGAATACTTTAGACATTATCATAGACTTCTTGAGTATGGTGGTAGGTTTATTTAGGGAACTTTGTACGTTAAGCACCTTGTTTTAGTAATTAAAAGTTTCAAAAGAGCCTTATCTTTTCCAAGAAACACACGATTAGCCTTGTGTTTATATTGATCTACTACGGTTAGGTTAGCTTATCTATAGTAAATCTATATACAGTTTGATGGATTAGATACGCGCAGAACAGGCGAGGCCACTTGCGTTCAAAGAAACATAATATTCATAAAATTGATCTTGAACTTTTGAACATAATAATATTGTTCAACAACGGTATGAATAATTAAAAGTACAGTTCTAACCTCTTATTATTCTTTGAAATATTTAATCAATAAAAATATACTTAAGATACGTAGTCCACCAAAATAAAATCCCTTGGAACGCAAACAGGCGCCCGCGCCCACTCTACTACGAAGCTACGCGCGTTGCTACGGCGTAGCTCTCTACCACGGAGCAACCGTGTGGTGTTGATGCGTAGGCATGTATTTTACAATATACCCAAAGTATAAAATATTACATATAGATTCTACTATTAATTAAAACATGCAATAATCATTGGTTATTTTAAGTATCAATATACTTAAATCACAGATTTTATTCCACCCAAATTATAATGAAACGTAATATTTCCCTGTTTTTATAAGCGAACACTCAAAAAGTTCGGCGTTCATTAAGGAGAAAAATAGTTATTTAAAAGATGTTCGGTAAAAAACGCTTTTGTCCTTTTTTTTATTATATTAACAGGAATACTTCCATTACGACATGAAAGTGGGAGAAAACGACGGATACCTTTTATTAAATTTTTTGTTTCTTTTATGCAATAACGTTTAATAAAGAAAACAGTTTGTAAACTAGTCGTCAAATAGAAGTTTTTAAACTTTTCTCTTATTATTTGTATTTTGGATTTGATAATTACGTAAAACTTAATATTTGATTCTTATATCTCAAAAGATATTAAGATAATATAAGAAATTCCTCTCATCAAAGAGCCATTTTAATAAGAATTTCTGCAGTTTGGATCGGTTTGCTTTACCGAAAGGAAAGTTTAAACTCATGGTACTTACCATACTGAAAGATAAATGTGACACTGTTGTTCCACATATGCAATAATATTAACAGCTTTATGAATTGTAAATACTGTTCTACAATTTACCAAAATGTCTCATTGTGTATCTGTGGAGAACGTGGTTGATTTCACAAAACAATATGAATTGTGAAAATGTGACATTGCTGTATTCTATCTTTTTGCAATTCTTAATGTGTAATTGTTGTCTTCCCCGAATAAGTAAAATAAATTATTTCATGGGCATCTACTCTGTGTGTCTTGTTCTAAGTTGCCATAAATTTAAAACCACTTTTTTTTCTCTTAAATGGTTGACTATTTCTTCAAGCTGGTACTCTAACACTTTCAACGTACCACAAATTACCTTAGTAAAGATAAACCTTCTACATACTCATACTAACGAAGAGTCTATTAAAGGAAATAGGGCCATTACTTCACTTTATAGGATGGTACTCTAACACTTATGCAAACACACTGGAAACTTTGAAACACGACGCGTTATCGTTTTACCTTGTTTTAACGTAAAATATACAAGCTGATCTTAATAGGTTTGAGCTTGCTTGTGTGTGTTGGCATGTATGCTGGTTATTGCTGAACTTTGGGCTTCTTGTCTGGACAAAGAGGTACTCGTATATATTCAAAGGAATATTACAATTTGATTATATGAATAAGTTATTAATAGTAGTTATATTAATAAGTAGGGCGTATTAATAGCTTGAGTGAGCATTGAAATCGGATTAGTAAGAACACATTTATAATTTACCTACCCGTTTATTGTCGACTTGCACAACAGTCGCATGGAATTGACCAAAATGTACAGAGAATATTATGGAAAAACTATTTAAGTTGTCATTGTTAGCAGAGTTTCAATTGGGAAGCGTTCGTTTAAAATTCATCAGCTGATTATTGGAATTGGAATTATTTGGCTATAATTCGGCTTTGTATTTTTATATTCTATGCAAGTCACTTCTTCACAATGTCATGTTGTATTGTTAACTTGTGAATGACATTTCGAAGAAATGACTTTCTGTTATGTTTCGCCTTACTAATAGATTTCAAATGACAGCAATGAAAGGTTCTACGAGTATTATTAAGTTACAACATAATATTTTATTATACAACTAATATATTTATTCTCAACGACATCAGTGAAACATAACACCTACCCAAAACGCATTTCAAAACTTGAAAATGCTTTTATCATGTAAATTCCTTCAATTCAATATGTTTATTGTATGGGTATAATCATAAAATGAATGAAAACAGAAGAACATTTTGCTTCGAGTAATATTTCAAAGACAGAAGCAAAATATTTTCTTTTTTCCTTCGGGAGTTATGGCAAGATGATTGTGTGGATGTAAATATAAATTTTCGTGATGATTGGTATGTCAGCATAAAATAAAGTATTGCAGAATAAATTTCAAAAGACATACTGGGCCAGGGGACTTTCTAAAACTGATGCTGTAGATGAAATGTTTTTCTTTTTATATAAAAGGTGTATCTATTCATACACGAACTATTTGAAGAGGGACATCTATTGGTCGAACAGAAGCTATAGAAACGAAAAAGATTTTTTAATCTAAGCATCAAATTTTTTAAATTAAATTATTAAATATTACTTGACACACATAATAAATACTGGCTCTTTCTTATTTTGTAACATCCGTTACGCTAGTTTCTACGAAAATACTACGTAGAAACTATTTTCATTGAAGCGGGCGAGGTCATGGCGCTTAGATGTCGCGTGGCTTTTATGAATGATAAAAAGAGACCCGAGCCGTGGCGCCGGCGCCGCGCATGTATATTGCTTAAGTTGCCTAGCCCCCCGGCCGCCGCGCCGCCTGCCGGCGTGATTTTCTATCAGTCCCGCGCGAACCGCATGTTGCACTGCACGCGGCTTGACTAACGTGATGATGCCGCCACAAGTGCATTCTGACGCAGCATCGTGTCAGTACCCGTCTGTCACACTGAGGCTGGCTGGATGCGGAATATCGAGCGAGTATCTTAAACTATACCAGAAATGGAAACAGTCTTAATTACACCATCAGACGTTTCCAGTGCAGTCTGCCCATTACCGAATTGGAAATCGCCAGGACCGGATGGATTGCACAACTTTTGGTTGAAATGGCTTATTTATTCGCATACTTGCCTGGCATCTCAGTTCCAGTCAGCCTTAAAGTCTGGGTCGCTACCGCAGTTTCTATCAACATGCGTTACCCACCTGCTCCATAAGTCAGGTAGTCCCACGGAACCCAAGAACTATAGACCGATCACGTGTTTGTCGACGGTTTATAAACTTCTTACATTCATTTTGAGAGCGAAAATTAATACACACATTGACAGTAACTCGATTATGTCTACCTGTCAAAAGGGATGTAGGAACGGGTCCCGAGGTACTAAGGAGCTACTCCTCATCGACATGGCCATTAGCCAACAGGTTCTTCGCTCCCGCAAGGTTCTGTCGACATGCTGGATAGATTATAAGAAGGCCTACGACTCGGTGCCACATACAAGGCTTGTGAGGGTGCTGGAGTTGTACAAGATAGATGCAACTCTACGCACCTTCCTTAGGTCCTGTATGGGGCAATGGAGAACGGTCCTTCGCTATCCGGGGTGTCAACAGATCCAGGGGAATGACGAGCCTGTCTGGATTAAACGGGGAATATTTCAGGGCGACAGTTTGAGTCTACTTTGGTTCTGCTTAGCTCTGAATCCTCTAAGCACACTACTGGAGGATTCAGGTATAGGCTATCGGTTGAAGAGAGGTGCTCAGGTCATATCTCACCTTCTGTTCATGGATGACTTGAAAATCTTTGCCCCCAACAAATTGCAACTTATGGGGCTACTGAAGGGAACTGAAACATTCAGTAGTGCCATCAGGATGGAATGCATGTTAAGCGAGGTGAGATTATGGAATCAACTCAATGAATTCAACTTTCGGATTCCATAAAAATTAGATCCTTCTCTTCATCCGAAAGCTATAATTATTTGGGTATGACAGAAGCGTTAGGCATCAACGTTATTAACATGAAGCAATCGTTGATGGAGCGCTTCTTTGGGCGCCTGAAGAAGGTATTAATTAGTCTTCTTTCGGGCGGAAACAAGGTGCGCGCCTTCAACGGTTGGGTCATGCCGATTTTGATGTACTGTTTCGGCATACTCAAATGGACCCAAACCGAACTCGACGCCCTGGATAGGCGGGTCCATACACTTCTGGCCGCAAATCGAATGCATCACCCACGATCATCGGTGATGAGACTGTACATCCCGCGAAAGTGCGGGGTCGAGGCTTTTTAAATGCGAAGACCCTCCACAATAACCAAGTGGCCAGGATAGTTCACCAGCAACTTACTTTGAAATATAAACTTGTGGAATCTGAGGTACCGTATTACAAGTATGTGCCCGACCCAGTTCTCGATAATAAGCTTGTCACGTTGTACTAGGATCGGTCTATCATTACGGACTATTATCGCTAATAAGCCTGACATAGTAGTGATAGATCGATTAGCGCGCCGCACAATGATTATCGATGTCACCATTCCACATGACGAGAACCTCGTGAAAGCTGAGAAAGAGAAACAAATTAAATATCTCGACTGTCGTAGCTCGGCTGTCATTGTGCCGATTGTCGTATCGGCCAATGGCCTTATGGCAAAAAGCCTCGACAAACATCTCTCGAGGCTTTCTTTAGGCGGTTGGATCAAGGGCCTGATTCAGAAGGCAGTACTCCTTGATAAAAGAAAGAAAGACAGTATTTATTAAGACTCGTAGAGGTATACACAATATGCAGTACGTTGTGTGATACGCAGTATCACAAACTGAAGTAAACATACTCATAAAAACATAAAAATGAACAACACAAAAATAAAAAACAAAGTCTTGTACGAGGTTAAAAATTAGTGTCAAAGCGCTGGTATTCTGATAGGGCCCACTATGATGTCACGGACAGATACAGAAATATTTAATCGATAAAATAATACATAAATAATATAAATGTAAATTAATTAGTGTACATTATATTAAATATTTAAATATATTTAAATAATAAACTAAATACAATATTTATAACTTTATCCGCTTGTCAGCACCCGACGTAACATCAACCACTTGTCTATGCCCCAAGTGTCTGTGGTACTCTATGGCTAGAGTGCTCCATGACACTATGGCATCGCTGTGACAAGCAAGTAGACCAGAGACGCAGGCGCTGAAACTCCGGCAAACAAAATTAAAAACATTACGGCCGTTTAAACACAATGCTAAATAAATAAAGCTACAATAATAATAGTGATTAATACAAACAAAAGTGTTCTATGGTAGTCAACTACATTTGGAGAAATAAGGATAAAACTAATGTTATGAGTGGCAGAATTCCAATTTTCACAAGTGCCAAACAACGAAAAATATAAAATAAAAACAAAATGCGAAACAACTGCGAATAATCGCTGCCAATCGCTTACCTCTATTGCCAGCTGCGTGTAGATCAAAGGTAGGTTCAAAGTGTGGTATATTTTTGAAGCTGTAATAGGTGCTGTTTAAATTTAATTCTGTGTCTTTATAGCACGAAAAGGAGGTGGCAAGTCGTTCCAGCAACGAGAGGCGCCGAACTTGGAACAACCACGAAATGCAGCAGTTCTGTGCGATGAGGCTAAATGAGGTACGAAGATGCTCTAGTTTGAATCTTGCTAACATCGCGCGACCAAGACAGTTTCTTATATAAATAATCTGGTTTCTTTGTGAGAATAGTGCGAAAGAGTAGGGTAGCCAAGTGAAGCTGTGCTGACATTCTCATCAAATTACCCTCATTCAAGAATGGAGTGATGTGGGAATGCGGTGGGACATTGTAGCAGAATCTTGCTTGAACAAGCTTTCTGCACCCGCTGGATCAATTTTTCGCTTCTACCGAGAATGCACGCCCCATACACGGTGTCAGCATAGTTCAGCTTGGATAGTGCAAGTGACTCACACAGCATAACACGCATATCTACACTTATGTAGGGACGGACACGATATAAGAGCTTGAGTCGGTAGAAGCAGTTGCGCACGGCCTCCAAGATATAAGTTTCAAAATTAAGCTGCGAAAAAAGAATGTGGCTCGCATTGTGAGGAGGTTCCTGTCTCTGGAGCCCTAACCACCGGTAGCTTGGACCCTGCTCCCGATACAGGCGTACCACAATTTTTTATATTTTTAATTTTTTTTTAAGTTGTTTTATAAAAATATTTAAAAATAAGGATAAAAATAAATAAACGACAAAATAATAATAAATCGTTTATTTATATAAAAAGGGACAAATTTACAATCGATACCGTTACAATTAACCAAAGACATTCTCGGTTAATGGTAACGCTTCCTTCAGTGATTGGGCCACTGTTGGTATACATAAAAGTAGAAAACGACTTTATGAGTTGTATGATGAACGGACTTGTATAAACACTGCTGAATTTAATTTATATGTTAGAAATTATTCGAAATTATTTAAAAAAGTTTGTTGCATAGCCAAGTCACGTTACTTGAGTTCAAAGATTAAAAATAGCAGTAATGTAATTAAAATGACATGGAATATCATTAATAGCGAAACGGGAAGATCATGCAACCGAAGTAGTGACTACAGCCTTGCAATTGTGGGTAATTTAATTCAATCGGATTCTCAAGTCGCCGCGACCTTCGAAAATTTCTTTCCAGAGATTCCCGTTTCGACTACTAAATCTCTAAACTCATCGCCCACTGCTGCAGAGTCTTTACTTAAAGAAAACGTTCCAGTTTGTGATTCTGAATTTAATTTCCAATATGTCACTTGTAGAGATATAATTAAAACGTTTCACACATTAAATGTTAAAAAAACCGCAGATCTATGGGGTAACTCTGTGGATGTTGCTAAGTCCATTATAAATATTGTAGCACCTACTTTAGCTGTTATTTTTAATAATTGTATTGACCGTGGTGAGTTTCCTGATCTTATGAAAAACAGTAAAATAATACCATTGTTTAAATCTGGTAGCACATCAGACCCTACTAATTATAGACCTATTTCAGTGCTGCCTACCTTTAGTAAAATTTTTGAAAAACTTATTTTAGATCAAATGCAAAGATTTTTTAATAAACACAAATTATTGCATAACAAACAGTTCGGTTTTACAAGGGGTCGTTCAACTACTGATGCCGGAGTTGAACTTTTAGGACATGTTTACAAGGCATGGGAGGACAAATGCGATGCTTCGGGAATCTTTTGCGATTTGTCCAAGGCATTCGATTGTGTTCTTCATGAAACATTGATCAGGAAACTGCACCACTACGGAATCCGGAATGCCTCTCTGGATCTTCTTACTTCTTACTTAAGTGATAGGATTCAGACAGTTGATGTTAACGGAAAAAGATCACCTGGATCTGTAGTAAGGCCCATTTTTGTTTCTTATTTATATTAATGACTTGCCTTACCTCATAAAGGATAATCATGATATAGTGTTGTTTGCAGACGACACTTCACTTTTATTTAAACTCAAACGTCAGCAGCTGGTTACTGACAATGTAAATAGCGCCCTTGCTAAAGTAGTTAACTGGTTTAATGTTAATAACTTACTTCTAAACGAGAGAAAAACTAAATGCATTAAGTTTACGATACCTCATGTTAGACAAGTAGAAACTAGTGTTCTTATTAAGGGTGAAGAGTTGAAACCCGAAAACACCACAGTATTCTTAGGCATAACTTTGGATGCCAAGCTTCAATGGGGCCCCCATATAGATAAATTGTCAAAAAAACTAAGGTCTGCAGCATACGCCGTTAGAAAAATTCGTAATTTAACTGATTTAGAGATAGCCCGTTTAGTATACTTTAGTTATTTTCATAGTGTGATGTCGTACGGTATTCTTTTGTGGGGAAATGCCGCCGATATTCAGACAATTTTTGTTTTACAAAAAAGGGCAATTCGTTCAATTTATAAACTAAGTCCCAGACACTCCCTCAGAGACAAATTTAAAGAGATTAAAATAATGACTGTGCCTTCTCAGTATATTTATGAAAATCTTTTGTATGCACATAAAAATATTAATCTGTTTAAAAAATACAGTGATATCCATAACATAAATACTAGGAACAAACACAAATTTGTTGTTCCCACTACCAGACTCAAGAAAATAGGTAGCTCGTTCAAATGTCAAAGTATTCGTTTTTATAATAGACTTCCTAGCCCCATTCAAGAACTAAGCCTTAATAAATTCAAATCTTTTATAAAGCGGAAATTATGCCAGAATGCCTATTATACTGTCAAAGGCTATATTGAGGACAAGAAGGCTTGGGATTGAGCTGCTCCAATAAGTTTACACAGATATTGTCGATGTTTAATTTGCTGTTAAACTTTTATTTTTGATTTTTTAGATAAACAATGACATCATTATATTTACTGTTTAAAGTATAAAATTGTTTTAATTTTTGTCTGGAGTGTGAGGACTATGTGAGTCATTGTTTTTTTGTTCTTTCAGTTGTTTTAATCATGGTCTGGCTGTTTGAGTACTTAACGCGGCCTACCCAAATGTCCTTTCTTTTGTATTGCTCGTGGAATCGTTGAGCTCCTTAGTTCTGAGTTGAGCTGCACCATGATTGACAAATGCATGCACTGACTGGACAGGTCCACTCAAATCAGTGTGGTTCTTTCCTCAAAAGACCATTTCAGACACCAGTCTACAGAGTCCTCATATGATCTGACCATGTTTATTCTCGGATTTTTACACTTTGACATACTATACAATGACGTGAAAATTTCCTTTGTAAAGTATTATAATATTTTAATTATTGTGAATGTAAAGGCAGTGTGGATCTGTTGTTTTTTTTATCTCAATCTATTTTTAATTTTTAAAATTAGTTTTAATCATGGTCTGGCAGTTTGAGCAATTTATTCGGCCTACCCAAATGTCCTTTCTTTGGTAATGTTCGTCGAATCGTTGAGCTCCATATGTGTTGTGTTGAGTTACATGATTACTGACAAATGCGTGCACTGACTGGACAGGTCCACTCATTCTGTGTGGTTCTTTCCTCAAAAGACCATTTCAGACATCAATCCACATGGTCTTCACATGACCTGACCAAGATTATGTCTGGACTTTAAAAGAGACTGTGACCTCTGAGTTTGTTTTGGCGTTTCTTCTCAGAGTAGTCAGATAGAAAACGTCGATCTCATCTACTTTTAAAATAGTATTGACGTGTAAAAGTGTTTGTAAAAACCTACTTACAAAAATAAAATCATTTATCATTAAAAAAAAGACGTCGACTTTACACATGTTGACTGTACGGTTTCAACAATGAGTTGAGGCTTGCGCATGGAGAAGTGAATATATTTAGTCTTGTCGGCATTTAATGTTAGTAAATTGCTTTGCAGCCAATTAGTCACAGTTTTAAAACCTAGTTGAGCGATTTCGAACAGTTCGCTACTGGTTGTAGCTTAAATATTAACGCCGTGTCGTCGGCATATGATATAATTTTGCCATCTTAAATATTTAGATTACACGGGTCGTTAATGTAAATAAGAAATAGCGTAGGACCCAAAATACTCCCCTGAGGAACACCAACACCAGTATTTTACTGATCACCGCTCTTAATATTTTCTATTCTAACACCGTTTTAGTACCGGCCGTGTAAATAATCAGTAAAAAGTTTCAGCGGCGTTTCCCTTATTTTAATTGTCACTAATTTATTCAGAAGGATAGAAACAGACACCGTGTCGAAGGCCTTGGCTAAATCGAGAAAGTCACCCAGGGTCTGGTTTCCTTTGCCGAGTTCTTCTGAAATATAATCAGTCAGGCTATGCACCGCATCGGCTGTTGATAGTTCGGCTCTAAAACCAAATTGCGCAGGGGATAAGATGTTGTTTTTTTCTAGGTAATTAACTAGTCTAATGTTTATGATTTTCTCAAGTATTTTTGAAATTGAGGGATTACAACTGCCTTTTTTAGACAACTAGGGAAAATTCGTTTGGAAAGACAGATTCTAAATATATGTGTTAAGGGAGGTACCAAAATCTGCTTAAAGTTTTTAAGGATCTCATTGCTTATATTATTCCATCCAACTGCACAGTCATCTTTTAGCCCACAAATAATTCGAATTATTTCATCTTCATCAATGTCTAACATAGCAAAAGATTGCGTGTTACGGCTATTGTATGATTTTTTAAATCTGGTAGGTCGCAATATTTCGGAATCTGTTCGGCAAGGGTTTTCTCAACATTTACAATAAAGTTATTAACATTGTTAGCTGATAAGAGTGGTGAAGGATTAGTAAGCAGTAAACTCGAATTTGATTCACGATGTTTAGACATATTGGTGACGTTTATAATATGTTTCCAAAGTTGATTGCGTAATACTAATAAATATAGTTTGTTGATTCTCTGGTAGTTGTAAGTACTACTCGTAACACTAGTTTCTAAGTCGCTTGTATACTAACCAAATGGACGATATGGGTCCGAAATAAAAGATTTTTATTTTATACAGAGAATTAGTCCAGGAGTAATCCATGGTTTAATATTATAAAATTTCTTATTTACTGTAGAAACTGTCGTGTTACGTAATATTGCTTGTTGGACATGTTTTATTAAGTACGATAAAGCCAAATTAGCGCCAGCAGTACTGTAAACTAGGCGAAAATCAAGGTTGCATAAATCACATTCCAGTTTCTTTGTGTTTAGTTTGCTAATAGTTTGAGGACGATTTAGCTTAAGCAGCGTAAAATTTACGTTTAATAGGACAGCGTGATGGTCGGTAATTGTTGAGTTAGTAACAAGCGTTATATATGATAGGCTGGTTTAGATCATCATATGTTCGAGGCAGGAACCGCTCTGATGAGTAATATGTGTGAGCGGGAAGAAAACCATGGTATAAGCAGATATTAAGGTAATTTTGAGTCCCTGCATCACAGGTTTCGGGGGCAATATTTATATTTAAATCACCTGTTAGTATAACATTCTTAAATGGGCTTAGTGCTTGAAAAATATGGTTAAAGGAATTGTTAAAAGGATCTAAGTTTCTAGCGGAAATTGGAACAACCACAGCGATAATCGCTGTGTACTCCACACAGCGATTATCGCTGTGGTTGTTCCAATTTTGGTGACCAAACAATTACTCATACAGTCTTGCAGAGTATGTTCCTCAACTGTGACCTTTAATGATTCTCTAGCGAAAACTACTACATCATCATTTTGATTGTGGTTTTTTGTTGTATGCAATAAGTTGTACTGGGAAACCTTCCAGTACAACTTATTGCATACAACAAAAAACCACGGGAGGTTATCGTAGCTATTTGAAAAACAGCACTCGGTAAGAACCATTATACCACAATCAAAGTTAAGTCTATGAAGAAAAATGTTAAAGCTATCTATGTTCTTATAAATACTACGAATGCTTTGGGTCAGTACGGTTAGTGAATTTTAGTAGTCTGGTAGTCGGAAAGATATTTTCTGCAGTCCTCAACGTCACATGCCTTTTGTACAGTTTTAAACGTGTTATCTATATCGGTAAATAAGATATCATCCATACTAAACTAAAAAATAACAATAATAAATTAAGTCTAAAATATAACTTAGTATATGGCGATTTTAGGCGCCTTCATAATCAATCGAATTAATGTACCTGTATTCGGCAGCTTTCTTAGCAGGGCATTCTGTGTCTCCCGTCTTGTGGTTGGCTTGTTTTTTAAAGCATGTACATGTAGCACATTTTGGCGGATTGGCTTTCTTTGCGCAGTCTTGTATTGCGTGCCCCTCTTCACCGCAGTGTCCACATGTGGGGGCAGCAACTTTACATGTTGTGGCTGCATAACCGTCTCGTACCGGGCAGGACGTCCAATTTATGAATAATCTGTCCTATGTGATGAGGGCCTTACGAATAATGGCTGGAAGTTCTAGAATATAGTTGCAATTCTCAGGATCTTTCCTGCCAAATTTGTGGCTCAATTTTATTGAGGTCAAAAATATATCTTGGGACATAGTCGGCAGCTTCTCTGTCAAGTTTTGTTCATAAATACATTTATAAACCTCATTTTCAGCCATTGATGTGGCTACTCCTATAACTATAATGCGAGGCTAGCGCTTTTGAGGTTCATCGACGGTAAGCCCTGACGAAGAGCGTTAGACTGTTTGCTTGAGCCTATCTAGGTCATCTTTGGTCTCAGTGCTGATAATCAGTCCTCCTTTTCCAATTTTGCGGACGCCTCGTACGTTCAGTTTCATTTCTCCAGGGCATTTGATTTTTTGGACCATGTTCTTGGTTTCGTCACTAGTCTTTGAGTTATCACAGGGATAAATCGCTACAGAGCTAAAAGTGCTAGGACAAACAAAGCTGTTAGAGCCCTTCTTCACCATATCTGCAAACAATGTAGTCGCCGCTCCCTGCTTTGTACAGGACTCCTGAATCGTCCGGTTCATCTCCGTTAGACAGTCCGATAGGTCCCGAGCTTCGGTCATGGTTTGAATTGCTTTTTGCTTAAGCGATTGGTATTGGACAGCCATTTGCGAAACTCCATGTCCAACTTTTCGGCAAAGAGTGCTTATTTTTAACTTCTGCTCAGCATCTAGCTCTCCAGCGGAAGTTATAGCACAGACCTCATTGAGGCACTGCTCAATAGATCCCATCCAGTTCTGGATCTCCGGAGTGGACACTACTACAACTGTTTCTTCTTGGTCTGGTCTTGGTTTTCGGGGTGGTGTCGGTGCCGGGGTTGGTACCGCGGCCGGTGTCGGTGGAGGGCTGCGCCGCATCATCGCGCTCCGATTAAATGCGCTGCCTTCCATAAAACAGAATACTTTCAAACTATAAAGTTTCGCTGATTGTGGCGCGTGTAGTGGATCATTTAGCTCCCTTCAAAATGGTTGAGTTGAATGGTGCTAATCCATGCGTCATGTTCGTGAACGGGCGTCTTCAGTAGGAACTGGTTATCTCTTAGGTGCCATGGCGTTTTTTGAAAAAAAAAATTTTTTAAGTGTTATCATCTGTGTATTACGGACGCTTTTAATGTTCTGCATCGTTCTCACATGAATAATTTCAACCTGAATGATGCAACCAATATAGTGTAACCATAATATAATTTAAAAGAGTGTCTGTGGAGTTTCTTGCCCGTTCTTCTCCATAGGTACCTACTACGCTTTGGAATGGGCAACTAGCTTCATTTTTCTGAACGACCGACCTTGGCAATTCAAAAGGGCCTGTAATTGGTTTATTTGAAATAAATGCTTCGAGTTTGAGTTTTGAGTTTGAGTTTATACTGAAGTTTTCTATTCCTGAGACAAAATCTATTAAACACTCATACTTTAAACACTCACTTATTCTCTTCACTTTCATGTATTTTCTTTCTATCTTTATTTTCACTCTTGTCCCAAATGCGAGATTGTAATTTTTTAGGGCCCATAGCATGCTGTTTACTATTATTTGAGATATGTGAGAGCAGTGTATAAATTGTCGAATTCGATCTTAATAGGAATGCCTACTGTTTGTAGGAAAACAAAAACAAAATGATAAAAACGAATTTGAAGAGAAGAAGTTTCTTTACGAATAAAGTCACGGTTGAAAGATAAGTTAGTAAGTAGTTAAATTACTATGCAATGACTGAAAAAAGTTTAAATGAAGTAGAAAATTAATGAGTAGGAAGTTCATACGAGTAGTATACGGATCAATAAATAGGCTACGCCAGTTTTGTCATATTTGTGGAATGACAAACATTAATTACTTCATTTGAAACACCACAATTTCACGCATTTTGGATTTTGTTGTGTAGTAAACGCCCTCAAACAACGAACCACTGCGCTTTTTGCGTTATGTAACATTCTGATTGTATCAGAAAGTGTTTTATTTATATTTATTTTTCCTGCCTACATTATTTAACAAAAAAAAACGTGATAGATATTTTTTAATATTAAATATTATGTGTTTATTACAAGCATGGTAAGTTATATAGTTATAATATAGTGTATGTAAAATGGTATGTAGAAGGCTAAAAGGACAAACAAAAAAGAATAAACTTTTCTTTATTGTTTGTTTAATACGCAGAGAATAAAACTTTAACTGGCAATGTAGTCAAGGTTTAATAGCCAAATGCGTAGTTTTCTTTTACAAATAGCTTTTGAATGCATGTAGATCGATATGTTGTAATTAATTGAGTTATAAAGAAAAATATCAAGAAAGCAGAAAAGCTTTTGGGAGAAACTGGTGTTGTAGCGGGTGATTGAGCAAACATTTGTTGTTCGTCTATTTTTCGCTGGGAAATCGTGATCTAAGGGAAGTTCTGACTCATATGCGATTGAGTTTTTGGAGAAAATTCAGAGTCTAGCCGAGCGGCAACATGCTCATACCCAAGTGTTTATTTAAAATGTTCGACCACTTTTGAACGCTTTGTACCAATCACAAGTACGTATTTTTGATAAAGTTGATTCTATGTAAGCCTTGCGAACACCAAATTCCGTTGGCGACGCAAAATTTAAGACAAACTCATAGTCCGATTTTTTGTCCATTATAAAATTAGCAATACACACTAGATATTATGATCTAACTAAAAGCAGCACTGTATTTAATTTAAATACCAGATGCATCTAAACTCCGCGCCAAACTGGAAAAGTGTTTTGCCAATCTTACAACGAAAAAAAATTAAATTTTGAACCATAAACAAATCATCCATTCCCGATTTTTATTCTCTACAGCTCTTCTCCGTAACATTAGCCAAAAAAATCCTTTCATTCCATTATTACTTACACTTATCTCTCTATTACTCTTATCTATCCAACCTTTCCTTGAGGCAATAAATTAATTCAAACGGGTACAAGAAATAACATTTACAATAAAACAGCTTTTATCCCCAGGGGATACAGGCCAAAGCCGCATGCTAACAGCGTTACGAATTTTAAAAGTAAATTGTTTAGTCTGTTGATTGCCTCGAAACAGATATCGTTACTATGAAAATCGTCTGAAACAGTCTGCTTTACTTTATTTGACGAAATTGAACAAGGTATTTCTATAAAAAGCAGATCCTTATAGATTTTTATTAAGTTTGCTTAACGTAAACGGTAAGAAGTTTAAATGTGAATGAAGCATTCTCCCCCTCCTCCCTTCTGTTGTTTGAAAAGAAAAACTGGATTTTGTATTGTTGTGTGTTAATGTGCATACTTACCAATTTTAACGACATATCTATCTCATGCAACTAAATATTTACACTAGGGATAACAATAAATGACTAACTACCATAACGTACAAATAAATACTCTACGTCACTACCCGTCCGCATCGCAATCATCCAGAAATGTGTCCAGAAAACTGGCAGCATTGCCACGTTGAATGGCAATGCTAATTCTTAGGCCAAATAACGAGCTAGCCCTCTAGTCACGTGAAGTGTTAACAAATTTTTGACCCCAATTAAAAAGAGAAATCAACATTATTCGGGAGCGGGTGAAAATCAAACGTACTCGCAAGAAGCATACGACATATCAAGCTTACAGACGTTATCAAAGCAACTCACCAGGATTTCTTATCGTCATTAAACTGTCCATACGTATCGAAGTATCATGTTCCAGGCAAAAAATAATATAGCTATTTGCTGTCACAACAAACTCTTAGTTCGCATTGGTTGATGCTGTCTAAGGAATCTCTTCATGCAAGGGTCCGACCTGATATTCCAGAAAACGCATTAGGTAACATTTTTATTATCCCGGTAATGGATTGGATTAAAATAACAACCGAATTGATCCTACAGGGCTATGGAATTGCTGAAATAATAATTCATCATCATTTTCATTTTCCTGTCCTTAACCTTATTTTTTTGGGGTCGACGCAACCAGGCGCGAATCTAGGTTTTCGCTTAAGGTGGGGCAAATGTTTCTCCCTGAGGAAGTGGGGGAAGGGGTTAGAGTATTAGAGTATAATTATATTATTAGAGTTTTACACTCAGTTTTGTCGAAGCCCAGCGGGGGGGGGGGGCTACTGTACCCGTTAAAATCTTTTCATCGCCTCACAACGAGCATCATTGCCCAAACAGTAACAGATATAATTATGTTACAGAATCAAAGTAACTTTTTATGTGTGTGACAGAAATAAGCAGTTTTAGTCATAATTGCGCGGTACCGCACAAATGCGCAGTGGAAAAAAAAAACCGTAATCCCTACTGAATTGCGGCTTTGCCAAAATAGCCGCAATTCAGTAGGGATTACGGATATTTTGCACTTACACTTATTAACACTGTTAACCTAGCATTCGCCTACGCTCTGTCACACGTACCGGTTCGGTGTCAACATATCAGTTATTTCTGCGCTAACTACCGCCAGCTGTAACCAGAATGACCAAATGTGACCATTGCAATAAAGGAATAACCAGCATATCGCCAGGACTGGAACACAGGTCTTGTGCTAAGACTGTTCATGCTAATAAAACACTTTGTAACAATTCTTTGAGAAAAGGTCTTTGCTCAGGCAGCAGTGCTAAAATTGTGCAGGCTTAGCTGAGTGTGCTTAATAAAGGGGAGGTTTTTCGAGCGCCGTAGGCATTTAACGCTTATCTCAGGCCCCGCAACGCGTAGCTACGTAATAAGTTACGATGCGCGGGAGACGCGCGAGCCAAGCACACCACTCATGAGTTCACGAACTCGAGTAGGTACTAAGTTGCGTCACAAAACAGAGCAATGCAGTAAATTAACTTGAATTGATTTGTATAAGTTTATATTGTTTTATTTTTCTAGTAAGTATTTTTAAGGTTAGTGGTGGTTCAAGTTTGTACAATGTGCACCTAATCTATATATAAACAGAGATTAGGTACGCATTGTATAAACTTGAACCTAATTACTAATAATTAAAAATAATTAAGTGTTAGTAGTTAGGTAATAATTATATAAAGTATACTTATTAAATTTTTCGCGAAAGGACACTTGCGCGAAAGGGCAGTTGCGCAAAAAAGGTGCGGAAAATAAGATTTCTTCATCCCATCACACCGATATTCTTTCAAATGGTTAGGCAGGGGTCTATGTTTCACCCACAATTCGCCAAGCAAGCTGTTCAAGCTACAGACAGACTGGTAGTAAACAGTCCGATTTGGCGTCAATAGTGAACTTTGTAGCGTTTTGATTGCACCTTTTTATATATTTATTTATATTCTTACTTATGGATACAGAGAACGACATAGAGTTACGACATTATGACATATTTTAGAAGGACCTGCTTATTTTTTTTTTGTTTTTTAGTTCATTAGTTTTTTTTTGACATCATGACGAATTTTTACGACTTTTGTTATGGTATAGGTAAAATTTGTTCCTTCCTCGTTATTCAATCTTTATATGGACGCGCTGATCGTCGCGCTGAGCAGTCAGCACGTCAGCTGTCATGTAGACGACGTGTGAATTAACTGCTAGGCTGCCCCGCAGGTTCGCATGTTGGTTAGATGGCGTGAAAATAACTATTTTCCGAGCATATTGCACGTACATGTACGCCTGCAGTCTGTGGGCTATTTACACGCAGAAAAGCTACAGCACCTTCCGCATTCAGTTTAACGACGCTTTCAGAGCGACATTGGGTTGGTTTCGGGTATGTTCGCATAGGCGCGCACGGACTGTTTTCATACGACCATGCAGAAGCGCTGCGCGTCTCTTGTGCGCAGAGTGCGGGCCAGCTCCAACGTCGTTCTGAAACAAGTAACATAAAGTGTGGCACGTAAGAGACTACTGTAATGTCTGATTTTTAGAATTCGTTTTGTATTTATTTTTGTGGGAGTTTGTATTTTTTGTTTTCTAGTATGGGTTATGTGGAACCTGAAATAAATGAATTTTAATTTAATTTAATTATTCAAAGCCAATAACTCAAATTTAAATCATAAATAAACCGTAATTTAGACTTGTCTTTGCGATTTATTTTCATGCAGTAAAGTCCAAGTAATCGCGTATCGGACCAAAATACCTAGATTAAAGTGTGAAATACATAATACGTTTTTTTTCAAAATTTAAATCCGTGGTATCTACGAATAAAACACAATAGTAAACGACGTTAATCCGACTATCCCCTTAGTAGAAATAGCCCAAACATTATTTTTTAAGTTTACCACAAAAGTTCTACGCCATGTCTCAAGCTAAACTTACTTGCTGTTTCACTTTTACAGTTAATAGTAATTTTATTAAAGTTCTCTTTGAGCTCTTGAACTTTACCGAATTAACTTTTCAATTAAATTAATGGGTTCTGGTCCAGCGAGGTTATTGAACTCTCACTTGTTTTTACATTTAGGCTGGTGCTAAAATGGTCGTAACGTAAAGTGGACGTCAATTTTAGAGAGCGCGCGGGTTGAAAAGTTTATTCATATTTAATTAGTGCCTTGAGAAAACTCAGCGATGTCAACTTGTTGCCTTCAAAAACTCAAGACTACTACTAGACTACGCCTCTGTAACTCAAAGCGTCAGACATGCGATTGAGATTGGTCTTGTTCATTTCAACTTCATCTGTTTTACTAAGCAAAACGCGCGTAAACGTGAGTTTTAGTGGGTACATAATGAGGGTTCATAATGTTTGTTATTTACATGGGACTACTTCAAATGTGTATGCTTAGGATTACTGTCCTCCAGTATAGAAAATTCAAGTAGTGGCTGTTTTCCGTACACCAATATTCTTATAAGACAGATATTGAGATATTAATAAAGGCCTCAAGTTATATTTGCCCTCATAAAATCACGCTCAACTGACCCTGCTGACTGAACTTATGTGGTTGAAAATAAAAACCGCGTAACTTATTCGGTACTAAATAGATTAATAAAACTAATAGGTTCATTTGTTCTATTAAACGACAATGGCTATTTGACGTGTACGCTCGCACTCCGATAATATGACCGCCACGTGAGCATGAAGACTTGGATGTGCTGGATATGACACAATATTGAGGTTTATGTATAAACGTTGCTAGCAGTTAAGAGACGTATAAACGTCAAAAACTTATAGGTAAACAGTCGCTAATGACCACTTACTGAACATTAAACAACTTTTATAAATACTATTACCACTAATAGAGGACTATCATTAATTGCCAAATTAGCTCTGTGATTTTGGTACAGATGTAGTTTACGTTTTCTGCTAATATTTTGGTGTGCACAAAAAAAAAATTGTTTATCTATATAATTTTCGTCTTTTTTTAAAACCATTTAAATATATAACTGAACGTGGCTCCCGAGATCAAGAATAATGTCAACCATCGTTTTACATGAGCGTGTCATTATAATAATGTGACTGGGACGGCAATCTGCCAATAAAAATAGGCTGAAATCTCCAATCCGATGACAAGTTATATCATATCCTCGAAACTACGAGCGAAACTTGCTCAGCAAGAAATATTATCATCTTGCTATCACCCAGCTATCATCCTTTCGTGCCTTTTCAGCAGAAAGCTGGTTAAATTTCCGAATTTAGAGGATTTGACATTTCAGAACTACGACCAAATTAAAATATAAATTGAAATATAAAATATAAAAGCATGTCACTTCCATCATTCCAATATTCTTCACTCATGTGACTATAATTGGTCCAATTTTTGGCTGGATGGCGGTCGTTTGGCAAATTGCTTTAAGTTTCGCGTAAACGTGAGTTTTAGTGTTCAGTGGTGGTCCTAATTGCCATGGATTGGTTCACGGCCTAGCATTTGCCTTGGGCTGGTAATGGTTCCTTAGTATTAGATTATGGCCTTGTCTCGGAATTGTTTTCTATACACATAAGACCAAGTCTCGAAATTAAAACGTTCCAAGTCTCGAATTTAAACGTTTAAAATTTAGGTAAATTAAAAGATTTTTTGGCAGTTTGAGACTGACATGAGAATGGTGTTTAATTTTTATTTTTTATTATATATTGAGTTTTACATAACTCTGACATAATATTTTCATTATTTGACATTATATACCTACAATTTTTAATTAGTTTTTGATTTTACTTTATTAGAACATATATATAACTAAATTAAATTACTAAATAAATATCTACCTGTACAAATTAATATAAAACACTCAGGCGTCGAAGTACTCGTCCGCATCGCTGTCATATGGAAACGTGCCCAGAAGACTGGCAGCATTGCCACGCTGAATGGCAATGCTAATTCTTTGTCCAAAGAACAATCCAGCCCTCTGGTCACGTGAAGTGTCGACTAGTTGGTGAGAAATGTTTCTAAAAAGGAGACGCGCACTCGGGCCCCATTACCCGAGCGTTTCGACCCCAAACGGCTCAAAACTGTAGTTACCCATAAGGTTACAGTATTTGCGCCGCTTGAGGGTCTCAGCAGCCGCAGCAGCAGCGCCAGCACAGCTCGCCGTGCTAGGAACATGAGATGGAGCAAGGGTATCGACACAGGTTGCGTCCCACACCAGAGGCCTACCCATCTTCCAAGGCAACAACGTCATACCGTCTGGTCTCTTTCCATCGTCACGTACCAAACCGTTTGGTTCTAAAACCGCAGGTATACCGGCGGTGACAAGGGCTCGACGAATAATATCGTTGATGCTGGCGTGCCGTGCTATGCGACCTGCGCACCTGTAGCAGGACAGGCCATGGTGCCCGAGACTGTCGACAGCTTCACCGCAGTGACACCGATGCGGAGCAACACAAGGTGCGCCCAAGCGGAAACATGTAGCGAGCCGAAACGATGAGTCATCCATCATTGTGCCTATGGTGGATGACGGGAGCGCCTGAAACCACAAGCCTGACTCCCATTCTCCCACAGCCAGCTGACGCGCACGCTCAACAGTATTAGGTGACGTGTTTATTAGGGTATTCCGTATAATACTGCAGAGCGGCACGTCCCACCGTCTCTGGGAGGACGGGTTGTCGGGGAAAACCGTATTGGGACAAGCCATTTTCCAAGCGTTCAACGCATCGGTCAAACACGGTACTTCAAAATCGACCAGTGAAGAAGATAAAATATTCCTGGTTAATTTATCAGTACTGTGGACCGAGGAGAGGAAGGCCGGTGAACTAATACTTGAAATTTTGCGGACGCCGAGACCTCCCAGGCGAATGGGAAGTGTGGCTTGCTGCCACGCTCGGTCGTCCAGGGCCACATTTAGGATCGAAGTTAGTGTGTCTCTAATAATATGGTCTACTTTTTCTAAAAGTTATGGATGTTTCCACAGATGGGTGGAGCGAAGGTTATATGTAAATTTTGGTCCAAAACAACAGTATCGAATGAGTGTGAAGGCCGAATGAATGTTTATTTTGAAAAGTCTTTCCGAGACATCATTGAATTTTTTTATTTTTTCTTCAACGAACGTTGGAAAGGATTCGTAAAAAATTGGGGACCCTAGGAGGTGAAGAGAGTCTCTTTCCGTAATTTTGATATTTGGTGCTACGGTACAAAATTTTGCTAAGGCAGTCTGTCTGTCAGTGGTTTCGGGAAGATAAATTTCAATTAATTTTAATTTAACTTTATTAGATTATTTTATATTTTGTAAATGTGAGAACGTTGTAGGCCTTGTGGATTGTAAATTTATAGACCATTGTCTATTTGTTTAACATATGGTACTTGTTGACAGGCCTTCACTGTCCTCCCATACCTATTAACACTGCAATTAAAAAACATTGTAAAAGACAAATATTTTTAAAAGAGTAACAATGGAGTTTCTTGCCGGCTCTTCTCCATAGGAAACGACCAATTGGAGCCGTGTACCTAGAATCTGACGTTTCATAAGTGCCCATGTAGGTTTATGTGAAATAAAATATTTTGATTTTGAATGCGAACGTTGGCCCTCGGATATGCAAGTGCAGTTGACTAGCAAGCCCAGATAGACTCCGAAATTATTCAATTAAGACCACTGGGTATTAGATTTGAGGTCCAGTCGCCCAAAATTAGACTGCGTTAGGCTGAGTTACTGTAATTTTAAAAGACAAATATAACATAACATAAACCTTGCCTTTCCTGCTTTACATGGGGTAGGGCTGAAAATATACAACGCCACCTGCAACGATCTTTACATACTCCCTTTCCTTCGTTTATGTTAATATATCTGGTAACACGCACGCTGGTTGTGAATACTACGCACCTGACTGTTCTGAAGAACATCACCAATCAGCTCACTATCATGTCCTTCTAGGGCGGTCCCACCCGGCTATTTCCACTCACATCTGCCTTGTTAATACCTTTTGTTAGTCATCTTTCATTCATCCTCCCAAAAAGACCAAACGATAAAGTAAAGAAAAGAAACCCGAACAGAACTGTAAAAGAAAAGTATTGCGCATAGCTTATGCTTTAGCATCTACTACTCCCAATAAGTTGAGGACACGATTGATGTACTAATAACGTCGCTTTGGTAGTGAAGAGAGTCAACCCACACATAACGAGTTCCGAAATAATGAGCAATTAAGTGGCGAGGCTAAACAAAAAATAATAATTAGTTTATCTCTTACAAACCGTAAGTTAGATTTTAATCAGAATGGCATCGGTTTAGCTAAACACGCTTCTTGTATTTTCGGTATAATAATAGTTTTTGTAATTTAACTTCTGTTAATCGCTATTTTGTACTTGGCTCTTTTCACCATTTAGCTATTTTGAAACTGATATACTAATAATCAGGGAGGTGAAAAGATGCATGAATAAGCGTCACGGATCTATTTATATGTTCAAATAGCTGTTAGCATCAGGGTTGGTTGGTAGTTGGTAGACATATAAAAAGAATAATAGGTTTATTTTAAATATTTTTATAGCAGAAACAATTTAAAAGGAATTATTTGTTTAAAATCTTCATCTATTACATCAACATCGTGACTTGAATCAATAAGATTCATGTAAAATTCGTGGTAATAGGTAGGAATTGTACCTTTTTTACAAAGATCTTGTTAGTCTTTAAGTTTTTTGTTATCTGTTTTTAAGCTACACGTATAAAGATTAGCTAGTTCAGTGGCAAGTATTTCGAGTTGATCTGAGGCGAATACATAATCGTTCAAATTCGATTTGGATTAACTGAGTTTTGTAATAAATATGCATGGGCTCTTCACATCTTTATTGCAGTAATTAAAAAAGATGTCATTTCATGATGCCATTCTCTCCTTTATTTTTATTTGTTATCAATTTTTGGCTGTATGACTTAAAATCATGAAATTGGCTAAAATCCATATCCTTTACGACGTTTATCTTCGCTGTTTTTGCTACAGTATACCATCCGTCTGGGACAAAAATGACAATCTTCCTAACCCTTGATTCAAAGGCAGAGTGAACACTGTCACATTCCATTTCGGAATGTCCAGATTCCATGTACTTTGGTTGATAATATTCAGATTTGGAAATGAAGAGAGTGCTCTAATGAACATAGCAGAAATGATATGGTTTCTGTTTTGTCCTGAAGCAGTATCAGAGTAAAATTGTACTTCTGTCACCTCTGGTGGTAGTTCAGAAAGGAGTTTCCTTAATACTAAATACATGTGGCTATCTCAGATGCTCCTTTTGTACCATTGGTTTCATGCCACATGTAGTTAATTGCGGTGACTTTAACAAGTTCATAAATGGTAAAGTTATAAGTTTTTAATTTTCTCTAATAGTACAATTAACCAATCTCAAACTGTGGGGTAAGTAAGATATTTTCTAAATCCATAGCAGTGTAATCACAAAACGTTGGATCAGTCTTAGCTCTTGCTTTGTCGTTTCTTTTCTGTTCTCTAGCTTCTGTTTTCCTGATTAAATGTAAGTCGTAATTACTTTGTTCTTGGAGTTTCTCTTCTGGTGATTTGTTTTTTAATTGAGCGCAATAATATCATTGTTTTTTTTTGGCCTATGGAAGCTGTGACGGTACCTAAATTTATCAGCCTAGGGTAGGCTGATAAATTTTTCGTTTTTCCTAATTATGTTAATATTAGCGTTAAGGTCGTCCTAAGACCATCTGTCCTACCTCAACACCCCCGCCAACTATCCAAAATCTGGGCTCGGTACTTTCCCACACTATTTTTTTGCAAACTTCGACTTAAAACACATTTTTCTATTTCTTAATTGCTTTTACGATTCACAGCTGGTTGCAATAACGCGCCCTCGCTTTAACTTTCTCAGAATTTGTAAAGAACTATGGGTTTCGATTGTCTAAACATTTCTTTCAAGCGACGACGGCTGCCATAAGTGGCCATTTGCGTGTGCCATTAAATAGAAATGGAATGGACTTCTAAGAGGTTCTAAACTATTTTACAATTGCAAAGAATTTGGATATCTTGTTATTTATTAGGGTAACGCGTCAAGCTGTCAGACCATAAAATTAAGATTTTATGTGTTTCTAAAGTGGGCCGAACCATATGCATGGTTTAAGAATAAATATAATATTCTGTTATTAAATAGGAATAAGTGACAGACAGTCACAAAGCCATAATTGAACTCAGTAGTAAAAATATGTTTATAATAATAAGATGATACAGTTAATGCTAGGTTCTCTTCACAATACTTGATGTAGTCTTGATACAAGCGGTTTTCAGTCAGGCCAGAAGGCAGATATTTCCGCTTAGACGAACTTTGGCAGTAGTGAGAGTATCCTACAGGTAAGGACTTGATGTGATCATAAACAATATTCTTTTGTTCTTTAGAAGTTTTATTTGGTGCAGGGTTCTATCCACGTTTGTCATGCTCTGTAAAACCAGTATCCATTTTATTTTCAACAGAGAGCAGTTTAAACTTTTTTAGCGTATATATCCAAAGTACCAAGTAAAAACATCTTCCATACTTGATGAACTTTGTTATTTAATGTCAAAGTGTAAACATAAGTATAATTTCTCTTATCAGGAACATCAACTAAAAAAACTTTTGACTTGTACTTTCTTTTTTTGTAGCTCTTTACTAACTGAGCTGGTTATAAAATACCCAGTCCATCATTCAAATTAAATGTATCATTTATAATGACATTTATAGGGTACTTCTTTTACTACTTTTGCTCTCACCTTTTTACCTGACTGAGAAATATGTTCTTTACCTTCAAATCTCAGTTTTTTTTTTCTCTTCCATGTTTGAGGTTCACGTCTCTTTTTTCGTGTGAGTGTATTATTTTCTTGGATGTTTATGTTTTCCACTGTTTCACTATTACTTTTTCAACCTCTTGAAGATCTTGGCTACTATTTCATAAATACTCTTGTACTCTTTGTACTATTTCAGGTTCACTATCACTGTAGTGTGACGTTTCTGATTCTGGTATATTGCATGGATCATGTTCTGAACAATCTGATTGAGCGAAAGGGTCAAAGTCTGATAATATTTCTTCAGGACAATACAAACGAGTAAGCTGGAGTATTATTACGGCTGTTTGAGCTTTCTGTTTCTGGATCTACTGAATCCACATCAATCTGCTTTAAACCTAGAACAAAACAAAATAAAATTATTTATGAAGTATTTATTTACAAAATTAGATACATACAATATACATTCATAAACTCAAGACTGTGATCCCTTGTCAGATTAGTTATCATACATTAACATTGGTACAACCACCAACTCAATGTTTAAGAATGAAGTTATAGCAATGCTCATTATTTAGCATTTCAATTTTCAGGATGGAATGACATGTCCAGTGGAGGTAGATTGAATACTTTATAAGAAATCTTTATTCCCTTAGTCACCTCATACAATACTCACGAGAAGATTTGGGGTGGTCCTTAATAAGCTAGAACCACACCGCTCTTTGCAAAATTTATTTATCATAACTAAATAATAACTGAATAATCACTCAAAGAGAGCATAGGTTATAAATAATCTCTCCAGTAGTAATTACATCCAAATCCATGACAGGGGTTTCAAAGTCAGGTTCTTGGCACTGACCGAGATGCAGGTACAAATTTGAGTCATGTGTGGCGTCTTGATCACACACTTGTTCACGATCACTCGAGTTCTTGGAATTGCCTACTATGTTCAATATTAACATTGAGCGATAATTATTATAGTTGGAAGTTTTGCCGTCTCGTCTTTTGTTCTATCGATTAATACAAATCCAAGAAACTTTACAAGCAAAATAGACAACACATAACACTAAAATCACACGTTCATAGCACATACAACGAACAAACGACGAACGATAGATTTATCAGACAGACCACGTTTACGCGCGCGCGTACCTATGTGGCTCGTTGTATGTGCTATGAACGTGTGATTTTAGTGTTTTGTGTTGTTTGCTTGTAAAATTTCTTGGATTTGACAGATGTCAAGCCGTACAAAATGGCGCTTTTAAATGCAGAGTTCGTTCAAAAACTAATGATACAAGCGGCTTGACTTTCTTCACTACTGATTACAACCACTGACCTAATTCCAGAAGTTATCTAAGATAGGCGGATTGTTTTTCTTCTTATACTATAAAGTAATGTATAGTATTTCTGTTAACATCTTTTCACCGTTTTGATTATTTTTGTAACTGAACTACAGACAGTTAGCTCTATTCACCACAGTAAAATCGCATTTGCTCACCGTAAAAATATCAGTTGTGGCTTGGCTCTCTTCACCACCAAAGCGACGATAGCTAAAAATACTACGTTATCTAAGTTTAAATTTTTAAACCTTATAGTGTTTTAGTCAATGCGGTGTGCATTGAAAAACACAATAGGTTCAAATTATGCCTACGTCTTACACAATTACCTGGAACACTAATGGAGCTTGTAGGCAATGTTATCATTACTTATGCACTGCTGGCTATCCAATTACGTAAGCCTTAACCATTGCTATATGTACATCCTCTTCCCGCGGTGCAGATTGCTAGAATTACACGATCAGGCTTTGTAGGATCTCAGAAGTAATTATATTACTTTTCTGTAAGCAATCATGCCTAGCTGATGCGCAAGATGGGTGCCGCGTTTGCTCACAGTCGACCACAAACGCAATCGTGTAACAACTTCACAGGAAGGTTTGGCGTTGTTATATCGCAATATGGAGGAGTTTTTGCGCCGTTTTGTAACCGTGGACGAAACATGGATCCATCACAACACACCAGAGACCAAACAACAGTCAAAACAGTGGGTTTCTAAGGGTGAATCGGCGCCAAAGAAGGCCAAGGTGGGTTTGTCAGCCAATAAAGTTATGGCGACTGCTTTTTGGGATGCACGCGGGATAATCCACATTGACTACCTTCAAAAGGGAAGAACAATGGTTGTTGGATTTTTATTCCTTATATTAGGTTGCTGTCAAGTATCTTCTATTAAATTTGTAATTTTGTTGACGATGTGATGTTCGCAGCGTTTTTTACTTAAATTAACTGATATATGTTTAATTTTACAAATTCGTAGTAACTCTGTCTGCCTGTTCACCACTTCAGAACGGATTTCGATAATATTTGGCAAGGCGATAGATGGCATCCTGGGGAAGAGAGTTGGATACTTTTTATCACCGTAGCATGTTCCAGTGAGATACTTTCCGAAATCGACGCGGGCCAAGCCGTGAGTAGAATCTAAAATAAAATCTAAATATCTTGAAAATAATCTAAATGCCATAATCTATTTGTTTTCTAGGCAGAGACACGCTAAGAATCAGCGTTTCGGCAATATGTAATATATGTACATTGGTGTCTGAAATGGCCTACATGGACCTCGTTCAAGAGGAATTTGGTGGGCTGTTTGATTATAATATTGTCCGTGGATCTTTCAAGCAAAGGATTATTTGATAAGCGGTCTTTAACAAAACCATACGCTGAAGCAATAGATGTACCTAACGTTAAAAGCCTGTTTACGCAAAAAAATAAATAAAACAAAGTAAATTTTTGCTCGCTACTGAGTTTTGGTGAAATTTTAATTTAATAACAATTTTTTTTTCTATTGACAAATTTTATCTGTATCTCCCAGATGAAATCGTGATTTCATAAACGTATCTACGAGTATATAAAACGTCTAAACGACCTTAATAGGCCAAACAAACTGAGCCACCAAAAATGTTGTTTTGTTGTTACAATACATCTCTTCGTGAGAATGAAATTTCCACAATATTCCCCTCGTTCTTATATCACGAACCAATTTTTTCACCTTCCCTCGTATAGACTCTTGGCAAAGTAAACATGGGATATTGCGGTTATAATGTATGAGTTACAATAACAGCGGCCTAGCGAGCGAGATTATTTTGTGGCTCGTGGCGGAAAAACCTGAACGATGTTCGCTGTTAGAAGATGGAGTGTAGTAAAGAACATTCTTTGATAGTGTAATAAAAATCTTCGTTAGTTGAATGTAGAGTGGGCGGTGCGTTGGTGTCCTTATACCAAAATTATACAAAAATCGTCATTAAAAGTAGCACATATTGAAACACAATTTCATAAAATGGCATTATTCAAAATCAACAAAGTCCAGTAAATTTTAAGCGATTCAGACTGAAGTAGATTTAGGACCCAACTTTAAAACACACCGTTAAGGGTCACCAGCGGTCATCAAAACACCAAATGCTTACATAGGATAAACGCACGATTTAACGAACACCATTTGCAAGTCCAATCCTTACGGATTCCCTACATCTTATAACTTCAAGCAAATAATCCCCGGTGACCGAGAACCCTAATAAACATGAATAAAATAAAACCTCACAGTTTAGTGGTAAAAGTGGCGCTCAATAATATACCGGGGCGTCAATAATTCACTGCTTTGGTCCCTTTTTGGGGCACTATTATTTATATGCTAAAGAGAGTTCGCGGTGCATGAGCGCTAGGGTTGTGAGAAGGCAAATGTTAAAGTTGAATTAAGACCTTACAGTGTCAACCTATTTATATCTCTCAACTATCTTGTGTATTCCCTGCTATAATCCGACTACCTTTAAAGCAAGAGTGAACAATCTTTTGGCACGTTTCGTCGTAGACCATCATTATCCATCGTTTCCTTAGTGAGATCCAGGTCAAGAGCAGGCCCACAAAGCAATAAAAAACTCATTGTGTTTGGCAGGTGGGTCAATTAAAGGAGGTTGTACAGGAAATAAGCTCTGAAACCCCACTTTCTAACCTCGGTGACTTATTCGCAATTGTGGTAGCCATAACAAAAGCTGTGTTGAATTCTACAATTAAGAATTAACAACAATATGGCTGTAGATTGGTCATAGACCGGAATAAAACAAAAAAAAACACGTGTTCGTAATTTTCACTTATCCTAATATACCAAAATCATTCTGACTAAGTAGACAGTAGACACGATCTAGATCATATAATATATAACCCTAAAACACAAAAAACTAAACCCACTTTACCTACAATCATTTTCCCTTTCACTGGTGCGGAAACCTGCCAAAAGTTATCTTCAACCTAGGCAACCCTATCTAGGGTAGGTATCCCTGTTATTATCTTGTCTTTTAACCCCGCCCTGACTGGCCATAACTTATAACTAAGGTACCTACTAACAGACAGGGCATGCGTAACTCAAAATTGTAATAATTAATTAAGTTTCTGACCACGAACTTTGTCTTAGCCGACTATTGTTTGAGATACAGCGTTAATAGATTTATTGGCGTTTTGAGTTCGGTTTTGGGCTTGAGTAAAGGTCATTGATGAATGGTTTCAGTAATATAAGTTTTGCTAACAGCTTTTGTTAGATCTATAGGTCCATTACTGGCATTAAATGGGGAAAAATAATTTTATAATACAGACACATCAATCAGTCTTCGATTGGGTCTCTACAAAAATAATTGGCTTGTTTTTTTAACCCACTATATTTTTTGCAGCTATAAGAAACTAAGTAAGTGACTTGGATATATTGTTTTTTGTAATGCAACTTGGGAGAGGCGTACATATATTGAACTGCGATAGCCAGAGTTGATTGATTGATTTCGAAGCCCAAACTATTTGAAAATATCTCAAAAGAAATGACGTAATTATCCAAACATTCTTTTTACTTCCATTAATAATTAAAAGATATCCACTTAAGTCTACAGACAAAACTAGACAAACCAATGTAAACTTGACACTACCTAAGAACGTAACTTCGGCACGTACGTATCTCGGTACCACAGAGGCGAGTCCAAGGTTATAATCAAAGTTAGGAGCTTAGGCGCTCACCCCATCATATATTGTGTATCTGAAGTAACAGTAGTTAATACGTTGCGGTAGACTTGTCTTGTACCTCTGGTTTTGCTTAAAACAGATGCTTGACAATCCACTTATTAAGATGGATTGCCTTTAAATGTGTTTTGGCTTCCGATGGAAGGTTTATTATAATGACTTAACATCACGGCTGTGTTCCTCGAAGGGTTAGTCAGACGTGCACCTATAGTACACCCACATTTCAAAAGTTATGTTTAAATCCAAAGTAACAGGGACAGTAGGAACAGTACAGGAGGGTTTTATAAACTCTGTGTTGTCATCGTCATTCAGTCAAAAGACGTCTACTGCGGGTCATACGCCTCCCCTAAACCAGTTTGTTTTATTATTTCCACAAATCCTTTTCCATTACTCTTTGTTTTCGGGTCCAAGACATAGAAACTGCTTTCTGTATCAAAATTTGTTGTAGCTTCTTGATGTTTGTCGTGGTTTGTTATCAAACAGACTGTGCTACTGAGACGATTATCGGCACAGTTATAAAATTTTTGATTCTACATGTTGGTAATTTTATGAGTAATTTATTTTACTCTTACTTATAGTATTCCTACATTATCAATGTAATCGTTTTCAAAGCTTTCCTGCAATCTACTCCCGCGTAAATCGTTACAGGCATTGAAATAGCTGTAAATATCACTGCTCCGCGATTACTTATCCAACCAAGTGAACAACCTACCTTCCGACAAATAGCAATGAAAATTATCAAAGCATCTCAAAATATAAGATAGAAACCTACACTGCTTAAAATATCTTCAATAGTCAAACACAAAATCCCACAGATTCGTATTATAAGTAAAGGGACGAATAAAGATACCTGTGTAGATGCTTAAGGTTTACGTTTTAATCGTCGGGTCGCTTCAAGTTTCTGCTTTTACTATCAATCCACAGATTATATACTGGCCAGTGATTTAATTAAATATTCAGTGTTATAGTGAAGATTTCGTCTTTAGTTTGTGTAGCGTTAATCCAGTGCATTAAGACCTACACTGCTTATATCCAGTCACCTGGTGATCTTATCCTGGGCTTTACTGATGTTCATTGATCTATCAACGTAATAAATAAGTTCTTTGTGAGCGAATCTACCTTTTATTGTAGAACTAGATATCAATCGTTTTTAAAGTTAATATCGTTCTAAATTTCACTATACACTGACTCACGGTTTAACTTAGTGCGTCATATCGTGAAGGTACAGTATCATGCACGCAGAGGCCTATATTAAAACGATTAAAATCGGTTCTTGTTATGTTTATTCCCCAAAATAACTTGCGTAAACAACAGTTTAACTTTTTAACTAAGTTTGACTTTTAAAAATTTCTTACAAAACTGCAATATTCTATTTGTTTTTTTTTTAAACTTGATCATCTTTTTAACTTTTTTTATTGGTGTGTTTAAGGTGTATTTTTAATTTAATACAAATTAATAAATATTATGAGGCAAAGCCCTTCCTCTTTTTTATTTCGCTACATTTGTCAGTAAGTGTTTCTATTAACTTAACAGACAGCCGTGCTGCTGGGTAGTTTGTTATGTCACCTCTTCTTCCCAGCTACAGCACTAGGAAGTGGTGACGGGCGAGGGTTTTGGGGGACTGACTCATGTAATTTTGACTTTGAAAAATCGCTGATTCTCAGCCTATTTTGAATAAATAACCTTTTGATTTTTCATGATTGAGTCAAGTGTTTGTATTTTCAAAAGGCAAGTCATGCGTGGAAATTGTGACTACATTTTTGTATTGGGTCCCAAATGTAATGACAAAATGTAAGTGGTAAGAAATAAACGACTAATAAAAAAAAAGTCCTGTCTACCTTAGATTACTAAAACTTTTACCAGGTATTTGGTTTCCCGAAACAGAAAACTCTAGTGAGGCAAGACGACCTTCGGCTAGGTGGGACCATGATCTTCGCAAAGTGTATTAAAGTAGCACAGGGTCCAGTAAAACGGTGTGTGGTTCGATGAGCCAAAGTCCACCTCAGTGGACTGCTAAATAGGCATTGTTTTGGATACATAACATCGATGGGGTTCGCCACGTGTACTTACAATTTACAGATTCAAATACAGATATTTTGTAGGTAAACCACTTATTTAAAAAAAACACATAACATGTGTTTCTATAGTACACCTCTGCAGTAGTAAAAAAAAAACAGTAAAGTAGTAGTTTATAAGTAAACTAGCTTTTTCCCGCTGCTTTTCCCGCAAGGAAAAAGCTAATTTCGGAAGATATCTCCCGGAAACTTACCACCGGGATGAAAGTACTCTATGTGTAAATAATTCACTTAGAAAATATCTGTGTGCCAAACTATCTCATATCTATATACCTCATCCAAATCTGCTTAGTCGTTTTTGAAACCGGAACATACATGCAGATAACTGGCTAACATTCTAAAAACTATATTTTCGGTATCGGGCTCGTTTACCACACTCTCGTGAACCCAATGACATTTTTCTAAAATATTCAATGCTAATTTTGATTTCGTTATAATTTTTATAATACACTTGCTCCTGCCCGCGACTTCGTTCACGTGTCAAAAGACACCACAATGTAGTAAAACGTTTGAAGTCGTTGCTTGAGAAGTTATTCTTCTCTAAATTGTGAACACACGGGATTTCTCATTAATAGACACCTTACCCCAGATATAATTTTTATGAGAATTATAGATGACTCAAGAGGCCTAACATTCATGTTTTTCTACCAACTATCATTTTAAATTAAAATTAAAATAGTTTATCGTGTCTCAAACGGTTGAAGTTTAATTTTTATTTAATTTTTTATTTCATACAATTTGTATGTATTCTCTACTCAATGGTGCCTGTTTCTGACATATTATTTTACCGATCCGTTTCACTGTGATGGGCATCTTTATTAACTTTTGCTTCACGGAATGAAGCTTTGCTTGGATCAACTTCACGAATAATATTGTTGCTAAAACTTTGTCTGTGCTTCTCAATGCAGATTCATATTGATATAATACTTTATTAGGATTTTGTATTCTTGAGTTTGAAAACACATTAAAGAAAATCATCCATCATTCATCGATACTAATATTATAAATTCGAAAGTAAGAGTTGCTTTCGAATTCGAATTCAATTGTCCTAATAAAATATTTTGTCAATATGTATCTGTCAAACTACGTCTGTCAAACCACGTCAAAATAAAATAAAATAAATTTTATCGCATCATATATACCGATCTATACCGAGGTAAATCCAGAAACAATAGTATTATACGTCATGACTTTTCTCGGGACCCTGGGGTCCCGCACATTTGGATTGCGTACGAGGTGCTGAAACCAACTATCTGAGTCTCGTGAATAAATCATGATTGTTACAAAGATAATCGTTTAATTATCTGCATACACACGATATCGATCGGGGTTGTGTGTTCAAACCCGGGCAAATATCAATGTCACGTTTTCGATTTTATGTACTTTCTGAGTTTATCTTAGACGTTACTGACATCAGTCAAGGAAAAACATCTGAAATCGCCCACCCGCCTTGTGCAAGCGTGGTGATCAATACTAGTGTCTTCTCTTTATGAGAAGAGAACGACGGCAGCGGGACGAACTTTGGCTGGTAAACGATAATATTACATAGTTTCAACGATCAAAAAGTTCATTTAGGTAAAACATTTACACAAAGCAGAAAATCAATTTTGCACTTTTCACAGAATCTCATAATCTCTTAGCTCATAATATTACATTGTACAGTTAGTCGCATCCACGCTAATCTACGGATCTAAAATATGCACGCGGACTGAAGCAGATTTTTAACTGTTCGTAGTACACCGAGAAACGGTTTGTCTAGGACCTCGTTACTTGAAGTGAGTGTTCAACTTCCCGGAATATTGGTTTAAAAGAAAACCAATATGCGGTTATTAAAAACAGATAATTACTTAGCGCAAAAATTTCATAAACACAGGCGTGGTGTGAAGATCGTCATCCTGGAGAGTTTTACAGAATCGGCGAGAAAAGACGATTAATACTGGCTTATCAATTAATATTAATTAGCAAAATATTCAAATGAAATTGGAAAAGAAGTAAAACTAAAACAGTACTCTTAGCTTTTAATGAAATGCTGGAACACAATGTAATGATTTTTTTTTTGTGTCCATTTAGTTTATTTGTGTCCTTTAGCCAATTTTTGATGTAGTTATTGTAGAATTCTTCAGTGAAAAACTATTTGACAGTGTTCTATTTTTACGCCAAAGTTATTGTTTATTTGTCGTGATATGGATAATCTCGCATTTGTCAGTAACATGTATCTTACGTATTCAAGGTCAAACGCTCATACCCGACTGGTATGATCACTCAAATAATTTGTCAATAAATAAATGTTCCTTCAGAAATGAAAGTAAGTAGGTCCATTACGCTTATGCCGCACAGTAGGAAGCTATAAAAATAAGATGTCGGACCCAACGTTTAAATGAAAAATAATGATCCCGTAGGTGAGAGAGTCGGAAATTTAAACCCCTACGTTGGTAGTATGTAGCGGTATTATTATTTGAAGTATATCAATTTGTCGAGTTAAAAGACATATATTTGGAAGAATAGCGACCGACAGCAAAGCGGTATGTATACGGTCGGATACGCCTACAATTACTACTACTACTCAGAGCACTTCCACTATCCACACTGAAACATAATTTGGATAAGCGCGTTTCAGTGTGAAACAGTTTATCGATATTATTTTCAGTCCCCGAACAGCACCTACGTACAATAATTTTTAGTGGTGGGATGTATTTTTTGTCCAAAGCATTATAAAAAAAAACGTATCTATACAAATCAGCAGCCTTATGGAAATCCTCAGCGCGGATCCCGAGATCGCGCAAGTTCTACACTCACTCAAATATTAATTCTCAATGGATAATACGCGAGTAAACAGTAACAAACCCCGATCCCTTAAATTAGGCTTTTTCAACGCAAATGGCGTTTCAGGTCAACGCGACGAGATCGCCGCTTTCCTCCGCGACCATCAGCTTGACATACTCCTCATACAGGAAACCTTTTTAAAACCGCATCACCGAAACCCGAATATTGCCAATAGGCGAATCCCTTAACTTTGACGTCATCGCTCCAATGAGTCCGACTCATTTCCCCGGAAATCCCAACCATCTTCCTGATATACTCGATGCAGCGCTGCTCAAGAATGTGAACCTCCGTTTGCAATCGATAGAGACGTTCCACGAGCTTAACTCTGACCACCGCCCAGTAGTCATGCATCTTGCACCCTACTCGGGCCCTACCGACCCCAACCGCCCCCCTCAGACCCAGATGATAACCGACTGGAGGAACGTAAGCGAAAGACTGAAATCCACCACGTCGCCTCACTTGAACACCATTCCCGATCACTTAGTGTCAGTCGCCGACACGACGGCCGCAATCGACTCGTTTACAGAGAGCGTACAATCCGTATTGACGGATTGTTCACGGGAAGTTCCGGTGATGGAAGACCATAGCTGGAAACTACCTACTGACGTACGTGATCTGATATCCGAGAAGAACGCGGCCATTCGTGCCTACGACTCCTTCCATTGTGACGCGAACAAAGCCCACATGCGCCATTTACAGCGTGCTGTAAAGAAACGCATAGGGGAGGTTCGCTCTGAGGGCTGGAACAAGATGCTCAGTGAACTCGAGCCCACTCATCAAGCCTTCTGGCAATTACAGAGGAAATTGCGTTCCTCAGAAGAGGTCTCTATGCCTCCTCTCATCCGCCCCGACAATAGTGTCGCTTTCGACAGTCCCGAAAAGGCTGAATGTCTTGCTGACAGCCTAGAGTCCCAATGTTCTCCTAGCTCTCAACCAGTAGACCAAGCTCACCTGAACAAGGTCGACGCTGAAGTCGAACGGAGAGCCTCCCTCCCTCCCGTCGAAGACCCTGATGATCCTCTGCCTCCCGTCACTCCAGACGAAGTGCACGACATCATTAAAGGGCTCCACGCTCGTAAGGCCCCCGGTTCGGATGGTATTACCAATAAGGTATACAAACTCCTTCCTGCCCCGCTAATAATGCTTATGACCGCCATCTTCAATGGCGCCTTGAGCAACAACATCTTCCCACAAGCATGGAAAGAAGCCACCGTCATCGGTATCCCAAAGCCAGGCAAGCCAAAGTCTGAGCCCTCCAGCTACCGCCCTATTAGCTTACTCAATGTTCTCAGCAAAATCTACGAGAGGCTTATTTATAAGCGTCTCAAAGACTACGCCGAAGCAAAGAGCCTCATACCCAACGAGCAGTTTGGTTTCCGAAGCCAACACTCGGGCACCCAACAGGTCCACCGTATCGTAGAACACTTATGCGCTGGTCTGCAGCGTAATGCGACGACGGGTATGCTATTCTTCGACATAGCGAAAGCCTTCGACAAAGTCTGGCACAACGGCTTGATATACAAGGTTTACCAACTAGGAGTGCCAGATCGTCTCGTGCTCATCTTACGAGACTTTTTGTCGAATCGCACCTTTCGCTATCGCATCGAGGGAGCACTCTCGTCCCCTCATCCTATTCGCGCCGGTGTCCCTCAGGGTTCCGTACTATCTCCTCTCGTCTTCACGCTGTTCACCAGCGATATTCCAAAAAGTAAAAAGGCTCAGTTGGCTCTCTTCGCCGACGACACTGCCGTTTACTATACCGGTCACTGGCCCAACGCTATAGCTCGTACTCTCCAAATCTCCGCAAACGTTTTAGGCGCTTGGTTGCGGAAATGGAGAATCGAGGTAAACCCCGATAAGAGTCAGGCGGTTCTCTTCTCGAGACGTCGTCGATTCCCCCTCCCCCTTCCCAGCCCGATCACTATGTACGGCAAGCCGATCCCTTGGGAAAAGCAAGCCAAGTACCTAGGCGTGATCCTCGATCAAAACCTAACGTTTAAACAGCACATTAAGGCGGTTCGCGCGCGCGCCGCTTTCGCTCTTGGTAGACCACTTCATTCTGACAGCCCGTTTCAAACTGTCACTTAAAAGCAAGCTGCGTATCTATACCGCAGTCATCCGTCCCATCATGTATTTGCGCACGCTCACCCATGTCATCTCCATAAGATGCAGACCCTCCAAAACCGTTTCCTTAAAAAGGTCACGGGTGCCCTCTTCTATGTCCGTAATATAGATCTTCACGTAGACCTTAAAATGCCAACCATAAAACAGTTCATGAAACGCTTGCATCAAACACCCAAACCCCTTGATCTCAGCGACCGCCCGCTATACTACCTCCCGCATTAGCAGTATTCGCCGACCAAGGGATACTTTAATCGACCCCGGTGACGCCACTACCCTCCTCCAGGAGAGCAGTAAGGCCACCAGCATTTTACACAAGCGCAAAACCCGATCGCCGTCATACCAAACAGCCGTCAAATCCACGCCCCTCCCGACCCTTGCTCGAGCCAGCCCGCGCCGCTGAGCCTGTAGCTTTAAATTCGTCCCTAAATCACTCAAATCCTGATCTAGCTAGTCCCTTGCTGCCCTCTTCCAGCGACGCCCTAAGCCGAGGTTCGTACCCCACAGGCGACAAAAAAACGACAAAAACTAAGCGACAACGCTAAGGGCAACGCTTAGCGTTCTCGCTTAGTTTTTAAGTTAGTACATAAGTTTAAGTCCTGGCTGGAGGCCTTAATTTATTAGGGCAACCACAGGCAAGTCCGTCTAAGCAGACGACAACCTCATAGGTTGACTTGCGAGATGCCATTCCCAAAAAAAAAAAACAGCAAAAGTTAAGTCTTGTACCGGATAATACCACCTTTTTCACCTGTAACAAAGAGTAAACAAATCATTATTTTTACTAAAATCACTATTTCGTGATTTTCGGTGATTTTAAATCAATAACGCATTTGAAATAGAAAACGCCAGGATTTAAATCCTTAATTAATGTTTATTTCCCCGTAACAATAACTTCAACATACTTCCGGCGTAACCTAAAAATCTGTTAAATAAAACGTATTCCTCTAAGCCACAAACTAGGAATCTTACGGTTTTTCGAAAAATGGTGGACTCCAACTTTGGTTAGGATTACAACAACGAATCATCTTAGAAAAAAATAAATTAAACTAAGAACCAGCTACAACAGCGCCATTTTGACAGTGGTCTTCCCCATTCACCCAGGCGACATTTAAGTAGCCTGGGTGGCGACATTTAAGTGATTTGAATCCAACGTTAAACAAATTGCCTAATTAAACATTTAACCGGATTCATAACGAACGACAACGGAGCCCTTTACAGTGCGTAGTTCGACACGCAAATGCCGTATTGATATGTCGGTAATGCACTGAACAAATAATATATTTTACTACGTCCCATCACAACAAACTGTATGGAGGTGTCAATCGGGGACTTTAAATAATATTGATTAACTGTTCACCGATCCTCACTTATCAAAATTTTGTTTCAGTGCGGTTAGTGGAAGTGCTCAGGCGCGATCCGTTCAAGTGCTGTTGAAATCAGTCATAGCGGCTAATGTAATGTTGTGATGTAGCTCTTATTAAGCTGGTTAATCTAAATTCTCATTAACCGGACGCAAAATACCATACAACGTAAGCTTGTAAATTGCCACAGGGTTTCCCTGTAGACGAAGAATTGATAGCAAGGAATCATCCCGGGGGATAGTACCAATTATGAAACAATTTAGACAAAGCCAAAATTCGAATCAAAATTATAGATTTTTCACGGTTTCTATAATATTATTACTGCCTTCAATGACAATTTATCAAGACTTTAAAATGCATTATTTGACATGGTAAATATTCATATCCCTGGATAAAATTAGAATCTTGCAATGGGATTAAATAATAAAAAGCAATCGTGCTACACAAAAAAAATGTAAACGGTTTAAAGCTTATACCATTCCCAACTGTCAGATCCCTACCAAATTAAAATGATAAATAATTACTTTTCCACAAAAAAAAAACAAGTCAAAAACTCAAACAGCACAAAAAACTGCTTCGCCGTAAAAATCGGTGTGACTTTTATTCGAGCCATCTGTATTGTATTATTCCGGCCAAACAACTTGGAAATATTCCACGGCTTTGTTAGTGTGAGATGTTGTCGTCTCGGGTGCTCTAAATTTAGAGCTTAATGTACGCGCTTTAGTTATCGCTCGAGCTTATCAGTCACCTTCGTTTCGACTCTGAGTTTAGGGAAATTTAGAAAACAGGTTTAATGCAGGTTTTATTTAGAGTGGCTGGCGAAAGAGGAATTGTGTAAATTTAGTGTAGAGAATCTGTGGTGATCTAATTTTAATGTAGTTTATATTTAGTCGGACGTGGGTGTCGGAGAGTGCGAAAGTACTAGTAGGTACACTGGATTCGTCTTGAGGTTAAAATTTATATCGTCTGTCACCAAAACTTTGCCAAAAGGTTGGGAGCATTTTTGTCATGTTTTTGTTCACATTAAATATTTATATTCGCGGTCTTAGGTGGCTTGTATTCAGTAATGAATGTTTACCGCACCGCTAGTGATAACAAATTCTAACGGGAACATAATGATAAAGAATATCGGACGAATCGTACGATAGACTTCAAATGGCATTCATGGATGAAGGCCCTTCTGAGGCAACCGTGTATCGATGGTATAACGAATTCAAGCGCGGGCGACTAAATTTGGGGGATGAAGAAAGAAGTGGTCGCCCTTTGACGGCTGTTACGGAAGAAAACGTGCTAGCAGAGAGAAATTTAATCCAAGACAATAGGCGAGTTACGTCAAGCGATACACTTCACGAATTCTACAAGTGCATCTTCGCATGAGGAGGAACGTTTCACGCTGGGTGCCGCATAACCTCACCGATGCACAGGAGCAGGCCCGGGTGGAATGGAGCCGTGATATGATAAACAAATTTGAAGCAGGCTCGTTCCGGCGTGTTTACGACATCATTACAGGTGTTGAGTCTTGGAATTATCAATACGATCCAGAAACGAAGCGCCAGTCGACGGTTTGGGTGTTTCAAAACGAATAAACTCCTACCAAAGTGAAGCGTTCTAGAAGAGGGAGGAAGATTTTGAACGCGAGCTTTTCCAATTTGACTGGCTACTTGGTGTCAATTCCTTTACAGAAGAAGCATCAACGCTGAATGGTATACTACCAAATACTTGGCAGAAGTTTTCTCTGTTGTGAGCAACAAGCGACCAAACACAGGGCTCCGCGGGCTACTGATCCACCACGACAACGTGCCTTCGCACACCGCGCTCAAAACGAGAGACTTCCTGGACAGCCGGTCTAACTCCTGGGTCACCCTTACAGCCCTGACCTAGCACCGTGTGACTTCTTTTTATTCCTGAAAATTATAAATCTCTAATAAAATTAAAAAATAAACAAATTCGTCACCGGAAGCTGCGCTGTCAGCGTTCGAGCAGGCTGCAAACGAGGTGGCTACGGCAGACTGGAATATGGGTTTTGCAAAATGGTACAGACGCAAGAAACTTTGTATAGAGGCTAGTGGAGAGTACTTTGAAGGGGTTTAATAATAAAAAAATTACCTATAGAACATTTATTTTTATTTTCGCAAAGCTTTCTGAGTGTCCCACGTATATGTGTGTGTGAACATAATGAAAAGTTAAACGTAGTGCATACGTAACTACGTAATAAGCTTAACACCTGCATGTCGATTCTGTAAAAATCTCACCGTGAAGACTTGCGTGGAGTGAGCTGTCAGTGTCATCCCGTCTTGGTCAATCTCTAACATCAGTGTCACTAACAGCTCACTCCACGCTCACTTCACCTAAGTTTTCACGGTGAGATAATTACAGAATGGCATTTCTGATCTTTGCACCAGAAATCAAAAAGTTTTATTAAAAACTAGGAAGTGAATAACTTTACCGGAAAAATTGTTATATTTCCGGTAAAGATAATCACTTCCTAGTAGTCTTGTGTAGTTCGTGAACGATGAACTTATAAGAGCCGTATCTTCGCAATGTACTAGAAGAAACGTTTCCGAACGCTGACTCGGTCTATTAGGTCTAATAGCTCTTTTCGATCTCTTACATTGTAAACCGCGCGACCGTTTGTGCGAACGAGAACGCGAAATGATAAACAGCCACTGATTGTTTGACATATACGTTCAATGTCTGTGAATGAGAATGAGAGAGAATAGCCGACGAATGACGATACTACCCGAACCCGACCGACCGAATCTGCAAGAATGAGATGAGATGCTGACCGAGAGCGAAGACCGAATAGAGCTATTAGAACTAATAGAATGAGCTAGTTCACTGTGCGAAATGAACTAGTACGGAGCGGTCTTAAAAATAACCGAGCAGGCACAAGACTACTTCCTAGTTTTCTTCCTAGATTCACACTATTAAGATTATACTTCCAACTAAAAACATAACCTTTGTTACTACATACCCTTTGAATGATATACCTAAGAGACATACCCAGGACGGTACTTTACCAGCGACCGCAGTACGTCCCACACTCGTAAATTTTATACGTCGAATTGATAGACAGTATAAAACCATGTTACGACGACAATCGAGGCTTAACGACCGACTCGGGATCAGCACGTAAAATATGGGAACAAAAATAATGTTGAAATCCATTGCTGTTTTACTGCAGAACAACTCTCTCCGAGTTAAATATATTTAGATCAAAACACGCAATGTAGTGGAAAGACAACGTCATTTCAAGTTTTGGGTATGTCTACTAAAATCTTTTGATTATGAAACAATTTGATAGTGGTCTCCTGAATAAACGGTATCAATAAAAGTGCTTGAAACTGGAATTTAGTTAAGTGACTGCAAACTTTACTAGTGTCCCGAATATGTTCAGTATTTTCATAATACCTAATATGAGTATATTGTCGGTACCTAGATCACCATCGTATATTGCCGTACCTAGGTATATTGATGCAACGTTCAGCCAATAATGATTCCAGGAAACCCAAAATTGTATCGTCCTTAACATTGCTTAGACAAAACCTCAGTCTAGCTCAGTTTGTATACATTAAACTAGAAGGGAAATGAGGTCGTGAGTTTGAACCCGTTGGGTAATATTACTAGACGGAACTTTATACAGGGGGAAACTTGTTTGACTCCTAAAATATCTCGTAAAGTAAGAAACTACGGAAGCAACTTGCGAAGGATCTAATTTCAATGAAAGGAAAATATAGTTTGTTAAGAGCAATAAAACGAGGGATATGTTCGTGGATGTATTGATATATCTGGTCTGGTCTGAAATGGAAGAACTTAGAGTGCAGCTGCGTTTCGGTTCACACAGTTTTTGAAGTCGGTGGAGAAATTATCGGTAATAGCTTGTAGGCGGCACGCCGGTGAGTAGTATTGTTGAAAACCTTACTTAACTTTACTGTTCCACGAAAGGTTAATGAAAATTAGAAAGCATTTTAATTGTGCAAAGCCCACGTGTACAAAAGCAAACTAATGGTTGGTTTTTAAATCATCAAATGGTTTAATTAAGATCAGATAAGTAGTAAATCAGGCTACAGTATAATACTATGATGACCGTTATTTTTAAACATATTGTGAAATTCTTGCACTAAGACTCCATTTTGAAGACAACATTAACAATGATAAGTTAAATGACATTTTGATACCAGTTTTCTTGAAAACGGAACACCCATTCCATCAGTTGTAAACAATTCATGCACTTACAAATTGCAAGCCACGTCCCTAGACATTGCCCAGACTCATAGAGTAGTAAACAAATGGAGTTTTAGTTAATATACAGGTCAAGGGAACTGAGAGAGACATATGCATAAACTCAGAAAAAGTTATGAATAAGAAATATGATAGGTTGACTGGTAAAAGATGCATATGGCATTAAGTCCGCCTCTGTGTATTCGTATGAGTGAAGTATTACATAAATAAATGAGCTCTGGTCTAATCTAAAGCCGACTATGCATTGACTCGGTTAATATTTCAACCGCGTTTCTTAAATTTCCGTCCCCAATTATAACTCTAGTGACTAACATTGTGGCCACGTCTTGAAAAGTTGAAGTCCTTTCAAATACCAATAATCAATCGATATATTATTATATCACTTTTTCACCTACAAGAATCTCCTAACTCTCACATAAATGTATTTACATAGTGTTGATACTGCTTTGTTAATGACAGTAACACGAATTAGATCGTAAACATGATCACTCCACTAGAATCCTCCTCCGTGCCAACTTAGCTACATATTTTTTGCACCGTCGTAATTTGCTCACCAAGATTTTTATTCAAATACTTAGACACTCTGAATTCTGTTGACTGCAGACTTAATATTTCATAGTTTGTGACACTTTGTGTTGGAACAAAATTTATTTTCTTTTTAGGAGTCCCTCGCCGAATGGAAAAAGTAGAACCCTTTTGTTTTTTCTTCTAAACATTTGTTAATAAACCATAGCCTGATAAATAAACGAAGCTTTTTTTGATTAATATGAATTAGTGCTTCAAGAACTAGAACCATGAACTAAAATTATTGTTTTAGTTCGTCAGCTTTAATAACGTAACATAACATAAAATCACGCCTGTAATCCCAGAAAGTTTAGGCAGAGGTGTACCTACAGTACACCCACATTTCGTCAGTTATGCTTACGTCCCATGTAATAGGGGGCGAGCCTTTTGCAATCAATCCATTAACCAGTCACAAACCCAGACTCCGGCTGCTACTGAGAAAGTCTGGATAGAAAAACCCAATAACACTCTGCCCGAACTGGGCATCGAACACAAGACCTCATGCTCAGCAGTAGCTCTTGCAACCACTAGACCAACGAGGCATTAATAACTTTTACCATCCTAACTGGCTGATGAATTTATGGATATATGGATCACTGTATCTGACTTAAATATATTCAAGGTGGCAGGGACATCGACGCGCAATCTGCATGATTCTGAACCGCTCTGCGTTGAAAATTTTCGATCGTTATTTAAAAAACAAATGCTGCTCCATACAATTTGGCAGCGTAGGTATTGCACTTTTGTAGAAAAAAGATGATTTGTTTTCTACGCTAGGTGGTCTAGAATCATGTGCTGAATTCATGGTTCAGTTCGCGCGTCATGTCCCTACCACATGTTTATTAATGTGTGACCTAGTGACAAGTAAGTCACATTACATTTATATTATTTTGTATGTCTGGCTACGGCATCCCCGAGTTTAAAATCAAACTCGCACTTGACCGGTGCCTTTGTCTTAGAGTGGCTTCTGCTTAATATTTTTTTTATGAATTTCAAAGCATACTTTTATTAAATGAGTAAAATTCGTGTGTTCTTTTCGTTACGTATATTAAAATGTCATCGTATAATTTTATTAAGCGATGGTTCGTAATATTACCCAACGGGTTCAAAATAATGTTTTTTAGTAATTTCCTTTGGGGATATTGCTCGTTTTTTTATCTTTTAGGTTATAAGGCATATTTCTTTGCATGCCAGTATATCATTATTTTAGACATGGAGGAAAATTAATATGTGAACATTAAAGATAAGTAAATTGAGATAAAATGAGATACTTATCTGTCAGAAGCACCCGACCCATTAGATCCCATGAAAGACGTACGTCTAAGGATAATTTCCTATTACTCCAGAAAGATTATAGTTACAGCCTGAAATAAAATTGTGCAAAATAAACTATAACTGGTCATAAGGCTTTCACACTGCATGTTCGTGATTTTAAAGTCCAGCACCCTACTTGCGTGACACTTCTAATTGGGTTTGGAATGAAATTCCTAATCTATTGCTTCGTTGGTTTGAAAAATTCGTCTGCTCAACATAGTAAATAACGCAATGAATGTGGCTGACAAAATGAAAGGAATTTCTATCGATTGCCATCTAATGTGTGTTACTTAATAACCCTGCAGCATTTCTCTCGATGTTTTATTTTGCCATCCGTATGTTGTGTGTTATGTTTGAGATTTCTTAAGATAATTGGCAGCTGTTTTTTAGGCAGCTAGACTAGCCTCAGGATACCACGAAGTGTTATTAAAGTATAATTTATTCCATCAAACTTGGTCTTTATAATCATAAATTGTCTCTGTAGTAATAACGAGTAAGTACGTCACTGCTTTTACACTAAGTACAGTACTTAAACAGCGCACTATAACGACTAAAAGTATTCATAATTTTGCTAACAAAATAAACGTCCAAAGCTCTCTAACAACTGAAACAACTATAATATAGAGCAGTTGGTCGAAAAATGTAAACTATGGCCGTCTTATTACAAAACGAGTTCTAACTTTTGTCAAAACCCAAACTTCAAGCCAGTTATTGTATTTGTTTATTTAATCAGAGCATTTTAAAGTTCTGAATACAAAATTGACAACGTGGACACGGGTTTGACGCAAATTTTGGAAATTAAAACTTTAATTTAAATGGAATAGAATTTAAAAAGGCTTGATAGCTTAAATCTGAATCTATCTTTAGATTCAGATTTAAGCTATCAAGCTTTTTTATTATGGCCGTGGAAGCGTAATACAATTTTGTACCATAAAACTATTTTGTTCTATTTTATACACTAAAAAAAACTGAACTTTATTAATTAGATAGTATCAAAGGATTTTTATTTAAAACCTCTACCAAAAAAAAAACGTCATCTCTACTCCGGTATCGATCTATGACCACTGTCAGTCTCGGTTGTATGACATGAAATAGTTACCCATACACGAATGTCACGCAGTTAAATTAAAATTTACATTAATATTTTCCAGAATGCAGTTTTACAACGATTTGATCATAAACTATAATGACCTCTTTACATTAAAGCGTTGATTACATAATTATAGTGTACAAATATTTAACTTTGTCTTGTATGGTTTTCTTGCGCATGATCGCATGAAATCCGTCGGTACGAGCTTGCGCAAACATTTCCGACGCGCTACAGTAGCGTGGACGCCTCAACAACATCCTGAAACCATTATTATACTGGACGCGCAGGACACCCAGCGATCTTTTGGTGTAACTGACCCATAGAATACTCGTGTACAGACTCTGGCAGTAAGCCTTGAAAATAGTAATTTTTACTAGATCCGTACACCGAGCAAATCTACGAGCCAACATGTTGCACCGAACGGCGAGTGCCCTGCGCTCCCTCACATCCACATGGTCCTTAAGGTCGTTGGAAAGAAAGTGACCTAGATATTTAAAAGTTGATACCCTCTTAATTACTGTACCGTTCATAAGAAGGTCGGGTCCCCGGGCCTCACGACATTTGCCGCCGACCTTACAAGTCTTAAGCAACTCTCAGATTGCCCCTGGAGACGGACCCAGCAGCACCATGTCATCAGCATAGCTTATGTTGTTAATGCTAACCCCATCAACACTGCATCCGACACGCATGTTGCTGAGTCCCTCTATGAGGTCATTTTCGTAGAGGTTGAAGAGCCTGGGAGAAGTGAGACCTTCTTGTCTCACCCCACACTCCAACCCATACGGTTCAAAGAGTATACCGTCCCACTTCACATGATTGATCTGATTGCCATACCAATGCTGAAAAAGTCCACATATTTCTGAAGGTTTACCCCTGTTTACCATATTTTCCCAGAACAGTTGAAAGTCTAGGACGAAACCCGAAATGCGCATCGTGAAGATGTATATACTCTTTTATACAGGTTTCAAGCATACCGTCCAACACTTTTGCAATTACTGTCGCAAGAGAAATGGGACGATAGGTTACCCTTATCTGAGATATCACCCGTCTTGTTTTTCACAATGGGAGTCACGATAGTCTTCATCAGATTAGCAGGCAAGTACGCGTGACTAATACTCATTATGAAAAACATAGACAGGACTCGTGGCAGATGTACACCTGCGTGCTTCAAGTACTCAATACTGAGCCCATCATGTCATGAAGATTTGCCTCGGCTCATACCGTTTATGATTGCACTTACTTGTTTAGCTGAGAAACGCGTCAGAGGTTTAACTCCATGACTGCTGGGCTCAGCATCTACCTTAACGATTGAGGGACCGAGAGGGGACTGAACTTCAAAATGCTCCTTGAACATTTTCGTTATTCCCCGGGGATCACTTATCCCACACTCGCAGAGAGACTGGGCTTCTTATCCAATTTACTAGCGGACTTCCAGAATTCACTGAAGTGATTAGTAGCTCGTTGTTCGTCTTACTATAATAATCTGCTCAGCATTGTTTTGACAAAATTTCAGCCGGCTTTTAAAAACGCAACGCTTCTCACGCATTTTATCATAGACGGGACCTGAAGAGGGGCGATTATTAAGTATCCAGTCCTGAAAACTACATCTGGCCTCGCGATGTGCGTCCCTTTTGTGTTCATTCCAGTTCACAACACAAGGTCATGCCACTCAATAGAGTCGAATGCATGCAAGCATTCGACTCTTTACGATGTTTCAACCAAATAATGACAAAGTACTTGTAGCTTCGCCCTTAAACATAAAAATACACTCCAATAAATTAATCAATATACCAAAAAATACACAAATGTTGTACCTACTACCCAGCTACCCACAAGTAGATAGTAACCTCTTCGATTACAAAATAACTGTCCTAAAAATGTGATGATTAAGTAAGAGAAACTTGTCAAATTATAAAAATAAATAAATTAGGTATTTTTATTTCGTAGTCAATCATAAAATTACTAAATAATAACAAGTACCTAGTCGATAACCAAAAAACTGACCAAATTTTAAATTACTTAGAAATGTGATGATTACGTGTTAATTAATTATAATGAGAAAAATGCCTAATTATGAAAAATCCAAAAAACAGAAATTAAGAAAAAGGTTACCTCTAAAAGACTGATTACCCATAAATCTGACCAAATTTCAATAAACATAAAAATATAATACAAAACAGTCTTAGACATATTTTTCTTATAAAACTTTATGTAAGAAAAAAATATCATAATCTGTTATTATAATTAAGAGTGTAGTTAAATCAAAAAAAAAGTTGTTTTCTGTAAATTTTGTCGTTTTTAATGTGACATTCATATATGAAGCGTCATAACCATCCATAGATAAATCATCGCCAATACCACATACGTCAGCCGTTTGCTACAAATCGAGCTTTACATTTCAATACACAAAAGTATGGTGTAAATTACTACGCAACTTTTCCAGTGTGATGAGGTAATTGACGATTAGAATGCTGATTGCTCTGGCTGCCGAGATGAACATTGAGATAGATCACCTTGATGTGAAAACTGCATTTTCTAATGAATACCTCATGGAGGATGTAGACGGTCTACATGAAACAACTGGAGGGCTTTGATGAGAAAAAGAACCCTGGGAAAGTCTATAGCCCGAATAAAGCGATTTATGGGCTCAAACAAAACGTTTTTATGAAGAATCATGATGCAACTATGACTATTATAGCACTTTATGTCGATGACATAATCTTATTTTCAAACAACAAACAAGAACATTTTTAGATTAGAGAGAAGCTCATGACTCAGTTCGAGATAAAGGATCTGGGGCCAGCTCATCATGGCCTTGGTTTGAAATTATGCAGAATGGCAGGATGTTAAGTTGACTTTGGATGAGTCTAGTTATATCCAAAGAGCGTTTTAAGATGTATGTATGTCTGTTTGTCATGCATATCTATTGTATATGTACTCATGCTTTACAAAAAATATGTATCTCTTATTTCTATCTCTCTATGATTGTAAGCCAGCGTGCACTCCTATGGAATGTAGGCTGCAGCCACAAGGTTATTGAACAGAAGCTACAAGCGTATTGAATATTGGTTGGATGTTTGACGTTTGCAGTCTGCACCCTAATTGCGTAACACATTTTCGTGAACGATTACGACTAATCTGTTTGATTTTGACAGTTCAACAACATTCATTGCGTTATTTACATTGTTGAGCAGAGTTAGGGTGCAGGTCAGTCTGGGACCAACAAAATTTTAGGCTCTGAATTGATTTTCAAATAATTTCCACCATCTGGCTACTTGTATAATTTAAATGTACTAAAATACTTTATATGACTAATCCAATATTTTCGAGCAACAGAACTTTTTGAATAAATCATACACCTGTCTACTTCATTGGGCACAGCTGCACTCACAAACAATTATTTGTTGAACAAATTATTTTTTTTCAAAATATTTTTTATTCGAGGATTTTTTTCCTTATTGATCCTTTTTTTTTTTTATTTTTTTTTTATTGATCCTGTTATCAAAAACTACATACTTGTAGATTATTCAGTAAGGGGATAAAGCAGTGTCTTAATGTCGCGGGCTCTATTTTGAATTCCGAACACAACGAAAGATTGTAGGGCTCCCGTGCGTGGCGAGGGAGCTGTGAGGTAAATCCTAGCAAAGCGAGGAAGTTAGAACTACTCGTAGAATCATGAGTGCAGCGAGGGATTCAAGCTTGCCCAAGACAAAGACACCATTATCCCCGAGGAGAATACTGTACTTTTCGCAACTATTGTGAGGTAATAAACCAATTCGATTGTCGAATTAGTAGTTTATGAAACTGTTATTTATATAACAGTTTCATAAACTACTAATCCGGTTATCCGGGGAATGTTTTTCATGAGTACACATCGTACAAAGGTATGTAGGAATCTTTATATGAATCTATTATGTAGACCGTCTACATCCTCCTTCAGGTCTTCATTAAAAAAATTCAGTTTTCACATCAAGGCGATCTATATCCATGTTCATCTCGGCAGCCAGAGCAATCAGCATTCTAATCTTCAAATACCTGATCACACTTGAAAAGTTGCGTAGTAATTTACACCATACTTTTAATTAATATTAAATGCTATCAACATAGCAATAATATGTCTACATCTCCAAGACAGAGATAAAGTTCTCTGATTTAACTAAAAACTACTAACAAACTTGATTCAATAGAGAAATAGCTATGGTCAATACCGAGCGATAAGAGAACAAAAGGACGGCGGTAAATGAATGCGTACAAAAATATAGCACCAGTGTTTCTCAAACTATTAGCGCAGTGCGTGCTAGGACGACAAGTTATAAAATTGACACAACTTTATTAGTTCAGAAACTTTTTAAAATCTTGCTCTGTTTTTATGTGATGGGTTGGAAAAGTAGTATTTTTCTTTATAAGGATTTTGCAACCAACTACCCAAGTATATAAAAACCTCGTTCTTTAGCAAGTTTTTTCGTTTTGTTCAACAGCATTTTGTTCTAAAAGGTTAGATGATCATTGACGTAGATGACACTGTCGGTCTGCAAGCCCAACTTGTTAGCAGTTATAGATGCTTTAAGATTTTTTGGAGCGGCCACGAAATCATTTTGAGCTATCTTTTATGAACAGAGCAAATAATATTTTTACTCTGTTCGCTGTATCGCATCGGTACTCTCGCAATAAAGTTTATCTGCTCTTTCGGGATACTGCATCCAATGATATCTCCTATCTTGTCAATAATTGAGAACAGATTTTCTGAGTTGGTTGATGGAACACCCTTAATTTTCTAAGTTGTTCATCGATCATATAACGCCGCCATCTCCTCCTTAGTTTTCTTAAGGCTGTCCAATTCACTCTTCAACCCCGTCACTTAGTTGACTAATGTCTCCACCGAATGGTCCAGAAACTCGACATCTGTTTTAAGACTGGAATACTTCAACCTGATCGAGCAGACGATACATACAGCAACATACGGAAGGAAGTAACCACAGTGAGAAGGTAGGATTTACTCATATTATTCCTACAAATATACACAAAATATCAATATCTGGGAATCGAATTACAACCACAGGTTTGCAAAACGGTAATCGCTATTTGCTTTGTTGAAAGTTGACTAAAATAGCCATTCAAAATATGTCTTAATTGACTGCTTAGCTCCATTAAGGTATAGCGTGATGAATATCATTTTAAAGGCTAATACTGTTACTATGTGCAATATTCTAACCTTTTGGCTCGTCTTTTAACATAACATAACATCACGCCTGTAATCCCAGAAGGGTTAGGCAGAGGTGTACCTATAGTAGACTGACATTGCTGCTACTGAGAAATTCTAGATAGATAAACCCAATAACACTTTTCCCGACCTGGGAATCGAACCCAGGACATCAGTAGCGCTCATGCTCAGCAATAGCTCTTGCGACCACTAGACCAACGAGGCAGTCAAACAACGTATTTTTACAATTTGCGGTAAACTAGAGGAATACGATCAAAATACAATATGTAACATCCTCTATAGCAGATAGGGTGATAATTATAAGATCAGGCTTTTATGTAATATATGCGAAATTTTAACCGAATCAATGTGATAGTATTTGTCTGATGCTGGAATGTACATTTAGACAAACAGTAAAACAGAAAGAAAAAAACATTGCTTGTTTGGCAAAAGCACCGTTTCCAGACCTCGTTGGTATTACATTTTTTCAAAATATTCTATGTATAGTTTTGACTTCGCTCAGACCAATGTCAAATTTTCGTCGAATATTAATCGAAATCAATATTAAGGTACCACACAGTGTCGATTTTGTATTATTATATTTCAGTACACTCAAAGCGACTCGCTGTCATAAACGTTTCACGCTAAATCAAGGATCGTTTGCCCCGACCCGATTTTTTTATCTCGAGATAATTTATCCCAAAATCAAACTTAACGTTGTAGTTGAAAAACATGTTCTCCTTGGTTGGAATGTATTCCAACCGCAAATGTTAGTTTGTACGAACGATATTGAAAGATTAACTATGTTATTTTATAACCATAGACGTCTTATGGGACTTCGGGGTTAGTTTAAAAGTAAATAACGATTCACTTAATTAATGTCAAAATTAGGCTCAGTAGATTCGGAGATACAGGTGCGGTGAATGGTCAATTTTCGTCAATTTTCTTAAATAACTTTAAACGTATTTATATCAAAACATAAGAAAAAATATAGACCCACCCAAATATCCCGTTTATTTTATGTCACACGGTACAGTTTGCAAAACTTTTTCCTTTGATTTTACTCTTTGCCCCCCTAAAGAGCGCCACATTCAAAATTATTTTATTTACGTTGCACGACCGTGTTTGGATCACAGTAAATTCAGAGAAAATAGTATGTGATAGACAGACAAACAGACACACAAGTGATACTATAAAATAAAATATTTATAAATGAAAGTGATATGCGGTCCGTTGGTAAGCGATTTTTGTTTTAAAGCGTTCGTAATATCGTTTTTATGGAGAAAAAAAAATCAACACCAGTAACGACTGAACGCTCTTTTTTATATTGAATTTTTATATGAGTTAATTAAATTTGGACAGGAAAAACTAGCCTGTCGGGTGGTTAAATCAGTCCTTAATATTTCCAATATACTTTTCTCAATATTTATTCAGATAAATGGCACGAAGTCAATGCAATTCTTTCTAGTTATCATTATTCTCCCATTCAACAAATTAAAAAGGATTTCTCACCGCAAACGACTCGACATACTGTGACAGCACTTAATAAAAATTATTACAGCAATTGCAACTCCACTGGCGCTTGAATAAACTGGAAATGTACCTCTTATGTTAGAGTAGTGTATGTTATTATTGCGGTCCTCTACGGTTTAAAAATGGTCTCTTAAAATATGAAATTCTAAGGTATTTTGTATTGCTAGACTCCATTTACTTTAAATGTAATAGTTTTATCTGCATAATATGTATCTACATCAAATTGTTGGTCACAATTTAACGGAGAAAAAGTTTATACATAACCTTAGGCTTGTAATCCCCCGAAAGGTTAGGCTTATGTGAACCTTTTATAGTAAACTCACATTTTGGCCAGTTAGGTATAAGTCCCATATTATAGGGGGCGAGCCTTTTAGTTACCGGTTGTTGCTAATTAGTTGTTAGTTTACTGTATAGTTATTTTATATAACTAACAATATATTTTGCTTGTTATTGTTAGCAGCTTGTTTTAGATCGAAGAAATGTCAACAATAGCAAACATGCACCCGAGGGTTAAGAGATTATTAAATTTATGTAGTTTCCTCGCAAACAGTACAAAAAACTGCCAACCCTAACCCAAAACAAATGACATACACAATATTCACAAAAACTTGGTAAACGCCAGTCGTAAATCGAGGACTTAGAGTGCATTTGGCAAAAGAAGTAACAATTAATCTAGACTGCACGATACGTGTCCACTTGGAAGAGAGCCAATGTAGCCGTAGCCCAGTTTTCACAAGAACTTGCCACAACATGCATTATATTGGGCAAAATTTGAATAAGTATCTGCCCGGTGCACAATTTTTGAAATAAAGTATGATCGATTTTGGAGACGGGCAATTTTCATAACGAAAGTTACGGGCTTAAATGGCAGGATGTTAGTGATTTTTGGTGGCTAAGTTATATTTAATAGCTTGGTTGTCAGCCAAGAGTGTGTTAGTACTTGTGGTAAAAGACGTATAAGGCAATTTATAAAGAAAAGTAGCTAAGGATATAAGGATAAAAACACGTCATATGTAGAAATTGAGGGGGATATGATAAGATAAGAGAATTAATATTCTACTTCTCATACACCTCGATTTTATCTCACTTACGTAAGTGCCTATATTTATTCACAACATGTCGTTCATATTTTGTCCCCTAAGAGATATTTACTCAACAAGACCTCAAACTTAGGCGCGTAAGTAATCCACAAACTAAAGTAAACTACTTAAGTGGTGTAGTACATTCTACAAATTGGAGTTTTACCACTTTCTTGGTACTAAACGAGGAGGAAATAATAATGCAGTTGTTCAATAATAGGTATCTGCCAAGTTTAATGGTATAACTGTTTTGAAAAACTCTACTTACCTCTTCGATGTCGGTTTTGTTCCGTTAGTGAGCAGAGTTTTAATGTAAAGTAAGTGATGAATTGGACACACTAAGAATTTACGTTATTGTAATTATTTTAGCCCTATCGGTACAAGTCCTTTTTGATAGTTATTAAGTATTATGCACGATTTAGAATGAGGTGATATTATAGATATTATCTCTTTTATCACAACAGGAACACACATCGCTTTGGCTTTCATGTCATATTGCATTTATTTTCAAATATTAATATCTAAAGAGTGCTAACCTACACTCGATGTAATTACTATTTTGTTTATTTAATCTTATTCTTATTTTAACATTTTGGGCTCCAGAGACAGGAACCTCCTCACGATGCGAGCCGTGTCGAGGAGTACTGCCTTCTGAATAAGGCCCTTGATCCAACAGCCTGACAGAATCCTCGAGAGATGTCGATCGTGGCTTTTGGCCAGGCCATTGGCCGATACGACAATCGGTACAATGACAGACGAGTTTACATTCCACATGTCAACAACCTCGTGTGCGATGAGTCCGGTGGTGGTGGGCGTGCTTGACGTGCGGCTGATCATGTCATCATTATTTATTCATTTTCCACATAACATTTGTGTTCATTGTTGTTCGGAAGTGACAACTGTCATGTCACCTCCGAATCGGCAGGGTTTGATTAAATTTATTTCACTTTGGTGTATCCTTTTATGTTTATTAAGTGGTTTTTAAGTTTGAGGTTTGGTTTAAAATAAAAACGCTTGTGCAACTAGGTACTAATTAAATTTGAAAACGAAACGTTATGTTGACACTGTGTTGCCGTTGTTGTTTTTGTTCTATTATTATTGATTTATTCAGACCACAAATGAGGTCCATTGTGTTAGTAACAATCTTACTTAGCCATGCAGCCTTTAACACTTTCCTTCATTAATTAGTGTATGGATTCGAATACCCAGGTCATCTCGTATTATAACAAGTCTTGGCCTAGGAAATGCCTAGGTCATATGGTCGGAGGTGAATCCTGACTGAATAAGTCGCTGTCAAACACTTGCGTTGGTGGATCTGACTGAATAAGTCAGGTTCGGACTCATGTCGGTTTTGACGTTATTTGTGATTAATATTCTGTATTTTACGCGTTCAAACTTGCACATACTGTACTAAATTATATAAGAATGGTATAAAATCGCATTTCCCTTCACTGGAACGTGTTTACGGCGGTTGCCATAGACATTTGTAGACCGCCCGCGCAGGCCGTTTTCGACCGGTCGACGCATATTTTGCCAAGCTCCGGAGACCTATCTCTTCTGTAATAAACTTGTGCAGCCTGGGACTGAGCATGTTTAGGTATGTAATAAACTGTTTTTAATGCTTACATTGTGTATTTGTTAAAGAATTTGGAAATAAATTGTTACTACCACAAACACCGTGTGCTATTTTGGCGCCATTTTGCTACAGCCGGCGTTGCATTTCCTCGTATTACGATTAGTAATTATACTATTGTGATCAAGCTGTTACTACTACGTACGTCGTTATGTATCGTATTATTGATATCACGCATTATTTTAACTGATAACGTAAGCAATTAGCGTTATATTGAAATAAAAAATACGCAATAAAAAATCAGCCAGTCAGTCTGCGCCACCAACAAGGGTTTTTGGCGTTAATCCGCGATGATCGAAATGTGTGGATAAGAAGGTTTAACATTAAGGAATAAGGATTAAACCAGTGGAGTAAACTATAAACAAAACGTAATTTGGGATCCAGAGATTCCATGCGTCACTCAACGGCAAAAAAAAACTGGGAACTTGCGACCCCATCTGCAATCGAGCGGTTGGAACAAATACTTTATTTATAGGAATAAACACTGCTTTTGTTCCAGGTTCATGGATTGTACAGAGTCAGCGCCAGCATCACCGGTGCACCTTCGTCCGCCACCACCACCTCGTCGCCTTCGTCAGGGCCTGAGAAATGATGAACTGGCAATGTTCATATATTTTTTCAATTTTCTTTAATATTTACATAATAAATACGTATATACTTTAATAATTACATAAAATTATAATAATATTGTGTAAAAGTACAGTAGCGCTCATGACATGTCAGTTGTCACTTCCGAACAACAATGAACACAAATTTTATGAGGAAAATTAATAAATAATGTTGACAAGATCAGCCGCACGTCAAGCACGCCCACCACCACCGGACTCATCGCACAGCTCCGCCTCGACACCGCCGGTATCCAGCCCCACCGCCGTAAACTCTGTGACGAAACCGGCCGCGGTAGTTTCGTCGCGCTCGAGCGACGAGTATTTTTCCCCGCCGACGTCGCCAACACCTGTACGTCGGCAGGGGAGAGTACGGCCACCGAGAAGCTTTGGACTTAGGGGCCGTCCAGCCCCGATACGGATTCCCGCTGCCGGTGGTTGTGTCCAGCGCATGAGATGGACTCAGTTTATGAACGAGAACGTCATGTGCGCATATAACAGGTCTACAGAGGGGGGGAACTAACCTCACTGCGTATCGTGATAGGATGCTGTCTCACTTTCAGTAACTAGAGCCAACCGTCAACGTCTCGGCCCAACGAATTTCGGATCAGGTGCGGGTCATCCAACGCCATCATAGACAGGCTGCGCTCAGAGATACTGAGCAACCGTATCGTCTCGACTCCGGCACAAACCTTGGTACAAGCGTCAACTCCTCGTCCGCGTCAACGAACTCTTCGTTAGCACTCTGATCCTCTCAGGTTTCATTGCTATACCCAAAACTTTAACATTTACGGTCAGTGCTCTGGAATACCTGACCCCTCTTTCAAAGAAGAAGAGGGGAAGAGGGATAGGTTTACTGTATATTCATTATCATCATTTTCTACATCTCCGTCTAGAGTATGTTCATGATTAATTTCCTGCTGCTCTATGGTACTTTCAGGCACAGCTTCTTGCGTAAGCGTTTAGTTATCCCCCTCTGAACTTAAAGTTGTAGGAATTCCTGTACAAATCTGGAACTCTACGTCAGATTGGAAGGTTTTGTCCCTTAAACCTTAGCATTTTGTTTCCGTCCCTTAGACAATAGTAGTTGAAATATAGGGTATTCAGATCAGTAATCAGATCTGAATACCCTATATTTCATTGTTGAACCATTCAAATATCCCTATGACTATTCAACATTCAGAATTTCTATTCATGACAAATGTTAATTGTATTCAATTGCATCTATTCGAAGTGACTGTTGCATTCAGACTGAAATGAGACATCTATTCAAGATCGTCACCTACATCATTATTTCAGTTTATGACTTGTAACCACTATTTCTTCATCAAGATATAAAATGGTCTAATAACAATATTCTAGAGCTGTATATACAGTAATTTTTGTTTTTCAGTAAAATCCTGTATAGTAGTAGTGTAGCATACTCCACAGTATCGTTCATGTGTGTAAATAAACCGAGCAGTTCAATATGAACTGCTCATTATAACAAACTGTTCAGTATGAACTTTCGATGGTGGTTAGCAGTTATATTAATATTGCTAGTGTTTAAGAAATAAAACAGATAAGTAGGATAAATTGAAATATTTATTTCTACATAATAATAAAAATATTATGTTGGACACATCTTTAAGTAATGATACATTTCTTACATTACTATTATCTACATTTTACTAGAATAGAAAACAGGTTATTTAATAGATTAGACATTCACCTTTCGATTTATAAGTAGTATTAATATTATATAATCATGAATCGTTCTTATCTTATCTTACTTACAGAACACTTTATTTTCTTCACACCATTTATTCAGACAAAACACATTTTTTAAGGCACATATGTTGGTATGATGAATACAACTTACAATGTCAGATGAATCTGAATAATTGTTATATAAAGTTACCAAACTTGGACAGTTTTTACTTTCTAAATTGTATACATTACTAATTCGGAATATATCTTTTAACCATAACACTTTTTCGTTTCCTTTAGTAAACAAAGATTTATTTTTAAAAAAATTGGCAAAATATGCTTTATAATTAAAATAAGGTACAAAGCCTTCGCTCCAGTTTATTCCTCTGTTTTTTTCAATCCATGCCACTTGTAACCGTTCTTTCTTCGTCAAGTCATAAAATGATCGTGGCGGTTTTATCAACAGCACTTGTATCTGTCCTTTGTACATTAATGCTATTTCTTTTGGAATAAACTCGTTTCCTTCACTCTTAAACCCTTGAACATCTACAATGACATTCATGATAGTTTTCTCACAATATTACTCAACGGTTTGTATTCAAACAGTCGATCGTTTATTATTAAACAATAGGCAGATGTATTATCTTGAATATCTTCAGAGCATTCAAGTTCTAATCGCACATCAACTGGTCCAATTTTAAGTGAATCGTTTTGTCTTGAACAGTCAATCACAAAAAGCGGAGCAATTTCTTTAAACTGGTTTAAGCTAAGCAATGGATCAATGCCTAAGTTGTAATATGACTGACGAAAATTAGCGTACATTTCATATAATATACTGTATTTACCTTCATCAAATTTCAGATTAAGTGAGTCATACGGATAGTATTGAGCATTCAAATACAATTTAATATTGCTAACATTGCAGTGATCAAATATCGAAGAACTTCTAGTTTTACTATTTTTCCGAGCTGTTTGCAAACCAAATATAACAAACCTCGGTTTTTCTAGCTGGGAAGTTGTCTTTACTGACCAGGAATGTTTCGTTGTTCTTGGTAGTAATGGATATTCATACAAATCCCAATTTCTAAATGCTATCTGTATAGAACGATCTCTCTCCAGGCTTTTAAGCAATAACAATTTATTACGATCAGAAACTTTAATATGCGGGACACGCCATTGTAATTTTTGTATATCTATTTCTACGTTATCATTTTTGTCTATAAGCACACAGTTCAATGCCGAGCTGCTTCGTTGTAATATAAGTTCATGTTTACAATTGATTATTATTTTGTTATAATCCTCTGCAAATCCTAGTATTCGGTTCAATGGCACGATAACACTAAAATATCCGTTTCTTATTTTCATACCACCTAAGTTCCATCCCCAGACTGCTGCAGCTTTACTTTCACCTTCATTCATAGAGACAAACGATTTTAAGGTTGTTGTAATACCAACATTTTTAATGCGATCAATTTCAACACCATTTATTTCATACCTAATATCTTGAAACAAATATGAAATTGGATTATTTATAAAATCAACATCTTTTTTTATTGTTTTCCCTGCTGGATCTTTAGTAGATACACTTGCGTACCCTTCTATAAAAATGGAACTGTTGCAGGGTAATACATACAAATCTTGATGATGAATGGGTATTCTGATTTCATCATTTTCTTTGAAACTGGTACTATACGGATTGTAGCTATGGATCTCATAACTTTCAATAGAGTTATCATGTTGCACTAAATCTGTTATTTGAAGCATGTTGTTATAATTTTAATTTTAATCCAATGTGTCTGAGAAATCTTTTATTTTCTTTAGTAATTGTAATTCGTCTTTTAATTTTTATCGCGTTGACACGTCTGGCTTCTTTGGAAAAAGGAAGTGAAATATTACATGCGTTCCTCACGATAAACGTTTTATTAAAAATTAACATGTTGTTTTATTCAAAATTAACAAAATAGGTAGTATTACTATTATTAAATTTAGCTAAATTATTCTTTTAAATGTGAGTAGTGATTATCATCACAGGCAATCTAAGAATGTGTGTACAGTACCAAAATATAACCTTTTATAACTCGTTCTTATTACGTTACAAAGACATTCATTGGCATTAATAAAAATAATAACAACTCTCTGCTATGTTAGTTTACTGTCTTTCCAAAATGACTTAAGAAATTTTAAACACAAGTATCCACAATTATACAAATGATCACGTTGAACGTTTTCATAATTATACTGAATATTATTTCCGACATACTTCATAAATTCTTTTGGAGGTTTTAAGTTACCATAACTGTCAAAATATTCTACATATTCATTTATCTTGCCATAGGCTACCCAATGAGTACCAGAGTTTTCAGAAGAGTCAAGATTGATCACTCCACATTCTATCGGTAATACTTCATCTGGTAATTTATCTCTCATAAACACACCTCGAAAGAATGGAATATTATTCGAGTGTTTCATTATATCAATATTGGTTAAAGCTCTTTTAGGTAGCCGAGATTTCAGTTTTTTTTCTCTGTTATATAAATTCCTAAACCATCTTTGTAATGGTTGAGATGTAATCCTCTTCCAATGAATAACGCCTCCATTTCATTGTTGTGTCGTTTTGCTTCACACAATTGCTTCTTAGCTGTTTTATATGCGTTTATTGCTTTTGCAATACCAGCAGCACCTCCTGCTAAACTGCCAGCAGCAGATAATCCAGCAAATATTGGTACTAAAGGAAGAAATCCTCCAGTTTTTGGTACTGGTATAATCCTGGGTAATTTTATTGGTGAATCTGATATAAATTCTTTAGCTGCTGCGTATGCTAATTCCATCAATGTTTTCTTACATGAGGGTTTTAATTTCGTAATGTGCTTTTTAGTATGGGTAACAATTTTTTTAAGAGTTTTATTAAAACCAGCTCCTGTTTTTACTTTATTGATGTTTTTTTTCAATGCTGATGAAACTGTTTTTTTATTATCTGTAATAACTTGTGTGGTCTTCATTGCTATTTTTTTCCCACAAAGTAATAGAAACGTATTTAATAAGTAAAAAAATAAGTATTTTTTGTTTCAAGAACAAATACGTAATGAATAGAAAAATATGTGTATTTGCTTAAATACATATTATTTTTATTTTTATTTATTGTCGCCCTTAAAATACATTTGTTTTATCTATCCAGCTGTTCTCGCTAGTAGGAAGTCCGAGCCACTTCACATAAACTTGATTCCCTTTTCTTTTCAATACGTTTTCAACTAAGTACAAATCAGGATGTCTGGTATTTTGAAGTTCTTGAGCATAAAACGCTCCTAGTATCGGTCGACATCTTGCATCTTCTATCAAGTAAGTTAACGGATTAGTTTCTTGTACTGTTTTTATCTTAAATATTTCTGTTGACCAATTAGGATAATAGCCTTTATCAAAACATCCTTTGTATTTACTTATTCTTACAAAATCACCAACACTTAACTTTCTACACTTAGTGTTTTTCTTACATACGGCCATACGAATATATCTTTGTAGTATGTCTGCTTTATTGTCATGATTTATAGAAGCTGGAGGTTGTCCCACAGTTCTATGAGTAGTATTATTGTATTCATGTACAATTTTGTTGAGCGTTCCATTAATCCACTTATAATTACCATTAAGACTAAATTCTCTGTATAATTTATTTTTTAATGTCCTTATTAATCTTTCAACAATTGAGGCTTTTTTAGTAGAATACGTTGAATAGTGATTGATATTGTACTTCGTAACAATATTTTTGAGTTTATTATTATAAAACTCTTTTCCTAGATCTGTTTGCAAATTTCTTGGAACACGTCCTTTAAGCAATAGACTTTCAAATGCTTTTGACACCTCTTCCTTATTTTTTTGTTTCAAAGGAACTGTCCAAGCATATTTAGAAAAAGTGTCTATGATTGCTAGTATATATTTGGCTCCACCGTTCACTTTTGAAATTGCTTGCATATCCATCAAATCTGCTTGCCAGAGATCATCGATATCTTTAAGTATGACCTGTCTTCTTGGAAAGTTGACTCTAGCACATTTATGAATTTCATTTATGACATCTACTTTGCTCATAATGCATATTTAATTTTCCAGAAATTTCTTTCAACACAATATTTTTTTCAAGTTTTCTTACTTTATCGTTTAAAATTGAAATCAGTTTATTCAGTTGATCTATTTGCACACAAGTATTAACTTTCAGTTTTTCGATTTGCTCTTCAGTAGTATTTTTAATCTCAACAAGTTCCACACTTACGTTACTTTCAGTTATATTCGTACGAACAGAATTATTATTTTTAGGTTCATTCATGTTGCATACAACTTTGATAACTGAGAACATCCCAAAGCTTTCTAGTCTTTTGTAATATCAGCTTCTTTTAACTCTTCTATAATTGATATAATTTCATTGTCATGATTAGTATTACCAGCACTTTTTGAAGCAATTAGAAGTTTCAACCTTTCAATCAGTTCATTCGGGTCATCCCAGTAAACGTAATCGGTATTACTTTTATATTTTTTTAATTTAGGTAAAAAGCCACCGCTTTTTGTCTTCATTATCTCTCCTTCATCTTGAACATAACTATTTTGCGAAAACAAAGGTTTAATAATTTCACGATATTTTAAACTTTTATCACCTTTTATTTGACCATTAGGATGAAAGTCTCGTTTATGCGCGTGTGTATTATGAAGCATATCTTTATAGACCATTTTATCTTGTTCAGTGACCAAATTAAGTTTAGGTTTACTGCGTACCAAAAGTTCCTTTAGACCTGGTGTTAATTCATAGGGCCTTTTATCAATAGTGACTATATTTGTTTTGGGTGAATTACAGGTCTTATTTGTAAGAGAAAACGTAACCTTGCTATTCCCCATCATTAGTTTTTTATTTTCACTTCGTATCCCAAATGGGACATTCATATTATCATAGATTTCCATCATATCTTCCTTATTCAGTGAAATCAGTGTATCATTAGAATCTTTAAAAGGATTTCTTGAAAGAACGTCTTTATAACACTCAGAATCCTCATTTGAATCTACTTTTAAACATTCTTTAAAACTTTCATACTCTGGAACATAATCTGCTGATGAGCTATATCTTTCAAGCGAGTTACTGTCATCTCTTGAAATGTCAAATATTGGTTTAATTACATCATTCGCTTTAATTAATGTTTCTAGTGGATCTGTTATTGGTTTGAAGACCTTCTTAAATTTTAAATGAGCTGTATCTTCTTCATTCTGAATTGTTTTAATTTTATTTTTTATATTATCGACTGACTTTATCAATTGTTCTTTAATATTAATCTGCATCATGTTTTCTTTATTTTATTTTAATAATAGCCCATCTGCTATTTACAGATATCAGATTGCGATTGATATATTATCTGCAATTAGTTGGTATTTATATTCACTTTCTAAAAGTATATAAATATGTCAAACCCTTGTCGGTATCTACCTTCATTTAGAGGACAATCTTTATTAATTAACAAAAAGTCAAATCTATCTTTCCAAATAGCAGCACAAAGTTTTTCAAATTGAAACCATTCGATATCCGTATTTACGTGCTCATTGTATATATGTTTTAAGTTTATCCTGTCTTGTTTGAAGATTATTAAAAGGTTTACATTATCTCGTATAAGTTGTTTAGGTATTTTGGAATAGGTTTGTGATAAGTAAAAACAATCTATCTGTTTATGTCTCCCCATTGCAAAGTAATTACGAATATTGATTTGATTTTCGCATGCTACATCATCGAAAATCATGACTGCATTAGTTAAAGCATCATTTGGGTGTATGACTTCTTTATTATCATAGAAGACAAAGAAGTTAGCTCCCGGTATGCAGCTCATAACTTGTTTTAAAAAACAATATTTTGGCTGGAAAGCTGTCTTCGAGTATAAGTAAATATGCTTAAACTTGAGACCATTTTCATGTAATATTAAATTAAGCATTAAGTTAGTTTTCCCACAGTTAGATGGACCGCATATTACACATCTAATATTATCTGGTAAGAGTCCACTATGTTTCACTTTACATGATTGATTTTCTATTTTTATATTATTAACTTCTAAAGTCTGTGCTTGCTTGATGAACTTCATTTTGAAAATGTAGGGTAAATGTAAATGACATGCGTATATAAGATGTGAGGTAATAAGAAATTACCTGAGTATGTATACTATTTTACTAAAAGGTGGTATGTTTTTATGAAATTGAATGAAAATGAAATTAAAATATAATGCTCATAGTTATTAAACATTTATTAAACAGTAATTTTATATTAATAGGTATTTACAACAAAGTAACAATTTCAATCTAATTTGTGTACAAACAGCGTGAAATGGTTTACTATTAGTAATAAAAATTATACACAATTACAGATTACACATCACTGGAATAATCTACAAACATAGAATCACAATGCCCCCAGGGTAATGTATGAATTTGATCCTGTAATACTTGAACTTTGTCATCGTTTCTTTCTAAAACTCGTTTATCTACTTGCTGAGTGTATAAAACATGTTTAATTGATTTTATCATATTCATTTTACACCTATGCACTTTATTTGTCAGCAGTACATTGTTGTAATCATTCAATTTTAAGTTACAAGTTACATACTTAGAAACACCTTTGGCTTTTTTAATTTCAGTCTTTACACTGTTTATAAAATATAATTTAGCTCTTAAACCGGTAAACTCTGTAATTAAATCGTCACCAACCTCATGTTTCCATAATCCAGGAATTTTAGCATTAAGTTGCGGTATAAGATATGGATTATTCATTCCAAAATTACTGGTATCAAACTTGGTAAGATCATCAGACATATCATGATAAAAATCATCTGTATAAATTAAATATAATAGACTATCAGTATCCGTATAGCATAACTCAGCATTGTTTTCATATTTATTTTTAATAAAATCATAATGAAATTGGTATAAATGTTGCTTTGAATATTCCAAAACAGTAAATCCAATATAAATAGGTCTATCTAAAACTACCTTTTCACGGTATAATTCTACAGCTACGAAATTTTCAGAAAAAATTGATATACTTTTTAAATTTGGTCTACATATCAATTTTTCAGCACCAAGATACTTATTTGTTTTATTTCTGGTATCTATCCATTTTGTTACTAATTTTACATCGGCCTGCTTACGTTTATTTTCGATAGTTTTTCCGAATATGGCATTATTCAACAATTTAAAAAAGTCCTTCTCGAAAGCAGTTTTGTAACTTTGACGAAGACTAGTATTCAGATCGATGTATTTTTTGAGAAAGCATTCTTGTCTGAAGCTAAGTATACGATGAATCTTTTTTAAAATCAGACCTTTGTTCAAACATTATTTCAAGTGAACATAATGAAGTATGTAATTTTGCTTATCATAGAGATTTGCAACCAATTTCACTGATTTCCCATAAGGAGGTACAATTTTTTCAACCGCAAAAGGTAAATCTTTATGTTTGTAATGTAAATAATTTGGATAATTTAAGTCTACTTCCAGAATATAACTGTAATCATTATCATCTGATACATCATTTACATCAAACTTCCTAATTTCTTTCAGACTCAAAAACTTAAATTCTTTGATAGGAAGTTTCTTCATCATAGCATAGCCATATAGATTATTACAATCAAGGTAAATTAAATAACTACTTGGTTCGAGCTCATTAAAATGTGGTAAATATTTATTGTTTGCTACGGCATGACGTAGAGAACACTGTGCTAGCCCACCACGAATTCCTTTTTCTAATAACTCGTACATTTCTAAATCACTTATCAACTCAAGTTCGATGCCGGTATATAGAAGCATTGCATCCCAACTTAAGCTCGGTGACGTTACATAATGAGCGGGATCCAACTTATAGTAATGTAAGCTTGTTTTTCTAAAATTTTCAAATATATCGCATAGTAAAAGCACATCACATTTTATGTATAAATCTGTATATTCACCAAGAGATTTTATTTCGAAAATATTCCAAACTGTTTGAGCGTGTAAATATTCTTCATTAGTTATATGTTTGTCACACAGACTGTTATAAAAATAACACATTATAGGAAGTTTCGTCTCATCAAATTTAGACCAAGAATTAATATAGTCATATGGATAAACACCTTTTTTTCGCATTAAATCAAATTGTCTTTTATCAGTAAACTCTTTTGATAAGTTTAAAAAATCGTTTTCTGACAAACTTTTACTTAATGCATCTAGACTAGAACTAAGAAACTGATAGGAATCAATAAATTTTATTTGTATAGGATGATTGTTTTTTTCCGTATTTATTACTTTTATTATTGAAAGGTATTTTTCTTTAGTTTTCGGTATTATATTAATAGAACCTTCATACTTTACTAACTCTTCAATAAATAAATGTGAGTCATATCCAGACAAATTATGAAAGACAACAGGAATGAATGAACAAACTCTATACATTAAATTACAATGGGGGTGCGCTGCCCCACGATACTCAGATGTAATATGATCATGATCTCGGACTTTATCATTCAATAATAATTGTTTGCATATGTAACATGTAGTCGAATTTCGATAATCTATCTCTTGTTCTACTGATAATGGAGTCATTGGCATTTTAATACTTAATATATTATGTATATATTTAACGTCTTTTATTAAATATTTAACAAATATTTCCACGCAATCTGTACCTCGATATGTGACAAACTTGTTTAATTTATCATCGTGTGTGCAACAAATATAATAAGCGAAACATGAAGGTTGATGTGTTTTTAGTTTCTGAGTATTAAAAGAGTTACTTTCATTACAATCTATTAGCATACATTCAAAATCAGCATAAATTATGAAATTAATTTTTTGCTGCCTCTCGTAATGTTTGAACTTTAGTACAGAATTATTTTCAGGTAATATAGTCAAAATCTTGGAGCAGTTATGAGTCTTGTGCCTATTTTCATTACTAAATAGTTGTAGACATGCATCACATAAATAAAGTTTTCCTTTAGAACGAGTCACTTGACGACGCACTAGACGTATTAAATCTTTAATTAGACAGTAGTGTCCGATAGAATTTTTTTCGATGTAAAGTAAATTCAGATGATTTTTTCTTCGATTTTGTGTTATATAAAGAGGTCCAGTCACAATATTATTTTGCATACCATATATATTTAAACTGATGTTGCTATTATATTTTTCTAACGTTTTAATATCATTTATGGTAGGAGGAAATGACATTCCCTCAATATTTAAAACAGAGGTATAATGAGGGTATGAACTTGTTCTGCATACATTATTTTTAGCTGGGTATAATCCAGCAACTATACTCCATAGTAAACAACAATTATCTGTATTTTTAATATTTATACAACTTTTCGAGTGACTAACAGCTAACGGCAGTTCTATATAAGACCCTCCTCTCATAGGGGAATACTTGTTTATATTAATTTCGAGATGACTCATAGAAACAAATGTCCAACCAGATTGACAGTGCTGGAACTCGGTTAATTTATTATTTAGTTTATATACTACTTTGGTTAATAATTCATTCAAATTAGTGTTCTTATATATAATTTCATATTTAGTATTAAACGACTTTAATTGTTGTTCGTCTGATTTTGATAACATAAAATAGGCGAACAATTCAAAACTCAATTTTATGCAATTGTGTTCATTAAGTGACATATTTATTAATTCTGTTATATTTATTAGATGATCAGCCAGGAACACCTCTAAACCGAGGTACTCGTCTTCCTGAGTGACATTCAATCTGTAGGTCATAATTCTGTTTTTGAATGCTGTTGCAATAATATGAATATCTGTGAACTTAGTATTCAATAAACAATTTGCTTTATGTATATTCGTTCTTTTATGATAGGAATACTGATTTTCTGGTATTTCAATTTTACATTTATGACAGGCTATTGACTTTCTAGATCTCGATTTGCTGTTGAGGTGTGTAACTGTGAAAAGAAAACCAATGACGAGATTACTTACTTATATAATATTGATTAATATTACAGTATAATACTTATCAAATATACTTAGTACAATTATTAATAAAACATATTATGTAAATATGAATAAAAGAAATACAATCTGTAGTAAGTACCTAAGCTAATATTGACTGACAGCTAGTTAATCAAATAAAGACGTTAAGTATCATAGGCACCCATGTGGGTGATAGCACAGTTTTTAAAGTCCTTTTGAGTTGCTTTAACAAACTCCGTTATGTGGGCCCAAGATTCTTTATTTTCATCTAATTTCATCTTAATGGTAGTTATGGCCGAGCGCCATCTATTTATAGGCATAATTTTTTTTATTTCCTCCGTATTGTAAATTTTCACTTCTACATAAAATTTTCCTTCTTTAGTCTCGCTTATCTGTCGAGAGTATCCCTTAGCCATCCTTCTAGTGAAATAAGAGTATAGTGGTGGTATATTACCAGTCTTGTGGAATCTCTGTGTTGGGGTGACGCTTTCTTCATTATCACTGTCGTCACCGAATAATTCACCAGCTGTAACTCGAGCTGGCGGTGTTACTGGCGAAATGATCGGCTTAGATTTTTTTGCGCTTGTTGACTCTTCACTCAACTTGCTGGACCTTTCCCGTTTCGTTTTTCTTTCCTCTGTCTTTCTCTTCGGCCTTGCCTCTTGTTCAGAGTCATCGCTGGAGAGGAAAAGGTCGTTGCTGAATAGTTTCGACCTGTGAACAAAAAAAAAAATATTAGTTTATTGCAGTCAATCCATTAACTTCATAATTCATACATTTGAAAAGGAACTGATCCTACGATCAGTTAAATAATTTTCAGATAAAAATATCATTTGATTGGTGTAGGAATGGAATCCAGGACACAAAGCCAGCAACTACGCTGACCGTGTTGAAAAAATCTATTTTAATAGATGAATAATATACATAGCATTTCATCTATGCAGGAATCGAACTTGAAGCATAGAAAACCATCACTCAGTCTCTGAGCTAAGCGTGCTAACTATTAACTATAAAAGTACTGAGGGTCAACATTTTAATACTCGATTATATAAATTAATACATTACTCTGATCATTCAATAGTTAGATATGTATATGTATTTGTACTTACATTCTTGATTGTTGCTTAGTCAGGTTGCTTGATTAGGAGCTCGGAGCGTTGATTCCTTGTAGAGAGGATTCGTTCCAGAGAGAAATTGTGTCGGAGACTAATTTGCGAAGTGTTTTTATAGGCCTAAAATCACGTCATTCAATCCAAATTTGTAAAACTGCATACTCGGCAAAAAATATCAATTGTGTACACGAGCATACTCATATAAATCGTAGCGGTTAAGGTTTTAAATTTACAGCGTTTTATAAAAGACGAATGATAAGTGATTTTTAATCTTATGTACATACTTACTTAAATCAATAATAGGGAATTTTATACTTAATTAGAAAAACATGTTTGAAGGTTGTTGTTTTTCGCTGAATGTTTTTTTTTTGATGACGACGGTATAAACGCTGCGGTTTGCACGCTCGCATTAACTCCTAGACATGTGGCGGAGTGGAGATATGACAAGTAGGAATCTCATATTTCGGTATATAAGAATAAGCTTGTTTTTTTTTTTTTTTTATCTTTAAGTTTTGAACCTTATTAAAAATATAATAAATTTTAACCCATGTTAACGCTCAATGAATTCAGCGTATAAAACGCAGCGGTTATAACGCTCGTCTGTTGTAGATTGAAATGTATCTTTGTGCACGTGTCCAAATTCCTAGCCATATGGAGACAAGAGGAGCCGTCAGTTTCGGATTACTTTACATATATAAAAACAAGATTAAATTGAATCATATAGTGAGACATTTTATTATTATTTTTTAAATCCGTACTTGTATATAAACCAATCCAAGATACCAAAAATCACATTCAAATCGTCTTATCTGCTCTACGATGTCGGTAAGTAAAATATTAGAAAATATTTTAAATTATTAATAAAAACTTTAAATGTGTAATGTAAATAAATTTTAAATATTTTCACAGGGATCTATATTCTAGGATAGTTCATTTGTCTTCGTATTCTTGTATTAAGTATTATTTAATTAATATCTATTTCTTTGTTTCAGATGTCCAGCGATATTTTCCCGACTAATTCTTCATACTCACCAATTCCTGCTGAACAAACCCTACGTCAGAAAGTGGTCAACTATTTGGAGAGAGAAAAACCATTTCAATTTGATGAAACATCGCCTTCCACCAATAGTAACAACACTAATAGTAATAATAAAAGACGAAGAAGTGATGCTGTGTACTCGTTTATACAGAAACCGTCAACGGGTCATCGTAGTAAAATAATACGAATACAAGTTTTTGACGCTGAAGAGTTCACAAATTTACCATGTGATTGTAGTGCCAATATATGTGCCCAACATGTTGTGGGGAATGTATTTAATGATGATATTTATAGATGTGTTAAGGATATTTTAAGCAAATTGCATAAAAAAATATGAATAAACTATCAATTATATTTCAGTTGCTTTATTTCTATCACTCCTGTTAATAAAATGTACGTACGAGTCACGAGCCTGTTCACGCACTAGAAAAATAAGACAATTAGCAAATAAAATAAAATAAACTTATAAGTAATTTTTCATAATACTATATGCTCTTTTCTGATGTAAATTAATAACTATAACTTTTTGGCATGATGAGGCACATGATGGGTAGAAAAGAATATGATCTACTTCCTTCACGGGAATGACTATGTGTTTGTTATGTAAACAATCAGTCGTTAGTAACTGATTATGTATGCGTTTTTTTTTTTTTTAACCATGTAGGTGACGATCTTGAATAGATGTCTCATTTCAATCTGAATGCAACAGTCACTTCGAATAGATGATTCTGAATAAATTAACATTCGTCATGAATAGAAATTCTGAATGTTGAATAGTCATAGGGATACTTGAATGGTTCAACAGTGAAATATAGGGTATTCAGATCTGATTACTGATCTGAATACCCTATATTTCAACTACTGACAATAACCATTAACGTTTTCTTTGCCAATAAGCCTTTTATTGCCTTTTTTTTAGCTTCTTTCGTTTTTGTTCTGGAACGTGAGCAAAATATTCACTTCCGATAACTCTCAAGTGACATATCTTGGGGTTTTTCCCAATGCCAGACTTCTCAACTCTCGATGGACCTGTCCTTTAAGTATGTACGCGGCAGTGATGACAAGTTCTGCCCAGAGCACTTGCGGTAGTTCTGCTCATGCATGCATCATACGAGTATGTAGATCTAGCAGCTGCAACTAAGGTTAATCCAGCGGTCTTGGCTTTTTTCAGCATTTGAAGAACTTTGGTCTTAACTTCAAACTTGTTTCTGATGAAATAGACCATGCTGTAGCCGAGTATTCATCATTGAGTACGTATTTTTTTTGTATTTTGAGATGGTATCTACTATTGCTCATGATATAAATATAGCGTAATTAGAGCCAGTCACAGCGTCACAGCGTTGACCACTATGTTCCTAAGACTAATTGGCATAACCGTCTTCATGTAAAACCTGTAAAGTCGGAGGACTCTCTTTCCAACAACTTTAGTAGTGCCTCCTATCTAGCTTGCACTCTCCAGCCGTGGAACTGAAGATGATTTTCTGCCTCGTGTCTTGTGTTGCAAGCAGTGAGAAGAGGTTTTTTGTTAGTGGAGATACTAAACACAAATCATTGAGTGTTATTCGCTCCCTCTTACCACTGACATTTGATTCCAGATCAACGGTTCCTTTCCCTTTCGCGTGTATGACGCTCCCGTCCGCAGTCGATACGATATACTTTGAATACAATTCCTAAAACTCCTGGAAATAAATCTCCTTACTGCAATGTGAGTTGTGGCTCTATTGTCAGCGAACCAACTTACCTTGTCTTAAGTTCGTCCAGTGGAACAGGCATTCACTAATACAGAAATGTGTTTCACTTGCTTTGACGTTGAACCAGGAGCTTATGTGTCTGGCGCGCCTCCTGTCCTTTATCTACTTTTTGCACTTCCGAATTTTGTGTCCTATACCAAAACAGTAGTTACAGATGAGCTCTTTCTCATTGCTTTGTTTGCTCTTGTGTTCTGTGCGTATTGCCGCTAGGGCCTCTTGCTTTATTTTCTCTTTCAAATGCGCACAAGTGACTCGTTAAATTGTACACTGTGTCTAAGATTTTGAAAATGGGGAATAATTTATGTCAGCTAGACAGTGGCATATTTCATCAAGAAAGAGAAATAAAGATGTTATACAGGATTATGTTACGAAACATTACTTTGACACTTCATAAAACAGCCTAAAGTAGTTTAATAACCACTTTAGGCTGCCAATTTGAACCGGTGTGGGCGCGTTCTTTGAGGCGCCGACCGGCCCGCAGGTTGAACGCGTCCCAAAGGGTCATGGCCATCCGGCTGGTCCGGGGATACCGCACGGTCTCATGCGAGGCGGCGAGCCTCCTTGCCGGATTGCCGCCATGGGATCTGGAGGCAAAAGCCCTCGCGCACGTATGGGAGTGGCGCGAGGAGGCAAAACGCCGGGGTGTAACTCCGCTGCCGCGAGAAATCACGGTACAGCGGACAGAGCTCCGGCGGGATCTCATGGCGACATAGAGGGTGCGATTGTCGCAACCCAGTGCTGGGCACGCCACAATAGGGGCGGTAAGTCCCCTCTTTGAGGAGTGGTTGGAGAGGCGCCACGGCGTCCTCACCTTCCACCTGACACAGATCCTCACCGGACACGGTTGTTTCGGGAGGTTCCTGTTTCGCATAAGGCGGGAGGAAACGCCCGGGTGTCACCATTGTGTGGATCGCCCGGAGGACACGGTGGAGCATACGGTGGAGGTATGCCCAGCTTGGGCGGAGCACCGCAGTGTCCTCGCGGAGGCGATTGGCCCTGGTCCAGGCCATGGTACGGAGCGAGAGGGAATGGAAAGCCGTCACCTCCTTCTGCGAAGCAGTAATGCTCGCAAAGGAGGAGGCGGAGCGCGTTAGGGAGAGAGCCTTGTGCCCTCACGCCCCTAGTCGCCGCAGGAGACGCCCTGGGCGTCGGGAATCGCAAGCAGATTCCCGGCCACCGTAGGCGCGGGCTTGCGGACGGCGAGCCATGGGTAGCTCGCCGTCCGGTAAGGACCAGGCCCGGGTCGACGGCGCGTTGTGTTCCACGCGCGCCTCAAAGAGATGTCAGCAAAATGACGGGGTCCGATAGGGCCGACGCCTCAGGGTCACGGGTTATTCTAAAGAGAAAACCGTGGCCCTGGCACAGGCAACTGAAGGAACACGGGTGGGTTTTAGTCAGTAAAAGTCTGACAAGCCCTCCCGCTCCACCCTGAGCGGGAGAAGTCATTAGATGATTTCCCACACAAAAAAAAAAAAAAGCCTGCCAATTTGAAGTCTGCTAATGCAGACCCAGGTTCAAATTGGCTTGAAGGGATATGAGGAACAGGGTGTAAAGTTCACTCACACTCTCAGAAAAGGGAGGATCCTCCGACCAGATGGATGTCGTATCTGGTGGGCAAATGCCCGATGATTGTTGTCGGGAAGTTGTATATATGCTATCTGCGCGGTAAACTCTGCTTGCGCGATGCAGGATTGATGCGTTTGTTCGCATGTGGCGGTGTAGATGCCGCCACATCACTCCCCTCCGAAGGCCGGAGGTCGATAGTGGACTAAGTCTTGTATCTTGCGATGCTTGCCAATGCCAGTTGGGTTCCAGTGGGTTGGAACCGGGTGTCGCATAGTTCGCGGTGAGTCGGAACTGTTTGCGAAGATGCCCCAGTGAGTCGGGGTGGCTGACTGCTGATGTCGACCAGGAGAGGGATTAAGCACTCTGCTTGTGGACCGGCCGAATGTGCAGTGTGCTGTGCCAAGGTTGCTGATGAGGCTGAAGGTGATGACCAGGTATGCGCTTGCGCTGCATGCTGATGGTCAGGACAACTATTCAAGCCGTGATTGCTGGCTGGCTGTGTGACTTGCGGGAGTGATGATGATGACGTCACGCTGAAGTAGTTGCACGAAGGCTGCGCTGACGTTCATACGTCGGGGTCACCAGTTAAGAGATGATGTTCATCACGTCGGGGTCACCAGTTTTAGGAGTATGAGGATCACGTCGGGATCACGTCGGGGTCACCAGTTTAGAGATATGAGGAACAGGGTGTAAAGTTCACTCATATTCTTGGAAAAGGGAGGATCCTCCGACCAGATGGATGTCGTATCTGGTGGGCAACTGCCCGATGATTGTTTTTCGGGAAGTTGTATATATGCTATCTGCGCGGTAAACTCTGCTTGCGCGATGCAGGATTGATGCGTTTGTTTGCATGTGGCGGTGTAGATGCCGCCACAGGCTTATCTTCGCTCTAAAACTAAAATCATTTTCATTAAATCGTTACAATTTACCATAATTTAAGGTCGATTAGTCTAACATCTAGTGAACACTAATCCGGAATATCTAAAATAATTAAGACCCAAAAGTTAGATCCTTATGAATACATTTAAACATAAAACCTTATTCTGTACATAGATTAGGTTTAAAGTATTAAACTAGATCAAACAATGTGTAGGTATAGATTTTCGAAAAACTAACAGTACGACTACCTAAGTTATTATCGATAATTTGGAAAGTAGGTGCGGTTTTACACATAGGGAAAATAATCGAATTTTTTATACTTACCTAGATTGCTTTTACCCCATAGAAAAGTGTGATTGAAAGTAGTAGTTATAGTAAGTAGTATATTCATAGTTATAAATGATTGCACATTATTAATACAAGTCATGATTTTTACCGAACATTACGATGATCTACAGAAAGACAAACATCTTTGTTGTATATAAATAGTTCTCCAGTTATGTTAACTTAACGATACCATACTGTACAACATAAATTAACCATAAAGTAGAACTCAATACTTGTTTAAAAACGACTTAAGCTAATAACTGAAATTACCAATTAACAATGATCCTCACCATTACAAAGTCTCATCAACAACAAAAATCAACAAAACACACAATCCAGAATATTCTATTTTCCAATAAAATTCAGAAACTCCAAAGCACTGGAATGATTCGTATATCAAACTCTGTCGGGGTTACTACGCTGGATAAAACGCGTGTACGTAAGATTTATTACCGCTCTCGTGCAGGTGGCTTTTAGTTCTCGACTACTGCTTTTATACCGAATTTTACTCTGTAACCACAAATGATACAGTTTCTAAGTGTTAGTAGAGTTTATTTATCATTCTGTTGTGGTATGATTTGTTGCTTCGTGTTGTCGTGTTATTTAAGGAACGTAAAAAAGAAAGGTGAAGTTTATATTCTTGTTTATACGCATCTTCAATGAAAAAAGAAAAAAACAATTTCTTTATTTGTCGACTAACGTAAGCTAGTAACGAAATAACCAGCAGTGACGCATCTTGTCTACTAAAGGAAGCTTTACTGCGTACATTATTCACATTCAGAAAAATAACAAATCTTATTCAACAATTTATCGTCTCAAAACAGGGTAATCATGGTCCTCTACGGTTGTTCTATATTCTATTAACCCGATGGCATTTTCTCTAATTGCTACCTTTGAATGGAATGGAAATTAAAGTACTGGATTCCAAGTGACGAAACCCTCATAAAGATCTTCAAATTCCAGAATAATCGCGAATTTCCATAATTCTAAGTATTTCTAGTGATTCTTATTACTTTTATAATAAAGCCCAAATCTTTTATCTGCGTAGACATAAACAGAGAACGATATTACATTGAAATTTGAATGAAAATGTCCATTTCGGCTCAAAATATTTTAACATTCATAGCGAAATAAGATGGAAATCTGAAGAGCCATATTGTTCTTATGAAGGAAAAAACTTTGGAACAAATATTATCTATCTCATATTTTTCGGACCATTTTAATACAAAATGAATATTTGATACTTCGGGTCTTTCATGTAAATAAAAAAATATCTGGCACACAGTAGGCATGTTCTTTACAAAGCACCTTTAAACAATTTTTGTTTTTATATGGCCACAAAAAGCCTTACCTTATATATGTAGAAGCATCCTTCTCCTGATAATGCAAATACCAATCCGACTACCTTGCGTGCGTTTTACAAACTATGGGACACCGTGCGTGTCCTTTGGTCTGCGCGTTACAAGAACAGGTGGACGCTGCTGATGGAGCCAAACTCGTATTAAAATACAGCGCCGAAACAATTTAAATTTTCATCGACACTCTTAGAATAAAAACGTGCATGAGTATTACGGAACGTCAAATCAAATCAAATCATTTATTTCTTTTCAAAAATAGGTACTTGACGTGGCCGGAATCTGCCTGCAGAATTCATTCAGAATACATAAATGTACAGTAATTATTCATATTTGAAAATTACTTTTTAAATATACTAAGAAAAATCAAAATCAAAATATTTTATTTCACATATAAACCTACATGGGCACTTATGAAACTTCAGATTCTAGGTGCACATATAAATCTAAACAATTACATTTCTCTAGAACAGGCGACAAAAATGCCAATAAAAATATGTGTGTTAATTGATTTGGTCCGGTTTTTTATTTCGACATACCTATCTATGTTAGAGGGTTTGGTTTCCGCACTTAGTCCTTCATGTGGACCATTGTGCGTGGGCCATGGCGGCCGTTGGTGGTTAATATTCCAACCAGCCCACCTCCCTCCAGAAGCCGATCAGAGCTTCTGGTCTGTCGAGAACATCTGTGAAAGATCCGGGTGTCCCGAGGGTTTCTGTTCTTATCTGGGTAACGCCTGTGCACTCAAAGAGCACATGCGCAATGGTTTCGTCCGACTCCATGCAAGCTCTGCACAGTGGACTATCCGTAATGCCTATTGTGTGAAGGTGTTTGTTTAGCGAGCAGTGTCCTGTGATGGTCCCCGTCATCAGGCGCAGGCCATTTCTGTCCAGGCGTAATAACCGTCTGGTTAGCCTGCCATTTAAGGATAGCAAAGCTTCCTTGGACTGCCTGCAGCCTGGTGCCGAGGTCCACCACCTCTCGGCTTGTGTGTGGGTGGATTCCCGCAGATTGTTGTTGAAAGGGATGGGTATGACGGGTTCAGGCCCGCAAGCCGATGTGCTGGATGCCCTCCTGGCTAATTCGTCAGCTGCTTCGTTGCCTAGTGATCCGCTGTGTCCTTTTATCCATTGAAGTGTCACCTTGTTGCGGTTAGATACCGTAACTCGTTCTAGGGCATTGTGACATTCTAGTGTTAGACTCGAGGTAATATTTTCTTTCCCTAATGATTTGAGGACTGAGGCGCTGTCGGAGAGTATACGTATGTGGGTGTCCGTAACTCTTCTGGCTTCTATGGCATACACCGCTTGTATGATGCCCACACACTCCGCTTGATAAACGGTGTTGAACATTCCCAGCGGACTTGATATGTTTATGTTGAGGTCATTTGAGAATACTCCGGCTCCTGTACCGGATCCGGTCTTTGAGCCATCGGTGTATACTCTCAGTTCATTCGTGCCTGAGTAGTCACACTTTTCTTCTGAGAGTATGATATTGTAGTGCTTTTGAAAGTAATGTCGTTTCGGGATTTTGTCGCAGGGTGATGCCATCATTGGTTGTCGGTTGACCGCATCTTCCTTTATGCGTATGTGCTTGACCCTAGAGTCTTTGCTTAGGGTTCCCGATATGTGGAGCCTGAAGGCAGCTAGGGTCGCTTCCTCCCTCACGATGAGGTGTAGGGGTGGTAGCCCAAGCATCGCCTGTAGGGCAGCAGTGGGTGTGGTTCTCATGCAGCTAGTGATTGCTACACAGGCAAACCGCTGCAGTTTTTCGAGATCTCTTTGGGCTGTGCTCAGATCTTTCCTAGGCCACCAGACCAACGAGCCGTACGTGATAATTGGTCGAATAACAGTAGTGTATAGCCAGTAGGTGACTTTGGGGCTAATCCCCCAATTTCTGCCAAGCATTCGCTTGCACTGCCACAGAGATATGCTGGCTTTTATAGTGATATATTTGGTGTATTTCGACCAATTAAGCTGTTTGTCCAAATAAATGCCTAGGTATTTGGTTTCGGTCGACAGGCTTAGGGTAGTACCAAAGAAGCGTGGTAGTTGTAGTGTCATTTGTTTCCTCTTTTTTGTAAAGAGAATCAGTTCAGTTTTTGTGGGGTTGACGGATAGCTGGTGTCTATCGCACCAGTCCTCTACTATTTTCAAGGCTTGGCGCATAAGGTTGCATAAGGTATTTTCGTGAGTGCCGTTTATTATTATGGTTATATCATCGGCATAGCCTACAGTAAAGTAGCCTTTGTCGTTTAGTGTTCTGATGAGGCTGTCTACAACCAGGTTCCACAGAAGCGGCGAGAGGACGCCCCCTTGCGGGCAGCCCTTCGCCACAATGGCCCTTGTGGTGTCGTTTACTTTTACCTGTACAGCTCTCAGTTTGAGCAAATTGGTGATCCACCCGCTCAGGGTCGGGTCGATGCTGTGTCTGTCGAGGGCCTTGCTGATGCTACCAAAAGTGGTTTTGTCAAAGGCGCCCTCGATATCGATGAAGACGGCTAGTGCTGAGCATTTGTGATCCACGGCGCATTCAATTTTGGATACTACGCTATGTAACGCAGATTCCGTTGACCTGCCTGTGGAGTACGCATGCTGTTGTTTGTGAAGTGGTTTTTCCTGGAGAGGTCCGTCACGAATGTATCTATCACAGAGTCTCTCGAGGGTTTTCAGTAAGAAAGATGTGAGGCTTATGGGCCTGTAGGCCTTGGGTTGCGTGTAGTCGGATTTGCCTGGTTTGGGTATGAAAATGACTTTCACTTCGCGCCAAGCTAGGGGTATGTGTCTGAGTGCTATGCAGGCCCGATAGGTCTCCACCAGGCATGGTGCTAGTAAATCAGCCCCCCATTGTAGAAGGGCTGGGAAGATGCCATCCAGCCCTGCAGATTTAAAGGGCTGGAAGTTGTTGATGGCCCACTTTATCCGGTCTTCTGTTACTATACCGTGTGCTCTAGACCAGTCTTGGTCTGTTGGGGCCCAGTCTGGTTCAGCTTCCCATACCTTGTCCTCTAGGAGTTCGCAGTCTGGGAAGTGAGTCTCTAAGAGGAGTTTACTGGTTTCGTGGTCAGTTAGTGTGTATGAGTTATCGGGTTTTTTCAGCGTGCCGAGGGTTCGGTCCTGATCAGTTGATAGGATTTTCCTTACCCTTGCGGCTTCGTTGTTGTTTTCGATGGATTCACAGAATTTCCGCCATGCTGTTCTTCTGGCAGTTCTGATTTGCTTTTTGTATGTATATTGGGTCTCTTTGTATAAATCCCAGTCGTCCGGGAGTCTAGTGTTTTTGGCTCTGTTAAATTGCTTACGTAATGCATCTCTGAGTTTACTAAGTTCAGCGTTCCACCATGGGTTCCTCTCACTGTTGGTTTTTGGCGCTCTTAGTTTGCAGCATGCATGGTATGCTTTGGTTAGGTATTCTGATAGTTTATTCACGGTGTATTCTAATTGTGCAGGGTCTCTTATGGTTACTTTTGATAAGTGCCTGTCTAGCAGGGAGGCTAGGAGGCGTTTATACCCGGGAATATTAGTGCGCCGCGGGTTTCGCCTTGGCACTGGGTTGCTTGTATTGGCAGCTAGTGTAAAACGAATCCTTCTGTGGTCTGAGCAGGAAGGCTCGTCGGATACATGCCAGTTTGTGATAAGATTTGTCGCATTTTCTGTTGCAAGGGTTAGATCTATGATTGTTTGTCCACGGGCTGTTACCCAAGTGGGTTCAGCGCCACGGTTAACAATGTTAAGGTTAGTAGAGAATAAATAGGTGGATAGTACCTCTCCTCTGGAGTTCGGTGCGTCGCTGCCCCAGAGTGGGTGGTGAGCGTTTGAGTCAGTGCAGATGATCAGGTCTAGTTTGGCTCGCTCGCAGTGTTGTACCAGGTCAGTTTGCGTCCTCACCCGGCATGTATACCGAGGCCAGTACAACGTCGGGAACGTCGCCTGCGGTCTGGAGTCTGACAGCTGTCAGGTCCCTGGAACAGAACTGAGTAAGTGATGTGGTAGGAATACCTTTGGGTATGTAGGCGCAGGTTCTTGGTTTGTCTGAGTTTTGTGTGCTGAGAATTAGCTTACCTCCGATGTTGCTGAGGCCGCATATTCTGTTGTTCCTGATCCATGGTTCTTGGATCAGTGCGATGGTTCGGGGTTTTACCTCCAGTGCCCTACGTAAGCTAGCCGTGGCAGTTTGGCTATGCTGGAGGTTGGTCTGTACGATGCTTAGGGGCGGTGAAGGCAGTGGGGTGGGGTTAGTCGGAGATTGATCCATTGGACAGTATCTCCGCTACCTCCATTCTGGCCTGGTCACTGTGTGGGTCACCCGGCGACGAGGATAGGAGCTGCTCGTTCCAGCCAGGTGTTTCGGGCGAAGTGGTGTTCTCGGCATCAGCCATAGCCGCACGGGCCATGACCTCTTCGAGATGGGCGATGTCTGAGTCGGTCGTCTGTGTCGGTGTCGGTGCTTTCGTCTTCGGTTCCGTACTGTCGGTCTTTGGGTCAGCGGGCTGGGTAGTGGGCCAGAAGCGTACGTATATCGACCCCAGAAGGTACGATATCCGTCGCTCCCGGGCCAATACCTTTTCGGCTTCATCTGGTGGCACCCCCAGGGTCAGAAAAGTCCCGCTGTTGTTGCCACCGACGGTAGTAGCCCTGTACAGCGACCACCGGGCAATGTCATACCAAGTGTTCTGACGGATCAGAACACTTTGGAGCCGGGCCACGTCACCTCCGTAGCGAGGGACGAAGAGCGAGGCTCGGACACGGGTGGGCACGTCAGACTGTCTCAGTACTGTTAGTGTGAGGTCGGTGTTAGGGAGTCGTATCTTGGGCGCATTCTGCGACAACCAAGTCAGGGCGTAGTCGTCTTCGCACCACATCTGCACGGTGCCTTCCGCTACCCGTGGGTAACCGCGGAAGGCAGGGAGTGGTGTCGTCGAGTCTGTGTCCATTAGGAGGTCTTCCAGGCCTGACTTTATGAGCTCTGCCTCTTCTCTTGTCAGGTCCCTGGATGGGGTAGGGAAGCAGATCGCCACGGCCAGCCGCGCAGGTATGTCCTTCGTGGCTCGCGCGTAAGTTCTCTGCTCCCCCTGAGCGGAATGGACCCTCACACGTTTGGCGTTGCCCTGAAGTGCGCTCGGTGAGGCTGTGTCGTCAGGGCGCTCCCTCTTCGCCGGCCCCGTCCCGCTTGGTCCAGGCTGCGGCTGTGAGGTGCCTGGCAAGGTGTTGTCCGCCGGCTGCGCCTGTGCGTGTGAGGCTCTAAGCCGCTTACCCCTGTGCTGTCTGGGTCGAGTTCTGTGGAGTGTCCGTGTATAGTCTGGGTTCTGGGGTCGACTAGCGGCCCTGGCAGACTCTGTTGCGTTCGGGGGCTTTTCGCGCCGGGTTTCCTCTTCGCGTACTTGTCCCTGCCCGCTTGGTTCCGCGTCCGGCCGCTATCCGCGCTGGGTTGCCCCTTCGCGTACTTGCGGCTGGTCGCGTGGTTCCGCGTCCGGCCACTTTGCGCTCCGGGTTTCCCCTTCGCGTACTCGTGGCTGGTCGCGTACTGCTTTTTCGGCGTCCAATCGCATTTCTCGCCGGCTAGTGCCTTCGCAGTCCTGCTTTTGGTCGCCTACTTTCTTCTCCCGGGTCATGATTTTTCCGCGCTTTTTCAGCAGTCGTACTTCATCAGCCGGGAGGGTGGTAGAGCTACCAGGCCCGTCATCCTTCCCCGTCGCCCTCTGTCTGTGTATGTCTGTGTCATAATCGGGGTTGGTGATGCTGTTCCGCACAATGCTCTGTTGCCAGAAGCTCGTGGGAGGCATACGCTGAGTTGTGGGTACTGGCGCGTTAGTCGCGGCCGGGTCTATGTGTTTAGGCGCGTTAGTCGTGGCCGGTGTCGTTTTGTTGGGCGCGTTAGTCGCTGCCTGAGTTGTGGGCGCTGAAGAGCGCGTTGACGTAGTGCAGTCCGTTGCCCCCCCCAGAATACGTTGGGGGCTGACCGCCGTGGCGGTGTGGGATTCCCCGGCTTGGCCGGAACCCACCTGGGTAGTAATTTTTTCTTCCTGCATTTTCATCATTTGGGGGGTGGGCTTTTTTTTGGAATCGAGGTTACCCTTCCTCTGGGATCGACGGGATATAGGGACGGGAAGGAAGGCATTTGGTATGAGGGTTTGGGTTTTTTGGGGATCACCTTAGGTCTGGGATTTGGCCTAAGGATTTCGGAAAGAGACAGGATGTGTGGATGAGGGAGGGATGGCTTGGTTATGATGCCGTTTTGCCGTTTCAAATATTTTTTGTAATCTTTTATATTATATTTCACCGAATTGCAATTTAAATACTCAGAAACCTGCGGATGAGCCGGCGTCGGAAAAAGATCTATTGTATTGCGACTCACCTCTTTCTTTTACCTCATGTACTTCTAACGTATTCAACAAAAACTTTTTTCGTGTATAATGAATTGTGTGTATTGCATCAAAACATTAATGGACTGTTACCCAAGGCTGATGTAATGACAGAACATTTAGATACGCTCGCAAGGAATGGGGTATATGTTGATATTTTATGCTTTACGGAACACAATATGAAGCAAGGTGACCTTGATCTTCTGAATATACCAAATTTTGTCTTAGCTGCAAGCTTCACTAGACTAAAGCGAAATGGTGGCTCCTGCATATTAATTAATAACCACATAAATTACAAAGAAATAGATTCCGTGAAAAAGCTAAACATTCCCAATGTGTTTGAATGCTGTGCAGTGGAATTAACTGACGATAACGTTATAATTTTATGTATTTACCGAGTCCCCAATCCAACTAAGATACATATTTTTTTTGATAATTTAACGAACGTATTGCAACAGTTTTGCTATAAAAGTAACCAAAAAATAATAATCTGCGGCGATTTCAATATTGATGTTCTTCAGAAAACCAAAAACTCTACACTGTTTAAGCAACTTTTGAAGGAATTTAATCTGAAACTAGAAATAAATGAACCGACGCGTCTTAGTAGTGGTACATGTCTAGATAATATTCTCCACAACATAAGAGGCTGCAAAAGTGAGATTGTGGAGCTAGGTGTGTCGGACCACTCTGCCCAACTTATGAAGTTCCCGGTACAACAAAAGTGGATTTTACCATATTATTATATATATAAACGGGATTATAGCAAGGAAAATATTAACCTTTTTAGGAAACATATCGCCAGTCTCAGTTTCTCCGAAGTTTATGAATCTGATGACGTAAACAAATGTTTTGATTATTTTTTTGAACTATTTAAATTAATATACGATCTCTGTTTCCCAGTTGTTAGACACAGAATATCTACAGTTACTAAACCAAAGTGGATTACACGTGGAGTAAAGCGTTGTAGTAGAACTAGACGATGTTTATTGTGGAAATATAGATTGACTCGAGACAGTGACTCAAAAATGGCATTCAAGACCTTTTCGAAAAGATATCAAAGCGTCATCAAACTAACACAGAAAGCACAGAATTCTTATTTTATTGGAACAAGCACTAACAAGTCGAAGGCAACTTGGAAAGTTATTAAATCTATAAAGCCTAACATTCCTAAAAGTAATATAAATGCGATTAATGTAAATGGTAAATACATAACAGAACCGAAAGAGATAGCACAACAATTTAATGACAATTTCGTATCCTCAGTGCAACCGAATGCTGACTATTCAAAGTCAAATGATTTTAAAACGCCAGGATCATATAAATCCATGTTTATGTCACCAACCATACCAAAAGACATAATTACAATAATAAATTCTCTCAAAAACACTAGCAGTACAGGCTATGATGATATTAACACCGCAGTAGTCAAATCAGTTGCTCTTATTATAGCACCCATATTAAGTGACATTATAAATATAAGTATTCAGAAAGGCATTTTTCCCGATAAGTTAAAGATTTCAATAATAAAGCCATTACACAAAAAGGATGACAAAACAAAAGTTACCAATTACAGGCCAGTGGCACTGATACCAATTTTTTCAAAAATTTTTGAGAAAGTTTTATATAACAGCATAAACAGCTATTTAGAAAAAAATCATATATTTTGCAAGGAACAAATGGGCTTTAGGAAAAATAGAACCATTAATATGGCTATATATAACTTTTTAGAAAAAATACATCATAACATGGATAACAAAAAACCAGTGATGGCGATGTTTATGGACATGACTAGGGCGTTTGACTTTGTAGACCATAACATGCTATTAAACTAAGCTCGAAAGATATGGTATCAGGGGTAACGTGCTTAATTTGATAAAATCTTATTTAGAGAATAGAAGCCAAATTACACAAATTAATAGAGTAAATATAAGGACCAAAACTGAGGTAGTTTTCACCTCTAGCTCAAGAATACTGTCATGTGGTGTGCCGCAGGGTTCTGTGTTAGGGCCCTTACTTTTTATTTGTTATATCAATGACTTTCCCCAAGTAGTCGAACATCAAATGTCACTATTTGCCGACGACAGCACTGTTATTTATGATACTGGCACCTTAACAGAAATAGAAGAGCATGTGAACAATAGCCTTACTCCTATTATAGACTGGTTAAATATTAATAACCTTAAAATAAATCTAACCAAAACTAAAGTTATGAATTTTAGAATTAGACACAAGGAGCAATCACAGTTCCAAATAAACTATAGAGGGAATAAAATACTTGAAGCTAGTGTTACAAAATTTCTTGGACTATATATTGACAATGACATGACATGGAGGACTCAAATTGAAAGTGTTTGTGGAAAACTTAGTAAATTTTCATATGCTCTTTATATGCTGGGTAAAATTGCTAATAAGACCGCCTTACTCGCAGCTTATCATGGTTATGTCGCCTCGGCTCTGCGGTATGGCCTCATATTCTGGGGAAATGCCCCAAAGATACAAGAAGTACTTATAGCACAGAAAAAATGTATCCGAGCGATTTGTAGAATAAAACAGAGGGAATCATGCAAGCCACATTTTCATAAGCTTAAAATATTAACTTTACCGTCACTCTATATTTATGAAGCCTGTATTTTTGTAAAACACAATATGAATTTGTATAGATTTGTAGAAAGTAAACGGCGCTCAAAAAAGTTGCAGGTGTTAGCAACAAAAACAAAATTTCACAGCAGCAGCTTTTATGCAATGGCTCAAAAACTATATAATAAGTTACCAGGACAAGTTATCTCAAGTAGTAACATAAACGAATTTAAAAGAAATCTATTCGCATTATTAAATAACAAGGTGTATTATTCTGTTGACGAATATTTAAATGACAATTTTTTATTATAAGACATGTTATGCTAAATCCAATCTGTTAATGATGTGACATCCTATATAATTTTGTAATTTTGAATATTGTATAATAGAATCTTTGATATTTTGTATGCCTTTTGGCGGGACACAGCTCGGATCTAATGTATTATAACACCTTCTGTATGTACCCTGTGTTCACGAAATAAATAAATTTGAATTTGATGAGTTGGGTTCATGGGAAAGAGGGTGCCTAGGTTACCCTGAGCCTGGGATTTGGCTTTCGGGAACTTCTCTTGTCCGGGATCTCTTGCAAGATGCTCCGGCCGTGGTATCGACCGTTTTAGTCGGTCCCACAGCCGGAGTTGGGCTATCCGCAACCTGCCCACCCGCTCGGTTGCAGGAGAAGAAGTGCCTGGCGAACTAGGTCGCCCCATCGCTCGCGCTGCTCTGTCTGTCCACATGAACATATTTCTCTCACCTGTCACTCTGTGCAGTCTTGCGTTGATCTTCTCACGTATTACTGTGTAGTGTTATTGTTGCTCTGTTGGATATTTTAACTTGACCCAACGCTATCGTTTATCGGACTTTCGTTTACGGTCCTATTAATAATATCCTGCTGTACATATTGGACGTGTTTGTTTTCGATTTGATTCTGATGCTCATGATGTCAAGGTGCCTGAATTGTAGTGTGGCCACTAATCGAATGCGAAGGCATATATTAACCACTCTAACACCGCATACAAGAGGTACCCACGTAGTAATTGCTTTCATATTTTACGAACTTCAGCTACTATTTTAAACACTTGAATTCCATAATCCAAAAGAGTGTAAGCACAATATAACAAAAACGTATTACTTTACTGAGTACAATATTGCATGTTTTTCAGCTTCATTTAGATGGATTGATTTGCAATGCATGTTATGTACTGTTAAACCAACGCTCGGAAGAAGGTACATGGCAGAGTACAGAGCTACCTAATGCTGTATATTGGTTGTGGGTGCTCCATTATGGGAAGGCATTACTCAGTGCGATACCACGCACTTGATAAAAATATTACATTAATCAAAATTATCTTCTCGTGGAATACCCACAATCAGGTAAATGTGTGCTGTTAAGCTTATATTTTTTGTCAACTACTTTGCCCTGACTGCTGTTAATTGTTATTGTATTGTTCCCATGATGAAGCAAATTCCTTGTAATTAATGAGTATGGGCGCAGTCTCACTTAGCATATACCTACAACTATTTGCGTGTGTGCATAGCGTGACCGTTCAATTTAAAATAGTATTGGAACGCTAACTCAGACAAACAGTCAGCCGTAAACTATACGCCGAGTGACATTACGCCCTAATAATTTCCAGTTTTTATTAATACTATTATACTAACCAAAATGTCAAACATTGTTACAGGATCGGAGGACAAATCAGGATGTTGGATGCGAAATAATCGACACTTCGTACTAAATATACACAGACGGGGAAAATGAACCTAGCTTGCCCGAACCACCTTCACTCCAACCACTTGCTAATCCTACGGTCACACATGAACTACCACCACCACCTCCACGATGTGATACTCCTGCTGAAGCACGAAGGATTGACCAAATGAATTTTCTGTCTAGTTACAAACGTGCTCCGAATACTTCTAGTCATTTTATGTTTAGGGAGTGTAATAATCAATCAGGACATTTAATTCGTACCCTTGTGAAGGTAATGTTGCTTAGAGAACGCAATAATTACGCAATAATTATTTATTTGCTAATAAGTGGCATTTATTACCTGAGGGCACAAATACCTCATCTTATTTTACTGTTCAGCAGTCAGAGGATTAATAATAATAATATTAAAATGTTTATTCATCCAAAAGTAATATACAGATTAGACATAGGGTGGTAGGTCATATACAGAAATTATTTGACAAAATCTATATAAACAAAAATTATAAACCCTGTCTCTTAAACTAGGAGACTTGTATCTTAAGAGACAGTGTTGGCCAAACAGTTCAATACGTAGTCTTTGAAAGAATGAGCGCGTATTGATCTACCAATACAAGTATATATTGACATTAACAATATTTAAATTTTAATGTGAAGCTGAGTTTGCAGTTTAATGGGTTCTGAGTAGTTAGTAAGGTGGATAGGCGTGTGTGTGTGCGTGTGTGTGTGTGTGAGGTTGTGAATAAGACGAAGTGTTCGATTCGATAGTGTATCAATGTGTTTCTCCAATCTTAACCCATTGTCAATATGCACACCTAGTTATTTCACACTATCAGTTCTCACGATGGTAGGGCATGAGCACAATACCAACTGATTCTGACATGAGTGGGCTGTTATCGCGAAGGTATTTGTGGGTTTGGTGTTACGGCGGATTGCAAAGGGTATATAATAAGTTTTATTAAGATTAAGTGTCAGCAAGTTTAGGTCCAGCCAGTTCATTATTGCAGACAGTGCTTATTCCGCCTTTCCATTCACATCATCCCAAGTACGCCCTTGGACTAGAATCGCTGTGTCATCGGCATAAGCATAAATCTTAGTTGATGGGATTGACATACTACAAAGGTCGTTTATGTAGATTAAGAGTAGTGTGGGACCCAGTATGCTTCCCTGGGGTATACCGTAAGACACAATCACTTCATCGCCATAACTAGAATCTATTTTAGCTCGCTGGCTGCGGTTACTCAGGTAATCTTTGAAGATCTCCAGTGCTATGCCTCGTACACCCAAATACTCTATCTTAGAAATAAGGATGGGAATAGAAACTGTGTCGAAGGCTTTCGACAGGTCTAGAAATATTCCTAGGCACTTTAATCGGTTATCTAGTGTTTTAGCAATAGATTGCGTTAAGTCCACAACAGCGTCTTCAGTGGAGACTCCTGAGCGGAAACCGTACTGATTATCTGCTATAGTTTTATACTTATTAAGAAAACTTCTTAGATTTTTGCAAAGAATCCTCTCAAGAATCTTTGAAAGCGTTGACAACACTGATATAGGTCTATAATTCTCGACACAGTTTTTCTTCCCTCCCTTATAGATTGGGTGCACTATGCCCTTCTTTAGAGAATCTGGAAATACTCCTGTCTCTATGCAAAGATTGCAGATATATGTTATCGGCGGTACCAAGATGTGCCGACATGTCTTAAGGAGCGACGCTGATATTCCATCCCAGCCCACGGCACAGTCATTACGTAACTGCATTATAATAGACTCTACATCACATTCGTCGACTTTTTGTATTACGAGTGAATTGACCGGTGACTTCAATGTGTTATTTTCACCAGCGCGTGGGATGTCACGGTTTAGTCGCTTTTTATTTGGGTCATTTAGTATTTTTGCTGCCATGTTTTTACCTATATTACTGAAGAAGGAACAGACATTGTTTAGGGAAGACTGAGGATTGTCATATATTTTCAGCAGTTCAACGGGGCTAGAGCATATTTTACCAGTATTAGTTATTTCCTTAATTGTTTTCCATAGTGCTTTTGAATTATTCTTTGACTTTTCTATTTCACGCTTCTCATATGTTCTCTTCAATTTCCGCAGTAGCGTATTACAAAAGTTTCGATATCGCGTGTAAGTTACGTGTAGTATTAGATTTCCTGGTGATTTTTTTGATTTTGTATGTAGTTTATCTCGATGCTTAATACATTTTAGGCGGCCTGGGGTTATCCACGGTTTAATGGTTCGTTGTTTTCTAGGTACGTTAATTTGTTTAGTATGTTTAGATATTATTGATGATAGTAATGTAATTAGTTTACTCATAGCTATATTGGCGTCTTCAATTTTGTAAATATCCGTAAAATCACAGTTATCTATTTCATCCTTAATGACGTCAAGATTAGCCCGAGATGTAGTATAACTCTTGTTTCGTGTCGGGTTTGTATTTGAAATTACAAGAACAATTGGTTTGTGGTCTGTTATGTGTGATTCTAGCACTAGGGTGGTGGCATTTAATTGTGTTTTTAACAAGATATGATCAAGGCAATTTGTGTCACCCACAGTTGTAATATTGGTAGAGATGGGTAGTTCAGAATAAATATTATTCAGACTAGTCAAAAAGCTGTCGAACTGATCTTTGGTGCTGTTCGATGGAGAGCGATATACCGCTATTATACTAACGCTTCGTCCTCGAGATTACAATATAATACACATGTAGTAACACATATGTGACACCACTCAGACACTGTAGTTGAGAGTTTTTTTTTTTTTTTTTTTACTGCGGGTATCTCTGTTTTCCTGATTACTTGGCTTGGAATCTCTCGTCATTCACATTTTAGTGTTCAACTGCTCAGCACGTTTAATATTTTATTTTACCGTACCGTAAAATCATGTCGAAAAGAAAAAGTGTTGCTGATTACGAACATCTAACGAAGAAATTACAAAAATATGAACGCAGATTACGGCGTCTATATCCGCCTTCGCAAGACTCAACGCCTCCGATTGCGAGTACTTCGTATGAACAAACAGGTTAGTAACAACGTGTTCCTAGCCCTACTGAGTATGAAAATAACGTATTTACGTTAAAAATTAAGTTTTGCACTCCGGACTACCTATGGGTTTTCCGACGCACAAACTTTATTACTACCGATACTCAGTAAAAAAGTGTTTTTTATTGCTAAACGTATTTACGTTTAAATAAGTCTTGCAATCCGGGCTGCCTGTGGACTGTCCCAACGCCAAGACTAATTATAAAAACATCCAATTAAGTTTCACGGTATCATATACTTACTCGTTAAACATTCGTTATCTTCGATTGTTGTTAACGATGCCATTGGGTCTTTATTGCTGTCCGGAAAACTTTCCGAACAAAAATTACCGTTAAACTATACAAGTAGATATTTATCTACTTTCCTTCTACCTGCGAACAAATTAAAAATATTCTTAAAAAGTACGGACCAGATTTACATAAAGAAATAACTAAACGCTTTCAGCACATCGCTACCGAAGGTTTGGACAAAGATTGTAGGAAACTATTATTAGGTAAATATTTGGTTCCATCAAATTGTCGTTGTATTGCTGCCCCAGCGTTGAACGCGGAGTTGAAAGCAGCAATACCCGAAGCCACAGCAAAGCGTGACAAGGCTATAGTGATCAAACAGGATCAAATCGCGAGTGCTATCTCCTGCTTGGGCCAGTTGATTACCAGTCAACTCATTTCAAAAAACAATGAGTTACTACCCAAACTAATGGACGCTGCGCGGATCCTCTGCGACATTCAACATTATGACACAGTTACCCGCAGAAACTTTATTTTATCTGCGCTAAAAAGGGACATGAAAGACGCTTTAAGTAGCACTAAGATTGATGAATTTTTATTTGGAGACAACCTGTCAGAAACGATAAAATCGGCTAAAGCAGTAACAAAATCGGGTACAGAACTGAAGCCCGATACTGTCAATAAAAACCTGCCAAAACGACCAAATAACCCAATGCCTCGGAGGTATTTAAACCAAAGAGCTCCTGCTCCAGCGCGCAGGCCGCTGGGAGCCGCCCCGAGGAGCCGCGAGCCTGCAGCGCCGCGGCCGCCGCCGCCGCCCGCCAGCTCATCGAGGAGGTTGCCGCCACAGCGCCAGCCGCAGCGCCGCTACTAGACCCAGTTAAGTATGCGGGTCGCTTGACGTACTTTTATAAACAATGGTCACTTATAACGAGTGATGAATCTATACTGTCGTGGATTGACGGATACAAACTCACATTTTCGTCTCAGGTAATCCAGAAGGTAGTACCTGCTGAGCAAAGTTATTCCACTTCTGAATTTACTCTTTTTTCCGAAGCTATTAATGGTCTATTAGATATAGGAGCCATATCGAAATGTGACTCGTGCCCAGGTCAATTCGTATCTAGCGTGTTCCTCACTCCTAAACCAAATGGAAAAATGAGGTTCATATTAAACCTTAAAAACTTAAATAAGTTCATTATTACACACCATTTTAAATTAGAGGATCTAAGGACCGCTATAAAACTTGTCACTAAGGACTGCTATATGACGACCTTAGACTTGAAAGATGCTTATTTTTCTATAAAAGTACATGAAAGTTCTCGGAAATATCTTAGATTCTCTTTTAATAGCCAATTGTTCGAATTTAATGCATTACCATTCGGGCTGAATACAGCTCCGTATTTGTTTACAAAAATAATGAAACCGGTTGTAAAATTATTGCGATCGGCGGGTTTTTTATCTACCCTATATTTAGATGATTGGTTATTATTAGCAGACACCTGCGATAATTGCATAACAAATGTTACAATCACGAAGAAACTTCTTTGTTCCTTAGGTTTTATTATTAATGATGAGAAAAGCAGTCTGTATCCTTCTAATAAGTGTAAATTCCTAGGAGTAATTATAAACTCGGCCAAATTAGAAATTAGTTTACCCACAGACAAAAAAGCGCGTTTTAAAAACGAGATCAGTAAATTTATTAACATAAAAAGTTGCAAAATTAGAACCTTTGCACAATTAGTAGGCATTTTAGTGTCAGCCTGCCCAGCTGTAGAATACGGCTGGGTACACACTAAACAATTCGAGCGCTGTAAATTTTTAAATCTTAACGGTGATGAAGATTATAACAAGTTAATGATTCTCCCTGATTCAATAATGCCTGACTTTCATTGGTGGTTAAAGGTTATCGATAATTCGAAGCACCGTATTAGACACGACAACTATAGCATCGAAATATTTTCTGACGCCTCAACAACGGGATGGGGCGCCTCCTGTGATGGTGAAAACGCAAGTGGTCAGTGGTCGAATGGCGAACGTGAAAAGCACATAAATTATTTAGAGCTATTAGCCTCTTTCATCGCTCTAAAACTTTTTGCTAAGGATTTATATGACTGTCAAGTACTACTTCGTATAGACAATTCGACTGCTATAGCATACATCAATCGCATGGGCGGAGTTCAATTTCCCCACTTAACTGGTATGTCAAGGGAGATCTGGAAGTGGTGCGAAGAACGCAAACTTTACATATTTGCCTCATATATACGATCTTGTGATAACACCATCGCAGACGCCGAGTCACGTCGTAATCACCCAGACATAGAATGGGAGTTATCAGAGGGGGCCTTCAATACCCTTAGGTGTAGGTTTGGGCAACCCGATATAGATTTGTTTGCTAGCCGTATCAACAAAAAATGTGTGAAGTACGTTTCCTGGCATAAAGATCCGGATGCCTATGCTATTAACTCTTTTACAATCGATTGGGGTTTATCTTATTTCTATGCCTTTCCCCCCTTCTCAGTTATTTTGAAAAGTCTTAGGAAAATTATTAACGATAACGCTCAGGGGATTTTTATTGCTCCTCTATGGCCCACGCAACCGTGGTATCCTTTGTATAGGTCTCTGCTTATATCAGACCCAACTATATTCACCCCTAATGAAAACGTTTTGATATCTCATTCCAGCAACCGTCAAGTGCACTCGACGCTTACCCTGGTTGCCGGGGTGCTATCCGGGAGGCGTTTTCACGACGATGCGTTCCGCCTTCATCGATAAACATCATGATGGCTTCTTTATCTAATAACTCTATGAAACAATATGACGTATGTCTAAAAAAATGGTGGGCCTTCTGCAAAGAATCAGGTGTTAATAAATACGAGGCCTCGGTTCCATCAGTAATTTATTTTCTCACGCAAATTTTTAATAATGGGAGTCAATATGGAACTTTAAATTCATATCGATCAGCTTTATCTCTGATTTTGGGCCAAAATATGTCTAAAGACGATCGAATTCTTAGATTTTTTAAAGGTGTTTTTCGCCTACGGCCACCTAGGCCGAAGTATAATGTAGCGTGGGATACTAATTGTGTGCTAAATTTCTTACGCACTAAATACCCTAATGACCAACTGTCACTCGATAAAATTTCAAAAAAATGTATAACATTACTGGCCCTTACCACGGCTCATAGGGTTCAAACATTGTCTAAAATTAGTATAGAAAATATCAATATAATGCCATCCAAAATTATTATAAAAATTCCTGATTTGATAAAAACTTCTCGAGTGGGGTCTAACCAACCCCTATTAACTCTGCCCTTCTTTAATGAGAGTGTAGAAATATGCCCCGCCAACACATTACTTTTTTACATAAATAAAACTAAGGATCTCCGCAAATCTGGCATCCTTTTTATAAATCCAAAAAAAAACCGCACAGCTCTGTAAGTACGCAAACACTTAGCCGCTGGATTAAGTGCACATTAGGCGATAGTGGTTTAGATGTGTCTATGTTCTCGGCGCATAGCACGCGTTACGCGGCTACATCGCGGGCGCATGCCCTTGGGGTTCATATTGATGAAATTCGCAGGACTGCCGGCTGGAGCGGTAGTTCTGAAACGTTTGCTAGATTTTATAATCGCACCATCACTGATCCTGATGAAAGTTCTCTAGCTAGATCAATAATCAATCAATAAGAAATAGAATAATCCTCCTTTTTCAATAATTGTCGTTGTTGCAACTTATTAATTAATAATAAATTGTACTCATGCACAAAATTAGAATTAATTTATTTTTGTGATTATTTATGAAACATGAATTATTGAAATATTTATAGTCTAATATTTGATTCATTTTTGTTGCTTGCGATTTTTGTTTCAGAATAAATCATTCTAAAATTAACATGGTGCGTTCATAATATTTCCAGAAATAACTCTCAAAATCTACATGTGTATTATATTGTAATCTCGAGGACGAAGCGTTAGTATAATTAGTGATTAAACGAACTTACCTGTAAGCGAAGTTCGATCATAATTATACGAAACGCTTCGTCCGAAGAGATTAGCTCCCTCCCTCCCACGCTACCGCTACGCCCTTACTTTATTTTCAGAAAATATTAAGCAACGCTTATTCCTCTAAACTAAATGACGAGAGATTCCAAGCCAAGTAATCAGGAAAACAGAGATACCCGCAGTAAAAAAAAAAAAAAAAAACTCTCAACTACAGTGTCTGAGTGGTGTCACATATGTGTTACTACATGTGTATTATATTGTAATCTCTTCGGACGAAGCGTTTCGTATAATTATGATCGAACTTCGCTTACAGGTAAGTTCGTTTAATCACTAAGTATCGTGAGCTTATTTTCAATTTGACATACTAGACAATTCGCATAACTTAAGTTTGGTTCCCAGACCGTGACGTTTAACCCAATTTTAGTGTGTGCTATTACCCCATCATTTTGATTTGTTATGTTTTTTGTGGAGTGCGGCTGGTATTCATTAAATACTGGAAGGTTATTCACCTTACTCAGCCAGCACTCAGTCAAAATAATAATGTCAAAGTCAAGGTTAATTAAGCATAACAATGCTTGAAGACTATCGAAATTTTTATTAACACTACGTATATTTATGTGCAATAATTTTATGCTTCTGTCAGATGAATTTTAGTAATTAATGCATTCGTGCGGGTCACAAGAGAAAGAGCTTCCGAGATTATGGTTGTCAAGGTCATGATTTATACTATTAACATTAGCCATTTGAAATGATAACTAGCACCGAAAGAGGAGGTAGTGGTTTTGATAGTATTGGTAATTGGTAATCGAGAAAAACATCACTTTTCTGTAAATATAATGTAGTGGTGAAAGTAAGTGTGTTTGTGTGAATTTTATAATTTTTTTGTGTGTGAATTGTGTTTTTTACTGTTTAGAAAATGTTTTTTAGCGTATAATATAAAAAGATGTGAAGCTTAGATAGAAAATGTACAAGGTTTATGAAATGAGATATAAGTAAAAAGAAAAATCTAAGTGACGATTTTGGGGATTAGTTTATGTAGTCACATATTCTTCGCGACGAGATCTTGAAGACATTTCTCCGAGTTTATAAGCAACTGTTTGTCGCCCGTTTGCTTGCGAAGGAGGTTGTTTCCATTGCTTACCCAGCTAAACGTATAGCTGTTTTTCTTCGCGAATTCTCTCGCCAGGTAGAACAGCCTCTTAGAGCTCGGAGGCAACTGTTCCGCCACATAAACCGCCTGCCGCTTTCCTGATAAGCCGATCAATTCAGTGTTTAATTTATTTTCCTTCGATTCCTTGTTATAGGAACGGATTGCGGACAATATGTTTTGTTTTGTACGCACTGTAGCGAATTCAGCAATGATTGGACGCGTGGTAGGGGGCTGCTATGACCGTCGTGGATTTCCCAGGCAGGCGATAGATGTCACGGAGTTCGGCTTCGGGTATAGGCACTCCAACTATTTTACCTATGTTGCAGACTGTTTTTATTAGGGCGGTTGTACTGTCACTATCTATTTCTTGGATGTTTCTTATTTCGATCCCCGACGACAGTGACTTGTACTGGAGATCAGTAATCTTCTTCTCAAGGTTTTCTATATAGCCTCGTTGTTCTTGACGCTCTTTCTTGAGCTTGTCTACTTCTTTCTTTAAGGCTTCGAATTTAAGGTTCATGAAGGTCATTGCTCGCTCAATCTCTGCATTCGTTTTAGATATTTCAGCATTAGACTCCTGAATTTTTATGTTTTGGGCCTTAATCTCACTTATGTCAGTAACTAATTTCGACATTAACGCGGTTTGGTCTTCTAAAATCTTAGTGATACGGGTGTCCTGATCTCTTTTCCAAGTATCAAATATGTCCTGTATATCCTGGTGGCCTCGAGGTGAGTGTTCATGTCTTGGACGTTTGTTTCTACTTGTAACAAAGTCGTTTATCTCAAACGCCGAGTTGATGTCAGGTTCGGACTGAGTTTGAGTCAGATGAATACTTTGCTGTCTTGGAGGGGTTCGCTGGACACCAGCCATTTTAAAAAGTTATAAAAGTAGTAGTTTACTTATTTGCAACTGTATCCAACGTTGTTTATATTCCGGTTTGAACAGCGGTTCTGTTTTTGTCCAAACGTCCGAACACGGAGAACTTCGTGGTTCGTAGGCGTTCGGCGCGGTGGCGTAGCCGATACAAGAATCGTAGACGCTCCGTAGCACGTCGTAGCACAAGCGTATGACGTCGCCGTACGTAGCACACAGTTATTTCGTGCGTAGCAGCTACTTGCACCTTCCACCACCACACCGGCGCGAGATTAATCCCGGCAAATCACTATCACTTTAGAATGGTCGGATTATGAGAATTAATTTTATCCCTTTCTAGGACTGCCCAGTGGGAGGTACAACCAGGTAAGAACTCCTGATGAGTAACAAGGAATTAAAATTTACTAAATTCGACCAATCACACAATTTAGAGTCACAAAATCTGCGGAGAACCAACACACGTCCACTCGTGTACGCGTCAGCGACCAAAAAGGATTTATTCTGATTTCTAAAAAGAGATCCAGTGACTGTTGATTTTAATCATCAATCATATGGATGAAATGTTTTTCTTAAAATGTCTGTAAAACAAGTGTAAGTAGATACATTTTATAAGCAAATGTGTATCCTACCTGCTTAATTAGATTCCTAATTTAATAAAAATTCAAGTGCTATTTTAGTGTTGTATTGCCTATATTTTTATTAACCAACTGTATATTTTTTCCAAAGTCGCTGTATCCATAAATATCTAGACTACAAGCTCTCCGCTAGCGCGGCCTGCCTATAACGATGTTTTTAAACTAGTACAAGATGAAATTGACAACTTACGCCACCTCGAAATAGGAGGTTCAGTAACTGTTACATCATCATTATAAATTGACATTTCTCAAATCAAAGTATTATATATTTGAAATTCACTGATATCGGTGTGAATGAACACACACTACGACAATGTCGTCAATGGATATCATCCATTGATGATATTGTATTGTATCGTCTATAAAACTCGGAATTGTTGATCTTACTTTTTTTTAAGTCCCATTTTTTGTATATCTCGCTTCTTCTCTAATCACAAATCTTAAACTATTCATAAAACATACCTGTAAGCTTTAATATGACGTACTGTATGCCAAAGTACATGAATATTTTTGTGTGGGCACAGCTCAAATGATATTTCGGCCGTGTTCTTTGTACATAGGTGTTTGCATAAAGTTAGTTCTCCATGTTCTGCCGTCACATGGGCATGCAAGTCATAATCATTGTATAATTTTTTTAAACATTAGAAATATCATTAAAATCCCATTTTCATATGTCAAATCATTTAAATCACAATAAATAGGAAATGTCTTAGTATTACATAAAAAAAATGTCACAAGCTATTAACTATGTCAACGCATACAGTACGAGTACAAGCATGTCAATTTAAATAAGTATAAAGTTTTTTTTTCCAAAATGTCAATAATGAACAATTACATTTTAATTTTAATTATTATTTCCTATGAGTACCAGGTAGTCAGTCATAAAGTTAATAAAAATTGCAACATGCATCTACTTAGGTCCCACAGTTTTTTTTCCGAAAGGAACTCCGAGATGTTATAATATGATATACTTAAATATGCGTCAGTTTTGTAAATGTCATTTAAACAAACTGTCATTTAAAATGTTGATTGATTCTGGTATACGATCGTTTATAACTGGTGCTATGCAGAAAACACTTTTATGCATCAGAGCTGTCTTGGACATAACATATTGACGTGTCGTCGACTCCTTATATTTGAGTCCGATAGCTTGGGAAACAGGTGGTTTTCACAAATACCGCAACCTCAAATATGTACCGGGAGGGCAGTGTCAGTATTTTATACTCGATAAAAATGGTTTACAAGTGTCTGTGCATTTCAGACCGAACATTACCCTAATACACTTTTTTTGGGATTTAAATATAAGTTCCTTATTGGCTGAATTCCCCCAAAACATAACGCCATATCTTCGTCTTTAACGAATAGCAATCCTTGTTTCTTCTTCTTCGTATCGAAGCAGGTTCTACAAAAAAACAAAAGCTCAGGCTTTGGTGAAAAAGAACCAGTGACACGTTTGAATGTACTGCTTTCTACATCATTAAACAAATAAAACATACAATACGCAGTAAAAAATGTCATCACAATTTTTTACGTGATAGGATTTGTCCGTGCGACTTTTTAACCGCCAGTTTATCCGGCTCTAAATTACATGCATGAATAAAAAATCATGTTTATATTGCACAAGCTGGTAAAACCAATAACACCTTTTTCAATTGATATGGTTCGCCTAAAATAGAAATATGCTATGTTTTTTTTTAAAATATTATGAAACATATGTTTTGTAAACTTTTACAAGCCGTGCGGCTGATGGGATTTCCACACAAAAATTGCGAACTTCCACACAAACCTTTCAACCCCATTGGGGGAAAATCCTCCCTTACGTTATTACGTACTAACAATATTGCATGCTTCTATAACTCAGTCGTTTGTTCGTTCGTTTGTCTGTGCGTTATAATTCAATGGATTCATTCATGAAAGATTTTTATTAAGTAGACTTGCTGTTGCCAGCGACATCATCTGCGATCCAGGATGAAAAGTAGCCGACGTGCTTATGACCTGGAATGATTTATTTGTGAGCCAAACTTCATCCAAATCCACCACAGAAAGTTGTACTCTACTGAAATGCCGGTTAAGTTATTCTCGTAAAGTCACCGGTTAAAAGCCTCCTCCCTAGAATTCAATGGAAATTTCAATTGTTCGATATCCTACACCACGTCGTCTATACCATCCTGGATACCTTCCCAATAGATATTTAACGCATACTAGACCAAACGATTACAATCATGACAAATGAAAGTCATTCGCAAACTAATGATGAAAATAATAATGCGCTCAGAGATACTGAGCAACCTTATCGTCTCGACTCCGGTACAAACCGCGGTACAAGCGTCAACCATTGATCTACCGCGGTCCAATCATGGTGTTGAAGAAGAAGATGATAGGGTTACCACAGTAAGTAGCCAATGCAACGACCGATTGAGGAGCGCACTGGAGGATGCGTTTCGCGAGTATAGATCCACTCCAACCGAACTTAGACCGCGATTACCACGCCTACCTATGCACAAAAAAAATAGGGCGCTGGTGTGTGCCCTGGACTCGCAACTTAAGAATGTGTTCGAGAGCAGCGAGGATCTCGTTGATACACACTCGATCCTGTATTGCGCGGCTGTTGCGGCATGTCGTTTAGCTAACGTCAAATTTCCAAACTGTGACGGAGCTGCTCGACCAAAACCATCCGTACCAGCCTGGCAATACAGGATCGAGCGTCGTATCGATGAAGCCAGGGTACTCATAGGCAAACTATACTGTTTCAGGGAGGGCAATATAAGACCACGAGTGATGCGCTTTGTGAGGCGGGCATTTTCGGGGACTGAAATAAGCCCTCGAGAATACATGTGACGTGTCACAGAGCGCATCCACTTCCTGAAGCAGAAAGTTTGTGCATGGGCGAGCCGTATTCGGCGGTATAAGCGGCGGGTTGATCGATACACGCAGAACCGCATGTTCCAGAGCGATGAAAGGTCGGTATATAGAGCTTGGGAGCGACCTGAACAAAATTTGACCGACGTGTGCCGCCCAGATGATGCCGCCACAAGTGCATTCTGGCGCAGCATCTGGTCAGTACCCGTCTGTCACATTGAGGCTGACTGGATGCAGGATGTCGAGCGAGTGTGTGAAACTATACCAGAAATGGAAACCGTCCTAATTACGCCATCAGACGTTGCCAGAGCAGTCCGTCCGTTACCGAACTGGAAATCACCAGGGCCGGATGGATTGCACAACTTTTGGTTGAAATGGCTAATTAGTTCGCACACTAGCCTGGCATCTCAGTTCCAGTCAGCCTTAGAGTCTGGGTCGCTACCGCAGTTTCTATCAACAGGCGTTACCCACCTGCTCCATAAGTCAGGTAGTCCCACGGAACCCAAGAATCATAGACCGATCACGTGTTTGTCGACGATCTATAAACTTCTTACATCCATTTTGAGAGCGAAAATTAATACACACATTGACAGTAACTCGATTATGTCTGCCTCTCAAAATGGATGTAGGAACGGGTCCCGAGGTACTAAGGAGCTACTCCTCATCGACATGGCCATTAGCCAACTGGTTCGTCGCTCCCGCAAGGATCTGTCGACATGCTGGATAGATAAGAAGGCTGATAAGAAGGCCTACGACTCGGTCCCACATACATGGCTTGTGAGGGTGCTGGAGTTGTACAAGATAGATGCAACTCTACGCACCTTCCTTAGTTCCTGTATGGGGCAATGGAGGACGGTCCTTCGCTATCCGGGGTGTCAACAGATCCAGGGGAATGACGAGCCCGTCTGGATTAAACGGGGAATATTTCAGGGCGACAGTTTGAGTCCACTTTGGTTCTGCTTGGCTCTGAATCCTCTAAGCACACTGCTGGAGGATTCAGGTCTAGGCTATCGGTTGAAGAGAGGTGGTGAGGTCATATCTCACCTTCTGTTCATGGATGACTTGAAAATCTTCGCCCCCAACAAATTGCAACTGATGGAGCTACTGAAGGTTACTGAAACATTCAGTAGCGCCATCAGGATGGAATTTGGTGCGGACAAATGTGCAATCATGCATGTTAAGAGAGGTGAGATTATGGAATCCGAAGGTATTCAACTTTCGGATTCCATACACCTTAGATCCCTCTCTTCATCCGAAAGCTACAAGTATTTGGGTATGTTGGAAGCGTTAGGCATCAACGTTATTAACATGAAGCAATCGTTGAAGGAGCGCTCCTTTGGCCGCCTGAGGAAGGTATTAATTAGTCTTCTTTCGGGCGGAAACAAGGTGCGCGCCTTCAACGGTTGGATCATGCCGATTTTGATGTACTCTTTCGGCATACTCAAATGGACCCAAACCGAACTTGACGCCCTGGATAGGCGGGTCCGTACACTTCTGACGGCAAACCGGATGCATCACCCACGATCATCGGTGATGAGACTGTACATCCCGCGAAAGTGCGGGGGTCGAGGCTTTTTAAATGCGAAAACCCTCCACAACCGCGAGGTGTGGAGTCTCAGGAAATATTTTTTAAAAGCCGAAGTGGGTATGCACAGGCATAACCAAGTAGCCAGGATTATTCACCAGCAACTTGCTTTGCAATACAAACTTGTGGATTCTGAGGTACCGTATTACAAGTATGTGCCCGACCCAGTTCTCGAAAATGACCTTGTCACGTTGTACTGGGATCGGTCTATCATTACTGACAGGACTATTATCGCTAATAAGCCTGACATAGTAGTGATAGATCGATTAGCGCGCCGCACAATCATTATCGATGTTACCATTCCACATGATGAGAACCTCGTGAAAACTGAGAAAGAGAAACAAATTAAATATCTCGACTTAGCACACGAGGTTGTTGACATGTGGAATGTGAGCTCGGCTGTCATTGTGCCGATTGTCGTATCGGCCAATGGCCTGATGGCAAAAAGCCTCGACCAACATCTCTCGAGGCTTTCGTTAGGCGGTTGGATCAAGGGCCTGATTCAGAAGGCAGTACTCCTCGATACGGCTCGCATTGTGAGGAGGTTCCTGTCTCTGGAGCCCTAACCACCAGTAGCTTGGACCCTGCTCCCGCTACCGGTGGACCACTATTTTTTATATTTTTAAATGTTTTTTTTTAAAGTTGTTTTATAAAAATATTAAAAAATGTATTAGAATAAGGATAAGAATAAATAAACGACATAATAATAACTACACAGATGCCTTCATTATAAATTTAAGAAAACTTGAATGTGTCCTGTATATCTGTTCAAATGTAATAAGGTCTGTGTCAATAAATATTATATTATTATTAATGAGAAGTAATTACTCCGTCCATACTGAGCTAACGTACACTTAATAATCATTCGTTTCGTTCCTAAAAGTCAATTAGGCTATCGTTGATAACGAATTAGGGTCAGATCATATTTTGATTGGTAAATATTAGAATGTCATAATACAGGGTGTAAAATACCCTTCACATAGTTGTCAACTACTACGCATTCTGAACATCAAACTTAGTAAAATTGCAAAAAAAAGAATTGCGGGGAAACGACTTATATTTTCGGTGTGAAAAATTGCTGTTTACGGTAGTGCGCAACGCAACGCACACATAAGCTAATGGGTGCATGCAACTGTACAGGGGTTGTTGGGGTTTTTAAAGTTGTGTATAACATTAAATACTTGTTTTCGTAAAAAAACGTCAGTAAAAGTGGCCTTCAATATCTCCATAACCAGAAGGTTCCTAGGTATGGTCATTATAACAATGACACTATACCCCAATTACAAATATACCCCAAAACCTACATTTAAATGTTCAAACAACAATTGTGTACTCAACAACATCAAAAAAAGTCCAGGATCCTAATTAACCTATCTCTTAAGATATATCTCTAGATGCTTACAGACGTCATCAAAGCTTAGTGCATACTATTCGTAAGACTCGGACTTAACTAAAGCCTCCTTCAGACTTCATAGAGTCTTAATTAAGTCCGTCCGTGCATTATTAAAGCAGAGGTTGTATGTACAGGGGTAGGGGTACATATTGGACTTTTTAACATAAAAATAATTATATAAGCATTAAGGATATTGACGTTAATAAAGACATCTCCTTGAGAAGAAGTTTGTCTGGATATTACTTCCATCATTCCTATTTATTGTTTTACTGCATCTCTGAAGGTTTTGTACCGTAAATTCCTCTGCACAGGAAGCAAGTTGATGTGCGTTTCTTCCTTACATCCCATTTTATGACGTACAACGTCAATAAGGGGTTAAATAACCGTTAACACCCACTTTAAAACTCACGTTTACAACCAAAATAAACATTTAAGGGTGCAGTCGTAAATATGAGGTATTAAACAAAAAGCGATTGTGACACAGAATGTCGTAATATAGAGGTTGGTATTCTGTGTTAGAACTCTTCGTTTTCTGAGTGCGATTATGTCTTGTAATGACATCATAAATCGGTGGTGTTTTTTCTAAAACGGCTCTTTAGGTAATAATCGACTTTACTTTCAGTCTCTTCAATAAGTCATTTACATGAGAGTTTTTTCAACTAGACACGTAATTTAAGATAAAGTTTGAATATTATTGAGATTGTGACACAGAATGTCGTAATATAGAGGTTGGTATTCTGTGTTAGAACTCTTCGTTTTCTGAGTGCGATTATGTCTTGTAATGACATCATAAATCGGTGGTGTTTTTTCTAAAACGGCTCTTTAGGTAATAATCGACTTTATTTTCAGGTCTTAGGTCTCTTCAATAAGTCATTTACATGAGAGTTTTTTCAACTAGACACGTAATTTAAGATAAAGTTTGAATATTATTGAGTACGAATATCTAACGAATGTAGTTATTTTTTTATTCTATCTAATTTAACATTTTCTGCATACAATTATAAGGATGCATATTATGTATTTTATGTTCAAACACAATGTGAACTATTTTATGCATATATATATGAAAAATTAATTATCTTGAGTTGTTTACCCTAGCGTTCACCAAGGCTTTACCGTAGCAAACGGTACCGGTATCGCGTTGTTGCCGACGTTGTTGGTAACGCGTAAAAACGGAGCTGGAATGCCACGCGGATTCGTAGCAGCGTAGCACTCAACTATAATTGGTTACACGTAAAAGCTCAGCAGTGTCTTATGCTGTACTTTTCAACTAACTTTGTTAAACACAAGTACTTACCTACAGAGATACTTTTTCTTCAAAAACATTTAACCCGTCAATAGAAGATCTTCAATTTCTTTAACGTGTTCAATAGTCAAACGTAAGCTATTCCACACAAAACCGTTTCCATAAATCATAATAATAAACCCGCACCTTTCAGAACTTCATACAAACACAGTTTATCATCATTCCGGTCGCGAACAACTGAATAAGTGATAACTAAAATAAAACATCTGAACCCATCGAGTGCCCGGCTTTCGGCTCTTGGCTTTCGGCCTTCGGCCTGAATTATTGAACGCCTGTTAGACTATGAATTATGCATCTAGTCTAGTTCTCCGAACACTAACTGAATGTAATCATGCTTCATTGCATTTTCGATGGGGGACGGGTTGGTAATTTTAACAGTGTGTCTACATTGGGTAACGTGTATTCGTATTTTATGTAAATTTAGGCTTATTTACCACTTTAAAGGGTATTTTATGTGGGTAAAATTAATGTTGGATCAGTGTAGCATGTTCTAAGTGCTGTGTTAATTTTTTTGCCCTGAGACTCATTGGAACTCTTCTGTAAAACTTGCGAAAGTTATCAGGTTAAGATTAATGAGAGGAGATTAGTTCAGTAGGGCTATTCTGTAATCATCTCACCGTAAAAACTTTAGTGAAGAGAGCGAGGAGTGAGCTGTCAGTGCCACTGATGATAGGGCTTGACCAAGCCGGGATGTTATTGACAGCTCACGCCATTTAAGTCTTTACGGTGAGATTTTTGCAAAATGAGCATGCTGGTGATGTCGTTTCAAACGGCGAGACAAAGAAGAAAAACTCATCAAACTGTTTTTGCTGACAGTCAGACCTGTCTTGTTGAAAGTGGCTTTCACCGCCTATGGTCACTTACGACCAAAGTGTTTAGCCGGGTGTAGATGTAGAGCTTTGCCGCAAACTATGTTTCGCCTCTCTCCTCCCCCTGTCCTCTTGTTATGCCCTCTGTGTCCCAAAAATGCAGCCATAGTTATCAAAGAAAAAAACATAATTATTAAACCTAATTAGTACGTGCCTGTACGTTTACCTGCTGCAGGTTAACCCTTTAATTCGGTATCCACTGCAAAGCATCTTGGTGGTTGAAACAGTACGTTATATCTTTCCCAACTGCAGTCCAACAAAAAACTGTTTAATGAATCACAAACGATTAATCCTTTCATATATAAAACTGAATAATTCATACACTCCTCCATATTATAATGTTGTCAGCTCAACGGAATCGGCTCTGAGTCACGCTTGCATTGATTGAAACAAATAATTGGTGTCGACGGAAAGCTCTTAATCTGGCAAACTTTGCAATCCACACGTAGAAAGGAAGGCTGTTTAACCTTGCAAGAACTATTATTATTATATTGGTGTTAAAATATATTAATTGAATTGTAAAAAGTTGTGAAAGTTTAAATTAAGTTTAAAAAATCTTTTAAGTGTTTCAATTATTATTTGGTTGTCAAAAAATATTGAGATGTTGTATCTCGGCGAGTTGACTGTTTCAATCGACAACCCTCTTCATAAAGAGTAATGAGTAACATTGGCAATACGCTCACCTCCTATTACACGGCACTTACTACCTGTCTAGTTAAATGTGAGTGTTAATTTACATTACTCATGCCTAATTGCTTCCACTAATGCCCGCGCGAACCCGTATGGAACCAGCTATTCGCCAATACTGAGGGTAAAATCCGTTTTTTTTTTAAATGTGGGTGTACCTACTATATTTAAGCCTCTGTCTTATAATTCGGGGAAACAATGCGTGATACACACGCATACACACGCACGAACGCACACATATATAGTACGCACATACACACACCAACAGACTAATGATGTTATGAAGTAAATCGTATTATTAGCCCATAAAACTTTTAATTTTTACTTTAATTACAACTAAGGGTGGATTTTACGAATGAAACTGAACGCAATCAGCACTTCAATACTCAGTTCAAGACCTGTCGTTGTCAATATTCCATAACCATTTTTGGCACTGATGGCTTTTCAACGCATTTTAGATGTGCTGCAAGCGTTCAGTCTCATTGGTGAAATCGGCACTAAATTGACGATCGAAGGAGAAATCGTTATAATTACTGTGTAGAAGAAAGGATGAGGATTCGAAAAGCTTACCGCAGACTCCTGTACACTGCCTCGCGTGTGATGGCTCAGCGGCGCGTCCAGATGTCTTGAACCCTGAACACTTCACTACACATGTATTCCATAGGCGCTCTGTTCGTATAATTGTTCGTATCTTGAGGGGGTGGTTATCACGAATACACAGAAGGACCTTTTTATTTTAGAAAATGTTTATAGTGCGCTGTGCTCGCACGTTTTTCGAGTTAAGAACAGTTAGTGTCGCGAAAAACCACACACAGAAGCATGGCGCTACTGTGCTTAATTACTCGAAGTGGGGTGAAAACAAACTATTCTAAAAATCCCTAAGATTTAATGCAGTAGGTAAAACCCACCATAGAGAGAACGGTACATAAAATTTACTTTAATACTAGGTATTGTATTGGGTTTATAAAATGATAGGTTCTAAAGAATGAGAATGAGTTCTACAAAAAACGTGGACCCTTCTGAGTTATTCTTACCTAAACATTGGCCGCACTCTTCAACATTTTGTCGAGTTTACCAACAAAGTTAAAATTCAAACACTTAACCAGACGTTTATCTGTAACGTAAAAGTCGAACCACCTAAGTTTGGCGTCGCAGATTTCCCCAGGGAATAAGTTGTTAATGTCTGAGACCAAACTAATCTTCGAAACCTTATTATATTTTAAGTTAATTAGGGTCACGGCTAACTTATTATATTGAGGTCCTTTGGAATATTGCTCATGGCTCAGCAAACAGTATTGATAATTATAATGTCTCTTTGAAGAAAAAAATGTCGATAAAAAGTCTCTCCAGCTAGAAAAAAAACAACAAAATTTCTAAAGATTGAAACAACTATAAGCCTTTTAATTAATTTCTAAGTTCAGTGAGCCTCTTGGCAAAGGCCTCCTCTTGGCAAAGGCCTTCTACTGAATCATTTACAACAATTAGGCAAAGGCATTTTGTCTTTTCCGAATCCGTTATAGCTGGAACTGGCGCTAGGTAAGTACCTAATAGGAATCTCGGACTTTCCTAATTAGGTCCTAACGACGACCGTAGTGGCTATCCTTATTAGGTGGTAGCATCTACGAACTTCGCTGGCTTGCTAAGCCATTTCGTTCAGCTCATAATATGCCATCACGAAAGGATAAGATGTCTGCCTCAGCGTAGTTAAGATTGCTTATACCAATACCGCAGTTACATTTTTGCTTATTCGTGACGACAGATCTAGACGTTCTTTTCAAAGTGTCGTGCCTTGCATATTATATAGTCTGAGAAATTATTTGTTTAAGAAATTGACAATTTGCTGTATTATATGGCCATTTCATACCGCTGTCAAAGAATGAGAGTTGTCTTGTTTGAATGTATTGCCAATTTAAGTTGGTGGTCAATTTATTTAACAACACCTTACTCTGACATTAAATTATGAAGAGATGGCACAAAAAAAAAATAAGGCGTTACATATTGTCGTCTAAAATCCTCCATTTTATGAAAACAAGACTTAGGCTATAACTATTATAGACGAGTCTATCAAAAACCTTATTTTAATACATGAAGATACCTTATGCATTAAAATGAGGTATCTATTGACTCGTCTCGTCTATTGATTCATCAAGCCGCACGCATGAAAATCATACCCTGTCTTTGCTGTAGCGTAGTCGAAAAAGGAACACAGGGTCTCTTCCAAAATGGGTCGTATCGTTAATAGGTAGGTATAAATAAGTTCGTTGGCTTATTTTGTTAGCTTATTATGTTGGTAGCAGAATATTATATTGTGGTGTAGTGGTACTCATGTAGGTAACATGTTTATGAGTAGACATGGTACTCCCCGTTTGTACAAACGCAAAATATGTGATCTGTCAAATTATTATAATCTGTTGTGACGCCATATTTGGCGGCGGGTCGCTGACGTCTTATTTGAGCTAATAAGTATTTCTAATCTATACCTTTCCTGCTAAAACTTGCACAAAGTTTAGGGTAAAGAACTAGTATGGTATAATGTCTCACGTCATCTCTCTCAAACACTCCTACGACGGTTGCTAGAGTGAACCAGAGTCGTGTCTCAGTACAGATTTCGCACGTTCGGGCGAGTCGACGCTCCAACTCGAAAGCTCCAGTTTTTTGTGTCATAGAGTGTTGTGTTGGATTTTGGTGTGTTTCGTCATGAATGGGTAAGTAAGAAACAGTTTATAATACATAGGTTGTGTGTTTGATAAAGATTTTGAATAGAAATACTTATTTCAACAAACTGGTGTTCGCCCTTTTTGCGCCGTGCCGGCAAGGCGGTTGTTTTGCACCTGTTACGAATAATAAATACACTAATGATATCAAACTGTCGTTGTTACGTATCTTAATATTGTTATTATGCATTTAATTTGAATAATAACGTAATAAATTTTCGTAACATTGAAATGAAAAATACGCAACACAATTAAGCCATTTTTTGGTCGTGACACAGACCGGGTTCGGGCAAAAGTATAAACTTCAAACTGCCAGTTTCGTAATTTTTTCTCAGATGGTTGAATTAATGGATACGACATATTTTTTTGGTAGCTTAATTTTTCTGATTTGTTTAACCGACTTCAAGAAAAAAGAGGTAATCAATACGACAAGTATTAATGAGTTTTTTTTTTTTTTAATCATATAATTTTTAATTTGCCGTTTTATTAATACTTATTTTTTTAAATACATTTTTTCTTCATTTTTTTTCCAAATGATTCTCCTCTTCTGCAATGCTTCATTCATGTTTCTTTTCATTTTCGTTTTTTTATTTTCTTCACGTTCAGATATGACAGTATGGGTGTTGGAGTGCCTGCGCAAATTCTCTTAGCAATTATTAATGTATACGTGCTAAACTATCACCTTTTGTTAAGATCAACCAATTGTTCAATGTCTTTGTTCTAATATAAATCAAAAACTCATACACGTAACTTGTGCCCGCTGCATTTTTATTCTAAACCCCGTTAAATTACGTACATATTGGTCCATCGAACCGGATTGAATAAAATTGCTTAGATCTGCTACTTCATATAAGTACATAAATTTGGAAGAACAAGAAATAAACAGTGGATTTATAGAAAAAACCAAACCTCGTCCTTAACTTTGAGGTTAAGAACCGGCAGTGTGGTATGTGGATATAAAACGGCGTTAAGTCCAATTAATTTATAATATCATCAACCAACACTCAATCAGGTAGTATATAACGCCAATTAAGGAGTTATAAGGTTAGTCCTATTTATTACATATTTTTATGTGTACCAAATTTTTCGAGAATGTACCAGACCGTTTGCATTGTAATAAATGGCAGTCAGTAGAAACAATATTTTATTGTTGAGTTAAAAGTCATTAAGTTGAAAAACATATTTATTAAAATACAGTAATGTTGATTAATTATATTACATTATTTCAATTAAATTGTCTAAGCCTGTATATGAATACGTAGATATATGTAAGTACGTATTTCTATTTAGTAGGTAACATAATATTAAGAGTATTAGATATTGATGATTGTTAACTGTTATTACAGTTAATTACCGCGTTATTAAGTTATTGTGTTGACCTTCATTAAAGTTTGGAAGTCATTAGAGTTTGTATAAAAATTAAACGAGTTGTTAAAATAGATAAGTACTTAATTATTGTCAGTGTTCATTGAATCATTCAAATCAGTAGTTATCATCTGCACATCAGTTAAGATTAATATACAGTACGTAGATACTTAGTTTTTTATTGATTGTTTACACATATATTGTATAAATTCCAGATTTACACCCGCCTCCAAGAATGACCGAGGAAAGGGAGTTAATAAGGAAGCGAGGTAGCTTCAAAGGCCGATTAACTGCTTTTGTCAATTATTTAGACGCACTGGATGTAACAACATTGTCTAGCTCCGATATAACGGAACTACAGATGCGCATAAGCAAGATGAAATTGTTATACCAACAATATGATGAGGTACAGTTGCGTATGGAATGTATTGTGGATTATATCAAGGCCCAGTTTTCTGAGCGTTCCGATTTTGAGTCGCTGTATTTTAAAGCACTGTCTAAGGCTCAGGAATTTCTAAACAGTCATAATAATAAAGATAATGCATCTGTTTGTAGCAACAAAAGTAATTGTGGTAGTAGTTATAAGCCAGTTAGGTTACCCACAATTCAATTACCAAAGTTAAGTGGATCTTACAATAACTGGTTGAAGTTTCACGACACATTTACGAGTCTCATTCATTGCAATGATGCTATCGACGAAATCAACAAATTCCATTACCTACGAACGTCTCTGGAGGGTGCCGCTGCCGTGGTGATTCAGTCGATCAAGTTTTCTGCTAATAATTACTCTGTGGCATGGAACATACTATGCGAACGATTCGATAATAAGAGATTACTAATCCACAATCATGTTTCAGCCATTTTTCATATGCAGACCATTACAAAAGAATCCTCTGTCACTTTAAAGAATTTAGTTGACCAAATCAACAAACACTTACGAGCACTAGACACATTAGGGGAGCCCGTTAAGTATTGGGATACTCTTTTAATTTTCATTTTTACTCGCAAGTTAGACAGCAGAACGTTCCGGGAGTGGGAGGAGTGCTAAGGTCGCGTAGACAAAGACAGCAAGGTTACTTTCGATGCATTCCTTAAATTCATACGTGAGCGCGCCGAGCTAGTTGAAACTTTAGAGTTGTCTCGTAATAATCAGCCACAATCCAGTAATAAAACAGGGGCTAAGCTGAAGTCTATGGTTACCGTTCAAAGTGGTGTTAATTCTAATTTAGAGTCAGGTACAAAAGTCTGTCCCAAATGCAAGGGTCACCATTATTTAGGTGAGTGTGCGCAGTTTCTCGCACTAAGTAACGAATCACGTATTAAAATGCTGCCAAGTTTCAAGGTTTGTTATAACTGCTTTCGTTCGGGTCATTTCGCGAACCATTGTAAAAAGCCAGGTTGTAAGCTTTGTAAACGCAGACATAATACATTAATTCATATCGCTGATTTTAAACCTATTGCACAATGTAATAATAATGTAAAAATTACTCGTCTGATAACTTGTCGCCACAGTCGGCTTCGGCGTCTTCGGTGACTGAGACAAATAATGTTGCATTGTCGGCTAACGTCACATCTGGACACAGAAGTGTGTGTTATTGTCAACCGCTTTAATTAAATTACATGATCGTAATGGTCGAGAACATGTTGTTCGGGCAATTCTTCACAGCGGTAGTACATCGTGCTTCGTGACGGAAAGACTATGTCGACAGTTAAATTTAGAGACTAGGCAGGTAGATAGATCGATATCTGGCATCAATAACGTGACTTCTCACGTAGGTAAAACGTGTCGCATTAACGTGACGTCATTACACAATGGTTTCAGTACTGAACTTTTTTGTTTCGTTTTACCATCAATAACCAGTGATGTCCAATGCCGTGAGGTTAATATTTCTTCACTGAACATTCCCTCTGATATCTGTTTAGCAGATCCTACTTTTTACAAGCCCGCTGATGTCGATATTTTAATCGGTGCTGATGTCTTCTGGGACTTGTTAGGTTCACAAAGAATAAAGTTAGGCAATGAGAAGCCAATTTTGTGTGAAACCAGGTTAGGCTGGATTGTCTCCGGTCCGATTAGTCGTAATTACGTTGCATTGGTATCTAGTAACATTAGGTGCAATTTGACCAAAGTCAACAATAGTTCTTCCGAAGATGGTTTCGATAAAATTCGAAATGATTTAACTCGCTTCTGGCAACTTGAGGAGGTAAATAAGAAATCTTCTCATTATTCGCCGGAAGATAAATTATGTGAGGAGCATTTTATAAAAATACGACCCGATTGGCCGACGGTCGTTTCTGTGTTCGTATTCCCCTCAAACAAAATCCGTCTGTTTTAGGAGATTCTATAAATAAAGCTGCTCATTGTTTACAGTCTTTAGAACGTAGATTAAAACCTAAATCAGATTTTACTAAAATGTAAATGTATTTCATGTCTGAGTATGAGTCACTAGGCCATATGACTGAATGCAAACAATTCGATTTGAACTTGTCTGGTTATTTTATCCCGCATCACGGCGTATTACGTGAAAGTAGCACCATTACGTAACTTCGAGTGGTGTTCAATGCAAGTTGTCCATCTTCATCTGGCGTTTCGTTTAACGATTTACAGATGGTCGGCCCTACCGTTCAGGACGATCTGTTGTCTATTCTTCTCCGTTTCAGACGGCACAAGTATGTTTTGTCAGCGGACGTCGAGAAGATGTATAGACAAATAGTTGTCCATCCGCCTGACAGATATCTACAACAAATATTGTGGCGTGGTAAGGTGTCCGACCCCGTTAAGTTTTATAACTTAAACACCTACGGCACGGCTAGTGCGCCATTTTTTGCTTTTCGGTGCCTTCATCAATTAGGTGATGATTGTAAAAATCCGAAGGTTGCTGACAACATTAAGCATGATTTTTATGCTGATGACCTACTGTGTGGCGGTGATGATTGGGATGAAGTCAAATTCATTCGTCAGGAGGTAATGAATGTTCTGGAATCGGCTTGCATGTCATTGCGTAAGTGGAAGTCGAACGAACCTCAATTATTATCGGAAGTGGCTAAGTCTTTGCTTGATTTAAATATAGGTGCTAATGAACCTGACAAGCTGCTCGGACTAGGTTGGTATGCAAGTTCAGATGAACTCGTATTTCAAATAGGCTCAACTATATCGTGTAATAGTAACACTAAACGTGATTTACTTTCTGTGATTGCAAGGATATTCCATCCTTTGGGGCTTTTGTCTCCATTTGTAATCACTTTGATAATGTTACTACAGCTAATGTGGTTAGATAAATTGTCATGGGATGAGCCATTGCCTGCTGAAATATTTTTACAATGGCAGACTATTATTAAAGCTCTGTCTGTTTTAAATGAAATTCGTATTCCTCGAATTGTTGTTTGTTACTCATACCGGGAATTGGAACTCCATATATTCACACACGCGTCTGAGCGCGCATATGGTGCGTGCGTGTATGTACGCAGTATTAATCACGAAGGTGAATGCATTGTTCGGTTACTTATGTCCAAAAGTCGAGTGGCGCCACTTAAACCTACCACAATTCCCAGGTTGGAGTTGTGTGGCGCGGTTGTAGGAGCTCGTCTGTATGAGAAGGTGTTAAACTCCCTTCGGCTTAAGTTCTCTCGCGTTTTTGTTGGACTGACTCGACCATCGTGCTGGGATGGCTACAGATGTTACCTTCAAGGCTTCAGCCATTTGTACGCAATAGCGTCGCTGAAATCTTAGATCAGGCAGGTCACTGTACCTGGAGGCACGTCCCAACCTATAAGAACCCAGCAGACCTAATATCTCGTGGGGTAGATATAAGTCATCTGCAGAGCTTGGACATGTGGTGGTCTGGTCCTGACTTTCTCCAACAAGACTCACGTAGTTGGCCTTCGCAATTTAAATGTATAGAATTAGCCTCACTCCCTGAAACTCGACCTGATGTATCATTAAGTGTTGTTCTTGACGATAACGATACGGCATTAGTTAAAGATTTTAAACGTTTTTCTACGTATTTAAGACTTTTACGTTCCATGGCTTTTGCGATGCGATTCATCAAATTATGTAAACGACAATCGCCCGCTAGTACTTATTTATCTGATGAAGAATTAAGCAAGGCGTTAAAAATCTTAATTTATCAAAGTCAACAAGAATCATTTCCCGAACATAAATTACTTTTAAATAAACAAAGCCTACCAAAAAAGAGCGTCCTATTAAAATTTAATGTGTATTTAGATGACAACAATCTAATACGTGTCGGGGGACGTCTCGATAATTCTGATTTTACTTATAATAAACGGGACCCTATAATTTTACAGTCCACTCATAACTTCACTAAATTATTATTTGATTTTGAACACAAAAGGTTAATGCACGCAGGCCCTCAGCTATTATTAGCAACGATTAGAGAATCCTATTGGCCTATAGGAGGTCGAAATTTAGCCAAAGCCTGTTATCATAGATGCGCTCTGTGCTGACGTATGCAGGGTAAGGTGGTTACTCCATTGATGGGCAACCTGCCGCGACAGCGCCTTCTTCCAGGAGGGTATCCGTTCGAAAGCGCTGGCGTTGATTACGCAGGTCCTATTATGAGTGCTAGTCGTCAAGGTCGTGGATGTAGACTCGTCAAGGTGTCTAAAGCAATTTTCATATGTTTCACCACAAAGGCTGTGCATTTGGAGCTTGTGGGTGATTTGACTGGTCATAATTATTTATTAGCGTAATATAGGTTTATTTCGCGAAGGGGCAAACCCATCCACATATATTCTTAAAAACTAATTCCGAGTCTAGGGGCGGAACCATTGCTAATGATGGAATTAACTTTAACTTCATTCCCTTGTATACTCCACATTTTGGCGGTCTCTGGGAGGCGGGTGTCAAATCCGCAAAATATTACCTACAGCGAGTGTTGGGACATTGTAAGTTAACCTCCGAGGAGCTTAACAGCACATTAGTCCAAATTGAGGTAATTTTAAACTCACGCCCACTAACGCCGCTGTCCTCAGACCCTGCCGATTGCACTCCACTAACGCCAGGTGACTTTCTCGTCGGCCGGCCACTCACTTCGTTGCCGCAGAAAAGTTACGCAGATCAATGTACAACCCATCTCAGTCATTATCAACGCATTGAGCAGCTCCGCCAGCACTTCTGGACTAGATGGAGTAAGGAGTATGTTGCGGAGTTGCAGCAGCGGATGAAGTGGCGTTCATGTAAAGATGGTTTGAAGATGGATTCCCTGGTGGTTGTTAAAGAGGACAATCTCCCACCCCTGAAGTGGAGACTAGGAAGAATTGTTGATATCCACCCGGGATCAGACGGAATAACCCGTGTAGCGGATATTCGTACCTCAAATGGCGTCATCAGGAGGGCCTTCAACAGGATATGCCCACTACCCGTAATGTCAGATCAGGAGTCTGGTTGAAGGGGTGCGTGCAGAAAACATCCTCGTGTGCCTGATAGCTGCTAATCCCTTACGGATACGTTCGAGGGGAAGAGCAGTTGTCGGGCCGGTGCACCCTGGGCATGGACAATATTCTCTTTAGGAAAAAGGGTTTGGGGGGTTTTTTCGAAGAGTGTATTGTCTGTGGCTAATTTCTGCGGGCGGGGGGAGCAGTGTGTTCAGTGATGTTCTTCCACGTGTCCCTCTGATTAGCAGAGGGCACAGTGGAGAAACAAGGGAGATGGGTCGCTCCTGATCGATCGACGATCGTCGATTGACACTGGACGCGACCCTGCCACAATGGTGCAGGCGTACCAGCGTGGCTGGCGTTTCTCTCTCAAGAGCAATCTTGAGGAGAAAACTCTCGGCGGGTTCGCTGAGCCGGTTTGGTCAGACAGCGAACGCAGGCATGTCTAATGCCCCCGTCGGAGAGGAAGGACACCTCATAGATAAAAAACCACCTACTCCTAAGCTATGAAGCGTGGTGAAAGGATGAGTGGCTGGTGGGGGACCAGTCGCTAGCGCTTCAGGGACCGCACCCTTAAAAAGCTAAACAAAAAAAATAATTAAAAAGTCAATTGGTAAAATATTACCCCAGGGCGGTACCAGCTGCGCAGCAGTTGGAGAATCCGTCACGCTACCTTCGGTAGCGTCATGCCCCACGTATTCTGGGGGGGGCAACAATTGTCTACCACTTGCCGATGGCAACACGAGCCGAGGAGGCTCCAGTCCCTCAGGGGACCAAAGTATGCCGATCGTTTTGGTTGAGCAGATGGGACGGGCGGTGTCAGATTCTGACACTGCATCCGAGATGAGTGTGGTGAGCGTGGCGAGCGTAATCCCAAAGCGCAAGAGCCAAGTGGCCGAAGAAGAGATGGATGGTGGTCCTGCCAAATTTAGGATGACAGGTTTCCCCTATAGCGAGGAGAACCTATCGGCCCCTATGGGGCCAACGGGCACAAGAGGGCGAGGTCGCGCCAAGAACGCGTCAGCTTAGAGAGGTATCGCACGATCTCCTTCGAGGCGGGTTGTGCACTGGCCGAATCGCCGCCCTGGGACCTGGAGGCGAAGGTGCTCGCGTCACTGTACCGGTGGCGCGAGGCAGCGCGGGAGCGGGGCGAGCGACCGATGCAGCGCCATATCGAGCAGCGTCGGTTGCAGCTCCGCGAGGTCCTGGTGGCGGAATGGCGGGTGAGGCTGTCACGCCCTACCGCCGGCCTCGGCACCATCGAGGCGGTCCGGCCAGTGCTCGACCGCTGGCTCGGGAGAAGGCACGGCTCCCTGACGTTTCGGGCGACGCAGGTGCTCTCGGGGCATGGTTGCTTCGGGAAGTACCTGTGTCGCATAAACAGCCGGACGCCCGGTGTCACCACTGCGTCGACTGCCGGGAGGACACGGCGTGGCACACGCTGGCAGAGTGTGCCGCTTGGGAGGAGCCGCGCCGTGCCCTCATCTCAGAAGTAGGCAGTGACCTGTCGCTGCCGACCGTAGTGAGTTCGATGGTCGGCAGCGTCGAGTCCTGGGACGCGGTGGTTTCCTTCTGCGAGACGGTCATCTCGCGGAAGGAGGCTACGGAAAGGGAGAGAGAGATCTCGACTCTCGACCCGGCCCGCAGCAGACGCACCGGGCGTCGGAGGAGGGCGGACAACGCCCTCTTCCGGCCCCCCTAAATGGGTCCAGGGGCGACGGATTCGGGGACATCCGTCGCCCCCCAACATCAGGACCCGAGAAGGCGGCGCGCGTAGTGTTCCTCGCGCGCCGACCACAGACGTTCCCCCCGCCCGAGACGGGGCCCGCGCTAGCGGGCCGGCACCAGCCGGGGTTGTGGAAGAATAATGTGTTCCCGCGACCCCGGCGTAGGTGTGAGATGGAATACCGGGGTGGTTTTTAGTCAGTTAGAGTCTGACAAACCCCTCCGCCCGCCCCAGGGCGGAGGACATCCATGTGGATTTTCCAACCCGGGAACAAAAAAAAAAAAAAAGGTCCTCAACCCGGGTGTCCAGGCCCATGAAGACCGCTGAGCTGCGCGTCGATGGCCTGGACGACTCGACAACCCCGGCTGAGGTCGTGGTGGCCGTCGCCCGAGTCGGTGGATGTCTGCCAGGAGACGTGCGGACGGGCGACCTACGCGCCGACGCTTCCGGGCTCGGTACGATTTGGGTGCGTTGCCCGGTGGCGGCGGCGAATAAGGTCGCTGACGGTGGGCGTCTGTTGGTGGGGTGGGTTGCGGCGAGGGTGAAGCTGCTGCGGCCCAGGGCCTTGCGGTGCTACCGATGCCTGGACGTGGGGCATGTTAAGGCACGGTGCACCGCCGCATTTGACCGCAGCGAGCAGTGCTATCGCTGGGGCCAGCCCGGCCACAAGGCGGCCCAGTGCTCCGCGGCGCCAAACTGCAGCCTCTGTACAGCTGCGCGGAGGCCCGCTGGGCACACAGCGGGCGGTAAGGCCTGTGGCGCGCCCGCCAACAAGAGAGAAGAGAGGGTCTGCAAAGGCTGCCGGGGGCTCTTTACCCCCCCCTCAGCCTGGTTGCCCTCCGGCCGACTCCCGGCCTAAGAATGGTGCCGAGGGAATGGATTGCGCATAACGGCGCTCTACCATTTCCTCCAGGGCAACATCAACCACTCTGCCAGAGCTCAGGATCTCTTGCTCCAGAGCATGGCAGAGTGGTCGATTCACGTGGCCGTGGTCGCCGAGCCTTACTGGGTCCCGCCCAGGGATAACTGGGTGGGAGACCTGGGCGGTTTGGTGGCCATCATTGGCGGGGCTCTCGTCAGCCCGTCGCGGGGGCACGGCTGGGTAGCCGCCCTCGCAGATGGCGTTGGCGTCGTTGGGGCGTATTTTTCGCCCAAAAAGAGTCTCGCCGACTTCGAGAGTTTCCTTGTCGAGTTGGGTGCCGTCGTGGGCCGACTTCATCCTCGCCCGGTGCTGTTGCTCGGGGATCTCAACGCCAAGTCTTCGGCGTGGGGATCTCCGGCGACCGATGCTAGGGGTGAGGCACTGGAGGAGTGGTTGGTCACGACTGGCCTGGCCGTCTTGAACCGGGGATCGGTTCACACGTGCGTGCGGCAGCGGGGTGGTTCAATAGTGGACGTGTCGTTCGCTAGCCCTGCTGTCGCAGGCCGTGTTTGCGACTGGCGTGTCGCCGTGGAGGTGGAGACGTTGCCGGATCATCGTTACATCCGTTTCGACGTCTCCGCCCAGACCACTGGCGGCCGCAGTTCACCGGTCCCGCGAACGGACGGTCCGCGCTGGGCGCGCAAGCTCATCGACAGGGAGATCCTCGAGGAGGCCGCTATTGTCCAGGCGTGGATCCGGGAGTCGGCAACTAACGGACCCTTCGACGTCGACGTCGAACAGGAGGCGCTGTGGTTCCGCGGGGCGATGACGCAAATTTGCGATGCGTCCATGCCCCGGGTCCACGGGTATGAGGAGTACCGCGCGGCAAAGGAGACTCTGTAGCTGGCCATTGGCGAGGTGAGGACGCGAGCCAGGGAGGAGATGTTGGAGACTCTTGACGGGGATCCATGGGGGCGCCCCTATCGAGCGGTTCGAGGGCAACTTCGAGCCGCGGCGCCTCCACTTACGGAGAGTCTCCAACCCGAGCTGCTGGAGGAGGTAGTCGCAGCCCTCTTCCCGGCAAGAGCGGAGCATACTCCGCCGCCGATGGCTTTGCCCACAGCCGCAGAGTCTACAGAGGAGAACGCCATCAGCGTCCCAGAGGTGACACAGGCAGAGATGGGGGCGGCCGTGATGCGGCTCCGTGCCAAGAACGTGGCTCCGGGGCCCGACCGGATTCACGGCCTTGCTTTGGCCCTCGCTCTGAAGGAGTTGGAGCCCTAACTGAGAGGACTCTACACGGCGTGCCTTGAGCGGGGCCAGTTTCCCAGTCTGTGGAAGATTGGACGTCTGGTCCTGCTCAGGAAGGCGGGGCGCCCTGCCGACTCGCCGTCTGCGTACCAGCCCATAGTGCTGCTCGACGAGGTGGGCAAGCTGTTCGAGCGCATACTCGCAGCCCACCTCGTCGGCCACTTGTGCAGAGAGGGGCCGGACCTCGACGAGAGCCAGTTCGGCTTTCGGCATGGGCGCTCTACCATCCACGCTGTGTCGAGGGTGAGTGTCCTGGCGGAGGAAACAGTGTCCCGGGGCGGGGTGGTGGTGGCGGTGTCCTTGGACATCTCCAACGCCTTCAACACCCTGCCCTGGAGCTGCATACGGGAGGCACTGCGTTATCATCGGGTGCCTCTCTACCTCCGCCGCATCGTTGGGGCTTATCTGACGGGGAGGTGTGTCACCTACATGGGACGTGATGGCGGAAACCAGCGCCAAGCGTCGTGCAGTGTTCCACAGGGATCGGTGCGACCGCTCCTGTGGAACATCGGGTACGACTGGGTGCTGAGGGGCGAGCTCCCGCCGGGCGCGGACCTGACGTGTTACGACACGCTGGTCACGGCGCGGGGGAGTTCGCACAGGGAGGCAGCGTTGCTCGCGACGGCGGCGGTCTCACTCACGGTGAGCCGCATACGGCGCCTCGGCCTGGAGGTGGCCCTCAACAAGTCGGAGGCCATGGTGTTTCATGGCCCCCGGCGGGCGCCGCCGGCCGGATCACACATTGTGGTCGGGGGGGTCCGGATCGCTGTCGAGCCCACCATGAAATATCAGCTCGACAGCCGGTGGGACTTCGGACCCCACTTCCGGCGGCTGGCGCCCAAGTTGTTGGGCGCGGCCGGGGCGCTGGCAACGCTGCTTCCCAATCTGGGGGGCCCGAGCGCCGCCTGTAGGCGGCTCTATATGGGGATCGTGCGATCCATGGCGCTCTACGGAGCGCCGATCTGGGCGTCTGACCTGACGGCCGGCAGCATAGCTGTCCTGCGCAAGCCGCAGCGGGCGATGGCCGTAAGAGTCATTCGGGGGTATCGCACGATCTCCTTCGAGGCGGGTTGTGCACTGGCCGGATCGCCGCCCTGGGACCTGGAGGCGAAGGTGCTCGCGTCACTGTACCGGTGGCGCGAGGCAGCGCGGGAGCGGGGCGAGCGACCGATGCAGCGCCATATCGAGCAGCGCCGGTTGCAGCTCCGCGAGGTCCTGGTGGCGGAATGGTGGGTGTGGCTGTCACGCCCTACCGCCGGCCTCGGCACCATCGAGGCGGTCCGGCCAGTGCTCGACCGCTGGCTCGGGAGAAGGCACGGCTCCCTGACGTTTCGGGCGACGCAGTTGCTCTCGGGGCATGTTTGCTTCGGGAAGTACCTATGTCGCATAAACAGGGAGCCGGACGCCCGGTGTCACCACTGCGTCGACTGCCGGGAGGACACGGCGCGGCACACGCTGGCAGAGTGTGCCGCTTGGGAGGAGCCTCGCCGTGCCCTCATTTCAGAAGTAGGCAGTGACCTGTCGCTGCCGACCGTAGTGAGTTCGATGGTCGGCAGCGTCGAGTCCTGGGACGCGGTGGTCAGGCTGCGGAAAGGGAGAGAGAGATCTCGACTCTCAACCCGGCCCGCAGCAGCCGCACCGGGCGTCGGAGGAGGGCGGACAACGCCCTCTTGGGTGTGAGATGGAACACCGGGGTGGTTTTTAGTCAGTAAGAGTCTGACAGACCCCTCCGCCCGCCCCAGGGCGGAGGACATCCATGAGGATTTTCCACCCCGGGAAAAAAAAAAAAAAAAAAAAAATGAGTCTGGTTGAAAGCACAACTTTCAACGCCCGGGGGCATGTTGGAGTGCCTGCGCAAATTCTCTTAGCAATTATTAATGTATACGTGCTAAACTATCACCTTTTGTTAAGATCAACCAATTGTTCAATGTCATTGTTCTAATATAAATCAAAAACTCATACACGTAACTTGTGCCCGCTGTATTTTTATTCTAAACCCCGTTAAATTACGTACAATGGGTGTATCTATAATTTCTATCGTCCTTGTGATCAGTGTACTAGGTATTTATGCATTTCGTAGTGCAATTGTTTATTTTGGTTAATGATTTTTAAATGTTTTTGTAAGGCAGCATGGTTTTTTATTGTGCTTAGCTTATCGACTTGCAAAGATCTTCAAAAGGTAGAATGTCAATATACATTTAAAATAAATAGAACAGATTATAAACTGTGATGCAATGTTTGATTGGATGTTTTTTGCGCCTCTTTTCAAGTGTTTGTTTTGGTTAGTCGATACTGTTAAAATAAACACTTCTAACAGCTGAGACTCTGTTTGTAATAAGTATGTGGACCATTTGTTATTCTAAGATAACAAACCAAGCTACTTAACCTTGAGTGTTCTGGGAATCGAACAATGAACAGACCCTTTTTTATGCTGGCGCTCGAGTCGTCCAAATGACGCCATGTTATTGTTAAGCTTGTAGCTTGTAAAAAATGTATGGGGAGGTTTGTACTTTTAATGGATTACTGTGAAATAGTGTATATTTATGTAAATTTTACAAACAGTTTTTGAAATAATGGTTTATTTTTTTAATTATGTTCAATTTTACACAAGAAATTGGGAAAAATTCCCTCACCCTGATTACAAATTATAATTACTAATAGATTTCAAGGCAAAACTGGGCTAATCTATACATAATCTGTTAGCTATTTTCATAACAATCCCAATGAAGTTATTTATAAACAGCTCCCATTATTAACTTACGAGTTATTGTTATTTTAATCACACGCGACAATATCGCGCGGAACCACCCAGAATTACCTGGGTAATAAGGTTGGGGGAAAAGTCTTTTCGCATTATAGTATTTATAAGGCGGTTGTGTTTGTCTTTGTTGTGTTGGATTTGTCTCTTGTATTGCGGAAAAGGGAATATTGTTATAAAGGGAAATTGTAACTAAATTATCTTGTACCGTGTAATTGTTTTGTCCAGGAAAACCATCAGTTTGTACTGTTATGACCTTTACCATCCTCAAATATGATCCGGCTAAATTGTCTGACAGATACAAACTCTGTTCTCTACTTGATTGAATGCATTTGATGTAGTAATTAATAACTGGTTTTTTTTTTCGAAAAACGCATCCGTTTTTAAAGGGTTAAAGTGTGTTTGTTCCTTTTTAAGGTGCACTTATCTGATAAAACTGACATCACTACCTATCTAACCTATACGTCTATTACAAAATAATGAGTAGAAACAACGAAATATTTAATCATTCTATTAGGCAAATATATCACGAAACATAAAATTCAGCAACATTTAATCCAATTTGAGGACATGAGCAAATTTTACGTCTAGTTTAGAAAAAAAAATATAAAAATGTATAAAGTCTTAAAATAACAGTTTTTTTTTTAAATAAACAATAGCAAGTATTCAAGTGCTCATACAAAAATTGACAAAAGAAATACTCAAGTTTTTGCGTAAAAAGAGATCCTCTTTAAAAAAATTAAAGCAAAGTTGTAAGCCCGAAGAAAACGAGTTGCAATCCTATATTTACAATTACAGACTCAATCTTCTGAAATAAAAAGGTTACTTGTTATGACGTCGAAAAAAAATATTTTTTTAAGGAAACAACCTTATACTGTAATTTTTCCTCCCTATTATGAACCATGTAGCAATAACGTCAATGAAGATCACTGCAGTGATGCAAAATCTTAGAAAACTGCAAAAAGACATCTTCAAGGAGGCTTTTACATCATCTATGTTAACTACGTTAGGAGAGAAAACGGCTGTGACTAATAATTTCACAATATTAGAACAAACCTTATAGAATGTTTTCCTGCCTCGTTGGTTTGGTGGTCGCGAGCGCTATGCCTGTTGATAGGTCGGGCAAAGTGTTACTGGATTTTTGCCATCAAGAATTTCTTTGTACCACCCTGGAGTCTAGATTTGTGCCTGGTTGATGGAAATAGGCTCGCCCCATATTACATACTAGACTTAAACAAAACTGGCGAAATTTGGGTGTAATAGAGGTAAATCTTTGTCTTTGTAGGCGTTCCGTTAAGCAAAAAGTTTATTTTTATTTTTTAACGTTAGTTTTAATCATGGTCTGGCAGTTTGAGTAATTCATGCGGACGACCCAAATGTCCTTTGTTTGGTTATGTTCGTCGAATCGTTGAGCTCTTTAAGTTCTGTGTTGAACTGCATGATTACTGACAAATGCGTGCACTGACTGGACAGGTCCACTCATTCTGTGTGGTTCTTTCCTCAAAAGACCATTTCCGACATCAATCTACATGGTCTTCACATGACCTGACCAAGATTATGTCTGGACTTTAAACGAGACTGTGACCTCTGAGTTTGTTTTGGCCTTTCTTCTCAGAGTAGTCAGATAGGAAACGCCGATCTCATCTACTTTCAAAATATGATTGACGTGTAAAAGTGTTTGTAAAAACCTACTTACAGAAATAAAATCATTTATCATTCATTTATCATTTTATCAATTCTATACAGAACTCAAAACATAATTAAAAATTTCATCAACAGATTAGCTGCTTATCGACTCTCTTTACGAATCGTTTTCGAGTTTTTTTTTTTAAACTCATCAATAACAAGCAGACTACGAAAACAGAAATATTGTCTTATTACGCGTTCCATTGGTCCTTTGGTACAAGTCATAACTTTTTATTAAAAACATCATTTATAGAATCATTATAGCCTATATAGTAATCATTTATTTATGTCCACCCTGTGTTGCTACTATTGGCGAAAACCTCCGTAAATATAACAGATTTTGTCAACGTTAAATAACGAGGGTGACAAGATTTCTCATAATGGCTTTGTATGACGAGCTATATTTGTCAAAGTTTACGACTTCTTCGCTCATTTTGACCACAAATCCTTGACATTGCTCATTTAAGGGCAAGATGAGGTAATATTTTCAGGTCCTACTAAACTATGTTTTTCAGCCGGAAATGATACAATAACAATATTAACTTAATTATAACAGCCGCACGGGTCTATCTTCAAGGTTAAGCAACGCTTGTCAGGGTCAGTCTGTGGATGGGTGGGCATGACTATCCTTAATATACCAAGACACCTCCATGACTCGGAAAGTACGTTGAGCTTTTGGTCCCGGCTGTCATTCGTAGATCTTTGACAGCCGTTACGGGTGGTCAGAAGTCCAAAAGTCTGACAACCAGTCTAGACTAGGGGTGTCGTGTTACCAGTAACTAGGTTGTGGCGGTTTGATAGGCAGTCGCTCCACGTGAAATACTGGTATCCAGCAGCATCCGGTTGGACTGAAAGCTGTCCCCGACAAAGTTGGCAAAAGACTGGGCAGATCGAATGAAGAAGTAGTTTGGGGGTGAATAGAATATTTTCCATTATCCTACTCCCTAGTAATAATGATATAATAATATTTATTCTATTATAAACGCAAAGGTTTGTGAGCATGGATGGATGGTTTCTTACTCTTTCACGAAAAAGCTAGTGAACGGATTTTGATGAAGCTTTACAGGAATATTAGACTATACATCAGAATAACACATAGGCTACAATTTATAAAGATTTTGTGTGGTTTGGCCATAAAAAACTTTATGCATCGAGTAAGTCAGAAAAAATCCTACCTTCTGAGAGCTTTCTTGTCGTGCGCTACCTAAACCGTAAAACTTGCATGAAGATAATGAGAAATATCGTGGGATTGTTTTTATTTCAAACAGTTCTAAATAAAAGTCCGCGACAGCATATATATACCTTTTGATTATGTGTAAACTATTGTAGCCAAAATAGTGCAACTTTTAGAGTATTTAGTTTATTCTTATCAAAATGAATACATTTATCAATTTCGATATTTAATGTGGATAAACTATGCATTAAGTAATTTGGACGGATGGTTCAAAAGTTACCACAGTAAGAACGGCAGCGCGGGCAGCTGCGGCGCGCAGAGAAGTGCTGTTATATTTCACGGCTAATCCGGTGAGGAAATCGCGTGGATAGCACCAACTCCTAAAAAGCGACGGCTTTTCCTAGTTTCCTAGCCTGTCCTAGTTTTACGCCAATTATTGCTTATTGGCGTAAAACTAGGACACAACGCAATACGTAATATTATTTTCATTTCATATTACTACCCGGATTCCAACACGTGTTCACAAAATATGTGTCTTATACATCTTCCCAATATGACGAGGAGCACCTCTTATGACGTTTTACGAGATATCGTAAAATATGTGGATGTACGCTTCCCTGTACATATACACAGAAACTAGCATTATAAATGCCTTATGAAACTCAACAAATCAAGTATTTATTACCTATATCATGTTTCATTTTTGGTATTTAACGATTATTGTTTGCGTGAATAAATATATGTATTAATATGGGTAGGTACTGCAACATTTTTCGGCAAAAAAAACAGAAATAAAAAGAGTTTGTAGCTGCAAAATGAATCATCATAAATTTATTTTACTAAAATGTATTTATATTCATTTCTATCATTAATTCTAACTTTAATTTTGAAATACGTAGATATCTTTATGCCATAGGCACCGAATTAAATAGCTCAGCATGCTATATAAAACCCTTAACGAAGATATTATAAGAACCATCCATCGCTTAGCCCTTCATCACGCCAACTCTTTCAATCGACCCACGTCTTTTGATCTCGCAATAAAAACATTGACATAGGTCTCACTACTGGAAGTTTTTGCTAAAGTACGCAAAACAGATAACAGGAAAAGTTAAGTCCCGTTGAGTAAGCGAGCGTATTTGTAGGCAGGGAATGTGGATCAAGACAAGTTTCCGAGGGATTATAACTACCAGTGATGAATTAAATCTAGATATGGCACAACTTTCCACAAGTTAATGTCGGTTGAACCAGGAATGTTTTTAGGTTATTTTTTTTAATTTTAATTTGCTTGGTAAGACTTCCTAGCGGGATACTATATCTACCTACTCAAATGTAAGGCACTATTAAAAAAAAATAGATTCTAGAGTCTTGACATTTAATCCAGGACTTCGAACTAGCCAGATGTGCTGGGGATAAAAAAACAAACTTACAAAGATAGGCATAAAATTTACGGCCTAGGTTTGATAGATGGTAGTTTTACGAGCCAGCTGGATACTTTTGAATTAAGTAAATTTATCTGCAAATACATTTTTCCTGCTTTCGTCGCAAAACAAAACTTTTATAGTGGTGTTTCGTTAAAATAAGATGACAAAACATGACAACCTATTCATGAATAATGTTTTCAGAATCTAATATTTGCACAAATAAGGTGCAGAAAGTTCTAATCATAATGGCATCGATATCTTATTGTTCCTTTGCAAAATTTAAAAATTCGTTAATATTTAAAGAAATTAATTAATAATTTGTAATCGGTCTCCAGTTTTTTTTATAACGCAAACATCAATTAATGAGAAACATTCATGTATTGTTGCTTTTATCTCCCTGGATGCCTACGTCGCTTTTGTCTAACATTTAAAGTACGGATTAAAACTGTATTGGATACAATAATGTAAAATATTTGTGAATTTATGGTTCGTTAGAAGCATACCACGAAACATACCTTATTGATCGTTCCAGGAATTGTTTGATTCCAGATTCACAATGAAAATAAATGGTTGCTTTATTTAGAAATGCTGAATTTTCTGTTTGTACCTCCGTACTTAAAGAAGTATACGTATATTAGCTGTTGCCCGCGACTTTGTCTTGAGTGTGAAAAGTAACCTATGTCCTTACCCAGATCATGGTCATTTAGACAAAATTTCATCCAAATCCCTTCAGTCGTTTTAGCGTGAAAGCGTAACAAACAAACTGAAATTTACATTTGTAATATTACAGTAAGGATAGTTAGGATTAACTGCACGTGTAGTTTCTTTGTGTAATTTATTTTATCTCGTAATCATTTTTTTATATTCTGAAGAAAAAAAAACCAGTAAATAACTCCAAAAGAACGATTATCTTGTTTTTTATAGCAATGCTCTCTAAATTATTACTTCGAAAATTCTGTTTTTTGCTGTAAAACGTTCAGATGGCACGGTTGGCGCAGTGGTTGAGCGATCGGCTGCTGCACTGCGTGTCGCGGGTTCGATTCCCGCACGGAACAAATATTTGTATGACCTACAAATAGTTGGTCTGGGTGTCTTGTGTATGTGAGTTTTCATGTTTGTGAACGCACCCACGATACAGGAGTAATTTCTAGTGTGGGACAACGTTTAAAAAAAAAAACTACTAACCGTAAAAAAATCGAAAACACGAGAAGCTTTAAATCCGAGTCCCGTGTGCTTACTAGTCACGCCGGCAAAAAATCCGGACCTATTTAGTCGCTCTCACAAACATCGTATAGGGCATGGTACACATCTGGAGCTTTGAAAGTGCAGTTCGGTGCAATTTCACGGGACATTGCATCTCAGTAACTAGTGGTGTGCAAAACCTTTATACAGGAAATAGTTTAATGGGTACTTTAGTTTATATACGTCTGAGAAAATTGAAGATAATTGTTACAATTATATTCGTGATTGGTAAGGTCGATCGTAGTTTAGTTAGGTTCATAGCAGAAAAGGCGATTTTGGGAGATCCTATTTCAAGAAGATGAGTTTAGTGTTGCTGCAAGTAACAAACAACGGTCACCATTAACCTGCCATGATCACCTTGGCAATATATAAATAAATAAATAAATATACTCTTGCCTTACCTGTAACCTCCTGAAAATTCTATGCTCAGCGGAAATAGAATACATCTCCAAAAAATAAACTACTTATAAAAATTTAATAGCAAAGCAATGATTCAAACTAAAAAAAAACTTTTATTTAGTCATTCATTAAAATACAATATTTAGTCAGACTCTAAGGTGGTGCTTTTGCCTTTCGTTTTGGTCTTATTTGAGAAACAGGCGAAAAATAAATAAAAGAAAACTGTTTTTAATTGTCCTCCCCGGTTTGCGAAACTTGCTTCCTCAAATATTTTTAATTAAAACTGCGTCTACGTAGTTTATAAAAGTGCAGAAATATTGTCCGAGCTTGATAAGTTTTTTATTTACATTTGAGAATTTACTTTCGTAATATTTTTATGGATAAACTGAACTAAACTAATAAAAAATTAAACTGGTTTGGCCCAAGAATGGGAGTAAAGTCTTATTAGTTTTGGTGGCAGCGCTGTCCTGCTCCAAAAACAATTTGGCATCCGGTAGTCGTGGTGTGGTAGTAAGGATTACCCAACTAACTTCTTTCTTCTTTATCAAGTTGCAGATTTATCTTGATATTTACAAGCTTAGAAATCAATCCTCGTTTCTTTTCTGTATGAGCTGGATTAGATTATATCATAAATATTTTAAATCACATTTATACTGTCAAAAACGTATTTTTATGATTCCGTACGTCTTAATTAAAAACGGAACCCTTTTAGTATCACGCGTGTCTGTCTGTCACAGCCAATTTGCTCCGAATGTACTGGACTGATTAAATTGAAATTTTGCACACACGAATTTCTGTGACCCAAACACGGTCGTGCAATTTAAGCACTGAAGTGACCCTCTAAATTCAATATTGTGCGTACAAACTTACAGTTGCAGTTGAAATGTATGAGAGAATATGTTTTTCAACTACAATGTCAAGTTTGTTCTTGGGATCTGGGGACACGGTACACTGGAGACACAGTAGTATCCCGCCAAGGAATTTCAAAAACAAAAAGCAGGGTTATTTTCTAACTTTTCTGGAAGCGTTTCGTCGTACTTTCATACCCCATAGCTTCGGTTTGGATATTGCTAGAGAGCTCAAATTCTCAAGATGAGTTGTAGTTAGCAGACTCGTTAAACACACTAAGTGTCATGCGTCTTTTTTACACTGACTGACTCACTCACTCGCTCATTAAAACCTCTAGGGAACTTCCCGAAGTCCTAGAAAGCTGAAATTTGGTATGAGGTCTAGGATTGGCAAACAAACAACAAAATATATGAAATTCGTAACTTTCACCCTCTAAGCCCCTTAAAAGGAGGTGCAAGTCTGTATTTCTTACGGTTAATCGGTATATGTACTTTAATTTGTTATGAAAACTAGATTAGCATATACTTATAACAACAAAGACGAATCTCTTTTTAACCCGCTTTTAATAGCTTATCTTGTAATGTTATAAAATCTTAACCTATTTCTAAGTGTTGTAACGAAATGACACTTTGCATGTTTAAGTAGTTTGGATTTCAAAACTGTAATTGTGTCTTGGTTTTGCAATTTGGTTTGGATCTGATGATGGAGCCAGGAGGTGGATACTGGACCTCTTCAGTGGCTACTTGTAAGTGGCCTCTCGAGTTTGGGTTCATACGACTCATTTCGACGAGTCCAATAGATTGGGCTTCGTAACGAGGGTCTGATGGTGGTGCTTAGAGGTGATAGTGGAACCGTATATTTTATCCATGATCTTAAGTTTCTAGAATTAAGCATTGTAGAATTAGGGGCTTAGCTCTTCATTAGATCTGATAACTTTTAAACAGTGAAAGCGTTATGTAAGTCTTGGCAACCTACTTTACATGATATGATTGTTGTTGACATCATCGTACGGAACCGTCTCAACGCGAGTTCAGGTCGCACTTGACCGGTTTTTACATAGTTGCAAGTACTAATAGTTTAATGTGGTAAGTAATTATTCACAATCGAATATAAGTAAAGAATAGTAACCTTCATGTAGCATTATCCCAAAAGCGGATAAAAGGACCAATAATCTCTAATATCATGTAAAAACCTCGCCTACATTACCAACTGAAAGAAGGTTATCTCAATAAATCGATTCATATTAAGGAGACCTGACTCGGAATATAAGAATCATTCACACTCCATTAAAATAAGTTTTTTCAATGAGATGAATAACGATTCCTGGGCCATGACTTACTAGATTTTTTGTGAGCAGTTTGTACCAGATCATTGCACTGGATAATTTATTACGGCAATTAATTTCTGAAACTTTTTATTTTCTCGGCAAATCGCTTTTGCATTGTATAAATCTTGTGAATGAGAGAGAGATCGTAATAACAATTTATCTTACTTGTGGATAATAGTGATGGATTTGTTAACCATTTTATTTATATTTGGGGAAACTTCTTCCACTTCATTTATGTAACCTTCATATTTTTATAATTAATTTCGTACACATACCTAGTTTGTAGATGTAAAATATGTCTATTCAGATTCGTACGGGTTTGATTCGGATGTCAAACAAATAAAACAACATGTCGCAAAAAAAAACATTGATAAACAAAACTTTTTTCGTAAAGATTACAAGTAGTGACATACTCGTAAAAAATTACTGCTTCACCTTTTTTCAATTACACTATGCAAGGATTGCTTATCGTCATACGGCCATTAACATCTGCGAATAAGGGCGACTGATGACGTATGTAGTCCATTAGAACAACGTGGTCTACTCCTAGGACCACTGGGTTTAGCCGGTTTTCACTTATCATCTGTAAGAATTGACGGAAATGAATTAGTGAAAATGCATGACGAATGATATGCAGATGTATTTTATAAGTTGACATTGTAGGTAGAACATGGAAGACAATTAGACAGCCAAATACGACTTATTGGCACAAAAAAACCCCGTCGTTATTAGACGGGTTCTAGAATAAAAGCTTTTAATTCATACAAAAAAAACATGCAATTTGAAAACGTAACGGCTATTTTTGTAGTAACAGAAGCGTTCTGGCCATATTTTTAGGACTCACAGTGTAATTGCCTCCACCATTGCCTATGAAGTCGTTTGAAACAACTCTATAGATCTTTTCGGTTGACAAGGGTTCGTATTTTGGTACGTCACATTCTATACAACGAATGGTCACGTTAAGCACTCGGCTGCCTAAAGGTCGGGCTCCATCAAAAACTGCCCTCATCCCTGGAAGATTGAAAGTAGCTATGAGGCTGAGATGAAGAAAAGACTTAAAAAGAGAGAAAACCAAACGAGCTTTTTTTGAATAACGGTCGAATGATCGATGGGCTAGCGACTTTTAAAGTACTGCGCTTTAATTATGGTAACGCGTTTGTATTAGGCAGAAACAATACAAATAAAGTTTTGTGTTCAAGAGCTGACCAATTTTGAACGCAGTTTAGATGTGCTAATCGCATTTAGTTTTATTGGTGAATTTCGTCATTAGAGAGATAACCATAATCGTCACATAATTCGAAGATACATGTTAATACAATAAAAACCTTAAGACCAACCTTTTGATGTTTACCTACAAAATGTTAATTATAAAGCAACCCTGATAGAACATTCTAATTTCGCGGTAGCTTCGATTTACATTATGTAGACAATCGTATGGTAATGCTTACATGTAGGTGAGACTCGTAGCCTATTGATATTAGCTTACATAATAGACCACCGCTGTCAGGGTTCAACGTTCTTGATTGGGAGAAGTTATTCTTGTTTTTACGAACTTTAAATTAGTTTATGCGGTGAGAGTATGAGCCTGCCAGCAAGCTTGTTAGCTGAGCTGAATGCTTTGAGTGGGTAGGTACTCCCATTAATCATTATATATTTTATGAACTTACTTCGACAGTGGTAGTACATTAGCACAAGGTCGCAAGCATACACAGAAGTCATGGGGAGGGTCTTTGCCATGCAGTGGAATGATACAGGCTAACGGTAACAGTTACCATTTACTTTAACTTACACCTAGGTTACGTTTTGTTTCATTCATTTTCGCCTATAAAAACACATCTGCCTCATTTTCACACTTAGGCGAGTGCATTCTGAAAACAGGCAACGTCGCAAATAGCTTTCAGATATTTTCGGCTGTATTGAGTCTTTTATTTAATCGCTAAATAAAATATCGCGCTTTAGTGCAACGAAAAAAAAATTGCGATAATTAATATCTAAATACAGAACACTGTAAAAAAGTGTTTGGAGTAACCCCAAATGCTTTTTACACCTCAAAATACTAACTAATTCAGTGGTATTATTGCAATTCATAATCATTATTTTAGTGCACTTTAGTGAAATTTCATAATTTTATTTAAAAATCTTTATTGCGTTTTGTAATAATGCCCTTTTCTTGCAACTTGATCTCATTGTTTGATATTTTATTATTCAGTCCGTCCAGAATATTGGTAACTAATCTTATTTTCATGTTGACCTTAGTCTGCAGTGTAATTATATCTTTTGAAAATTTAAATTCTGGTAATGAACGGTATTGTAACTGCTGTGATAATATAGACAATTTTTTTTTTGATTAATGACAAACTAACAAAAACAAGGAAATATTCCACAACTGTTTTTGATGTAGCCACCTTTTAGAATGCACACTCTTAACTGCACTTGTGATATTTTAACATAGTAATAAGTTATAATTTTTCTGCACCGTCTAAATATACGAATAAATAATGTATCGTAGTAATAATGTGTTGTCACTCACACTAAAACCATCGCCGCCATCGCCAAGGAAGCTCTGCGACACGACCTTGTAGTATTTTTCGAGGTCGAGTGGCTCGTACCTAGGGATGTCACACTCGATACACCTGACTGTGACGTTTAGGACCCTCGAGTTTGGCGGCAGCGAGCCGTCGAAAGTTGCTCGCAACCCTGCGATTGAGTGACATTTGAAATTACATGACGAAAAATTAGTGAAAATCTCATAGATAGTAAATTTGACAGCAAGTATTTGAACGAAATGTCTAATAAATAACATCCACCCCATAAGAATCTTATCTGTTTCTGGCGATTCTATTTCAGTAGGTTTTCGTGGAACTTTTAATTTTCGTATATTATTGAGCACTAAGATATATTTACGAAAAATATAATAAGAATATTTAGTATGAATGAACATAAACCCAGACTTTATTTGTTTTACTGTCCGATACCTAGAATCTGCTGGGCCGATATAAAATTGCTTTACACTACATTTAGTTTTAGTTTTAATAGCGTAAATCAAAATTCTCGATCCAGTTCACTGTTTAGGGTATGGTCAACAATAATGGGTAGTATTTCAAGAGAGCTGGTTTATTTTAGTTAGTAGAACTCATTGAGCAGCCAATATTTAACAAATATTGGCTTTTACGAGTCAGTTAAAGAACAAAGTAGCTTGCCCATCGAATTCCAACTCAGAATTCATTGCGCAGATGGAACTAATGACTTTTGAAAGATAGTATTTATGACTTGAAAATCTTACCGTAGCATCAGAATACCTACCAACGCGACAAAAGGCACTGAATAAAAATTTAGAAATGCATTACAGTTTTAAAACTTTCATTCCAACTTTACGTAACAATGCCTAAAGTTTTAAACATTTTTTATTGTTGTAGAGCTTACTACTTTAAAGAAAGCATTATTTTACGCGATAGACTGTGTCTTTGGTAATAAGTTACAAAACTTAAAAAAGTTAAATTTAGATGATTACCTGCCACTTGCAACATTCTCGCCCCTGGGTAAGGGACGTTGGCCACAGAAAACTCCAGCATTTCCATAATATGCTCGCCTTTCAAGTCAAAAGCTTCAACGTTGTTCTCAAAAGGGGTAGACAGTATCACAGACTCGAAAGTTATCACTGTAATATGAATTTTAATATAGTTATAGTTGGAAAGTTTAGAAACGAAACAACGTCTGAAACGAATATATTATTTGATGATGAAAGGCACTTTAATTTTAATGGAAGTGATATTTTGTAGAATAGTAGAGAATATTAGATTCGAATGTAATGTGTTTTTTTTTGTAATGTTCCTGCTACACCTACCCTAACTTAATGGTCAAAAGATCCAAAAGTTTTGTACTACCCTTTAATAGGTCGAAAAAATTTACCACGAGTTATCGCGAGCTGAACGTCAAAAACAATGCCACATATCGAATTTACGTATTGAATATTGGCCACCTCTGTGAAATGTCGTCGAAGTAGATGTGGCAGAAGCATAACAAAGCATACCAACCCTCATGGATACGCATAGGTGTTGTTATTCTGGCCTATGTGTCCCCCAGAGAGCAGTGGTGGCCCAGTGGTAACGGCCGCGACTTACGAGTTGTAGGTCGTAGGTTCGACAACCCAGTTCGTAACCCAGCCAGGCGCTTTACTTTGTGTAAATTATTTCATCACCACTGCTCTCAAAACGGTGAAGGAAAACATCGTGAGGAAACCGGCATGTCTTAGAACCAAAAATTCGAGGACATGTGACATCTACCAACCCGCACTGGGCCCGCGTGGTGGATTACGGCCCACTCCCTCTCACAGAGAGGAGGCCTGTGTCCCAGCAGTGGGAACATAATAGGCTGATTATGCTATGCTTATGCTATGTGTCCCCCTACACGAAGTTCTCAGGTTGTAGAGAGAATAGGCCAGAATTACAATATGTTGAGTTCATTCATAGACTGCAGTGATTTGTTGATTCTGAGTATATTGCAATTTTTCATACTGTATGAGAGAACTTACCTCCTTCATCAATGGATGCTCTAATTCCACCTTGATTGATGATACAAAAGTGTGCGTTGTGCCAGTTGTTGGCTTCAGCTCTGTCTAAAGCCTGGAACAGATCTTGGAATTTGAGCTAGCCTTAGGTCGTCACATTATCAAAAAACCCTTAAAACTCTTGATTTAATTGAACCTTATTTTATACGCTTTAGTCTTAGTCTAACAAACAAATACGAAATATGGTAAAACATTCTGAGATTTCTTTTTTTCAATTACAAAAAAAAATACTCACTGCATGCATAAAAGCATCACAAATAAAGTTGCCAAGGTTGCACTCGGAGCATGCGCAATCCGATGATAGTTGCACCATCGATGTTCCAATTTCCTCGTTAGCTCTCTCCTGAATCTCAGGCAGATATTTGTTAATCTTTTCCAACACATCTGCCGCTGTAAGTACAAAAAAAAAACTTAAAAATAAATCTTGATTTTTCTTCAGATTAACTCCTAAGATGGCCTTTTGTAAGTGTTTACTACTAAAGGCGACTACTCTCATAAGGTTACTAGCTATTCTACGTTCAATAAATTTATATTCCCATAAAACATTCATTTTAACAGTAATAGGTTATTCATGCAGTGAATGATGATTTGCAGAAAAAAATCTTAACAAAAATGACTTACCTTGTTCGATTTCATTGCCTATGTAATGAGGGTTACCGGTCCACCTCAGAAGGTGACCACCAGCATCGAATGTGAGTTTGATCTCTCCTAAATATTGCGTATGTGCTGCTGCCTGTACTATTAGAACCTGAAAATTTGAATAATTGTGAAATTTTATTTTGAAAACATAACATCACGCCTGGATTCCCTAAAAAGGTAGATACTATGTAGGGGCGAGCATCAACTGGGCACAAATCCAGACTCCGGGCTGTTACTGAGAAATTTCATATAAAAACCCAATAACCCTTCTCCTCATACTCAACAGTAGCACTTGCAAACACTAGACCAGAGGTAGTGCAGTGGTATACAGGATTAGCTTTTAACCAGGGCAAAATCCAGCATACGATTCTACACCCAGCGTATAATTGTTTTTTTTTTTTAAATAACCGACGAAAAATTTCTTTGCTAGGAGGTCTAGAATCATATGCTAAATTCATGGTTACAGTTTGCGCACTGGTTAAAGACTTATCCTTTATTATCATGTGATATATTATATAATGGTTATCACAGTAGGTACTATTCTTAATTTATATTCACAAAAAAATACTTTTCTAGTCGCTTGTTCCACTACTACTGGATAGGGTCCCAACGGAATAAAACTACTGTCTTCAGGAGCATCTCCATTGAACAGCAACGTGTGACTATGACCTCCCACTATGATGTCAATGTGAGGGCCAGCATGAAGGGCTATTTCTCTGTTGACCAAAATATTCAACATTAATATAATAACTTAAAATTTTGCAATCACAGATCATAGAATATCTTAATTTTTTCTTGCTAAGTAAAAATGATCTTACCTGTCGATGTCGAGACCACAGTGGGACAAAACTATAATGATGTCAACGCCTTGTGCGTTTAGTTTCTCGGCCTCTTCTCTTACGGTCTTAACTTCATCTGTGAATTTAAGTTTACCTGTAGACGCCAAATTCTGAAAAATATAAATGAAACAACTGCAAGCTAATAACTGCGAATTGACATCGGTATAAAGAAGTATTTTTTGGGAAAAAAATAAGTTCCTTAATAATTTAGTACTTACATCAGTAGTAGCTATAATAACACCAATAATACCAATTCTTCTGCCATTTTTTTCTACGATGATACTCTTTTCATATAAACCATGCATCGTCGGTTCTTCGTCATCAATGATGTTGGCTGTGACTACTCTGGAGTCTAAATGTTCCAAGTAAGGGACGACTCCCTCAATGCCGTTATCAAACTCATGGTTTCCTAGCACCTGTGAAAGATTTAACTGAATTTTGATCACATTTGCTTCACACTGCTTACAATCAGCAAGCAAGCTAAAAGTATACTCTCCTCCCAGTCTTATTCATACAGGTTTTTTTTAAAGAATTTTAATGAACTGACCGACTATTTCAGCCATTAATAACGAGATAAATCACCCCCAAAAAGGTTAAAAGCTTTGTTGTAAGATTAAATAAAAAAAATATGTAAGACCAAAATAAGAATACAAAACTGACGTGAGCATCATGAGGCAGCATGTTCATGAAATCCTGGGTAACATTCCATCGTAGAATATTGTACCAAATAGTGCCTTGAAAGCTGTCTCCTGCATTTAGGAGAAGAGAATGAGGTTCACTGGTCAGACGCTCACGAACCAAGGTCGCGAGACGAGCGAAGCCTCCAATGCAAGGGTTGGCCGATGGGTTGCAAATGGTTCCCCATGGGTTAGTTTCTACAAACCTGGAAAAGGAGGATAAATGAAAAGAAGCAACTGTATTGAATCCAGAACTCCAAAAAGGTATTATTAATGCAAATTTAAGTACTAAGGAATAAAAACCATTTTACAAAATAAACGTAATATTGCATTAAGAGTAAAGATAATATGTCATAACATCCCGCCTGTAATTCCAGAAGGGTTAGGCAGAGGTGTACCTATAGTACACCCACATTTCGCTAGTTATGTTTATTCCCATGTTATAGCCGGGGCGAGCCTATTGACATCAACCGGACACAAATCCAGACTCCGGGCTGCTACTGATAAACTCTAAATAGAAAACCCAATAACACTTTGCCCGACCTAGGAATCGAACCCAGAACCTCATGCTCAGCAGTAGCTCTTACGACCACTAGACCAACGAGGCAGTCACGAAAAAAGATAAGAATAAAGGTAAGCTGCCAATAAAACAATATCAGCTGTTATTGAATTAGATATGAACCGATATGATTATTTTAACATGGACAATAGGCATTCTGGATTGGTTATCATGTAGCATACGTTGAGACCCTATTTATTGAAGTAGATAATTATTTATGGGTTAAGATCGATCGCTGGGGGCCCGGCGCCCACGTGCTGTCATACTTGAACAGCTTCATTTGTTTCTATTCTTATTTACAATAAATTTACACTACCATATTGTTTATTGTTATATTTCAACATTAATCATATTCATTTCTGCATTAATATTTTATCAAGAGGTAAACCAATTGACATAACATAAGGTAAAATTACGCCTGTAATCCCAGAAGGGTCAGGCAGAGGTGTTCTTATAGTACACCAACATTTCGCCAGTTATGCTTCAGTCCCATGTAATAGGGGGCGTGCCTATTGCCATCAACCGGGCACAAATACAGACACCGGGCTGCTACTGAGAAATGCTAGATAGAAAAACCCAATAACACTTTGCCCGACCTTGGAACCAAACCCAGGACCTCATGCTCAGCAGTAAATCCTGCGACCGCTAGATCAACGAGGCACTCAGGCAATAGGCATTCTGGATTGGTTATCATGATGTTACGTTAAGACCTTATTCATTGAAGTAGATAATTATTTATAGGTTTAGATCAATCTCTGGGCGTCCGACTCCCACGTGCTGTACCTAACCTCCATACGACATAATTAAACACCTTCATTTGTTTCTATTCTTATTTATAATACATTTACACTACCATATTATTTAATTTGAAACATGTTTTATTTCAGCCTTCATCATACGGATTTCTACCTTAATATTTTCTAAAGGGATAAAAAATTGAATTTTAAGTGAAACACATTAAACTATAGTAACCAATTATTATTGTGTACTTATTTCTTAAGTTTAGTGCATAAAATTAAAAATGTGCCAATTGCCTAATACATATGTCTGGGGTTCTCGATTCGCCCACAAATAACTTCGTGCGAGTAGCCTACAGAAAATAAATTATTTCAAAAATAAATTCGTGCGAATCGACTAACAAGCCAAAAAAGGGGCCACTCATTTCGAAAATACCAAGGAAGTAATGAATTAAAAGATAAGGAAAGGCACTTACCTCGCATGGAAATCATTATAATGTAGTATATTCAAATCATATTCTGACGCAGTTTGTGCACTGAATAGAATAAAATTAGAAAATAACAATAGTAGTTTAAGCATTTTATCTAAAAGACCAGTAGGTCGCACTACTAAACATACAATGCAAAGTCTTAATTATTGTTACTAATCTACGTGTATAATATTTGTATTGATAAGATAATAACACGATTAGAATGATAAAGTACACTTTAACATGCCTAGGATATCGCAGGAGAGCAGTGGTGGCCTTGTGGTAACGGCCGCGACTTACGAGTTGTAGGTCGTAGGTTCCAACCTAGACAGGCGCGCGAGGCGCTTTACTTTGTGCAAATTATTTCATAACCACTGCTCTCAAAACGGTGAAGGAAAACATCGTGAGGAAACCTTTCTCATACATGCCGTATTAGAACCAAAAAATCGAAAACATGTGACATCTACCAACCCGCACTGGGTCCGCGTGGCGGATTAAGGCACACTCCCTCTCATATAGAGATTTTGTACGCAGCATTATGATAATGTAAATAGTGCCATCGGGAATAGTGTATTTTTTATTATTAATTCTTCGATGGAAGTGCAATATTGATTTCACGATTTTGCGATGCAACGATTAAAATCTATATAAATAAAACAAAGTCGGGTTAGTTACACCATTTATAACTCAAGAACGGCTGGACCGAATTTATGATCTTTGAGTTGTTGGATTTGTCTCTGCCCAGAATAGCAGAATATCTATTGAAATAGGGAAAAAACACAAGAATAATGAATACAAAATTCTGAGGCAGTACAAAGTTCGTTGGATCAGCTAGTTATTAATAAAACCCATGGAAACAATGAATCCTACTAATATTAATATTATAAATGTGAAAGTTTGTATGCGATTTCTGTATGTTTATTAGCCACATTAAGCAAAAACGGCAGAACGGATCTACATGAATTTGCCACACTTAGCTTATAACCTGAATACTTTTTATCTCGGTAGTACGTTGTAGTGGGATAATTTCTTACATACACCTGGGCGAAGTCGCTGGCAAAAGCTAGTATAATATAAAATATCAAAATAGCTAGAGTCGAGGCATCTGCCTTACAGAACGGAATACACAGATACAGAATAACACATACATTTTAAAGTGTTGCAAACTGTGACTCTGTTACATGTTTCGCACGCAGCGAACACGTTGCGGACACTCAACTAGCGTGTTGATCAATCGCTTCGCTGGATACACACAACCGAATCGCCAGTCTGAGGATACACACACGCGGAGAATGCGTTGCTTACACAAAATGTTCACTTTACGCACACGCGAGTTGACCAAACGCTTAGCTGGAAATACGCTAGCAAATCTCTAAAAGCTCCAAATATAAAAAGTCATCTTCACAATCATGTTTTGACCGTTTAATACCATAATTCTTTTGTTTTCGTGTTTAATACAGAGCTTTAACCACCTAAAAATAACTTCAAATTTGCCTACGCTGGCAAGCATTTCTTATCGTTATACGGCCATCAGTGTCAGCGAATACGGGTGACTGATGACGAATGTAGATCATTAGGATATCGTAGTCCACTCCGAGTTCTTGTACGTTCTTACGGTTTTCACTTATCATCTGAAATATTTAGAAGGTCATTAATTTAGTAAGCTATAGCTTCTCTATACTAAACGCTAAGAGTCGTGGCAGTAGAGGTCAAAAAGTCCGAGTAGGACTGTGAATAGTTATAAAGGGGTTTAAAAAAGCTCTATACTGTGTCTCGTGCAATTTTGTTCTCTTTATATGACAGCAGTTACCACAAACGTTTGTATTTGTCTAGCTTATTTCTGAAATTGTCACCATATTAAAAGTCATTCGCTCCATGTTAAGCACACAATTTCTATGGTATTAAAATTTAAAATGATATTCACTCACAGTAAAACCGTCACCGCCATTACCAATGAAGCTCGTAGTATTTATCGAGTTTGAGCGGCTTGTACCTAGGGACGTCACACTCGATGCATCTGTTGGTGACGTTGAGAACCCTTGTGTTTACTGGCCGCGAGCCGTCGAATGTCGCGCGCAAACCTGAAATTTATACAAACCCGAATTAAAACTAGTTTTACCAATGTTGCTTGTGGGTTTTCTTGAGCCCAGAGTATTTCAAAAGTTTTCGTTTTAGGTCTGTAATAAAATGGCCTTATTTTAAAAAAAACAGCAATGGTCAAAAAATATCTACCTGCAACTTGCATCATCCTTGCACCCGGCCAAGGATCGTTGGCCACAAAATACTCCAACATATCCAAACTATGTTCGCCTTTCAGGTCCAAAACTTCAACTTGGTTCTCAAAATGGTTTGAAACCATCACTGACTAGTAAGTTATTACTGAAATATAAATATTTTTGTAGAATTCATTGAGAACAGAAGAGAAAATAAACGATAACGAAATACTCATTGTATTTAGTTTTAGTTTATTTTCTCTTCTGTTATATGACTGACAAAATATGGATGAAGGAGGTAAGGACCTTCATCCATATTTTGTCTTATTAAACCTCGATTGACGGCGCAGAAGTGTGCATAGTTCCAGGTGTTGGGACCAGCTCTAGGTAGCGCCTAAAACAGTCAAAATACATACTTGAATCAATCAACTCAGCCTATCGCAGTCCACTGCTGGCCATAGGCCTCTCCCAGGCTGCGCCACAATACCTTGTCCTCCGCCTTGTCGTCGGTCCATAATAAATATATATATATATATATATATATATATTTTTTATAGCTGGGGGGCGTCTCACGCTATGCTTGCCAATACGCGGTCTCCACCTCAGGACCTGTCTGCTCAAACGGCCATAGGTAGTTCGACATAACAGGCCACTCAGAAAGTATTGCGAAAAAAGTTTTTATGTATGAGAGACTGGCCAGTTATTGTTTTTTTTTTAAATATGAATATTTATAAGTAAAACTAGGTACGTTCCAATTTCAAAGTTACCCTCCACATTGCATGAGTGCTAAGTTGAATTATCGTGTCTCATTAAGAAATGGATCTGCGCCAGGAACATATTTACGCGCTATGGTTTTTTACGATTACAAGTGTTGCCTGAAACCGGACGAATCGTACGATAGACTTCAAATGGCATGCATAAATGAAGGCCTTTTTAAGGCAACCGTGTATCGTTGGTATAACGATTTCAAGCGCGGTCGACTATATTTGGGCGATGAAGAAAGAAGTGGTCGCCCTTTGACGGCTGTTACGGAAGAAAACGTGCTAGCAGTGAAAAATGTAATCTAAGACAATAGGCGAGTTACGTATCAAGAGATTCTGCACATACTGCGGGTTGAATCGGGAAGCCTTCACGAAATTCTAAACGTGCATCTTTGCGTGAGGAGGATAGTTTCACGCTGGGTGCCGCACAACCTCACCGATGATCAGAAGCGGGCCCGGGTGCAGTGAGTCTTGGCGTATTTACGACATCATTACAGGTCATGAATCTTGGATTTATCAATACGATCCAGATGTCCAGAGATCCAGTGTTTCGATAGCTCGTTAAGACACATGAACCTTTGTATAGAGGCTAATGAAGAGTACTTTTAAAACATTTAAAAAAGAACTATAGAACATTCATTTTATTTTCAGAAAACTTTCTGAGTGTCCCACGTACCGGCCAGACCACGGCCACTTCAGTTTGCTTACTCTGCAAGCTATGTCGATAACTTCGTTCTTTTCCGGATCATTTAATTTATGATTTCATACTTCAAAGACTCCTTTTATATTTGAATACCTCGCAAAGACCCCTCTCTAGCTAAAAAAAAAACGTCGAAACTCCCGATTGCAACTCCCTCACGAAATTTTTAAGCTCATCAGATAACTTCAAGCTTAAAATGCCTACGCATTCCACAACTTTCCTGGACAAATCCTTTACTGTCGTGGTCGTTCATTTGTGGAATGCATTGCCTGTTGATTTCAAAATGAAAAACGCGCGCAGTCGTTACATTTGTGTTTAAAAGACTTTTGTGACTGTTGTGTGAATGTTCCTCATTACGTGTCGTTGTGATCTTGTTCTCGTAACTGTGATTTTATAGTCTTAATTTATTTCTGTTGCATAAATATTGTATGTGTTTATGCATCTATTTTTTAGGATATGTATTAAACCGTGTATCTATTTTAGTATATTGTATACTTATTATTTGCACCAACGACAGTCCCATTTTATATCCAGGCAAATCACTGTCCGTTCCAAGGTTGCGTGGAAGAGATCGCGATAAGGCATTGTAAATTTTGTATGGTTCGTTTTTTTTTTGTTATGTATTTTTTTGGTGTACATTAAAGTATTTATAAATAAAAAATGATTTATCAGGGGATTCTTCGCTGAACATAATCGTAGTGAACAAATTTATTTGATATTCGATATTGCAACGTCCCGTCCTCTTGATAAAATACTCAAATTAAGATAGGAAATTGAAAAAACTACTCACTGCATTCATAAAAGCTCCACAAATAAAATTGCCAAAATTGCACTCGGAGCAAGTGCAGTTTGATGATACTCGTAGTTTCACCAAAGTTGTACCAATATTTTCGTTAGCCCTTTCTTAATCTCAGGTAGATATTATATTAAAAGAGTTCTTAACCTCGTAAAAAAAAATGAGCCCTATTTTTTGCAATGCGCAGATGATCAAATCCGTCGTCGTCTTAAAGAGGTTGGTAAAATGTTGTGGTGATGTATAAAATTATCCGTGATGACTATAATATTCAAGTGATGTTAATTTCTAGAAGAATGTATATACAAACGCCGAAATACCTTGTTCAATTTCGTTTCCAATGTAATGAGGGTTACCAGTCCACCACAATAGTTGACCAGCAATGTCAAATGTGAGTTTAATCTCATCCAAATATTGTATACGGGCTGCTGCTTGTACCATGAGAACCTGCAATAGTCGAAAACCTCAAAAACTTACTTTTCTTGTTGCTTGTTCCACCACTATCGGATAAGGTCCGTATGGAGTAAAGCCACTGTCTTCAGGGACATCTCCGTTGAACAGTAACGTGTATCTATGACCACCAACTATTATGTCAACGTGAAGGCCAGCATGAAAGAAAAGAAAGAAAAGAACGTTTATTTACGGTAAACATGACGCAGTGATCGAACGCAAACACCAAAGAGAACAAATCGGGGGAAAATATGCGTCACATCAACGCAAAACGGTCATCGCTCAGCTTAATGCTACGACCCTATGCGAGACAGAGCCCCAGCTCTGGTTTTCAGCGACAGCCGGCGTTGAATGACGTCGACCAGTGTAGCAAACGCTAAGATGAAAATAAAAAATAAAAATACACATAATAAATAACTAGATAAGTGTTCAACAAAATAAAATAAACAATATTTATAAAAATGGTAACATTCCGGGCATTGAAAGCTCACGCGCCGTTAGCCTTTGATAATCTGTCGCGCAGCTGTCATTTAAAATAGGTTTGACGTTTTGACGTATTGTCGTAATGGCGTATTACGTAATGAATTTTAAAATGGAATTTCAAAACAAAACAATGTGTTTGATGACTGTGCTGGTATGGTTATTGTAAAATAGTGTTTGTGAAATGTGTGTTGCATGAAGGGCTATTTCTCTGTTAAAGAAAGTAGGTCTTAAATTGACCGTAATCATTGGAACGTTATTAGGTACAGAGCACAGCATAACTGAGCAACTATAGGATTTTCAAATCATCACCCTCTTGACATGTTATTAGGCGTCCATGCAGTATGTCTTTATCTTCCCTACGTCTAAATATCATAATAGCTTGTCTTCTACTACCGGGATTAAAAGTTGATTTAAATTTCATATATACCCATTGAGCCGTTTTTGCGGCAATCTGGAACATACATCCAGACAAACGTTACAAATTCTAAAAACTATATTTTCGGCATCAGACTCATTCCCACATCTCGTAGTAATTCCTAAAAAAAAAAAATTCAATATTCAACTTCGATACTATTTCATGATTTGATGAAATATATTTCACACAATTCAACGATCTTACTTTTGGTCTGCCTCTTTTCTTATAAGCCATCCAATTATACTAAACTCGTTTATTTTTATTAAATCAAAACTTTTTTTTTTTCAGAAAAACACTTTTACAATGGTGTTATTAAATTTAAATGTTTCAAGTGATTCTAACGTAAGGCATGCAAAATACTGGGCACGCCACAATAGCGGCGGTAAGTCCCCTCTTTGAGGAGTGGTTGGAGAGGCACCACGGCGTCCTCACCTTCCGCCTGACATAGGTCCTCACCGGACACGGTTGTTTCGGGAGTTTCCTATTTCGCATAAGGCGGGAGGCTGGCACACAATGGTGAAACCCGGACGTTTGCCCGGGTGTCACCATTGTGTGGATCGCCCGGAGGACACGGTGGAGCATACGGTGGAGGTCTGCCCAGCTTGGGCGAGCACCGCAGTGTCCTCGCGGAGGCGATCGGCGGCGGCGATCTCTCGCGTCCGGCTCTTGTCCAGGCCATGGTACGGAGTGAGAGGGAATGGAAATCCGTCACCCCCTTCTGCGAAGAATTAATGCTCGCGAAGGAGGAGGCGGAGCGCGTGAGGAAGAGAGCCTTGCGCCTTCACGCCCCTAGTCGCCGCAGGAGATGCCCTGGGCGTCGGGAGTCGCCTGCAGATTCCGGGCCACCGTAGGCGCGGGCTTGCGGACGGCGAGCAATGGGTAGGGACCAGGCCCGGGTCGACGGCGCGTCGTGTTCCACGCGCGCCTCAAAGAGATGTCAGCAAAAAATTACGGGATCCGATAGGGCCGACGCCTCAGGGTCGCGGGTTGTTCCTGACGTCACATCGGGCCACACAACACATCGCGATCGCAGGGTTCCTCCCACCTTTCACTCGCTCGCCGACACCTTGAGCGTGCGCACACAACGGTTGTCTATACATATTTGTCATCAGCAGCTACTTCAAGAAATACAGTTTTAGTATATCGAAAACAAGTACTTTTATTTAGTCAAGACCACCAGCAGCACACCTGGAGCTTGATACTCAACATATGGTCCTTCGAGTTAAAGAAGATCGCCGTTATTGTGCTACGCACGCGCCTCCTGTGGACTTTGGACTGGCCATCCGTACCGTGCTCGCCTACGCCGTAGAGGACACTTAAAGGACAGTCTACCCAGAGGGACATTATTCTGAGTGAGTCCGTTCCATTATCCTTACTTTATAGTCTTTTCAAATTTTCTATCCAGGAATTTGTAATAGTGCTATACGGATCAGGCATACTTTGATCTCTTCATATATATATAGCTTACCTATTCAGTGATAGTTCCAATTCATTAATTCATCTTCATTTAGCAAAATAACTTCTCATAATTACCTATATACATTTCTTTGTTCGTTTATCACACGCTTACCGCACGTGTTTGCAAAACGCGTAAACAAACTCATTAGTATATTTTTTCTATATTGTACCTACTTAGTGCACCGGTTAGCACTCCGCGACCGGGCTCATTAGCTTATCAGCTGATTTTACCGTAGGCTTGGCCTGCAGCTGTTTTACGCAATATTCTAAAATTTAACTTTTTATATTGGGTTCTTTGTTTTTGCTTGCATTTCGGACTCCTTGCTTTGATTTAACGACATACCTACATTCTCATTATGTCTGATGCAAAATACAGGGAACTTATAAAAAGGCGTGGTGGCTACAAAGCAAAGCTTACGCATTTTAGCAACTTTTTAAGATTATTACCTAGCACGGGAAATGATTTCGATAGCTTCCAAGCAGCAGAGTTAAAAACTGGTCTTAGTTTAATGGAAATTTTATATAAGGAATTCGACGTGTTGCAGACAGAGTTGGAGCTGTTGTCGGAGGATGCGGACGAGATGTATGGCGAGAGGGAGCACTTTGAGGCGCAGTACCACGCGCTGGTGGCCCGCGCGAGGGCGAGTCTCGCCCCCGTGCGCGCCTCATCACCCGCTCTTGTGTCTGCCACCTCCATCGATGATCTCCCGCGCCACGGCTCTGGCTGCAGGCACGACTTCGTTCGGCTGCCCAAGATAGATTTGCCTCACTTCGACGGGGACTATCAGCACTGGCTTGAATTCCGTGATACGTATCTTTCTCTTATTCATAACAATGACAGCATACAAGACATCAACAAATTTCACTACTTACGTGCTGCCTTAACCAGCAGCGCGTCACTAGTTATAAAAAGCATTGATTTCAAAGCAGATAACTATGGTACAGCTTGGCAGTTATTATCCGAAAGGTACAACAAAGAAAGACTACACATTAATAATCACGTGCAGGCCTTATTTAATCTTGAACAAATACACAATGAATCTGGCAAATTGTTAAGGAACATGATTGACGTCACAAATAAAAATCTTCGTGCCTTGTCAACTTTAAGGCAGCCTACCGAACAAGGGGGTCTAGGGGAAACCCTTATAATACACATGATGACAGAAAAACTTCACAAGGTGACACAACGGGAGTGGGAAGAGTTTAAAAATAATTTAGATGCCTTTCCAAATTTAAAAGATTAAATTAAGTTTTTAACAAACAGAGCAGATTTACTGGAATCTTTAAATTATAATAAAAACACAACAACATCAAAAAATTCTAACGAAAACAACAAAACTAAAAACTTTCTTACAACTACCGAAACTAAAAACAATAAAAATTCAGACAATGTTAAATGTCCAATGTGTTCTCAGAATCACTTTTTATTCAGTTGTCAGACTTTCAGAAATCTAGACATAGAAGCACGCATTAAAAAAGCTTCAGAAACCAATGTTTGTATGAACTGCCTTCGACCTGGTCATACCGAAAAGCGTTGCAGTCTCTCGCATTGCAAATATTGCAAGATCAGACACTATTAATACCCTCTTACATAGGGAATCAGAAAAACAGACAGGGGAAAACATTGCTTTGTCAAGAAACGTAGTATTTCCCTGTTCAGAAACTAATCAGAGTAATCAGGTTCACATTTTGCTATCCACTGCCTTGGCAAAGGTGACAGACGTCAATGGAGAGCTTCATACTGCAAGAGCTTTGTGGGAAGCTCGGTTTGGTAAAACGCAGCACTAGCTCCACCGTCTCAGGTATGAACAGTCAAGTTTCTAGTACCTCAGAAAGCTGCAGTCTTCATTTGCGGTCTTGCAATGGTGGCTATCAGGCGAAAGTAAGCTGTTTTGTTTTACCGAAGATTACACAATCGCTGCCAAGTACTTATATAGATAAAAGGTATATTACCATCCCGCCTGGTATTCAATTAGCAGACCCTTCATTCAATGTACCTACTGCAATCGATATTCTAGTAGGTGCTGAGGTATTCTGGGACGTCTTAGGTTCCGATACCATTAATTTTGGCAATAATCAGCCTAGATTACAGTCGTCCAAACTAGGTTGGCTTATTTCGGGCCGCGTCAGTCGGTCACGTCTTCGTACACAACCTTCAGTTTGTCACTTCCTTTCACATGAGGAGTCAGATCAGCTGACTCGCTTCTGGGAACTTGATACTGTGTCGTCCGCAAACTGTTTCTCTTCAGAAGAACAGGCTTGTGAAAGACTCTTTCATGAGACCACACGTAGGGATACGCATGGTCAATTCGTTGTCACCATACCATTGAAAGACTCGCTCGAGTGCTTAGGTGACTCTTACGCGATGGCGAAGCGTCGTTTCCTCTCCCTAGAGCGTAGATTTGAGCGGGACTCCAAATTTAAAAACAGATATTTTCAATTCATGCAAGAATATATTGACCACATGACAGAACATTCAAAAGCAAATCATTCAGAAGTTAATTATTTTATGCCTCATCATGGTGTTGCGCGCGTGTCAAGTTCTACCACAAAACTTCGCGTAGTTTATGATGCTTCAGCCTCCAGCACCTCGGGCAAGTCCTTCAATGACATTCAGATGGTAGGTCCAACCGTACAGGAGGATCTGCTATCCATACTCTTGAGATACAGACAACATAAGTTTGTTGTAACAGGTGACATTGAAAAAATGTATCGAGCTATTTTAGTTGAGGCATCTCAACGCCGATTACAACAAATTGTTTTCAGATTCAATTCCTCAGACCCTTTAAAAACGTTTGCACTGAATACAGTGACATACGGCACAGCTTCAGCTCCCCGTATCCGGCCACAAAATGCCTTGTTTCGCTTGCAGATCAATGTTCAGACCCAAAGGTTAGTCAGTCCATCAGACGTGATTTTTATGTAGACGACTATTTGAGTGGCGGCGATTCGTTTGAGTCAGTCATACATTTATGTCAAGGGGTAGTAAATACTCTCGAGTCCGCCAAGTTTCACCTTAGAAAGTGGCAATCAAATAGTCCGAAGAAATTAGAGTCAGTCAGTAATTTAAAACCAGAAAATCAAGACAAAAAATTAAACCTAAATGACACTCCTTGCAAAACACTTGGCCTATACTGGGACTGTAAAACAGACAGATTATTCTTTTCTATAGATTTAAAGCATACTTCAAAAATAACAAAGCGTAATATTTTATCATTAATAAGTCAGGTGTTTGATCCTATCGGCCTCGTCGGGCCATGCATAGTTCAGGCTAAACTTATGTTACAGCAGCTGTGGATACTTAAATGTGACTGGGATGATGAAGTACCAAAAGAAATAAAATCACAATTCCTTGAGTTCGTACAATCACTTCCAGCTCTTAACTCTGTTCACATTCCACGTTGGGTATCTTGTAGTAATGCTTCTTTAATAGAGCTTCACACCTTCACAGACGCTTCAGAACGCGCCTATGGCGCGTGTATTTATGTGAGAACGGTAACAGTCGATGGAACAGTTTGCGTTCGCCTTTTAGCTTCCAAAAACAAGGTCGCCCCTATGAAGCCAACAACCATACCAAGGTTGGAGTTATGTGGTGCTTTACTGGGTACAAGGCTGTTTCTGAAGGTACGTAAATCACTCACTCTAGCGTTTAATCAGTGTATCTTTTGGTGTGACTCGACGATCGTGCTTGCATGGCAATAGAGTGAGTGAAATTCAAGAAGCTACGACCGGGCAGACGTGGAGCTATGTGCCTTCTAAGAGCAACCCCGCTGATCTTACATCTCGGGGGTGAAGGCTGATTGCATCAGCTCGTCCACTCTTTGGTGGTCGGGTCCTGATTTTCTTAATAATACGGAAATACAATTTCCTACTTTACCTAATACTCAAATTCAGTCTTTACCAGAAACATCTTTGCACACAACTGCTGATACACATGAACAAAATAATGATAGTATCATATGTCCTTTAATTCATAAAAAATCATCATTTACATCACTTATAAGAATCATAGCCTATATACAAAGATTTATCCATAATTGTCAAAAACAGAATAATAAAAAGTCATCTTACTTATCAGTTTCAGAATTACGATCATCACAGAATCTTATATTGCTGATTTCTCAACAGGAAATGTTTCCTGGGGAATATTCATGTCTTAAAACTAATCAGGCCTTACATAAAAAGAACCGATTAATAAGTCTTTCTCCTTTCATTGATTCAGACAACTTAATACGCGTAGGTGGACGTCCTAGTAACTCCAACTATAGTTACAATGTTAAGCATCCTATTCTTTTATGTAGCAAACATCACTTGACGAAAATTATCTTTGAAAGAGAGCATAAAACACTCTTTCACGCAGGGCCACAACTACTTTTAGCACACATTAGACTCACCTACTGGCCTTTAGCAGGCAGAAACCTAGCTAAGCACGTAGTGCGATACTGCGTTCGCTGCACTCGCTTCAAAGCTCAGCCTATTCAGGTCATCATGGGCAACCTACCAAGCGATAGGACTCATCTAGAGTACCCTTTTTTGAATACGGGGCTTGATTATGCCGGGCCAGTGCTGATAGCCGACCGTAGGGGTAGAGGATGTAAGCTACTTCAGTCATACATTTGTTTTTTTGTGTGCTTTGCAGTCAGAGCCGTTCATATGGAGCTGGTTTCCGACCTCACCAAGGAAGCTTTTCTTGCGGCCTTCAGCCGATTTATTAGTCGTCGGGGCAAGCCTCAACGCGTTTACTCCGACAACGGCACTACATTTGTGGGAGCTTTCAACGAGCTTTCACGCTTCTTAAAGGTTTCATCCAGTAGTATAGAGTCCGATCTTGCAAGCATGGACATAGAATTTAAATTTATACCTGCCTACAGCCCACATTTTGGTGGGATTTGGGAAAGCGCAGTAAAGTCTACCAAACATTTATTCCGTAGAGTCATGAGCCTAACTCATTTGACATACGAAGAGCTATCAACTTGTCTGATTCAGATAGAAGCTATTTTAAATTCCAGACCTTTAACACCGTTATCCACTGATCCATCAGATCTTTCTTATCTTTCTCCTTCACACTTCCTTATCGGACGATCACTCACGTCAGTCCCTCGTCCTCAGATCACGGACGTCAATATTCAGCGGCTACAGCGCTTCGATCGCATCGAAAAACTACGACAACATTTTTGGCAGCGCTTCTCTAATGAGTATGTGTCTCTCCTGCAGCAGAAAACCAAATGGCAGACAGCTGGGCAAGAGCTGAAAACAGGCATCATGGTCTTAGTGAGAAACACAAATCTTCCTCCTCTTCTGTGGTTGCTAGGCAGAGTGGTTGCAGTGAAAACTGGCTCTGACGGACATTGTCAAGTCGCCGACATCCTGACGAAGAAGGGCATCATAACACGTGCATACAACAACATATGCCCTCTTCCGGTCTCTTCATCATCATCTTGAAGACTTCTCTTCAACGCGGGGAATATGTTCCTGACGTCACATCGGGCCACACAACACATCGCGATCGCAGGGTTCCTCCCACCTTTCACTCGCTCGCCGACACCTTGAGCGTGCGCACACAACGGTTGTCTATACATATTTGTCATCAGCAGCTACCTCAAGAAATACAGTTTTAGTATATCGAAAACAAGTACTTTTATTTAGTCAAGACCACCAGCAGCACACCTGGAGCTTGATACTCAACACGGGTAACTCGAAAGAGTAACCGTGGTTCTGGCACAGGCAACTGAAGGAACACGGATTTTAAGTCAGTAAAAGTCTGACACGCCCTCCCGCTAAACCCAGAGCGGGAGAAGTCATTTGATGATTTCCCACCATAAAAAAAGGCATGCAAAATACAATCATTGATTGTCAAATTCAAGATTGACATTAAAATATATAAAGTTAGATTTAAAAAAAAACTAGACATGAATAGACATAAATAAAGTGTAAATATTAAAGAATTTACTTATCGATGTCTAGACCACAGTGTGATAAAACTACGATGATATCCACGCCTTGTGCGTTTAGTTTCTCGGCTTCTTCTCTAACGGCTTGGACTTCGTCTGTGAACCTAAGATTACCCGTAGACGCCAAAATCTGAAAATTTACGGTATTTTGATGAAACACTAAAAACAACACGAACTCTTAAAGGGACGAAAATTGTTACGGAAACACCTCAAGTTTTATTTTATTTTAAATACTGAGTTCAACATATGTTCCGGATGTTCAAAGACATATTATTTACACCTGTGAAAACGTAATTTCGTGAATTTTTATTGTCGTTACGGTTGAATAAGGCTTTTGTTGTGCTTAAGTCCAATAGTGGGACTAACGACATAGATAAAGGACAAACATCATTATGAAAATGAATATCTGACGTATGAAACTTACATTGGTAATGGCTACTAAAACACCAATAATGCCAATTCTTCTTCCATTTCTTTCTGCAATGATACTCTTTTCGTATAATCCTTGTATTGTTGGTTCTTCTTCATCAATGATGTTAGCTGTGACTACTTTTGTGATGTGATTACTTCAAATGTTTCAAGTAGGGAACGACTCCCTCAATCCCGTTGTCAAAGCCATGGAAATCCGTTGACAAATCAACCCCCCGATGCAAGGGCTTTCAGACGGGTCGCAGGCTGAACCCGATGGACTGGTCTCGACGAATCTGAAAAAATATTTGTCAAGTTTGTTGAAGACACAAACTTGTTACTGGAACTTATAGTACAAATGCAGAAATGTGTATTAGTAAAATATTTTATAAATTTTCCTATCTTTTTCTTTAAAAACTGTCACCAGCATGCGTAATATGGTCACTAAAGAAGCGGAAGAAACGAAGACAAAAGGACAGGTTGTAGAAAGATTTCTACGCATGTCAAAATTCAAGAAAATAATGTGTTTTTGTTAGGAAAGTGATTTGTCTTCTCTTTGTAGAGTTGAGATAGAAGTCGTCATGCTGCACATACAAAAGGTGTCCTTTAAGAGAATCGAAGTTTTTTCAGACCAAAGACTGAAGTGTGAAATCTCCCCTAGCAACCATTATGTAAAAACCTCTTGATTTTCCTGAAAACAGGGAATTATGATGCGTGGTTTTAAAAAAAGCTAATGAATGATATGACATGTTAAATCGAAACAAAGAAAAGTGACATACCTTTCATGGAAATCATTACAATGCATATTTAAATCATATTCTGAAACACTTTTAGCACTGAATAACACAAAATAAGAAAATATCAATAATAATCTGAACATTTTAGTTGAGCGACATCACCGAGACTCACAACTTCATTTAAGTGACTAAAATAATGAATTTAATTCATTTACATACATAATCAATTTATTTATCAGTATAACATGAGAAGTGTCGAAGATAATATAATAATTACATATTCCGATCTTCTTCTTCTTTATTTCTATATACGAAACTTTGACGCGATTTTAAATCTTCGATAAAAATTTCAAGGGCTTATAACGTCACTAATTCGCGATGTAACATGGCAGATTAAGTGAGTAGTAAAACTACTAAAAAAAGTTGTTATACTTTGCAATGGCAATTAAAAAAACCTGCCAATGGCATGTCGAACTCGCCCAGGAGGGGTTCCTTACCACAAGGCAAAAAAACCGAAAAAAATCGTTTCTTGTGTAGAAAATAAAAAAATAAATAATAAAAAAAACCCCCTTTAAATTTTAACTTTATGCGGGGGTTGAAATACACACCCTGTAAAAGTTTCAACTGTCTACCTATTACGGTTCATGAGGACTGCTGGCTGAGACGGATGCACGGACGGATGGACATACGGACAGCGGAGGCTTAGTAATAGGGTCCCATTGGCACCCTTTTGGTATCTTTGAGTAATGTATGGTCTGTACCAAAAGTAAATCGTGCGAATGTAAACAAATGGATCAGAAAATGTATCCGTGGATGCCAATTTGTAGTGCCACTTACAAACAGATTGCTTTAATTTGATTGATACTTCAACCCGAGATTCTATTAAAAATGTTTTCATTTAACAATTGAGGTTAAGTGTTATAACACAAATTTTTGTCGATGATTTTTCAATTACAATTTAATAATGTTATTTGTTTGAGTTGTGAGATCACACTTATGAATTTGTTAATAATTCTCTGCAGTGAGTGATTGCGTATGATTTTTTACTTAACATGGTATAAACTTGTATCAGATAGTTTTGGAATAGACATTATGTTAACATTCCCGTTACCATAACGAACGACAGTTGTGATTCGATTCAACGGACTCTTGAAGATGATTGTTAAGAGGCAAAACACTTCGTATTCTCGATTACATTATCGAAACAAGCATGTGCTTGTGAAATGAAAATCAAAGAGTATATAATACTTTAAACGTTTTAACCCTCCCAGTTAGGTTTTTACGACAAATATTGTTGTGTTCATTTTGGCTACATCATAAAGCAGTATAGTTGTAGGTACGTTTGATAAAACATGATGGGTTCAGTCAATGTTTTTTACGGAAACTCCGAAATATTTTATTCCGACTTTCGATGTTCCGATTTTCAAAAGTCCGAATTTCATAACACATATTTTAATATATAATAATAAAAATCAATAAATTTTCCTTACCGAAAGTCGTAAATACGACGATTATGATTTGTTTCTCCGATTTTCATACGTTCGAAGTATCAAATGCTCGATGGGTTCTCGGTCCGAAAAACGACATTCCGATTTTCAATATTTCGAGTAATTTGCTAAAATTTGGATTCTGATTCTGATTAAATTAGTACAATATTCAGTTACGCCCTTCGCACGTACTAAGTCAGGAGAGGTCCGATTAAAATACTCATAAATGTATGAAACTCATTAATGTATGTACGTGAGAAGGTTGTGTATTTTCTCCTTATATTATTATATACCTGCGTCGGGTACCATCTACTGTTATTATCCTTCGGGTAGGTTAGGTCAGTACAGTGGCCAGTAACGCCAGACCCCCTCTATTGTTGGTGAATAATTTGGGTTAGGTTAGATTAGAACTGTATGACCATAAAAGCGCGAAGGCGAGCGAGCGTGACAGCGGCCGCCGTGCACCATATTTTCTCTATTGTTGGTGAATCATTTGGGTATTGTTAGGTTGAAACTGTGGCTATTAAAGCGCGAAGGCGAGCGAGCGAAGCGAGCGTACCGCGGCAGCGGCCGCTGGGTGCTCCTCTTTTAATTAATTCTACCTCTTAATAATTAACATAATATGATGAGGTGACATGACAGACACCTCCAATAAAAATAACATGAACACGAAATGGAAAAATGAGGATACTATGTCGACAAGATCAGCCGCACGTCGAGCACGCCCACCACCTCCGGACTCGTCGCTGGTACCCAGCACTACTGCGAGCGCTGTGACGACAACGGTAGTTGCGTCGAGCTCGAGCGACAATTTCTCCCCGCCCACGACGCCACCACCTACTCGTCGACGAAGAGGACGCAGGCCGACGGACGGCTTAGGACCTCGAGGCCCACCGGCCTCTGATAGGGTCCCAGCTCCCGGCGGAAGTGTGCAGCGCATGAGATGGACATGACTGATCAATGAAAACGTCATGCTCTCATGCTATGGGGCTACAGAGGGGGGAAACAATCTGACCGCGTATCGTGATCAGATGCTCTCTTTTTTGTGGTGCTTGAGCCAGTTGTCAACGCTTCGGCACAACGACTCTCGGATCAGGTGCGGGTCATCCAACGTAATCATATGTTGGATGAAACTGTGCTTGATCGCTTGCGAAGTGAAATAAATGCAGAGGAACCATGTCATCGCCCCCCCGTCGCAGACTGTTGTGGCACTACCACAGTCCAACACAAATCAAGCTGACGAGGTAAGTGATGATAGGGCTACAAACGTAAGTATCCAGTGCAATGAGGAATTGAGGAGTGTTTCGGAGTCGGTTATGTCGGTTTATGTCGCCCGAACTTAGACCACGCTTACCTCGTTCGCCCTGGATTCGCAGCTATCAACAGCGGCATGTAGTGTATCTCACGTCAAATTTGCCAATGACTCTAGAGCTACACGACCGAAACCAACCGTACCAGCTTGGCAGTGCAGAATTGTGCGCTGTATTATTGGGGCCAGAGCGCTCATCGGCAAACTAATCTGCTTCAGGGAGGGCAATACTCGTCCAAGACTGATCCGCTTTGTGAGGCGGGCGTTCTCAGGGACTGATGTTAGTCCTCAAAACTACATGTCCTGTGTCACAAAGCGCATCGACTTCCTGAAGCACAAAGTGTATGCATGGGATAACCGTATTCGTAGGTATAAGCAGCGAGTTGAACGTTACACTCAGAATCGCACCTTCAAGAGCGTTGAAAGGTGGGATTATAGAAGTTGGGAGCGACCGGACCATGGTGTGGCTGACACGTGCCTGCCAGATGTTGATGCCATGCGTTATTTCTGGCGCAGTATCACGTCGGTGCCTGTCAGTCACCGATGGTGATTGGGCTCAGGAAGTCGAGCGAGCCTGCGATATAATTCCAAATATGGGGGCTATTACCATCAGTCCCCAAGATGTAGCTCGTGCAGTCCATCCGTTGCCTAACTGGAAGTCTCCTGGGCCGGACCGGCAAAACTTTTGGATCAAATGGTTTACAAAATCGGACGCTCGCTTGGCGGCCCACTACCAGAAAGCCTTAGAGTCAGGGTCACTGCCCCAGTTCCTAACGACGGGAATAACCCAGCTGCTCCATAAACCATGTAGTACTACGGAACCAAAAAATTATAGAAAATTCACATGCCTACCTACGGTCTATAAAGTTCTTACATCCATTTTGAGAGCTAATATAAACATACATATAGACACCAATTCCATCATATCTGTCTCTCAAAATAGATGTAAGAATGAGTCCCGTGGTACTTAGGAGCTACTCCTCATTAATATGGCCATTATCCAACAGGTTCGTAGTTCCCGAAAGGATCGGTCGATATGTTATCTTTCAGTTGTGCCATCAGAATGGAATTTGGTGTGGGCAAATGTGCGGTTATGCACGTAAAGCGAGGTGAGATTGTGGAATCCTTGGGAACCCAACTCTCGGATTCCATAAACCTTAGAGCCCTCTCCGCATCCGAAACCTATAAGTATTTGGGTATGTCGGAAGCGTTGGGCATCAATGGTACTGACATGAAACAATCGTTGAACTCAGCAATAATTTTGCCGATAGTCGTGACAGCAAATAACTTAATAGCCAAGAGCCTCAAATAACACCTGAAAGGGCTCTCGTTGACCTTTAAAAAAATGTAAATATAAGTTTTAAAATGAATAAAGGAGATAACATAATATTATTCTTCTCTCGGACTCTGAATTATGTAAATTTGTCTTGCTATTAAGTTTTACAAGGCGTTTTTTATTGCGGAATTCTATTTAATCGGTACTTTAATAATCGGAATTCGTATTTTTGATGTTTCGAATTATCATTAAGTCGGAAATTTTGTTATTCGATCTATTGAAACTCGGTATTTTGAAAATAATAATTATAAACGTTAGGAATATTTAAATGTAGGAGTTATAAAATGAGAATGAATTGTTGCTGTTGCTTTAATCGGAATTTTGAACTATTCGAAATAATGTAATTCGGTATTTGTGACGGAATAAAGTTTTTCGTATTTATTTAGTGTACCCGTTTTATACATCATGACATTGAGCCGGGCGGGTAGTCTTATGGCAGTAAAAGGAGGTTTTGAGGCTATAACAGACTTGATACATCCTATATTATTTTAATGGCAACACGGAGTCAGAAGTTCCGTTGGTTGAGTGGGGATTAGTCTACGCTCAGGTAGCAACAAAGAGTAAAGTAGTATACAGGGTAGCAACGAGTCCTTTTCCAAGATCATAGTTATTCTTGAGCTCATGGCGATCAGTCACTCCTTAAAAAGGTCGACACGTTATTATTTTCTAGACTAGATTTTCCTAGAAATAAGCATTTATTTTAAAAGTTAAGCTATATTATGAAGTCAGATTACTGTCAGTCTACATTAAAACGCTTAAATAACGATCCTGCTGTTTCAATTCTGGTTGTTTCTTACATCTCAGAATTGGGATTGAACAATATATACGCCTACAATATTAAGGTTAGTATTTTTCTTTTGTGTTATTCTTGCTGGAATTGAATAAATGTTAAGGATGAGTCCAGGCTTTATGCAGTCAAATGAGGCATGGTTATTACCTAGTATACGTACTGTAATAAAGTTGTTGGACACATCCTTACCGTGTGGAAGTAAGTTGGGTGCTACCTACCCACTTTTATTTTTTATTTTGTTGACATTCTTTTTTTTTTGTTTTAATGTGTGTAATAACCGATATTACCGATTCGATATAGTACTGATAATGTAGATTCTATTTATCCACCCTCTGACCTTATCCTGTCCTACGTATGAATTGATGCGTAGTTGCTGAAGCTGATATATCCACGCCAGGGATACTCTCTGGGGATGTGTGAGTTTTACTAAAGGCTAAGAATTTTCATGACTGCCAGGGCTACCCTCTGGGGATGTGAGAATTCGTGGCGTATACGCATTGAGTATTTACTGTGTATCCCTATCCATCCATAATGTATAGACTGTAGGTACATTGTGCCGGGGCGACATCTCCGGGGATGTATCTATTGGTAATTTATCCTATATTGTTATACCGAGTTTAATCTACCAATCCTATCTACTATGTCCTAACGTGTGTATCGATACGTATTTGGTGAAGCTGATATATCCACGCCAGGGCTACTCTCTGGGGATGTATGAGTTTGACTAAAAGCTAAGAATTCTACATGAGTGCCAGGGCTACCCTCTGGGGATGTGAGAATTCAAGGCGCGTACGTATTGAATGTTTACTGTGTATCCCTATCCATCCTTTATGTATGGACCTGTAGATACATTGTGCCGGGGCGACTCCCCGGGGATGTATCTATTGGTAATTTTCCCATTTATTTTCCTTATTATTAGGTAATAACTTTTAATTGTGTTTTTTGTGAGTTATCGGCAAATGATTGTTACAAGTTTCAGAAACACTGGACAATATTTATCAATATTGTACACCAGAAGCTCCGATGAGTCCCATAGTCTCACGACCAGTCATGATTGCAAAGGAGTCTAGTCACTCGCCTGATAGACGTCGCAGTAGAAGAAATAGTGCTCTATCCCTGCAGCATGGAGAACCCGACACGCCGCACTATCGATCACGACGTCAAGACCGATCACGCAGCTGCGGCGAAATTAGGGAATTAGAGGAAAATAGAAGTTTGGAGAGGCAAAGATTGGAGCTATTGGAGAAGCAACTTCAAAAGGAACGACGATCGCGGGATCCATCTGAACGACAAACTCTACGTGACTCTAATCAATGAACGAGACTAAGACGAAAGGGATAGTTCCAGATTTCCAGAGGTAAATCCCAAGATAGATCCAGGGATAGATCAAGGTATTACACAACATCATTATTTTTTGAGGAAATGGTAAGATTGCTCAGGAATAGGTCTGGTGATAGTTTTCCCTCTATGAACAATAACGTTATCCCCGAATTTGATCCTCTTTCCAAAGAACAAACCAACACCGTTTGGTTAAATAAAGTGGATGAGAGTACGGAAATATATGGATGGAGCAGTAAACAAACTATACATTATGCTCTACCCAAACTAGTAGGTCAGGTAAAGTTATGGTACCAAGGCCTTCCTTCTTTTAAGCGAACCTGGTCTGAATGGAAGCAACTTTTGAAATAATCTTTTCCGGAAACAGAGAATTATGCTGAATTGTTAACAGAAATAGACGGACATAGTCCGGAGTTTTACTGAGTCCATAGTTATAATAGTTTATGTTAATAGATTGTTTAAAGTTTCGTGTGTCTTTTTAATGATGCAATTGAATATAACATAACATATTTATTCAAAAAATTAAAAGGCATAAAAATAATTACAGTTTTGCTTAAATTTAAATTATATTCCTAAGACTTACGTGCCTGAACTAGGTAATCCTGTGTTTCAGGCGAAAAGTGCTAAAATAGTCGGATAGAATTTATAAACAATCAAAAAAGTTGACACTAGACAAATAAATTAAATGTAGAGTAGCTTTAATCCTAGTTTCTAAATTTAAAAAATACTTGTTGTAGGTGAGGATCTATATTTACTTTAACACAGTTAATAAATTCTCTGTATCTTCATAAGACATACTTTGGAGAGCCTCCTTGAGAATTCTCTTACAATTTGCGTAGTTCAGGGAATAAATGTTTGCTTTTGAGTTTAGTCTATTATAAAGGAGAGGACCGAGGTACAGGTAAAATTTGGATATAAAAGCATGTTTAGTTGTATTTTGTGGACAGACTATATCTTTACGTCTTTTGTTTGTATATTCCGTGCTGTAGGGTAGAGCTGTGTGTTGTTTTAGTACAATGCCCATTATAAATAGTTGCCGAACTGTTAATACTTCACAAGATTTGTATAGGAGGTTAGTAGGAAAAAGGAAAGGGCGGAAAGTAGACACTTTGAGAACCGCCCTCTGCGCTCTCTTGATGGTTAGTAACACTGTTTTACCCGCTCCACCCCATGTTGTAATACAGTAGGTACGTTATAATCGATTGACATAAAGCAAAATAAACTTGTCTAACAATTTTTGTGTCAGCAATATAGCGTAGCCTTTTAAAAACAAATATTAACTTGCGAATTCTATTATTTAAAGCTAATATATGTTGTTTGAACGATAGTGTTTCATCTATTATAACACCAAGGTATTTTGATTTATTTGCCATTTTAATGTTGGGACAAACACATTGGTTATCCGTGGGATTTGTGCTATTATGAGCATATAATGTCGAGATGCTAGTGGATGTTTGCTTGCGCATCGAAAACTTAATGTAATTTGTCTTGTCTGCATTTAGTGTTAGTGAATTATGTTGAAGCCATTTATTAACAACATTGAATCCGTGTTGCGCAAGCTTGTAGACATTTTTTTCTGAGTCAGCCGAAAATAAAAGGGCAGTGTCGTCAGCATAAGAAACAATTTGGCCGTGATTTAGATTTACATTACAAAGATCGTTTATGTATATCAAAAAAAGGGTAGGCCCTAAAATACTTCCTTGGGGAACTCCGAAGGACGTGTTTTTTTAATCATCGCTGAGAACATTACCAATTCTTACACATTGGGTACGGTCTTCTAGTTAGCTCTTAAATAGTTTAAGCTGGGTGCCTCTGATACCTATGGCTTCAAGCTTGTGCAACAGAATAGGGATAGAAACCGTGTCAAAAGCTTTTGCGAGGTCCAAGAAGATTCCAACAGTGTGGTTACCTTTATCAAGTTCTTGTGCTAGATAGTTAGTCAGATGATGTACGGCATCGTCTGTTGCCATTTTAGGCCTAAATCCAAACTGCCGTTTAGATAAAATTAATTTATCCTCCAAGTATTTGTAAAGCCTTTTATTTATAATTTTTTCTAATATTTTAGACATAGAAGGCAGTAAGGAAATGGGTCTATAATTTGTAACTTGATCTTTACTGCCTGATTTGTAAACAGGGACAACTACTGCTTTTTTAGGCACTCGGGAAAAAGACCTGTAGATAAACATTTTTGGAAAATATAAGTCAGCGGCGGTATCAAAATGTGTCTGAACTGTTTAATAATTTTATTTGATATGTTATCCCAGCCAACTGCACAGTCGTCCTTTAAACTCATAATTATCGTTTCCACTTCAGTCTCGTCAGTGTCTAGCAACGCAAAGGATGATAGAATAGTGCTACACGTAAATGGTGTGCTTGTTAGATATTGTGATTGGCCCCGAACTTTTTCAGCCAGGCACTTTTCAACATTAACATAAAAACAATTTGCAATGTTGGCAGATGTTAACTGTGATGAGTGTGCTTGCAATAAACCTGAAGATGACTGATTTTGTTTAGAGCTATACGTTACGCTTTTAATAAAATTCCATATTTTTTTACTATCAGTACCAGCCTTTTCTAGTGCAATTTTATCGTAGTTGCTTTTAACCTTTCTTATAAGATCATTACAAAAGTTACGGTACCGTTTATAGGACAGTTGCAAAATTAAAATATCTGGATTTGATTTAGCTTTCATATGCAGTTTATCTCTATTTTTCATACAGCGAATGAGTCCTGTCGTGATCCATGGTTTTATGTTGTAGTTTTTGTTATTTAGCCGAGTTAAGACTGTGTTCTTTTGAATTGCATGTTGTACACTTTTGATTAGGTACAACATACAAAACTGCGGATCAGCGGAATTGTAGACTGGGTCAAAGTCGATATTACGTAAGTCTTCTTCAAGTTTATTGACATTTAAACTCGAAATGGTGCGAGTGACTACTTTAGGTAATTTACAATTTAAAATAAGCAGGGTAGCACTGTGATCGGTTATTGTTGAGTTAGTTACAAGGGCAAGAGCAGGGAAATTCGACTTGAGCATTATATGGTCCAAGCAGGAGCCACTTTGATGTGTAGGAAGCGTGTGAGCGGGAAGCAAACCATGGAAGGCGCATAGGTTAAGGTATTCCTCAGCGGATGCGTCAGCATTTTCTGGAAGAATATTGATATTAATATCTCCAATTAAAATTGTATTTTTGAGAGATGACAGTTTCTGCATGGTGTCGTTTAGAGAGTCAGTAAAATTGTTTATATTTCTAAAAGAGGGGGTTCGATATAAGGCAAGTATCGCTAATTCTGACCCAATTTTAATTAACAGTCTGTTACAGTCTTGCATATCTGGTTCCTCGACAGACACATTGAGATGATTTCTTGCATAAACTATTACCCCATCGTTCTGATTGTAGTTTACATTACTTTTATACATATTATATCCCGGAATTATTGGTATGTTATATTGTTTGGAAAGCCAACATTCGGTTAAGACAATAACGTCACAATTAATGTCTAGACGTTTTAACAAAATGCTAAAATTGTCGAAATTCTTAAAAATACTGCGAATATTTTGGGTTAGTACGGTAAGTGGACTAGTGTAGGAGGAGAGATATTGCTTACAGTGTTCAACTTCACAAACATGGGATTGAGATACAGATAAATTATCTAGGTCATTGATTAAATTATTAATCATAACTATAAAAAGTAATAAGAAGGGCCAGAAAAATACGTGATTAGCGGCGCTCTTAGGCGTCTCCATAATCAACTGAATTTATGTACCTCTTTTCAGCCATTATTTTCGCTGGACAGTCAGCAGCACTTGTCTTGTGATTGCTCGGCTTTTTGAAGTGCAAGCAAGTAGCGCATTTTGGTTCCTCAGCCTTCTTTGTGCATTCTTTTATGGAGTGATTTCGCCGCATGTCCGTATTGCTGGCACTTATAACAGCGTGTGACTCGAGTAAAGTCTCTCACAGGGCATGACGACCAATTTATAAACACTCTGTCTTTAGATATCAGGGCTTTACGTATGTCTGCAGATACTTCAATAATATAATTACAGGTCTCAGCGTCCTTCTTACCTGACTTATGGCTTAACTTAATGGAGGTCAAAAAGGTTTCGAGGTTGCAATCCAGGAGGTTCTCGGCTAGGTTTTGGTGGAACAAACAAGTAAAAACTTCCATGTCTTGCATTGATGAGGGTACTCCGATAACTACTACTCTGGGCTTCCTTTTTGGGGGCTCGTCTACTGTAAGTCCTGAATTTGATAAGTGCATCATTTTTTTCACCTTCTCAATATGACTCAATGGACGAGATCCAGTTCTGGATTTCCGGAGTTGATATCGCTTCCATCATGACCTCGTCTCTTTGGCTGGGCGGTTGAGGGTGCGGTGCGGGTACAGGTGCGGGCTCTTGCGCAGGTGCGGGTGCGGGCACAGGTGTAGGAGGTGGACTCCGAGCACATCTGCCACCCCGGCTGGGACTGGTTGCCATTATTATGATACCAGTTACTTACTTTATTTCACTTAAACACATTTCCACATATACGATTTACACATATTATGCCTACGTTTGCTTTACTACTCGCTATTTGGTAAAACCAGGTCACGATTCAGCAAGTGATTATTTATTTATTTTATTAAATCTTCGACACGTCTGTTCACAACAAAGTTGCAAAAGTGGATATCATAATAAACGAAATATAAATAAACGAAGGGACTCGTTTCTTCTGGATGGCCGAATGTAAACTTTTGAGGCTATAACAGACTTGATACATCCTATATTATTTTAATGGCAACACGGAGTCAGAAGTTCCGTTGGTTGAGTGGGGATTAGTCTACGCCCAAGTAGCAACGAGTCCTTTTCCAAGATCATAGTTATTCTTGAGCTCATGGCGATCAGTCACTCCTTAAAAAGGTCGACACGTTATTATTTTCTAGACTACGTTTTCCTAGAAATAAGCATTTATTTTAAAAGTTAAGCTATATCATGAAGTCAGATTATTGTCAGTCTACATTAAAACGCTTAAATAACGATCCTGCTGTTTCAATTCTGGTTGTTTCTTACAAGCCGAATTTACATTACAAAACTAGTTGCGCAAATTCAGTTTTTCATTTATAGTATCACGTGTAAGTAATTATGTATCACCGCGACACGATATTTATTGCATACCACATGGCATTCATTAACAAAACTAATAATTGCTGCCGGTAATGTTCCATGCCAATAAACTACAGTGCGTGGAACACTATTGGTTTTTGCCAAATATCGGTGACAACCCCAGCAAATGAGGGTAGGCAATTTTTTTTTTTTTCCCATGCAGCAAAACAAACGTTTAAAATCGTTCCTTCTAATTAATCTGCGGTTTTATCCTAAACTATCGCATGAGTTGGTCTATATCAGCAATAAGCCGAGATTAGCCACTCGAACCGGTCCGTATCTTGGCGCGAACCACTTGGCAAACTGCCAGATCCCGACTTTTGTGGGCCTCTGCATTGGGAAATATGAAGCTTGCAATTTGGGGAGTTCAACTTTGTGGAATAAATGGGAATGTAAAGATTAGGTGCGCTTGGTTTTAAGACCCGATGTTTTTCTTTGTAAAAAAAAACGTCTTGTTAATTAAAATTAGGTTTCTAATTATTTATTACAATCTAGTATATAATACCCTGCCTATAAAAATCTAAGTTACATTTAAATTGCTTAATAGTGATAAGAAATTATCTAACTAAGGTTTTTATTTATTTATTTAAACTTTTCGAACCCAAAGAGGTACAAAGGCGGACTTAATGCCTTAGGCATTCTCTACCAGTCAACCAAGGGTGGTGCCATTAGATGGCAGGTGCTTTAATTGAAGGGAACAATGATGGAAAAAAAATACTTAACAAAATATTACAATATATATATATAAATTTAATGGAGAAAGGTGTTGAGACGACTAAGCTATTTGTTATGAAAATAAATCTGCAATTTCCGCTTAAATTCATACCGACTGGTTGCCGTCCTGATATCAAAAGGAAGCGCATTCCAAAGAAAAATGGACTGAATATGAAAGGAAGAATGAACTAAGTCAGAAGTATGGAAGGACAGAGCAGGAGAATATTTTTAGAAGAACGCAGTTACTTAGCGTGAGATGAACATAGATATTGGAAGTGAGACATAAGATAAGAAGCAGGAGTAGGAGAGTTGAGAAGGGAGAAAAGTGTGGTCAAAGCGCGCAAACTACTTCTTTGGCAAATGGACATCCATTTGAGCTCAGACCTGTAGCTCGACACATGATCATATTTTCTGTTATTGAATATGAACCGGATACAATTGTTGAGCAATCTGTCGAGCTTATCCAAAAAACCGCATTCAATTCAAAGTAGCACGCGTCACAATAGTCGATGATAGGCAAAATCAAAGTCTGCACAAGCATGGTTATCGTCTTACCGGGCAAAAAGTTTCGCAGACGATACAGGGATCGCAGAGTACCGTTGACTCTTTGGCTAACACTAGAGACCTGGCGTTGCCAGCTTAGTGTCGAGTCAAGATGCAAAACGAGATCTTTCACAGTAGGGGTAATGGGAATGGTGATACCATTGAAAATAACAGGAGGAAGAGAACTGAGCGCCACCGTACCCATCATGCGTGAGCTTCCAATTAGAATGGCCTAACACTTTGAGGGGTTTACTAACACCCCAAAACTATCAGACCACTCCTTGATAGCATCTAAGTCTCGGTTTACATCTGCTATAGCGTCCGACAAATTTTCCACCCGCTCAGCTGTATACAATTGAAGGTCATCAGCATAGAGATGATACGAACACCGAAGACAGTGAGTTATAAAATTAATGAAGATAGAAGATAGAAATAATACCGCCTTGTGGAACACCAGCATTCAGGTCACGCCAACTCGACGAGCTCTCATCAACGCGAACCGACTGCTGACGTCCTCGAACCATTTCAAAGCCTCGGACGAAACCATAAGATGGTGGATATCGTGGCTGACGTCGTTAAAGGCATTGGAGAAATCAATTAACACCAATTACGGTAACCTTGGTATCCTCCATAGCTTCCCTAATGTCACCAGTCACTTTAAGGAGTGTGGAGGCTGTACTGTGCCCTGGCCTAAATCCAGAGATGAAAAGAGCTAACAAGATTATTCCGGTGAATAAATCCCGTAATATGCTCTTGTAGGTAGGCCTCAAGCACTTTAGACAGGAATGGAAGAATGGAAATGGGTCGAAAATGACTGGGAAGGGAGGGATTTGAAATTTTTGAGAGAGGGCGGACATAGGCCATACGCCACAGGGAAGGGAATTGTCCGGAATCAAGAGAAAAGTTGATGATATGGGTAATCGGAGAGAGAAGGCTATCCAGGATCCAAACAACCATATTACGACTGATGCCGTCACAGCCCAAGGCCTTGGATTTAATGGATAGGATGAACGTTTGAATTTCGTCCATGGTAACCGGAGAAAAGTGAAATGGTTCAATAATGGGACTAGCTAGGCCAGAAATCAAATCGACCGTCTTGGACAATATTTGGGAATCCAAATGACACGTGGTTGTAAAATTACGGTTGATATCACCGAGGCCAATTGCATTTGGAAAATCCACATGACGGTCTGCCGATACCAAGAGTACCAAGAAACTTCCAGATATAGGCAAATGAAGAAGAAGAAATGTTCTCGAGAATATGGCGGCGTTTAGCGTTGCGTATCATCTGATTACACCGATTTCTAGCAGCTTTAAAAAAACCTCCGAATTTCTACACTGCAACCCTTTTTAAATTTTTGAAAGGCCCGATCCCTGCTTCCATCGCCATACGAACTCCTGTCGTCATCCAAGGAGCAGGAGGACGCCGAAGTTTAATCTTCTTAACAGGAGCATGCCTGTCGTAGACAGCAAGGACCGTCCGATCGAAAATGCGCAGTTTTTCGTCTACAGCTGTCGCCGCTTCCAAGTGTTCCCAATTGAGGTTTGACGCATCCTGACAAAGCTTCACAACGTCCATGCGCGCAAAACACCGCATGTGCAGAACTTTTGGGACAGGTTTAGGCGGTTTAAGGACATATGAGACGAAAATTAGGTCATGATGGGAAAATCCAGGAGTGGGACACTGACCATGAGAAGAAATAAGGGAGGGTGCGGAGGTAAGCATCAAGTCGAGCCAAGTGTCTTCGCCTGAAATGTTGAAATGGTTTGGTTGCAGTAAAAGTATGTGGAGACTAACAGACTCAATGATGTGAAGGAGTTTACGGGATCGAGGGGTGTGATGAGCAAGGTTAGTGTTGAAATCGCCCATGATGACGCAATGTGCATACTCCGACCCTACGGATTCCAGCGTCAATTCAAGTTTGGAAAAATAGTCGACGGCGGGTGGACAGTAGACAAAACCAAGCAGGATCTTGACGCCTTTGACGTAGACCTCTAAAAAAAGGTACTAAGCGGAAGCATGGTATTGTGAGGGTGATGAGGCAATGATTTTGAGAGGGAAATCGCTACGAAGATAGATAGCTACACCACCCCCTCCCTTTCCAATTCTATCATTGCGGATAAGAGTGAAACCTGGGAGAGGGTAGGAGGGAGAGAGAAGATGAGGTTTGAGCCAACTCTCGGAAACCAGAACAGCATGGGCATTGGCGTCGGTAAAGGTGTCTAACAGATCACTGTAGTGACTACGAACGCTTTGCGAATTTATGTGGCAAACAAAAAAAAAATGGCCTTTCCGTTGGGTGAAGCTCCGACGCACAAAGTCACCAAGGGTGTCAGTTAGTGAGCTGAAACTTGCATTAGCGGATGAGTTAGAATACTCAATGACAGAGTAAAAAGAGTCATCATCAGTTACCATAAAGCACAAATAAAATTATAAATAAATAATTGCTAAATATGCAAATAAACTATAGAAAAGATAGCTTTTGCTTAAGGTGCTACACCACAATCTGTGCACCACCCACCAGCAGCACCGGTACATTTTACGTGATCATTATTAAAAAAATCAGAATAGTGTTGATTTATATACACTTTGCTGGAAATATTGATGAGTTTATTATTATACAAACCTAGTTAATAATAATTAACTAATATTATCAAGATAAAGAGGAAATAAACGTGTCCGTATGGACTGAGGGGCCATATCTCATATTTTAATGCAGATACTAACAATATTTAGTGGCAAATTAGCCGATTTTATAGTCTCGATCCTGGAATTTGTAGGAAAACCCACAAAAAGTTACAGGACGTTTAAAGTTGCTCCTCAATTCATACGTCTGGATTGAGGAGCCACCATAATACTCGAAAACTAGCAGATGGATGGATGGATGGACTAGTATGTCACTTTACAAAAAGCGGTTTGTCGTAAAAACACAGAAGTTTCCCTTAGGGACTACTAAAATGCATCTGAACCGGTTTGGTTAACAGTAGTAAACCAAACAGGTACAGGATACATTTAAATCTGAGTTATCAATAACTCAGATTTAAATGGATCCAAAACGCTTTTCGTAGTATAATGACGTAATCACGCTAAGCCAGCCTCAAAGGGCAAACGATCACACAAACTACTTCTATACACCGTTAGCCACCAAAGTAAATAAGGGCGAAAATCCCGTATCCAAAACAGTCACCGTTAAGCATTTTGGCTCGCTCTTTAAACCACGTGAATAGCTAGTACGTGTCAATAGTAGTACATTGCAAACAGAGGCTTAATGAAAGCCGCATAGCACTTTAATTATGTACTTAGTCAGAGAATGGCTGAAGGTGTAGTTGAAAATATACCTTGAAGAACTTACTTACCTACTGTACAAATTCTGACGGTTTTGTAAACGGTTAAGAACACTCAGTTATGCAGCTATGCATAAAGAGTCTTCATAACTTTTCTTTCATGAATTTAGTTTTGGCAAAACCCAATCTGCATGAGCAGATTTTTCAATAGTGCCAGCTTCACCATGCTGTGTTTATTCTATGATGTATTGTCTCACTATTAAAAACAGTCCGTCAAAGTGCTTAACGTATATACATTTGATAACTTACAGAGTTTGGTGAAATTGGAATTAACCTTTATAACAGGCGAATTTCACTAATGAAACTGTACGCGTTCAGCACATCTAAAACGCGAGAGCTATCAGTGTCCAAAGTATTGGAATATTGACACAGTTAGCTTTTGATCTGGGATTTAAAGTGCTGATCGCGTCCATTTACTTTGTTAAAATCGGCATATAACATAAAACAATTTAAATTGGTTTTTCAGAGGTATAATGCAAATATTTGGAATTATTGTTGCTACTAGGTTCTCCCTGGTAAGTACAATGAACTTTAAATAAACACCATATTTGGCGATTAAATTGGTGTTCGCATTATAAAGCAGACTCGCATTACCTTTCTACTTGAAAATGTTTCTCTATTTTGTTTAATGTGGGTAGGACCTACGCAGTTGTAATCACACTAGATTCAACCGTGATTGGTAAATCAATTTAAGCCATGACAAGATTGTTCTCAAAGTGTACAGGTTGCGGTTCCTTCTAGTGCCCGAACTATCGTACCATAACCACACTACAACGACCACACGTGGACGGGCGTTTCGTTGAGTCTTGACGTGCTTCCTCTACGAAGGATCGCGATCTATCTGTTTGCAAACACTAGCCAGAACGTAACCACATCGCAACTTCTAGCTACAATGCAACCACAACGAAATTTTGTAGTTAAAACCACTTCGATCAACAATAGTAATATATTTCCGAGGAGTGCATTAAAAACGGCTGGAATAATAAGAGCACACGTTGTGGCCTTATTTTGCAACATACATTATTAAAAAAGTATTGAGGAAGTGGTTTTCATAAATTATTAGTTGAGAAATGTTACTATGCCCTTGATGATTATTTAAATCAGGGATCCCCAAACTATTTTGGACAAGTGACCCCTTTTCCAAAATGAACTGTTACCTCAGACCCCCATGGCCAAATTACCTACTTTTAAGATCAACCCCCTTATTCATAATGGTCCGCTTACTTAAAACAGCTGCTAGAGAGTGTTATTTTTCATTCTGACTTAGGTCAACAGAAGAAGACAGAGTGAGAATTAACAATGTTTTAAGTTGAAAGACTTATGAATAAGGGGGCCTATCTTTAGTTTTTTCCTATTAATACAAAATACCTAGGTACTAAGGTACCAATTGGAAAACTTTGCACTTGGTTAATTGAGTAAAAGTTAACTTCATTTTCTCATCAAAATTTAACAAAATAAAAAGACATGCAATTCAGTAAATATCAAGTTTAATTTATAATGATTATAAAAAATTAGGTACTTAAAGAATCTTAAGTAGGTAGGAAATTATATTTAAAAGTATTAATTCGAAAAGAGAAAATAAAACATTCAGTGTGATGGATGAACCTGGTGACTATCTACCAATCTAGCTACATCCGGTTCAATATTGGTGATTTGCAGCCTTAAATCTCCACGTTCGTTGATTTTCAAACGGTTTCTTTGTTTCGTCAAAATGTTTGTTACCACTGAAGCTTTTTTCAACTGGGTATGATGATGGAAAAGCGATAAGGTATTTTTCAGCAATGTTCCACAATGTAGGACACTGTGTTTCAATGTTGCGTTACAACCAGAACTTCTGATAGCCTTGGTTGAACTTCTGCTGTGCTGATGGTAATCAACTCTTCTTGCATTATCACATTGGCTTCTTCTATGGCTGTGGTACTGTACGGATTTATTATCCATTGTGGAATTTGTAAATTTAAAAGATCCTCAAACCTCTCCGTAAAATCCTTGTGTAATGCGTCCAAGTGAGTGACATATAATAAAATGTCATCATCTTGAAGCATTTCTGGTAATTTTGACAAATGCAGAAACTGCGAATATTCTTTTCTGCCTAAATTTTGCTTATAAGGGATTAGTTTACCCACGAAGGCCGATATTATTGATTTTGTTTTAATCAAGTTAAGATCGTCACCCTGCAGCTGCAAATTAACTTTATTGAACATTCCAAAGATATCAGTCAAGTAATAAATATCTGTTTTACAATTGTTCAGATTTTCTTTCAAATTCGGATCTTTTTCTTGTAAAAACTCCAACACAGTTTCAAAAATGGCTGAATATCATTCTAAGCAAGAGCCTCTTGATAGCCAGCGAACTTCTGTGTGCAGAAGTAATCGAGTAAAGACTTCGTCGTTTTCCTCACATAACTGAGCAAATAACCGAGAGTTCAAAGAATTGCTTCGAATCTTGTTGATAGCATTTATTACATATTGTAAAGACTTATGCAATCTATGACTCAGCTTTTTTGCTACTGTTGTCGCTTTAAGTGAGCTATAAAACCACGATGACGACCAACCATAGACGGTGCACCATCAGTCGCAACAGAAACAATGTTCTTTCATGGAATAGCTTTGTCAGTAAAAAAATGTTCCACGGCCTGAAAAATCGATTCTCCTCTGATATCAGTCTCTAAATATGTAGCAAAAGTTCTTGGCACATATTTTCATCTTTGATATATCGAACATATCCTAACAACAGAGCTTCATTGCCGGGTAATGTAGACTCGTCCAACTGGAGAGAGAATCTCATCGTCCAGAGCGTCCCATCTCGTCTATGCGTCGCTGAACGGTGTTATTGCTCAAAGGTATTCTCTTTAAAATATCATGTGCGGGTTTGTGCAATACATTGTTAAGGACCTCCGCAATGGCTGGTAAGATAAGCTGCTCTCCAATTGTGTGGGGTTTCCCCGACTTCGCTATTAGTAAAGATATATTATAGGACGCTCGTAAACCATCATCGTCTTTAATAGATGATTACGCAAACATCGATCTTATGGATGGCCTTTTGTCTAGTTTTTCTTTAAGTGCTTGAAAAAATGACAAGGGCTTACTTTTTTTGTCAGCATGTACTCTTGATAAGTGGTAATCCATTTTTGAAGGCTTCATGGCATCGTTACTGAATACTTTTTCACATATGAGACACATCGACAAGTGTTGATTTGATGGAGATGCAATAAATCCGAACTTCAAGTAGTCCAAATTGTATTGTCTGCATTTTATTCGTGTCTGCCATCATAAAACTCTCAGTAATCCTGCAAATAAAAAAATAAGAAACTACCTAAATAAAAAACAATAATAAACTGTTAAATTTACTGGTAAATTTTTACAATTGAAACAACTGAGGCAACTGCAAACTGTTGCAAACAATCTACAGATAGCTCAACTGATCACTATCACACAGTGGGGCAATGCTGATGCGTTGTGCCGGATTAAAACTGTTTGGTACTTACCCTGTTCATTTTTCATAAACTGCAGATGTTGTATGGTTACTATATTAACTCGCTTAAGGAGCTCAGCATTTTGTAAATTCTTTTTCAGTCAGTTTACTTCACTTAATTTAGCTATGTAATAACTTTGTAATCTCTTGAAATAAATGAGTACTTATATGAGTTATTATCGTTCAAGCTCCATCGAATTTCAAAACGCAAATGAACTTTCAACCTAAGTGCAAGCTCGTTATGTAGTAAAATATCAGGAAAATGTTTGGACTTGCAACTTGATCATGAATTCGTTCGTGTTAAATCGCGTAAGCGCCAAATAGAGAGCAAGTCAAAACGCGCCTGAAAGACGTACGCTCGAACTCATTATCTTGCACAAACTTGTCCACACTGACTTGCCGAGTTTTTCATTTTGTACGAACTTGAGGCGTTACATTACTATAACAATGCCATTTCCTACAAAAATATGAATTATTCTTAGTACACGAAACACAACATAAACAATACTGCACCTACCTACCTTTCTTGAAAGTTTTAAATAAGAACTTGTGTTAATTTAACAGGGGTCGATTTTTAGACCTCGTCGACCCCCAAAATCAGTTTTCGTTTATGTCGACCCCTAGGTAACCGATCACTTTGGGAATCCCTGATCTAAATGATAAAACACTGTAACTACTGTACCTGTTAATAATCCAATGTATTGCATGCATGAGTTTTCTTTTGTTTTGATATAGTTTTTTTGTTTGTTTTTATTTTATATAATCTTCACTGATATTGTCATCAATGGCAAAACATAGCGCCATACATAATTATTATATAAGGCCTCAAGGCCTTACATATTAATTATGTAAAAGGTTAAAGGTCAACCTTTAACCTATGTTTTACAAATTAATGATTCTGATTCTGATTAATCTTATGGCATAAAAATTTTTTTTAATTTATTTTTTCTTATTGTAAAATACGTTTCCTTTCAATTAAAGTAGTAAATATATTGCAAACAATAATAAACGTTATGTCTTGAAAGTTAAGATTTATAATCAAGTTAAATGCAATCGCGGCCACTTCAGCGGTATGGTTTTTGTTCCTAATCCAAAATCTAGCGCTATTGTTGATCGAAATAAAACACACACGTAGCCGCTGGCGCTGCTTGCCCACATTTTGTCGCTGCCATTTAGTGTGTGTTAAACACAGAACCACATAAAATTAAGGTTATCGTTAAATTAATGAACAGAATATTATTATTACACCAAACACATTCCCGTTTATTTTCTACTGGATAGTAAACGAGATCCTAAGCACATATGATTAAAATTTAAATGTTAGTACTGAACCTTTCTGGATTACGAGATGGACACCAGTAAGCTTAGGTAAGTAATTTACTTGATATAATCGTGATCATGGGTGTCCCGGAGCACTAATCTGTTAAGAGATGTGCTGATTTTAAGTCTCGTGCACACCGGCGCGACGCCACAGCGCGACACAAAGGCACCGCGTATAGCGCGACGATTAGTGCCTTTATGTCGCGCTGTGGCGTCGCGCCGGTGTGAACGAGACTTTAGACATTGTTTTGGCGCAACTTAACTTTCTTAGTGTGGTGGGTGGTTTATTTTATCGTTGCGTATCGATTACGGTTTGGGACTGAAATGTTAGGCCAAGATTAATAAACGTTACTTAGCACGTGCTAAGAAACGTTTATTTATCTCGGCCTAAGTGTTTTGGAAGAGAAAACGCCGCTGCTGTAAAACGTTAAATTTTTTAAGTAACATTAAATTGTCCATGGTAATAGTGAAAGTATTCAAAGGAGAACAAAATTTCAAGTCCAATAAAAACAATTCCACTTTTTAAATTTAAGTTAAACAAAATACTTATAGTATAGTGTTTGAGTTTCGTTAGATTATAAGTTTTGAATTGTGATATAATGTAATTTATGAATTCATTGTTACCTTTGATTGAATTTGAAATCATTTACTAATTGAATGCCTTATTCAAGTTATTAATATATTTATTTTATTAATACTTAAAACTTTCTGTACCTTATTTATGCAAATAAATGATTTTAATTTTGATACCTACCCAGCAGAGAATGTAATTGGGATTTAAAAGTCATCAATCATCGGCAAGTCAGTGTGGACAAGTTTGTGCAAGATAATGAGTTCGAGCGTACGTCTTTCAGGCGCGTTTTGACTTGCTCTCTATTTGGCGCTTACGCGATTTAACACGAACGAATTCATGATCAAGTTGCAAGTCCAAACATTTTCCTGATATTTTACTACATAACGAGCTTGCACTTAGGTTGAAAGTTCATTTGCGTTTTGAAATTCGATGGAGCTTGAACGATAATAACTCATATAAGTACTCATTTATTTCAAGAGATTACAAAGTTATTACATAGCTAAATTAAGTGAAGTAAACTGACTGAAAAAGAATTTACAAAATGCTGAGCTCCTTAAGCGAGTTAATATAGTAACCATACAACATCTGCAGTTTATGAAAAATGAACAGGGTAAGTACCAAACAGTTTTAATCCGGCACAACGCATCAGCATTGCCCCACTGTGTGATAGTGATCAGTTGAGCTATCTGTAGATTGTTTGCAACAGTTTGCAGTTGCCTCAGTTGTTTCAATTGTAAAAATTTACCAGTAAATTTAACAGTTTATTATTGTTTTTTATTTAGGTAGTTTCTTATTTTTTTATTTGCAGGATTACTGAGAGTTTTATGATGGCAGACACGAATAAAATGCAGACAATACAATTTGGACTACTTGAAGTTCGGATTTATTGCATCTCCATCAAATCAACACTTGTCGATGTGTCTCATATGTGAAAAAGTATTCAGTAACGATGCCATGAAGCCTTCAAAAATGGATTACCACTTATCAAGAGTACATGCTGACAAAAAAAGTAAGCCCTTGTCATTTTTTCAAGCACTTAAAGAAAAACTAGACAAAAGGCCATCCATAAGATCGATGTTTGCGTAATCATCTATTAAAGACGATGATGGTTTACGAGCGTCCTATAATATATCTTTACTAATAGCGAAGTCGGGGAAACCCCACACAATTGGAGAGCAGCTTATCTTACCAGCCATTGCGGAGGTCCTTAACAATGTATTGCACAAACCCGCACATGATATTTTAAAGAGAATACCTTTGAGCAATAACACCGTTCAGCGACGCATAGACGAGATGGGACGCTCTGGACGATGAGATTCTCTCTCCAGTTGGACGAGTCTACATTACCCGGCAATGAAGCTCTGTTGTTAGGATATGTTCGATATATCAAAGATGAAAATATGTGCCAAGAACTTTTGCTACATATTTAGAGACTGATATCAGAGGAGAATCGATTTTTCAGGCCGTGGAACATTTTTTTACTGACAAAGCTATTCCATGAAAGAACATTGTTTCTGTTGCGACTGATGGTGCACCGTCTATGGTTGGTCGTCATCGTGGTTTTATAGCTCACTTAAAGCGACAACAGTAGCAAAAAAGCTGAGTCATAGATTGCATAAGTCTTTACAATATGTAATAAATGCTATCAACAAGATTCGAAGCAATTCTTTGAACTCTCGGTTATTTGCTCAGTTATGTGAGGAAAACGACGAAGTCTTTACTCGATTACTTCTGCACACAGAAGTTCGCTGGCTATCAAGAGGCTCTTGCTTAGAATGATATTCAGCCATTTTTGAAACTGTGTTGGAGTTTTTACAAGAAAAAGATCCGAATTTGAAAGAAAATCTGAACAATTGTAAAACAGATATTTATTACTTGACTGATATCTTTGGAATGTTCAATAAAGTTAATTTGCAGCTGCAGGGTGACGATCTTAACTTGATTAAAACAAAATCAATAATATCGGCCTTCGTGGGTAAACTAATCCCTTATAAGCAAAATTTAGGCAGAAAAGAATATTCGCAGTTTCTGCATTTGTCAAAATTACCAGAAATGCTTCAAGATGATGACATTTTATTATATGTCACTCACTTGGACGCATTACACAAGGATTTTACGGAGAGGTTTGAGGATCTTTTAAATTTACAAATTCCACAATGGATAATAAATCCGTACAGTACCACAGCCATAGAAGAAGCCAATGTGATAATGCAAGAAGAGTTGATTACCATCAGCACAGCAGAAGTTCAACCAAGGCTATCAGAAGTTCTGGTTGTAACGCAACATTGAAACACAGTGTCCTACATTGTGGAACATTGCTGAAAAATACCTTATCGCTTTTCCATCATCATACCCAGTTGAAAAAAGCTTCAGTGGTAACAAACATTTTGACGAAACAAAGAAACCGTTTGAAAATCAACGAACGTGGAGATTTAAGGCTGCAAATCACCAATATTGAACCGGATGTAGCTAGATTGGTAGATAGTCACCAGGTTCATCCATCACACTGAATGTTTTATTTTCTCTTTTCGAATTAATACTTTTAAATATAATTTCCTACCTACTTAAGATTCTTTAAGTACCTAATTTTTTATAATCATTATAAATTAAACTTGATATTTACTGAATTGCATGTCTTTTTATTTTGTTAAATTTTGATGAGAAAATGAAGTTAACTTTTACTCAATTAACCAAGTGCAAAGTTTTCCAATTGGTACCTTAGTACCTAGGTATTTTGTATTAATAGGAAAAAACTAAAGATAGGCCCCCTTATTCATAAGTCTTTCAACTTAAAACATTGTTAATTCTCACTCTGTCTTCTTCTGTTGACCTAAGTCAGAATGAAAAATAACACTCTCTAGCAGCTGTTTTAAGTAAGCGGACCATTATGAATAAGGGGGTTGATCTTAAAAGTAGGTAATTTGGCCATGGGGGTCTGAGGTAACAGTTCATTTTGGAAAAGGGGTCACTTGTCCAAAATAGTTTGGGGATCCCTGATTTAAATAATCATCAAGGGCATAGTAACATTTCTCAACTAATAATTTATGAAAACCACTTCCTCAATACTTTTTTAATAATGTATGTTGCAAAATAAGGCCACAACGTGTGCTCTTATTATTCCAGCCGTTTTTAATGCACTCCTCGGAAATATATTACTATTGTTGATCGAAGTGGTTTTAACTACAAAATTTCGTTGTGGTTGCATTGTAGCTAGAAGTTGCGATGTGGTTACGTTCTGGCTAGTGTTTGCAAACAGATAGATCGCGATCCTTCGTAGAGGAAGCACGTCAAGACTCAACGAAACGCCCGTCCACGTGTGGTCGTTGTAGTGTGGTTATGGTACGATAGTTCGGGCACTAGAAGGAACCGCAACCTGTACACTTTGAGAACAATCTTGTCATGGCTTAAATTGATTTACTAATCACGGTTGAATCTAGTGTGATTACAACTGCGTAGGTCCTACCCACATTAAACAAAATAGAGAAACATTTTCAAGTAGAAAGGTAATGCGAGTCTGCTTTATAATGCGAACACCAATTTAATCGCCAAATATGGTGTTTATTTAAAGTTCATTGTACTTACCAGGGAGAACCTAGTAGCAACAATAATTCCAAATATTTGCATTATACCTCTGAAAAACCAATTTAAATTGTTTTATGTTATATGCCGATTTTAACAAAGTAAATGGACGCGATCAGCACTTTAAATCCCAGATCAAAAGCTAACTGTGTCAATATTCCAATACTTTGGACACTGATAGCTCTCGCGTTTTAGATGTGCTGAACGCGTACAGTTTCATTAGTGAAATTCGCCTGTTATAAAGGTTAATTCCAATTTCACCAAACTCTGTAAGTTATCAAATGTATATACGTTAAGCACTTTGACGGACTGTTTTTAATAGTGAGACAATACATCATAGAATAAACACAGCATGGTGAAGCTGGCACTATTGAAAAATCTGCTCATGCAGATTGGGTTTTGCCAAAACTAAATTCATGAAAGAAAAGTTATGAAGACTCTTTATGCATAGCTGCATAACTGAGTGTTCTTAACCGTTTACAAAACCGTCAGAATTTGTACAGTAGGTAAGTAAGTTCTTCAAGGTATATTTTCAACTACACCTTCAGCCATTCTCTGACTAAGTACATAATTAAAGTGCTATGCGGCTTTCATTAAGCCTCTGTTTGCAATGTACTACTATTGACACGTACTAGCTATTCACGTGGTTTAAAGAGCGAGCCAAAATGCTTAACGGTGACTGTTTTGGATACGGGATTTTCGCCCTTATTTACTTTGGTGGCTAACGGTGTATAGAAGTAGTTTGTGTGATCGTTTGCCCTTTGAGGCTGGCTTAGCGTGATTACGTCATTATACTACGAAAAGCGTTTTGGATCCATTTAAATCTGAGTTATTGATAACTTATCAGCTGATACGCGTAGGCAAAACGTAGGTTTCTTTAGTCCTAAGTTTGTTTGGCGTCATGCGACAAAGCACCGCCGCGCTCAGGCAGCTTCTTTGACACGAAACTGTAGATGAACCCTGTCGAGCGATAAGTGTTGCCTTTGGTATGATTATTTTTAATTTTTTAAATTAATTATTTTCATTGGGGAAAAATAATTATCTCGTATCCATTAAATGATTACGTATTTGTGTACACAGTACGATACCAAATAATACCCTTCAGGATCGGACAGGGTTTTCGTTACATGCTGTATAGATAAGATTGTAGACTGTCAAAACTTTGTGAGACTTATGACAGCTGTTTTAAGTTAATTTTGTTGTGAAACTAATTTTACTTGATATCCTTTGCCTCACTTTTCAAACCATTGTTAAAACTTTAACCAACTGATTAGCTGTTAAAATTGTTCCGAACATTTGTACAGCGGCGTTTGAACATGAAAATAAAACAAAAGCGTATTTAATCAAGGATCAATTTGCCATAAAGACCTGTCTTTACCTACTTATTTTGAGAAAAGTTAACCACATTTAAAATGTTTTTCAATTTACCCATTATGTTTTTTTTTAATATTTATTACTTTTAATAATATTTACAACAAGACTAATAACGTAAAAAAATGAGTTTTATCTAGATCACGAACAGGGCCCAAGTTACGGGATAAAACACAAAACTCTTTACAAAACTATGCGTTTCAGCAGAATTTCAAGATACACATTTCTTCATAATAAATCAAATTCCCAACGCCGTTTGCTGGTTCACTTAGCTACTAGTTTTAGACTAAAGTTTATTCCTAGATCTTTGCTGGCGTGCCTGAAAATATTTATTTCAGTGCTGAAAAAAACTACATAGGTTCAGTGGCGTGGCAAATCGATGCGCTAAGCTAACGTAGTGTATCTACCTCGTTTATATCGTGACATACGATCCACTCGCTTGACTACTTCCAAACAATTTAAAATAGAATAATATTGTGTGTTTTTCTTCAACACTTGTTTCATGTATACATATTAGAAGTGTTCTATGTGTAAATGCAGGGTAAAGAAATATTGAAATACAATAAAATGAAAATAGCCTTTATATCCTCTGACCTTTCATTATTTAGGAGGAAAAAAAACATTAATCCCTAGTAATAATATTTGATAATATCAACATCACTACTGTGGCAGACGCACGAGTAAAAACAAGAACACTCAAATGGAAATGGACAGGAAAATTGACCAAAACGTCACAGAATGGTACCCGAGTAATGGAAAAACTCGTAGAGGAAGACAGTTGAAAAGGATATTGGAGATGATCTGCCAGAGATGTTGTTGACGGAAAGAGACCTACGTCGCGAGATAGCCTGGCCTGGATAAGCTAAGTGCCATAAATTCAGATACGCAAATCCATTTAGCACTTCATTCAAATGAGATATTTTTAAAATTTTTTTACCTATACAGGGCGGCAGGGACATCCACGCGAAAACTGTAACCATGAATACAGCATATGATAAAAATAAAAATAAAAATTTCAAGAAAATCGGTTAAAATATCTGTTGAAGTTTTTTTTCTTCTTTCGCTTTTCTATGAAACAGCAGATTTCCTTCAGTTGCCTGTGCGAGGGTCACGGTATCACTTTCAAACAACCCACGACCCTGGCAGATGTAATGCCACCTTGGATAAATCTTTGTAAAACAATGCGTCTCATCATCTGCATCATCTGCCTAGCCTTTATAATAATACGATATAATAATCCATCCATAGATATACCTTGCCATACCTTAACCTAAACATACATATGTTTATCATAAACAAAACATGTATTAATCTGTTTTTTTTATATTCTATAACTCTAGGGTATGATTGAGACCATATCAAAGAATCAACTGGCATTTGAATTATGTTTCATCATCCCTTTTTAATTTTTTCATACAAAATAATTCGACAACGTCACGATTATTTATGTAAAACACCCTTACGTGAAATATGACAACGTCGCATTTTCTTAGCTTTAAATATGAATGATCGGTTTGTTAAAAAATAATTACTTACTCGTATTTATCAATGAAACTTAGATACCTAGACACGTCGAGGGTCTATTTTGTACGGTGAATAAACAAAATTGGCAACCTCGCAAAAGTAAAGATGGACATACTGGTGACAATTTTTGACCTAATTTAATTATGACTGATGATATCTCCGAAACTATGCATTTTTGGACCACCTATTCTAGGAGTTTTAGTATTATTTTTACCTACAGAATATAACCCTAGAGTTGTGGGATATAAAAAAAAAACTGGTTGTATTAGATTTAAGACTAAGTTACTCGTAGTAGCATTACACTTTGCACTAGCTCGACTTTGTATTGTCTTGTGGTACTTGTCCGCGGAAGTGACGGAACACCACATTCTGCGGCCAAAAGTATTCTTCCATGACGAAGGGCAGATTACAATTCGGTACCCAACTATGTTGGGGTTGGCTTCCAGTCTAATTAGATGAGCTGAATACCAGTGTTTTACATGGAGCGACTGCCTATCTGACCTCCACAATCCAGCAACTGAGTAATACGATACCCCTTAGTAAGACTGGTTGACAAACTTTTTTGGGCTTCTGACTTCTCGCAACGACTGTCAAAGATCTAAGAATGACAGCCGAGACTAACGGTTTAACGTGCTTTCCGAGGCACGGAGAGGTCCGACCGACTACGCCAAGGGTGGCTTCATCTTCTATCGATTCGTGTAGCTGTTATTATTTATCCCAATAAATCCATCAAGACTAGCATAAGCACAATCAGCCTATAGCATTCCCAAGAGGGATTGAGCCGTAATCCACCACGCGTGCTCAGTGCGGATTGGTAGACATGTTTTCAAATTTTTGGTTCTAGAACATGCCGGTTTCCTCACGATGTTTTCCTTCACCGTTTTGAGAGCAGTGGTGATGAAATAATTTACCTAAAGTAAAGCGCCTGCCTGGGGTCGAACTCACGACTTACAACTCGTAAGTCGGGCCCGTTACCACTTTTTTTTGTTCCCGGGGTGGAAAATCCTCATGGATGTCCTCCGCCCTGAGGCGGGCGGAGGGGTCTGTCAGACTCTTACTGACTAAAAACCACCCCGGTGTTCCATCTCAAACCTACGTCTGGGTCGCGGGAACATATGATTCTTCCGCAACCCCAACTGGTGCCGGCCCGCCTCTGTGGGCCTCCCCGGGTTGGGGGGGAGTGAGGTGTTTGACTCCCCCCGCAACGTCTAAGAGGGGCGCGCGTGGAACACTACGCGCCGCCACCTCAGGTCCTGATGTGTGGGAGGTGGCGGGTCGTCCCCGAGTCCGCCATCCCTGGACCCATTTAGGGGGGCTGGAAGAGGGCGTTGTCCTCCCTCCTCCTACGCCCGGTGTGCTTGCTGCGGATCGGGAGAGTGGAGGAAATCTCTCTTTCCATTTCCGCAGCCTCCTTCTGCGAGATTACTGTTTCGCAGAAGGAAACCACCGCGTCCCAGGACTGGACGCTGCCAACCATCGAACTCACTACGGTCGGCAGCGACAGGTCACTGCCTACTTCAGAGATGAGGGCACATATTCTCAGCCGCCAGGGTACATTCAAGTCAATGACAGACGTGCCCAGTATAGGGTAGCTTTATAGTAGGTACATAGTGCTCACACGTGTGCTTTGCAATTATACAATATTCAAAGATAGAATTTATACAGTGCAAAGATAGTTTTTACAATCTTCAGCAGCTCCAACAATATTTCCAAATGCTAATCAATTGTTTAGGCGTCCTTGTGGAGCAAAACCAGCGTTGAGCCAAGCATATTTGTCAGAGATATAATCCTCCAAATTATAATATGCTTGGCTGCATAATGTGCGTTGGTACAAGTTTTGAACTTCGTTTCATTCAGTTGGAGTATGTGGGGAGGTATTTTATTATAACATTTTAAACAGTACCACATATATATAATATCACCCAACAACGACAGCAAATAAATAAATGAAAAGCTTTCAATAGAAATCTGGGGGCGAGCCTAAACCATCAACCGGGCACCAATACAGACTCTGGGCCGATACTGAGAATTTTCTGCTAGAAAAACCCAACAACATTATGCCCGACTTTGGAATCGAACCCATGGCTTCATGCTTAGCAGTAACGCTTGCGACCTCTAGAATAACCAAACAGTCTAAATATTCTCAAAATATCCTATTAAATATCCCGTATCTGTTTTTTTTTCCACAAAAGTCCAATATTATAAAGTTCACAAATTCAAAATCTTTCCAATAAACTGCCTTTGAAGAATTACATTAAGTAAGCGACGCTTCACTATAAGCATCGCAACGCTCCTACAGAAACAAAATAGCAATCACTCACATGGGCGCGCGTTGCCCGCGCACCCAATCGTCTTACCGGCCAATGCAGCCAACAAAATGAGGGGCCCGTTTTTTATGGGCCAACGTAAAGCCTCCGCGGCCGGGGGGCATAGCCCTGGATCCGCTCGCCGCGCCCCCTTACGGGGACGTACCGACTTCCAACGAAGTTCCGCGCCAGTCGTTATCCTACTCTGACGGCGAATGCACGCGCTAATCGGTCTAAATCCGCTATTACGTTTCGCGATCTAGTTTTTCTAACTGTTCAATATTTCCTCTCAATACTTTGTTCAGTGTCTTCCTAGTGTTCGTTTCTTCCTATACTCAAACTGTAAATCTTAGCTATCCTAATAAACTTCTATCTCCTGCCTAAGAAAACGCTTGTCATTTCTTCACACACCCTCGGAGCAACCACAGTTGAATGCTTTTTCCTAAGTTCTTTAGTTGCTTGATACTCTTTTTTATTTTCAGAACGAGTGGGTTACAGGTGTCGCCGTTCCTCAATAGTTCCAGGGTTGCCCTGGAGTCACTCAAAATGCTGAACTCTTCTTCAGGGCTATGCGCGATCATCTCCACAGCTTGATGTACTGCATACAGCTCCGCTTGAAAGACGGTACAGTACTCCTCGAGCTTTTTGTTTCGACTGTCCCATTACACCAGGATAGGGCAGCCCCGACTTTGTCCTCAAGTTTGCTCTCGTCTGTAAAAAAATGTACTGTACCTCCCTCATGCACAGCTGTACCTCCGCGTCGCTGTCCAAGCATTGAAAACCAAGATCTTCTTCATTGGCTGGATGAGGCCTCGCCAGAAAGCTCGCTTTCTCCTGGACATACAGGCCTCTAAGAAATGGCTGAGGCTTCCCTCTCTTCGCCTCATAGAGAGATGGTACTTCCTTGACTGTTGGGTCAAGCGGCAGCAATCCTGTCAAGCTTAAAGCCGAATTCAGTGACACCGTTCTGTATGACTCAAAACGGAATTGAGCTGGTTTTGGATGTAGATCTTATCCGCCGCTCTGGACCATACACTAGCTGCGTATAGGATAACCGGCTCTACAATGGCAGAATAGAAAACCCTTACTACTTCCGGGTTTAGTCCCCAGGTTACCTTTGCTGCGCCGGACAGCTGCCTGAAGATGTTAATGTCTTTTTTGCAGACATATGTGACATCTTGCGCTCAATCATTAGTCCTAGCAGCTTGATTTCTTCGGCAACCGCAATGTAGACCCCGCCCATGTGCAGCCGTGGTGTGAACACCCCGCCGCTGCACATGTGCTAGGGCGGCATTGGCCTCAACCTCCAGGTTCAGAGCCGTTTTTCCAGTAAGAATAAGAACCTCATCGTCTGCAAATGCTTGGCAGTATGTGTTTTTCTCTTCTAGTTCGTCCAGCAGGGGGTTTAAGGAGAGGTTCCAGAACGTAGGCCCTGCAATCGATCCTTGTACGCATCCTTTTGAAGTCCTCTTTTGTTTCAGCAAACCTCACCGTTTTCGAGACAGTTTCCACCAGTTTTCGGAGGTTAAGCGGGCAGTGTTTTTCCGCCAGGCGACTTTTTATTGCTGGTCACCACGCACTGTCAAACGCCCCCTCTATGTCTAGCGAGACAACTACCACCAGGTTCTTCTCCTTAAAACTTTGGTCTGTATGTTGCATCATGTCGTATACAGCGTCCTCCGTGCTCCGCTGCTGCACAAATCCGTATGGCCCTGGGTTCATTCGGGGAAGCATGTGCCACCTCAATCTCCGCACCAGCATCTTCTCTAATATTTTTCCAAGAACAGGCAGGAGTCCTATCAGTCCGTAAGATTTTGGATGGGTATAATTTTCTTATACGGGTTTTCTCAGAACAACGACCGCCGCCTCCTAACACTTTTTCGGGACACTTGACAGCTAGATGCATTTATTTGTTATCATCATCATTTTTGCTTATGGTGGCCACGCAGATATCAGCAGTGAACGTGCACTTCTTTCTACATCTTTCTCACATGTATAATTTCAACAAGACTGATTTAACAAATTTTCTGTAACAATGTTATTTAAAAAAGTGTCCATGGAGTTTCTTGCCCGTTCTTCTCCATAGGCACCTACTTCGCTTTGGAATGGGCAACTAGCTTCATATTTCTAACTGATCGACCCCTTGAAAATTCAAAAGTGCCTGTAATTGGTTTATTTGGAATAAATGCTTTGAGTTTGAGTTTACCAGAGGACAAAATAGATCCGCCCTTGAATCTTGCCGAGCTCAGATATGCATCGAAGAGTTTCAACCCGAAGAACGGGCTCTGAAGGGACAAGGCGTCCGTAATGAAAAACATACAAAAAAAAATATTGAAGGACATTTGAGTGACATATTCTCAGCCGCCAGGGTACATTCAAGTCAATGACAGACGTGCCCAGTATAGGGTAGCTTTATAGTAGGTACATAGTGCTCACACGTGTGCTTTGCAATTATACAATATTCAAAGATAGAATTTATACAGTGCAAAGATAGTTTTTACCATCTTCAGCAGCTCCAACAATATTTAGAATGCTAATCAATTAGTTTATACGCCCTTGTGGAGCAGAACTAGCGTTGAGACAAGCATTTTTGTCAGAGATGTAATCCCACAACTTATAATATGCTTGGCTGCATAGTGTGCGTTTGATATAAGTTTTAAACTTCGTTTCATTCAGTTGGAGTACGTGGGGAGGTATTTTATTATAACATTATAAACAGTACCCCATGAAGGATGAATCTACTTTAGCCAGCCTGAAATCCGGTTGAACCAATTGGTCCCTATTTCTAGTCTCATAGTTGTGTCTTTCACCTCTTTTACTGAAAAGATTTAAGTTTTTCCTTACGTACATGACGTTTTCATAAATATACAACCTGTTTTTTTTTATATCCCATAACTCTAGAGTATGATTGAGACCATATCAAAGAATCAACTGGCATATGAATTATGTTTCAATTATCCTTTTTCCTATTCTTTTTTTTTTGTACAAAATAATTCGACAAAGTTACGATTATAATGTGAAACACCCTAACGTGAAATATGACAACGTCGTATTTTCTTTATTCGTTTATTTATATAAAATGGGAAAATAAATAGCTACGATATAAAATGTTTACAAATTACAATAATACGAGTAGTATTAACAATATTTTAGCCCACTACATAATCCGCATGTTACGGGGCCGTGCACGAAATCGACCGATTTTGATCAATTTTGTGCAACTTTTTGCGAATTTATAAATAATAACTTTGTTTATTAAACAACGTTATTTGTGATTTGAAAAGTCGTGTTGTTCAAATAAATGAAGTATTCATGGAAAATCACAAATTTTCGCAAAAAGTTTTCCAAAAAATTACGCGAGACACTAACGTTTGATAATTTTGTTACCGTAGGCCACTTTTGATGTTGAACATAAAAAAATATCATCAACATCATTACATGTTCTACTTGCACGTGGCTGAACCACTTTTTTGAACTTTCATACAAAGTACATAAAGAAGAAAAATAATTTTGAAAAAACTGTTTCGAAAAAAAAAACACTCAGTTATGTATTTTTTATGACATTAATTAAACCGTTTTAAGTTAGTAAATAACACACCAATATCACCTATTCTTTAAACGACATTAAAATTTTATTTCATTACAATACAATATCTACATTAAGTAAATCAAAGGCAAAGTAAACTACATTTTCGAGAGCACTTAAGTTATGAAACTTAAAACATGTACTGTGACTGACACGAATGGCTTAGCGCCACGAAAATAGTTCTTTTAAAGTCAAACAGACATACTGTTTCAATTATTTCCAGCGTTTTTATCGTATACAGAGCCTTTACAAAATTAAAACAAGGTAAGAAGTGTCACTAGGTAGGCATTACTCACAAAATATATTAAAATAACAAAACAGGTAAAATAAAATTGATTATTAAAATTTATTATTAAAAAGAAAAAGGAAAATACATAAATTGTTCGATAAAAATTAAAAATTAGGGATTGTACCTTACTATCACAAATAATAATTTAAATAAAAAAAAAAAAGAATTGACAGTAGAATGCAATTCATTTAATAACAATAATTAGAATGATAAAATAAAATAAATTTAGAATAAAGTACTCACGCTATTTCATAATACCATTATATAAAATTTACAAAAACTTTTTTTTTTTCTTAAATTTCGATTTCGAACATTTTCATTTTTATCACGAATTTTACGTTTTTCACCTAAAAATTTGATTATCTAAGTAAATCGGAACATGAATCCTGACTATTTTTAATCGCGAATAAAAAGGTGTGGAATAAAATTAGTTGGCGTGAACCAAAAATTCACACCAACACCTCGACTTCAGACGTGTAAAAACGGTACATTAACGTTTTTTTTTTCTTTTTGCTCATATCTCGAAAACGGTGTGTCCTATCACAAAAATAATGAAAATTTCGACCCCAGAAACCCCCAAAACTCTACATGTAGATATTTTTATTTTATATTTTCCATACAAAAAATAAAAACTTCCTTAAAATACACGTCGAGGCTGCCCCAGGCTGCCTCCAGCTCTAACAAAGACGTTGCGAAACCAATAGAAAAAGAAAACACGTGGACTCGCGATTGTCAAATTCGATTATAGTTATATCAAAATTATATTTAAATTTAGAGATTTTTTTTCGCAGTATAGCTTCAAGATTCTCATAGTAAAAAGTAAGGAATTTTAGTGATAGTTTAGTTAGTTTAGTTCGGTGTACAAGAGAATCGGCACCAATATCAATGAAGTTGCGATTATAAAGACTCCACTATATAACAGGGCAACGCAATCCTGAATTAGTTCGACAGGCATTTACAGCGAACAATGTTCATTCACGGACACTACGCTTATTTATAGTGCGGGGGCCACAAAACATAACTTACTCGTGACATCAATGGAATCGAAGTGATTATGAACAATACCATGTAGTGTGTTGGCTTCTAGAAACGTACGTCTACATTCTAATGATAACATATTGAATTTGCTTAGTAATTGTGAATATGACAAACACCTTTTATAGCACCTATAGTACAAGGCGCGATGGAATTTACGCTATCTGTATATTTCTTATAAAACGTGTTCCAGATTGGGACCGCATGTTCGAGCTTCGAGCGTACAAGCGGATAAGTAAAGATAGTAAGAAGGGGCGGTTTAACTCAGTATATGATCTCATGACAAAATCATACATCTTAAATGATTTATTAACAATTATCTCTACGTGTTGGTTAAGCGATAACTTATTGTCCAGGAGAACACCAAGATCTTTTAAAATAGAGTTGTTACTCAGCAAGGCATGTCTTTCAAATAGCTTTGACAAGGTCGATAGAATTGAAATGTTGTGGTTCGAAACATGATTTTGAGCAATATAGACCATATTGCTCAAAATCATGTTTCGAACCTACTTTGTGTACCCGCTTCCATACTTCAGGTTGCACCCCTTCACAAAGGCATTTACTGTAAATTATATACAGCGGTCTACAGATGCTATGAGTAGTAGCCTTAAAAAAACAGAGCTGGGTATCCATCAGGGCCAGCCCCTTTGAAAGGGTCGAGGTTTTTTAACTCTCGAAGTAATTTAAATTCCTCGATACAAAGGTTTTCGATTAAGACGTCGTTACAGTAAGTTGGCGGGGTCCACGTCGACAACGTGGGCGATGCGGGTTCGAATACTGATAAAAAGTAATCAGAGAACATATTGCAAACCTAGTCTGTAGCACTTGACTTAAGATTTTGGTATTGCATCGTGGATGGGGTCTTGATTTGCCTTTGCGATTTCATACATGCATCCAAAAGTGTCTAACATTGGAGGTAAGATAATCCTCAACGGATTTAATGTAGGTGAAATAGCAATGGTCACAGGCTTCTATAAAAGTTGTTCGGTATTGGGAAAACATATTGTAGTCTTTAATATTTTAAACTTCTTCCACTTTATCCTAAGGCGCGGGTTTTTTTTAAAGTCTTAATACAGTGAGGAGAAAACCAAACCGGAAAACCAAGTACTCGAGACTTTACTAGAGGAACTTTCGGTGAAATAATGTCGCTAAACACCTCATAAAATATTTTCACCGCTTCCTCGGAAGAAAGATGGTCTAACAGGACCGACCATTCGACTTCATTGATTTGTTCATTGAAAACATAATTGGTCTTACGGAAATCGAATTTTTTCATGGGTTTTCTGTTTATGGTTTCCACTGATATATATATTATAATATATAAGTCGTCGCAAGCAATTTCAAGACGACAACATTATCAAATTACTTCCCGTTGATTTCATAATATTGGTCAAGCTGTAACTTAATTCTTATTGGTTGATCGTTTAGTACAGTGAACGCCGTGAGGTGGCGCTTTGATTTCCAGCCATACATACACGTGGACAGAGTCGATCAACAAGGCTGGATTTGCATGGCTGCGACAGACGCCATAGTGTTAAAATCATACGATCGAAACTGTCAAGTTCACCGTATAAACCTTTATTCCTTTTAAATTACCGAATAAAACGTGAATGTGATTTGGACTTGAATCTACGTTTTACTGGTTTGCCCGAGTACCCACCTATATCATGGAACCCGTACCAAGAAACGATGACGATAGTCCTGTTATCGATACGCTCACGCTTCCGCCGTCATCAGAAGTGGGATCAGCTCGGGCGCCTACCACAGATATTTATTGGCGCCAGCTCCTCGAGCAGCAAAACCAGATTACCATACGCATGATTGAAGCCATGCAAGGATCAACACCGACGCACTCTTCAAATGACAAATCCATAGAGAGGTCTTCAGCTGGGAGCTCGGTGTAGCTGCGCACAGGCGTATTTACGTTAGACTTAGCACGTCTACTAACATTACAACAAGCCGGGCATTTCCAGGAATCCGTGACTCGTCGTTTAGGGCCGCAAACTGCTGCGGTATCACACTCAAGCATTCACAGTGGTATTTACTACCACATACAGAGCACCGGAGGATGCTATCGACCGCTGTTGATGTATCAATACAACACTGCATAACGAGTGATCAAAGGTGTCACGATCAAAGTATAGGAATATTGGGAACACAGGTACTATGGGCGCCCTCTATAACTTTCTGGTTGCACTGCGACGGTTCGGACGGTCTTGAGATGTTTGCTACTAAATCAAAGTTGTGGTCGATAGCTACTATAGTTTTCTAAGCAATTCGGCTGCTCGATAACAGTTTAAGCTTTGTTTAAATGACTTAGCAGTTTTGATAAAGCGATCGAGTTTTTACTAAAGCAAAAGGCACAGTCAGCAATTACAATTAGGCGCTCCACTACTAAATCAACACGGGAAACACCAACAAAACGTTATTTTCGTCCAATAATGTATGTTTCATCTAGTTTAGTTCCCACTATTGGCCACTTCACAACACAGTTCACAATTATTTAGATCGTCGCCGCTGGATAGTTAACTTATGTAATGTATTTTAACCTATGAAACGTGAGTTTAGCACAAGAAATATTAGTTATTATCACTTAATCTGTTTTTAATAAATATTCGAATACGGAGCGAGGTAAGATGAAAATTTATACTTGCGCCCTCTAGTGACGAGTGCGAGTCTTAGCTTTAAATATGTTTGAATAAAAATTAATTACTCGTATTTATCAATTAAACTTAGATACTTAAACACATCAAGGGTCTATTTTGTACGGTTGGCAAACAAGACTGGCAACCTCGCAAAAGTAATGATTAATTACACCACATACAGGAGTACATGGAGGTTGAGTTCGTCTAGAGTTCCAAATAGAATTCTTCCGGTTTCGTCGTCTCTCTCGCTTCCCCACAATGTACTCCATGCATTCACGTCTCCTCCAGTAATTTCACCCCTTCAGCCTTAGTCACTATTTCCCTCAGCTGGTCGAGGTATGGTTCAATGTCAAGATAGTCCTCAAAGTAGACGGACGCTACCACGGTGGTAGTGTCCTCCACCGTCAACCTCGCAACAACTATGTTTTCGGTTGTCAGTGTCGGGCACACCACAGCACTATCGAAGATGACAATCGTCAGTCACGTAATTCATTACGTCTCTGACGACTACGAGCGGGTTCTTATTGATAGCCTCCTCGACTTTCAGATCCCCCGTGGAGTTACTGAGCTTTGCCAATACCTTTCCTATATCTTCTTTCTCTGAGCAGCTTATAACTACCGACTGCTTCTTTGCTCTACGTGGTTAGTGCGCCCACTCGACACCACCAGCAGCCGTGCGACGTCATTATCCGGTAAATTAAACCCTATTTCTGATAGTATACCTGTATTTAAATCGATAGATACAATACTAAACTGCTGAAACTGGCTAGTACTGGTCTAGTGGTCGCAAGAGCTACTGCTAAGCATGAGGTCCTGGGTTCGATTCCCAGGTCGGGCAAAGTGCTATTGGGTTTTTCTATCTAGAATTTCTCAGTAGCAAACTGGAGTCTGGATTTGCGCCCGGTTGATGGCAATAGGCTCGCCCCCTATTACATGGGACTTCAGCATAACTGGCGAAATGTGGGTATAGATACACCACTGCCTAACCCTTCTGGGATTACAGGCGTAATGTTATGTATGTAGATAGAATACTCTTTATTATGTACACCTTATAATTACAGACAAAAATGTAGAAATTTTACATTGGGTACACAATGGGCGGTCTTAACGCTAAAAGCGATCTTTCTTGCAGACAATCTTTGGATGGATTAAAGGGAGAAGGAGAGACAATACTGCAGGTGTGTACCATTTACCGTAATTTGTGTCTGAACTTCTGCCGCTGTGGCTCAGTGGAAAAGTAACATTCTATATAGCCCTATTAAAGTAAAGTTTGGTTGTACGCCGGCCGCAGGCACCCGCCCATGGGCACATGGGGCACACCAGTCTTGATATACTCTCGACGCGGAGCGCTCGCTGCTTGCTTGCATACTGTTCTGCTTATACCCGCTTATTGTTTATGCTAAAAGTGATTTTGCATTTTAACTAAACTGATAATTATTTTACCGTGCTATCCTGAACTGATATAACCTTGCTATCGATACCTGTGCGTGTGAACTTTGGTATCAATCTTGCAACCTATCTGTGCTTCTCAAACCTCTGTTCTTCTTGTAATCCGCAATATCTGTGTACTGTTTTGGAACTTATTATACGTGGGACACTAAGAAAGTTTTGCGAAAATAAAGATAAATGGCAGAAAGCCTATTATACTGTCAAAGACTATATTGAGATTTCACAAAATCTTGACATCGTGAATTACTCTATTCTTCAGGTCCAATATTGGTTTACGATAAATAATTTGGTACTAAATGAGAAAAAAACCAAAGGCATTAGATTAAAATTACCTAATGTTAGAAGTAGCGAATGTGACATCATATTGAATGGAGAAAAACTGGAATTTATTAATCAGACCGTTTTCATAGGAATCACGCTAGACGAGAAGTTACAATGGGGACCTTATATAACATCTCTCGCGGGGCGACTAAGCTCGGTCGCGTATGCTGTTAGAAAAATAAGACAGTTAACAGACGTAGAAACCAAGCGTTTGGTTTATTTTAGCTACTTCCACAGCATTATGTCATACGGCATTTTACTGTGGGGTCGGGCTGCTGACATTGAATCCATCTTTATTTTGCAAAAGAGAGCTGTTACGATCTACGTCGCCGCGAATCTCTTAGGGCTCCCACACATAAACACGATACGACGTCGCGTCGTACAACGATGCGGTGTCGTTTCTTAAGACCACGGAGTAGTGAGCAAATTAAGTGTTCATACCGTCACTTGCATGCATATTACAGTCCCAATGTTTTTCACCGCCTGCCTCCCTCACATAGCTCACTACTCCGTGGTCTTAAGAAACGACACCGCATCGTTGTACGACGCGACGTCGTATCGTGTTTATGTGTGGGAGCCCTTAGGAAAGTATTTAGCAAGATTAATATAATGACGGTACCTTGCCAGTTCATTTATGATAATATTATGTGTGTAATAAAAAATCTGCATCATTTTAATAAAATAAATGATAGACATAATATTATCACTAGAATGAAAAGAAAATAGTTCAACAATCTTTCAGACTATCTAAAGTACATACATCTTTTATGGGGTACTGTGTTAAATTTTACAACAAAATACCTTGTGATAAATTGCAATTAAATGAAAGAAAGTTTAAAACTCATGTTAAAAGTACACTTTGTAAAGAAGCATATTATAAATTAGAGAATTATACACAGATAAGAATGCTTAGTAACATGCTGGTCCTGCTCCATAGGACAATCTAGAGGCTAGGCAAAATCATACTAGTTGCCCACATTATTGAACAATTTGCTATTTTTACTTTACTCACACACTGACTTATTCCTAGTTAAATCATATCCTTTCGCAATTTTCGTAAATATGTGAGCAACAATTACCTCACGTGTTTGATTTATCCGTCTTTGTTTATTTCAAATTATTTTTGCCTATTTGTGGTATAGTATTTTTATTCTGGGTCTATCGTCTTCACATATAAAAATATAATTAATGTACACAAAATATGCTCAAACATTTTAAAAGAGTAACGGTGGAGTTTCTTGCCCCTTCTTCTCCATACGAATCTACCTTTTAGAAGGGGCGCCTAGAATCAATTCTATTTAAACGTTGATGTTCAAAAGTACCTTTTAGTGCCTATTTGAAATAAATGATTTAACTTTAACTTTGGGATTGAGCTGGTCCAATAAATGTACACAGATAATATTTATGTTATTATTTTTCTATCAATTTTATTTTTATTACGATTTTTTCAATATTTGTACCTTATAACATACACAGTGGTATGTAATTATACATTTACTGTTTAAAGTATAATAATATTTTAATTTTGTGAATGTGTATGTGAGGTCTATGTGGGTCATTGTATTTTTATTTTTTCTTTCAGTTAGTTTAAATCATGGTCTGGCAGTTTGAGTAATTTATGCGGCCTACCCAAATGCCCTTTCTTTGGTAATGTTCGTCGAACCCTTGAGCTCCTTAAGTTCTATGTTGAGCTGTATGATGACAATGGTGCATGATGGTAATAAAAAGAAGTCACACGGTGCTAGGTCAGGGATGTAAGGAGGGTGACCCAGGAGTTTGACTGGCATGCTGTCCAAGAAGTCCCTCAATTTGGGAGCGAAGTGCCACGGCGCGTTGTCGTGGTGGAGCAGTAGCACGCGGAGCCCTGTGTTTGGTCGCTTGTCGCTCACAACAGAGAAAACTTATGCCAAGCATTTGGTAGTATACCATTCAGCGTTGATGCTTCTTTGGTTCGGTAAAGGAATTGACACCAAGTAGCCAGTCAAATTGAAAAAGCTCGCGATCAAACTCTTCCGCTTCTTGATCGCTTCACTTTGGTAGGCGTTGATATTTTGAAACACCCAAACCGCCTGCTTCTGAGCATCGGTGAGGTTGTGCGGCAACCCAGCGTGACAGGATCCCCCTCAAGCGAAGACGCACGTGTAGAATTTCGTGAAGGCTTACCGATCCAACCTGCAGTACGTGCTAAATCTCTTGATACGTAACTCGCCCATTGTCTTGGATTACATTTTTCACTGCTAGCACGTTTTCTTCCGTAACAGCCGTCAAGGGGCGACCACTTCTTTCTTCATTCCCCGAAGTTAGTCGACCGCGCTTGAATTCGTTATATCAACGATACACTGTTACCTTAGTAGGGCCTTCATCCATGAATGCTTTCGTACCATTATTCCAGTTATAGACGACAATTGAAATCGTGTTAAATGATAACCAATCCAGAATGACTATATCTAATTCAATAACTGTTGAAATTGTTTTATTGGCAGATTAACTTTATTCTTACCTTTTTTCTTGACTGCCTCGTTGGTCTAGTGGTCGCAAGAGCTACTTCTGAGCATGAGGTCCTGGGTTCGGGCAGTGTTAATGGGTTTTTCTATCTAGAATTTCTCAGTAGCAGGCCGGAGTCTGGATTTGTGCCCGGTTGATGGCAAAAGGCTTGCCCCCTATTACATGGGACTTAAAGATAACTGGCGAAATGTGGGTGTACTATAGGTACACCTCTGCCTAACCCTTCGGGCATTACAGGCGTGACGGTATGTATGTATGTAATTGAAATCGTAAAAATCATAACGCGATAATGTTCCTGCTGCAGATCCTTTCTTAAATGAGACACGATAACTTAAATTAGCTCGCAAACAATGAGGAGGGAATTTTTGAAATTAGAACGTACCTATTTTTAATTACAAATAATCATATTTTCAAAATAGACTGTAACTGGCCAGTCTCTCATACATAAAACTTTTTTCGCAATACTTTCTGAGTTGCCTGGTAATTCACCTGCATAAAGACTTTCATTCCATAGCCCCGAATCACACCAACTACATACAGCAACAGAATAAGGAAGGAAGTAACCACAGCGAGAAGGTAGGAATTACCCATATTATTCCAACAATTTACTTGTTCATTTGAAATACGACTTTTTGACTTGTCAATTTATAAGTTCATTCAAGTAGGTACTACTCGATAAGTCATAGAATAGAATAATCTTCACTTTTATATAAATTTATAAACATAACTGATGGCATTTCACAGCTCTGTAGGTTATAACAAACTTCCAAGCAGTTTAGTCTCCTGATTACCCTCCATACAATCCAACAACAGCTACACGTATTATTAAAACTTTTATCAAAAAAACATCAAGCAAAATACCAAAAATAAAATACAAAATGTTTTTTAGCATAAAGCCGTCCGTCCGCATCGCACGTAGGACATACACACGTACCGGTCCGGTCGTTACGGGCCCACGTGTCCGGCCTGCATCGCTGACACATTACCGCATTACCTCGGCCCCGGTTGAACGTGTTTTTATTAAACCTACGTAACTTTTCAGGGCTGGCTACTTTTGGCTGGAAGCCGGCCATTTGTGGGTTACGCTGTCAATAAATGGTTTAATAAAACATATTACTCTTCTTTTATGGTTTTGTCGTTGTTGAGCAAAAAATATGATGGATATGGATTTCAGTATCGACGTGTCCTTTTATTAAATATTTATTTATGTTTGAAAGAATTTGTGGCTTCGCAACTGATTTAAATGGAATTTAATCTACAACGTGAAGTAGATACTGTTCAAACAGCACTGGGTAGTTTCACATAAACACCTGTTACATAAAACAAAGATGTAGGCGCTCGAAAACGCAGTCAGGATGCATGCCGATTACACGTTATAACATACTCGTATCTATCCAAACCTTTTCTTGAAATTAATAGAAATTTATCCCGTTCAATCTTAGGTCTTTTTTCGTGTTCCAAGATGCAATGTTGCAGCGAATACGGTAAAACCAATTAATTGTCTTTTATCCTGTATAACCTCAATCAAGTGTTTTTTTTTCTCAATCATGTCTCAAAAAAAGTATTTTTTTACAACATCCTTGAACAGGTCTATAAAGTCGTTTGTCCCAATAGGCAAAATGCCAAAACATTCAACATACAACAAAAAAAAGAATCGTAATAAAAATCTCCTCTACATCACCATTATACGCGGGTCGGTCGCAAAGCAATTATGTGTTAATACTTTATAGAATAAGGTCTCGCGTGTATGAAGTTAAGTCCATTAGATAGTGGAGTACCTGCTGGCAAAGAGCACACTTTTGTGCCTTTCATATTGGTCGACATGCGACAGTTACTACTGGTTTGCGATATTGCGTTCCTAACTTCTTTTTTTTTTGGGTTGGCAAGTGCGCTGTGAATAAAGGTGAAAAATGTGGCGCAGTTTAAATAAAACAGCTGAGCATTTTTGAGCAAAAAGCATAAAGAAATATAGACACCTCGACTTGAATTTTATTTTTGTTCGTTCCAAAATTTGTGTAGCCCAGATGACGATGGAAGTGGCGTTTCAAAAGCATACAGATTACCAATCACTAAGAATATAATTTATTCAAGTACATCATATCGAAGCCGGAAAGTTTTGTAACAGTATTTTGTATTAAAAGAGTAACCAAGAAGTTTCTGGCCCGTTCTTCTACTTGGGAACCTACTTTGCTTTGGTATGGACAACTAGCTGTCTCTCACTCACTGATCAATTTCAAAACAGTGCTTGTAAATGGTTGAAATAAAAACTTTGAGTTTATCTTTGGGTGAGGTGTTAGACTCCCCCCGCAACGTCTAAGTGGGGCGCGCGTGGAACACTACGCGCCGCCACTTCGGGTCCTGATGCGCGCCCCTCTTAGACGTTGCGGGGGGAGTCTAACACCTCACTCCCCCTCCCAACACGAGGAGGGCCGCCGAGGCAGGCCAGCACCAGCCGGGGTTCCGGAAGAATCATATGTTCCCGCGACCCCGGCGTAGGTGTGAGATGGAACACCGGGGTGGTTTTTAGTCAGTAAGAGTCTGACAGACCCCTCCGCCCACCCTAGGGCGAAGAACATCCTTGAGGATTTTCCAACCCGGACAAAAAAAAAAAAAGGTACCTAAGCCCGCCTTAGGTACCTACGGTAGGTTCCTTATGTCCAGCCTGAAATAGGCAGTGTTAATTGGTCTGTGGGACAAGGCTCGGAACGGTTACTGCTTCTAATATCGAATTATTCTAAGTTCCAATTATAATAGTCGGGTACGTGGGAATCTCAGTTGAAATACGAAATTATATTGTCTTTATAGAATCTTATTTTGTTACAACCAGAAATATTATTTTACAGATATATTATTTTTGGGTTACGTTCCCAAGGGGTGCCAACCGGACCCTATCACTAAGACTCCGCTGTTCGTTCGTTTGTCACAGTGATGTATCTTTTGAACCGTTTTATCTAGACAGGTACTTGAAATTTTCACAGATTGTGTCGTTATAACAACAAACATAGTGTTAAGTATTGTACGATTGTTCGGAACTACAAAAAAAAAGGAAGTTCTCAATTAAGTTTGTTACCTCAGAAGTCCGTCATTTATTAACCGATTTAAAACATTCTTCTTTCGTTCGAAAGAGTACAGTCCGCGAGCCCTAAGCTGAGCTTTTCATTTGTGTGAGTGCACACAGCGACGCTACCTTTGCTTGGCAGACGGCCAACTGTACAATCGGCCTGAGGCGCTCTGCGATCTCCCGATCAAATTAGTGGGATTGGTAATCACTCACACAAATGCAAAGCACAGCTTAGGCCTCGCGGACTTTCTTATCGAGTCAAACTCTGATGAGTGGTTTTTCTAGTTAGCTTCAATAATATGTATTTTTTCCACTTAGTGTATGTTGATGATGTTATAATAACTTCGTGCCACTGATAATTACTTAGCAAGTGAAGGTATATGAATTTTTGTGGGTGTAGGTACCACAACTCAAAAGTGAAAAGTAAAACCCACCGACTTCCGAAATTAAACGTATTTTTCGTGTCATGCTCTGCCTCAGAGCCACAATTTTTGTAACCGATCATTTATATCTTATCAACGACACCACTGGACGACTCCACTGGGGGTGTCGTTTTACGTACATAATTTCTAGATATAATTGATCGGTTTTAAAATGGTGGCTCTGCAGCAGAGCACGACATAATTTTTCACTTTGTAGTGTTTTTTTTTGTAACAAAGTTTTGTTAAAATTAAGTTTTCCGAATGTTAATCACTAATAAGCTTTATTTATCCATTTGTGTTTAACCTGAAAAATCAGGGAAGTCATTATGAAGATTTTGCTACATAAATATTAGAATAATAACTGTTTTTTTTATCTGCAATTTCTCAGTAGCAGCCCGGAGTCTGGATTTGTGTCCGGTTGATAGCTCGCCTCCTACATGTGACTTAAACTGAACTGGTGAAATGTGGTTGTACTATAGATAAAAAGCGTGGTGTTACGATGCTAATGATAATTACAAAAAAACGCTTCGAGAATTCGTGGTAGGGACAATTCTCTATCTACGCCGGAGGACAAAGTTAAGTCCATCAACTAACTTATCTAGTTTCGTTTCGGAACTGTTGACCTCACTGTCGAATGTAGGTGTTTTCCTTTAAATAGCGTACATAAAAAGTAGTTTTTTCTACCACAGATACCTATTTGAAGTTAAAGGAATCATTTGGTTCTTTTCTTGAAATTGTAATTGTGTTTTAGCATTGGGATAACAGTATTGGACAATGTTCTGCTTTTAGGGATTACTTTTGTCTGACGCCGCCAATGACAGCAGGTAAAGAGGTAGAAATAAATTTTAAATCATGTTAAATCATGTTCGTGAACGGGATATTCTGTAGGGACTGGTCATCTGCCATGGCTTTTTTTTTTTGTTTGTTAACTTTGGACGTTTTAACCGTGCACGTCTTTATACATCGTATACTTTCACACACACTCATATGTATAATTTCAACTTGAATGATGCAACCAATATTGTATTTGTTAAAAGAGATTTAATAAGCGAGTTAATATTAGATTTAAAAGAGTGGCCATGGAGTTTCTGGCCCGTTCTTTTACATAGGTACCTACTACGCTTTGCAATGGGCAAGCTTCATCTTTCTGATTGTCCACTTGACATTTCAAGTGTCAAGCATAAATTGCTTTTAATTTGAGTTTGCATTATTTTTTGGTTAGGTAGGTTTTTTCTGTATCATGGAGTCGGCTACACACACAGGCTTTATAGATTTGTCTTTTTACCCAGCATACGTAATTTAACAAACAGGGTGCCTGGTAAAACAAGAGGCACAGAAGGAAAGAATAATCAAGGTTCGTATAATGAAGAAAAATATTATCTGTTTTCTGTTTTGTTTTTAAGAGGTCAATGTATTGTTTTTCAAGTTCTTGGTGTTCTAGAGATGTGAATATTTCGGAATGTTATTATTATACTATCAAAGGACAGATATAATGGTTTATTGAATTATGTGTATTTTTCTAGGGTCTGCATGTCGATTCTGTAAAAATCTCACCGTGATGGCTTGCGTGGAGTGAACTCTCACTGTCATCCTGTCTATGTCAACCCCTAGCATCGATACCCAGTGACTGAACATAATCCATCAAATCCTTATTTATGAACTCAGTTCTATTATCTGACCACAAAGTCTTTATTTTTGTCTGTCTCACAACATGAGAAAGAAAAGAACGAAACGTAGATTTCACTTCAGTTTTAGAAGACATAAAATACACAGTAATAAAATGTGTACAATAATTTGTAAAATATCTATTACCTGTAAACAATTTGTATAAAAAGTCCACAAACACATCGAAATCAATTGAAGTGGCGATAGCCTTCTTGGAATTTAAGATTTTGAACGACTTTCTAGACTGCTTACCCTCTATGCAGGGTATGTATTGTTCCTTGTCAATCTCCGTTGTACTCCACGCCGATAGCCTGACCTTTTCTAAGTAAATCCATGACAATTTGATGCAGATGTCCTAATCTCTTATCCTAATGTCTCTCTAATGTCTCTAGTCCTAATCTCTTGGAAGTTGAAACAATCAGAGTGCACAAGTTTAACTGAAACATTATTGAACAATCGACAGTACCATCCCAGCCCAGACAGAATCATATGCTTAAATGATAAATGATTTTATTTCTGTAAGTAGGTTTTTTAAAAACACTTTTACACGTCAAACATATTTTAAAAACTAGATGAGATCGGCGTTTCCTATCTGACTACTCTTAGAAAAAAGGCCGAAACAAACTCAGAGGTCACAGTCTCTTGTAAAGTCCAGACATAATCTTGGTCAGGTCATGCGAAGGCGATGTAGATTGATGTCTGAAATGGTCTTTTGAGGGAAGAACCACTCAGAATGAGTGGACCTGTCCAGTCAGTGCACGCATTTGTCAGTAATCATGCAGCTCAACACAACACATATGGAGCTCAACGATTCGACGAACATTACCAAAGAAAGGACATTTGGGTAGGCCGCATAAATTACTCAAACTACCAGACCGTGATTAAAACTAATTTTAAAAATTAAAAATAGACTGATATAAAAAAAACAACAAATCCACACTGCCTTCACATTCACAATAATTAAAATATTATAATAATTAAACATGTTTTACTGTTTACTACATCACACTTTGAGTCGTAAATAGTGCAGCCTTCTTTATTAAAAACAACAGAGAAACCCTTCTCTACTACTATTCACAGAAAATAAATTACATTTCAAATCAGGAACGCGAACTATAAAACTACTACTCGTGAATGTAGTTTATGTTCCTGATGGTATCCGTATCAAAGCACAAATAACCAAAACACATAGCCGCCACTTTTTGTCCATTAGCTACAGTAATTATTCCACCTTGTACTGGCCGATAACTGCTGCGGACACAACACTTGCGATGCGGAGTCATGTGAATGGTTGCACCGGAATCAATAATACATTCCTCATCATTTGGAGCCGGCGCAGATAGAGCCATTTCCTTCACAACCTTTATCTTCGTACGCTTTTTGTAAAGCACTCCATGCCTCCTTAGCGTTTTTCCCATTTCGCACGTGCGAAATTGCACCTCTGTCTACAGTAAGGAATATTTTTGGCAACGCCTTCTAGTCATTTCGAGAGCGCATATCCTCCGCCGTTTTATCAAAATTATCGTACCCAGTAATATACGTCGACAGTTCCTCATGAATGAGATGCATCCTCGGTTGGGTGTCCTTTTCGGTTTATTAGCACTGAATACCTTGAAAATTCATACTATTCCTTGACATAATCTACCATTAAACGAAGTAACTTCATGGTGATAACGTGTTGAAAGAATAATAATGTTAGGAGGATTGAATTAAGTTTATTAAAACAGAACATCTTTTTATGTAGAAAATATAATAAGCTGACAACAATAGAGTAAAGAGTACAAACCATAACTTTTGTATAAAGTGTTGTATAATCATACTTAATAGGTGCGTATCTCACCTAATAAGTATTACAACACTTTGTATAAAGGAGTATATTAAAGTCCAGCTTCCTTGTAAACCTGCTCCCTGATAAGACATGATTATATACCAACACTAAACTGCGAATAAACTTGTCTAGGAGTTAGTTTAACTTTACAATACAGAACATGGCAAATATATTTCAGATTATAGCATAAGCCGTTGTTTTTGTACTGGTTTTGCTATAGACGATTTTCTCAATAATGTACCTCCTAATGTTACTAATGTATCGACCTTAACTTTTCTTTAATACATAATTATTCATGAAAAATTCTTCTGGGGGCCTTAATACTTTTAAAGGGTTAAGCAAATATGTTAATTGCTTCAAATATTTTTTACGTACTGATAAAAATTGCTCCTGATGGAAGTCCCCCGACCCCACCACACGTTTTGTTTCATTCGTCAGAATTGGTTCCATAATAAAAGTTGTACATTTTCATAAGTACCTACAACAAGTAGATATGGAACACGTTTACCCTAACTATCTGGTATGGGTACGATCACGAAATAAAAAAAAAACATTAAAGACATTCTGTAGTTTCCGTTAATTGGCACAGTATCTAAGTATGAGTAGAAATATGAGCCACGAATTCGATCAGACGGATCAACCGGATCGGAGCTGAGAATACCTTCTACATTCCTTCCATACGTACCCCTAAATGCTTCATCAATTATTCGCCTTGTACTTGATCTTGGCCTGAATAATGCACGAATATCGCACCTCATTATGACATAGTTAGAACACGTGGAATGTTTTGGAAGCTATGGATTTTTAATGTTAAAAATTGGTTACGTAAAAGGATGAATAACTTTTTGCAAAGTATATAGCTAAAAAGGGGGTAACGACTAATAGAGAAGTATGAAACCGCTGCGCCGACCCCAAATAAATTGCTATACGAACAGCAGAATGATGATGAGGAAATGAATTCTGCCAATTGGACGATATGCAAAGATGCGTGCAAAATCCACGAGACCCTACTGCCGACAAACTGCTTTGCAGTTTGGAAGGAAAATAAAAGACTGAACCACAATGGATTTAAAAAAAAAAAAACAGTATTGACGAGACTTTACTTACTTTGACCATGGCATAAATAATGTACCTACAGACATCACAGAGCGATGCCACATAATTAAAGAAGTAACACTAGCAACTGATTTATGTCATGACGGTATGATCTGTATTCCACCTCCTACAGTTGGAGCCGAGCTGATGAATAAATCTATACTAAACTAAAAATATACTTACTAAAATCCATACTATATTGAAATTACACATTTGAAAGTGAGTGTCTCTACCTTTTCATGCCTAAACCACTGAACAGATTTCCATGAAATTGGCAAAGATATAGAAGCCATCCTGGGGAAAGACATAGGCTACTTTTTGTTATAAAAATAATCCTGAATGGAGTGAAATGCTGAGTTTCCGCTAGGATGAAAGTTTGTGTGGGAAACTCTGCATTTCTTAAGTTAGGGATATGAAAAGTCAAAGGGGAATGCCCGCCGTCCATAGACACTTCGGCCACGAGTGCACACATTTAAAAGTATATAGATAGTGTAATATGCAATTTCAACAATTACCTGGTCAAGGAATTGGTTTACAAAAATGTTAGGGTTTTTAAGATAAAATAGTTTTTAATCTTGACTAACGTAATTGCTTTACAATCATTGGATATTTAAGTTAGAGTTAAAATAATCGCCGGAATCCATTAAATAAGCTTATTTTATGGTTAAAATAACAAATCCGCAAGATTTAAACTCAGTAAGGCAAACGCAAACAATGTAAGTAGATTCTGTAGATTTTTGTGATTTGACACTTGACTGTGTCTTGACTTGACAGCCGGCCAGCGTAACTCAATGTTGCCACATTAGCAAAACAAAAAAATCGATATCGACTTTTATTCGAATCATAATTTAATACAAAATTATAATCCCACTGAAGATTATGTACGTTTTTGTCATATTTGATATTTATTGTGCTAAACATGAATTGAATTATTATTAAAATGTGTGGTAGCGTTTTTGTTATAATCCTAATTATTCACTATTACAATATCAACAGTTAAATAGTTTGTCCATTTAATATCAAAAGTAAAAACATAACACCGTATATACTCGTATTATAAGCATATATCGTAGTATAGATCGTATAATAAGCAGGATGTGATTTTATTAATAAAAAAATCCATGAAATCATAATCGAATATTTCGTGAACGAAATTGATAAGTATTGGCAGCACTGCTGCGTTATCCACAACCGTGAATGTCATTTATCATTTCAGTACTTTTTATTAATGCAAAAATATTGCAAACTTTTTCGGATAAATGAATAACTTGTTAAATAAACAGAAATTACGACGTTTTTTTTACTTATACGCAAGTTATTGTGCCTTTAGGGCCGAAAAAGGGCATCCCCCTTTATGCTTTTGGTAAGAAATAATGAATTACGTGTTTCAACGTTTTTAAAAAATCAAACCATAATGAGGTAAAATACATGGGAGGGGATGATTATTTATTTGACACACAGTCAATTGAGTAGGATGTGTCCCGCCGAAGAATAAAAACAGACGCCACGTTGGTTTTAACATAAGATATTCCAGTTATTATATATTTTTACATTTCAATATTATGGATCCTTAGGTTATAACACGAATTTACATACTTTCATACTATCCGTATACATACCATATAATCATACTAATATTATAATTGCATAAATAACTCTGCATACCCTTTCACGCCTTAACGGCTGAACAGATTTGGATGAAAGATAAATAGACCACGACCTGGAATAAGACATTATATTTAAAAATAAATAAAAAAACAGCCAAGTGCGTGTCGGACCACGCACAAGAATGGGCTCGTAGTTGGGATGAATTTATCCCAAGAACAAACTTAATATTGTAGTTGAAAAACATGTCCTCCCATACATTCCAACTGCAAATGTAAGTCGGTCGACTATGACTCGTTAACTTGCGAAGAACCCAAAAAAATATAAAATAAATCTTGCTACGGATGTTCAGAAAGCTAGGCAGAAGTTTTAAGATACTGCTGATTCGGTTCTATTCAAATCTTAAACTTTTTTCTCAAGTTTCACAGTCGACATTCAATGCGCAAGAAACCAGAGTTCACTCATTGTCAGTCATTTTGAACTGACTTGCGGATAAATGAAACTAGAATCTTTTTTAAATACACCATAAATACGGCTGAAAAGGGCTAGAAAAACTTTAGCAAACCGTAACTATTCAAATGATTAAAATATAAACATAAAACTTATTGCTGTCAGAATCTAGATTATATTGGTCCGCCTGAGTTACTTATTTCAGCTAGTTTCCCGTTATTAAAGAAATAAACAAGACAATAAACATTTCGTCTAACACGAACAGAATCACGTTTATGATCCCAAACTACATTGTAGCCTCTTTAGAAATCACAGGTGTTCGTTTGGAAGCTATAACAGTTTTGTGCTATAACATTTCAGATAAAAAAGGCTCTTGTTTCTGAAAAAGGATACTGAAGTTTTTATAGAAGATACTAAAACCGGTCAATGGGTATTGACAATACGAGTTACTACGTCGGGTAGGTTTTTTGTTGTTGTGAAATACACATAACTTAATACATAATCACGCCTGTAATCCCGGAACACCTCTGCCTAATCCAGGCAGAGGTGTACCCACACTTGTCCAGTTATACTTAAGTCCCATGTGATAGGGTGCGAGCCTATTGCCATCAACCGGGCACAAATCCAGACTTCGGGCTGCTACTGAGAAATTATAGATAGAAAAACCCAATAACACTTAGCCCGACCAGGGAATCGAACCCAGGACCTCATGCTAAGCGGGAGCTCTTGCAAGTACTGGACCAACGAGGCAGTCGTGTGTGAAATCCAGCTGCTCCTTTAAGACTTTAAGTGACTTAAAACTTACCGTACTAAAAAACTTCCAGTCTAACCGGATACAGCTGAACACCAGTATTTTACATGGAGCGACTGCCTGTCTGACCTCCAGAACCCAGTTTCTGGGTAACACGATACCCCTGGGTAAGACTGGTTGTCAGACTTACCAACGGCTTGACGAGCTTCGACGACGAGATATTTAATGAATGGTCACATATTCTGGAACCGACTGAACGCGGCAAGCGTAGCATAACCTTCGCCTCGTGTGACTGTTATTATTTAGCCACGAGCCCCTCAACAATTATAGTTAATAGAGCACAATGTTAGTATCTGTCTACAAATATTTAGGTGAATTGGAATGTATTATGGAAGTTTTGGTGCAAGGCCGAAATGGAAACAAGCAATTCGTTTGTTTTTGTCAATTTTACAAAAGCGCTCCCCTGTTTATGTCACTAAAGCACCAAAATACCCGTCTAACCCTCTTAGGTACCTACAGAGCAACACGGTTCTTTTGGCGCGTGGCCAAAATCGGAACTAACGACGCCATCTTTTTTTGTCTACACATTTCCTCACAACAATAAATTGCACAAATGTGAACCAACAACGCCCTCCTGTCAATGTCAGTAAAGCGCCAGAAAGTCTTTATACAGCAATACATTTTTTTTTTTACATGACCATCCTTCTGGTTACGGAGTTATTGAAGGTAAAATTTCAACTTTTACTGACGTTTTTTTCCGATAATAAGTTTTTAATATTAAAACACAACTTTAAATACCCCCACGACCCCTGTACCGTTGGATGCACCCATAACCACAATGATTTGCGTGCGCTACGTTGCGCATTATCGTATACAGATTTTTCACACCGAAAATACAATTCGTTTCCCCGCGATTATTTTTGTGCAATTTTAAATAGTTTAATGTACAGAATGCGTCGTTGATGTGTGATGGATCTTTTACATCCTGTATGATGAAATTCTAATCTTTACCAATCAAAATATGTTCTGACCCTTATTCGTTATCAACGATAGCCTAATTGACTTTTAGGATAGAAACTGAATGATAGAAGTGTACGTTAGCTCAGTATGGACGGAGTAATTACTTTTACTATCAATATATCTAGTGGTCGCAATCGCTACTGCTGAGCATGAGGTCCTGTGTTCGATTCCCAGGTCGGGCACCGTGTTATTGGGTTTTTCTATCTAGAATTTCTCAGTAGCAGCCCGAAGTCTGGATTTGTGCCCGGTAGATGGCAATAGGCTCGCCCCCTATTACATGGGACTTAAACATAACTGGCGAAATGTAGGTGTACTATAGGTACACCTCTGCCCAACCCTTCGGGGAAACAAGGCGTGATGTTATGTTATGTTTATTGGTGTGAAAAATCACACCATTAATTAATGTGTAATGTTACTAAGTGTTGGCGTTAGCAAGTTTTTAGTTTCAGTATCTTTATACCCTGCAAAAGAAAATACCATCAACAATTCCATTTCCTTTTTATAAAAAAATATTATCCGTTGAAAGGTTTCCTACAAAGAATATTATAACCGAGTTAATCCAATAATTTTTTTTACCCGTCTTCTTTTCTGTTCCCCGAATTCTAATAACGCGCCGTAATTCTCTCATTACCACATTTTATAAAGATATTTTGTTAGGAAGGATTATTCGAGCCGAGCCGGAAAGAAGAGAAAATTCATTTAATGTGAGTAATACTAGAAAAGCGGGATTGAAGTCGCTATAGGAATAATTTAGAATAATCCGTTCTTTTTCTAATGATATTACTGGTTCAGGGAAGCTGATCAAAGAAGTTTTAACACTAGAAATAAAAATAAAATAGATCAACCATTTTTCAGACTATCTAAAGTACATACACCTTTTATGGGGTACTGTGTTAAATGTTACAACAAAATACCTGGTGAAATATTGCAATTAAATGAAAGAAAGTTTAAAACGCATGTTAAAAAAACACTTTGTAAACAAGCATATTACAAATTAGAAGATTATATCCTAGATAAGAATGCTTGGAAACATGCTGGTTCTGCACCATAGGACAATCTAGAGGCTAGACAAAATCATACTATTTGCTTATTGTATTGTATAATTTGTTATTTTTACTTTACTCACACGCTGACTTATTCCTAGTTAATATTTTAGGAAAATCATATATTTTTACAATTGTTTGTAAATATGTGAGCACAATGTACCAATCACGTGATTAATTTATATGCCTTTGCTTTATTTTTATTTTTTTTGTACCAATTGTGGTATAGTATTTTTATTCTTGGTGCATCGTCTTCACTTAAATAAATATAATTAATGTATACAAAATATTGTAAAACATTTTAAAAGAGTAACGGTGGAGTTTTTTGCCACTTCTTATCCATACGAAACTACTTAATGGAAGTGGCGCCTAGAATCAGTTTTATTTTTAATATAAATTTTGACATTCAAAAGTGCCTTTTTATGGGCCTATTTGAAATAAATGCTTTGACTTTGACTTTGAGAAGAGTCGTTCCCAATTAAGATTAAAAGGCACTAAGTACTATGTCATTGATAGGGTTACGATAACTTCTTCTGTATAGAATAAAGCTTTGTGTCCATTACTGGAACACATAGAAAAAAAAAACCTTACAGACCGAATGCAAAATTGCCTACTTGTCAGTCTTCAATAGACTGTACTTCGGTGAGTGTGCGCAAGAACTCCACGACCTCATCCCACCTGCCCCCTTCTACCATCGGACATCTAGACGTACTGCTAATTACCATCCATACTTAGTTGCCATTCCACCAATTCGCACTAAGCGCTTCCAAACATCCTTCATAATGCGCACGGGAAAAGAGTGGAACTCACTACCTGCGTCATTGTTCCCGAACGCATTCAACACGAATCTCTTCAAAGTTAGAGTGAACAGGCTTCTTCTGGGTAAGCTCACTCCATCGTAGACTTTGTCTCTGTCACTTCTGACTAGACAAGAGTCAAGAGCAAAGCCATATCAAATAAAAAAATGTAAAAATATCCCACAGAAAATGCACTATCAGTTTTCCCGAATTTTCCCCTTAAGACTTTAGTGAAAATTTTAAACGAGAATTTGCCAAATCAATAGTTTAAAAGCCTGAACTTGGAAGATAATGGTCCTCAGCTCATATTTTCTTTTAAAATTTCATTCTCTATGGCACATTCACATGTGTCTTACTAGTAATACTCCAGTAGGCTTAAACCTCGCTAGCTACTGTCCAGAGGTAACTTATTCATGGCAAGCTAACATCATTAAACTGCATATTGACATGCAATATTCTCCTTGAATATTCATGTGAGCCCTTTGTTTCTAAATGTATTGTAAGTCTAAGGTGCTGATTTGGTATGGAAACTGCATCTCGATCTCCTCATCTACTAAATCTTTTCTTAACTGTGTTAAACCACGAGGCCCCCTACTTGCTACATTTTAATCTAACAAAATAATTAAGAAGTCACATGAACAAAAAAAAAAACAGGGAAAACAATCACACCAAATGCACACAAAAGTTTAAGAATAATGATGAGTAGCGTAGCATTGTCAAATATGTGCTACGACGACGTAGCTACATATGAATGTGACGTCATTTTCTGAGCTACGCCGTAGCACCGTAGCTATAAATTCCATTCCACACATTATTTTCGTAGTTACCCTACAACTTCGAAATTAGTTTGTGTCGAACAACTGATTGTCGGGCGCGCGTTTGGGTCAGTTCTGTCCCGAGCTAATTAGCGGCGAACAAACATCATTAGCGTGCACTGTACTGCAGAATGCACGCTAAACTCTATCCCGTAGTGTAGTGGATGGGTGTTTGGGAATACCTAATGTAACGCTCTATTTAGTGTTAAATTGGTTTAGTAGAAGTATTTGAATTAAAACGAAGTTAATGTTTTGTTTCTGATTGAATTCTGTCAATTGTTTGAAAATTAAACAGACAGAATGATTGTTTATATAAGTTATCTGAATCGTTACCAACATTCCTCACTTGCTATGGTTTCATCATGGCGATGCTGATACTCATCATGTGCTATCTTAGTGTAACTGGTGATGAAGAAAACTCAATGCTATTTGTTTAATGTCGAATTTATCCAATGATTTTTGAAAATTTTGGCTTGTGTCCAATAATGGACGTATCTCGGCTATACGATGATGAAGGCGTTTTACTTGCATGCAATGCTTCGAAGGTTCATAACTTGTTAGTTTTACAAGTTACTTAAAATCTATGTATAAAGAACAATTAGGCACACAAGTAAAAAAACACACAAACAGAAAGCTTTAACATGTCCGATGTGTAACATATAGTCATACACAAAATGTTAAAAAAACGGGCCAAGTACGCGTTGGCCTCGCACACGAAGGGTTCCTTACCACAACACAAGAGCACCCCTTTAATTTTTAATTTTATTTTTCTGTTCATTGTTACAGCGGCAATAGCATACACACTCTGTGACAGCTGTCTACATATTACTTTTCATGAGATACAACCCGCTGACAGACGTCTGCGTGTTCAGGAAACCTATTACTAAGCCTCCGCTGTCCGTCCGTCGGGACGAAAAGCGGAGGCTTAGTAATAGCTTTCCTTCGGCACCCTTTGGGTACGGAGCCCTAAAATTTACTTAAAACTTCTACAGCTTCATATCTACACTCAACTTTTTTTTTTGTAAGAGAAAACAAACAGTTTATTAAAAATTATCAGAAATAACTTAACAAAAAACTACACACTACATTTTTCACAGATTACAATTTAAATATTTACAAACTAATGGCAAACATAACTGTAGTTTAAAAAAAGATTTTTAAGGTATTGTATAACTGATCTCCAGAGAGCAACAACCAACAAAACGTTATTTTTTTTTTGCAGATATCAGTACAGATAAAATAAAATGGACTAATAAAATAAAAATAAAATAAGAATTACATCAATACTTGCTTAAGTGACAATATAAATTGTTGAGATAATAATAATTTAGTTATAAACCTTAGCAAAACAAAATTCATGCATTTTTATCAACGCCTAAACTTGGTGATATACTGTGATTGTCACCTGTTGTAGTTGATTTGTGAATAAATAAATAAATAAACGTAAGCATTTCCTACAAGGGCTGTGAAATTGAAGAAGCTAATAAGGCTAAGTTCTTAGGCATTATAATTGATAGCCAACTTACATGGAAATATCATGTTGAAAAACTATGCAAGGAAATTAGCAAATCCGCGTAAGATCTTTCTCAACTGTCAAAGAAAGTTAACAATCAGACTCTTTTAACAGCGTATCATGGACTGGTTGCCTCTGTTTTGCGGTATGGTATTATTTTCTGGGGGCAGTCTACTGATCGTGAGCTGGTATTTATGCTGCAGAAGAGATGCATGAGGTCAATGTGCGGTCTTAAGACAAGTGTGTGTTTCCTGTTTTAATTCGTTAATTTTTTAACTTGGCCCTGTTTATATATAATGGAAACGACATTGATTGTGAAATGTAACCCACATCTATTTAAAAAATATAAGAGGTCAGGAAAAATCCAAATCGAACTCAATACATCCATCAACTATGTCGAGTAAAATGTAATTCTTCACTAATGCAAAAAAAGTTATTTTTTCTGTGTCTAAGAGTGGGGCAATACCAAAAAAACTTTAAACCTTAAACTTGAAACTTAAAACTTACGAACTCACTCTCTCTCTCTCTCGATCTTCTTTACTTACTTAGCTTAAAACTATTTTTATGTTTTATTATATTATATATATAATATTAGGTACTCTATTAACGGTTAACATTTAAAAGGGCGCTAAACGTTATACACATAACACACATAACATCACGCCTTGTTTCCCCGAAGGGTTGGGCAGAGGTGTACCTATAGTACAACCACATTTCGCCAGTTATGTTTAAGTACCATGTAATAGGGGGCGAGCCTATTGCCATCTACCGGGCACAAATCCAGACTTCGGGCTGCTACTGAGAAATTTCAGAGAGAAAAACCCAATAACACGTTGCCCGACCTAGGATTCGAACCCTGGACCTCATGCTCAGCAGTAGCGATTGCAACCACTAGACGAACGATAATGATTCACTAGCTGATTGACATACTGTTACTCTGATTGACATAATTATTGCGATCCTAGTTCACTTACTTAGTTTATGTTTGACATTATTTAATCTTATTTTTATTTATTTTTTAAATTTTAAACCTTTTCATGCCCATGTAACGGTAAAACATGGAAAACTTTTAAAAAAACCCTTATGTACTAAAGCCATGTTTGCAAAGAAATAAATGATTTGATTTAACACAAGTGCCATTAACACACATGCATTTATTGGAGCATCGCTGACGATCATATCTGATGTTGTACACGTGCCGACGTAACTCATATGACGACAGGTTACGGGTAGAATAACTTATTGTCTGTCCTGTAGTATTTATTGTGGAATTGAGCTCATTGTCGCTGAGTATTTTGGTATTTTCATCATACTGTTCTTTGTGTCAAAACTTGATTAATTTGTTTACAAATTGCGTAGATCAGTTTATAGAAAACGTACGATTGTTATTTCAAATCGCAAGGAATTGGTCTTCGATAGGTCAGGTAATAAACATTTTATGGACTATTATGATAATCTATTATTATGATATATTAAAAAAAAGTCATTGTTTTAGGGAGCATTTTACAATTTTGCAACTTTTAAGTAAAATTAAATACAATCGTGAAACTATCCTACCTATCTAGAACATCAGAGAACGAACGTCCAAATTAGAACAACAAAAAAATTAAAACATTAAGAACACAGCCTAGGAACTCGAAACGTAGGATCTATTTGAAATTCAACCGAAACGATTATACGCGAGGCTCCGAATACGCTTGCCAAGAATTCCCCCGCCAAAACGACTATTGCACTGAACAGGCGAAATCAAGGAAACGTACTAATCCCAGTATAAAGTAAAAAGGAGATTTGTCTGTTGAAACATTTTTTCCCTTTACCTGGTAAAAAGACTTAAGTTCAGAAACTGTTTTACATAAAAGCCGAGGATATGCAATGCATTTTTTTATGGACGGAAGAAAACCAACTTGTGGATCGTAAAATACAATGTAACCAACATTGCAGTGGGTATACCGAGATTAAAACTTAGATACCGCCTCTTTATTAACGTTAATTCCGGACTTAATTTGGTGGGGCTTGTGATTACCTAGTAACTGGGCTGTGAAGGACAGAGAGGCAGTCGCTCCATGTAAAATACTGCTCAGCTGCCTCAGGTTAATTTAATAATCTAAAATTTTAAATCAAAATATTTTAGATAACATAGCCCTACAGGGGCACGTATGAAACGTCAGAAGCGAAGTGCACGGTTCTAATTGGTCGTTTCCTACGGAGAAGAGCCGGAAAGAAGCTCCACGGTTACTCTTTTAAAACTAATTGACTTTTACAATGGTTTCATATTACATTGTTAATAGGTAGGAGAACCTGTCAACAAGTACCATATGCTTGACAAATAGACAATGGTCTAAAAATCTACAGTCTACTAGGCCTACAACGTTCTCACATTCACAAAATTTGTATCAAACAATCTAAAGAAAAATAAAATTAAAATCCTATTTAAACCAAATGACATGATTGTCATTTCAACTGTAACAAATCTGAATTAATATCCTGTAGTGGTATTCTGTAACCATCTCACCGTGAAAACTTAGGTTAAGTGAGCGTGCAGTGAGCTGTCAATGCCACTGATGCTAGGGATTGACCAAGACGGGATGACACTGACGGTCACTCCACGCAAGTCTTCATGGTGAGATTTTTACAGAATCGACATGCTGTTCACAAATGCCACTATTAAAGCTTTGAAATTAGAATTGCAGGCTTGTAATGTCAAATAATGAGTTTAAACTGACTGGAACCGGACCCCAACATAGTCCGGACTTAATTTCGCCTTTGCGAGTTTTAGACAAAATAAACATCCGACATATTTTGCTGCCAGTAACTTTTGAATTGCATAATTTTTTATAAATCAATTTTCATTCTCATAATACAAATAAGAGGATTATATCCTATGTTTGGAAACACGCTGGTCCTGCTCCATAGGACAATCTAGAGGCGAGGCAAAATCAAAGTGGTTGCTCATTGGATTGTTTAATTTTTAAGACACTAATTCTGTAAGTATTGTAACTCACGCAAAAAATTATTACGTGTTAAAAAATTTTGGGAAGTCGTCTACTTTTACAATATTAATTGTAAATATGTGAGCACCATGTATCTATCACATAATTCATTTACCACCTATTGCTTTATATTTAATTCTTCTCCAAACGAAACTGCTTTTTACTCAATACGAAAAAACATTAATGTATTTTTTTAAATATATAGTAAAGTGTGAGATAAAGATATTCCATGAAAACTCTCTAGATCAGTAGCGTTTGTTGTTTATTTTTATTTTAAATATTCTAAGAAAAATCATTTAAAGAAAACACAAGCTCATGAGTTCAAAGAGGACTGAAAGTTCGTTTTGAATGTCACATTAAATACAACAGAGACAAAATCCTTAGGAACTTACCTACTACCCTTTAAGAACAATTTATATGTAAGAACTTTTAAGTACCATATTTTATGTAAATTTTGAATATTCTATTCTAAAACATCCTTAAATCCTTTCAATCATCCTTTAAATTGAGTTGCGTTTGAGACTTTTACCGTTCATTTCATAAAGTAGTTTGACCACGCATAATTTTCAGAGAAAATTAATCGGTGAGGCGGGTAATCAATAAACCCATTTTCGTTTCACCTTCAATAGACACTTCCGAAACATTAGCCATATAACTGTGAGAACCCGAGTAGAAAATTCATCAAGCTATAATGATTTCAACCACTAATCGAATTATCGAACACGTGGTACCTTTTCCAATTAAAAACTCATTACATCCGCCATTTAATTTTAACTTATCAAATTAACAGCTCCAATGGAGCGTTATTATTTTAAAACTTTTCCAATTCAAGTTGATTAATTCCCGTATTGACAATTTAGAAGTCTGTGGAAATAATTTTGAAGGTGTTTAAAGGGAATTATACGAAGATTTGAATGACGGTGTTTCGAAGCACGTTCTTTCGGAAAACTTTGCGAGTGTGACGCCAGTTCGAAAACACATTGAATCGAAAACCGCTATATCGAATGACGTTATCGTGAAAAAAATTAAGTTTGATTTTATCAGTCATAATGTTTATGGTCCCACTTTTTTAATAACTCAATGTCCTAAGGTGACAAAAAGGATTCTGGATTTCTGGAAGCTGTTGATTCAATTCATTTAATTTTTATTTCAACGTATGTACTCATACATATGGTTAGTATTTTCAGAGAACGAAGGAGATGGGGAGATGATTTTATGGATTATTTAATAACTAGAAAGACTGAGAGCGAAATTACAAATGATGGTAATAATGGTTTGATGCCGTTTTTGGCCAAGAGCAAGAGAATAGGCAAGCATTTCATGAGCAGAGTATTCAACACATTGTAAAAATTAAAACCAGTTCTAGAAAAACTAACATAAATAAAAAACTGAAATTGCCTTGTCTAATAAGGTAAGTAATGTAAGAATGGGCAAGTTGTGGAACAATATTCAATTACGTTTTTTGCCTCACAATGTAAAGAAAACTGTGTGCCTAATTAAATGAATTCTTAAAATGTTCCGTTCCGTTCAAACGTTAGACCTATCAAAGTGAAAAGAGGTTACATTCAGACAGATTATCCAGAAAAAAAAAAATTAAGTAATTTATTTTTAACTTATAGCGAAGCAACAGGATTTTTTAACATAAATGAATTGTAGCAGGCGGCATTCTGTAGTTTCTGCCTACCCTCGTGGGTATGTATGTGTTAATTTTTTACTGCATTGCTACTTTCAACGTAAATTGCTCCAATGGTCTGCAGGCTTATTCTTGAAATCAATCCTAATCTCAATCGTTTTCCAATCCGATTGCGTTTTCAATTCCAATCTTCAGAAAATTGGTACTCTTGAACGAAGTCGAGATTGAGATCGGAATCGACTGCACGATCGACTACACTGACTGACATGGGGTGGCCATACAAATCAAAACGTTTATGACAAATTTAAAATTATTGATTAGCTTGTTAAATCTATAAAGTATACACCATTACCATGGATTCAGTACATGATTCTGAATCCCCAACGTCGAATTTCTCCGTCGGTATTTAAAAAAAATGGCTGTTCCATACATTTTCGCGGCGCATTTATTGCACTTTTCTATGAAACCGCTGTTTTTTTTATAACCATCGATAAATTTCTGCGCTAGGGGCCTAGAATCTTGTGCTGAATTCATGGTTTCCGTTAGCGCGTCAATGTCCTGCCGCGTCGTTATTCCTAAATACTTTTAAGTTAAGAAAAATATTTCAATTTTTTTACCACATAAAACATTTAAAAAACGCAAGATTTCCGATCAAACTCAAACTCAAAGCATTTAATTCAATTAAACCATTTTTGAATTGCCAAGGTGTTGGTCAGAAATATAAAGCTAGTTGCCCATTCCAAAGCGTAATAGATACCTATGGAGAAGAAAATGCAAGAAACTCCATGGACACTCTTCTAAATATTGTTATTTCAAATTTATTAATAACATCAAATGTTGATGTTTTAAGTGAGAACGATGTACAAAAACCATACACGTTAAAAACGTACAGAGTGCAGCAAAAAATAAATAAAACAATCCAAAAAGTAAATTATTAATATAAGCCGTGGCACGTGCTATGAATTCATATAATACAAATGAGATTGAGTGTATACAATGCAAATATATTCTTACAATCTTCAGCAGCTCCAACAGTATTTCAAATGTAATTAATTTGTTGTAGTATACAACAAATTAATTACATTTGAAATACTAATAAGGCGATGTAATCCCCTGACTTATAGTATGCCTGCCTGCATTGTGTGCGTTTTATAAAATATTGAATTTCGTCTCATTCAGTTGAATTAAGTGGGGAGGTATTTTAACGTAACATTTTAAACAGTACCCCATGAAAGATGAGTCTACTTTAGCCAGTGTGAAACCTGGTACTAATAGGTCCCGATTTCTAGTACTATAATTAAGTCTTTCACTTCTTTTACGGCAAATTGTTCTTACGTACATGATGTTTTCATAGATATATTGACAAGGTGGCGTCATGATGTTAATATCTTTAAACAGTTCCCTTGGAGAATCGCCACTGCGGAGATTGCATATGGCTCTGATGGCTCTTTTCTGCACAATAAAAATTGACTTGATGTCTGCCAAAGTAAAATACCGTAAGACATGTTACTATGAAAGTAACTAAAATCGACCAGCCTTCCGCTATCTACATCAGGAAATTGACGGATTTTCCTGACAGCCAATGCTGCTAAACTTAACCGTCCTGCAAGAGAAGTTTAATGAGGACCGCATTGTATACTTGAGTCGAGCGTGATCCCCAGGAAAACAGTTTTATGGACGAATTCTAATTTCTCTTGATTCAATACTATCACAATCCCTACCCTTGGACATTTAGCAAAGAAAATATTTTACACATCTTTTTTTTCCATTTAATACTAAATTATTAGCAGTGAGCCAATTTTGGCCAGCAGTAGGGCGTTATTTACGTCGTCAAAATTTGAAGCACGTCCACCTACCTTACAAGTTAAGGAAGTATCGTCAGCAAAGAAAACCATTTGTGGTTGGTTTATTAATAAATGGAGTAGGTAATTAATATACGTGGGACACTTAGAAAGTTTCAGCAAAAATTAAAATAAATGTTCCATATGTTTTTTTTTTTCTAAATCTTTTCAAAGTAGTCTCCAATATCCTCTATACAAAGTTTCATGCGTCTGAACCAGTTTTCGAAACACTTTTTCCAGTCCGCCGTAGACACCTCGTTTACAGCCTGCTCGAACGCTGATCTAACGCATCTTCCGGCGACGAAAATTGTATCCCTTTGTGCAGATTTTTTATTTTCGGGAATAAAAAGGAGTCACACGTTGCTAGGTCCGGGCTGTTAGTAGGGTGACTCAGGACGCGGCGTGCTGTCCAGGAAGTCCCACGTTTTGAGCGCGGTGTGCGAAGGCGGTTTGGCGTGGTGGAGCAGTAGTAGCCCGCGGAGCCCTGTGTTTGGTCGCTTGTTGATCACAACAGAGAAAACTTCTGCCAAGCATTTGGTAGTATACCATTCAGCGTTGATGCTTCTTTGGTTCCGTAAAGGAGTTGATACCAAGTAGCAAGTCAAATTAAAAAGCTCACGATCAAAGTCTTACCCCCGCTTCTAGATCGTTTCACTTTGGTAGGCGTTGATTAGTTTTGAAACACTTAAGCAGTCGACTGGCGCTCCGTTTCTTGATTGTTTTGATAAATCCAAGAGGCATCACCTGTAATGATGCCGTAAACACTCCGAGACCAGCCTGCCTCAAATTTGTTTAATCCACCCGGGCCCGCTTTTGAGTGAGCTTCGGTGAGGTTGTGCTGCGGCACCCATCGTGAAACTATTCTCCTCACGCGAAGATGCACTTGTAGAATTTCGTGAAGGCTTCCCGATCCAACATGCAGTATGTGCTGAATCTCTTGATACGTAACTCACCTATTGTCTTGGATTTAATTTTTCACTGCTAGCATGTTTTCTTCCGTAACAGCCGTCAAAGGGCGACCACTTTTTTCTATATCCCCCAAAGTTAGTCGACCGCGCTTGAATTCGTTATACCAACGATACACGCTTGCCTTAGAAGGGCTTTCGCCCATGAATGCCATTTTAAGTATGTCGTAATATTCGTCCGGTTTCAGGCGACACTTGAAGTCGTAAAAAAATCATACCGCGATACTGTTCCTGGTGCAAATCCTTTTTTATCAATGTGCAGGAAAATTTTGAAATTGGAACGTACCAATTTTTACTAACAAACAATCATATTTTCAAAATAGACTTTATCTGGCCAGTCTTTCATACATAAAATCTTTTATTTGCAATATTTATTGCTTTTTAGAGATGGTAGACAAAAAGGACCCAATATCGAGCCCTGTGGAACACCCACTTTTACTTTTAAACCAAGTGACGCAATTTATTTGAAATTGCTGTTGTCTATCATTTAAATACGATTTCACTAAACTGCAATGAGCGGAAGTTTTACAAGTCCATAATGCTCAAGTTTCAAGAGCAAGGTTTCGTGATAGACGCAATCAAATGCCTTGGAGAGGTCATAAAAGATTCCTATGACGTCTCGGGCCGCTTCCTATGCTATAAATATGTGTTTTAATAAGGTGGCACCGGCGTCAGTCGAACAACGTCCCTTGGTGAAACCATACTCTTGATGATTTATTATTTTATTGGTGTTAAAATTATTCAACATTTGATTCAGTAGTACTTTTTCATACACCTTGCTGAAAACTGGCAACATGGACACGGGTCTATAATATTGGTGTCTTTACTGTCCCCGGATTTGAAAAGTGGTATTGAAAGTGGTTTTTGTGGTATTCGGGAAGACTCCTTGATCCACATACAAATTAAATATTAAGGCTATGTAAGGCACTACAGTCTCAATTATGGAGGTACAGACTTTAATAGACATTCCCCAAAGATAATCGGTCAGTTTGATATTGATTTGCTTAAAAGCTTTTATTACTATAACGGGGTTAATATGCTTAAAGCTAAATTTAATCGGGCAGGCTGAAACATTCGCCCTTATTAAATAAAAAACGAGCGAGGGCGAAGAATTTAAGGTTTCAGTGGTTTTTAGTGGAACACTGGTAAATAAATTTTACAAATTCTTGAGCAACTTCTTTGTTATCGTAAATGGGACCGCATGACGTCTCCAGTGTGCTAACAGAGTTGTGCTTTTTGTTCCTGTTCGTTTCGTTATTGATAATTTTCCAAACCGTATTTATTTTATTGTCTGCTGATTTTACTTTGTTGCTAATGTTTAATGTCTAAGGCGTTAGCTGCCTTACAAGTAGTATTTTTTTTTGAGTAAGTAGAAACATACTTATAAAAAGTTTCCGTGTTAATATAAGGCTTAAGGCCATACAGCTTGAAAAAACTTTTCCTAAGTCCTTTAGTTGCCCAGTCTCTAAATAAAAACTTTCCTAAGTTTTTGTACTGATACTTTTAGTGTTCTTCTTAAAATAATAATTGAACTCGGTTTGAACTACCGAAAGAAAATCTTTGTACAAAATAATAACATTATTCATTGTAAGGTAATGAAACATAACTTTTAAATTAAAGCCATTAGATTTATATAAATTAACAGATGTTATTGGTCTGGATTGTTTCTGCAATTTTGTATCGGTATGTTGGACTTAAAGTTACGGTTTGACCGCTGTGATCAGAAGGGAGACAATTAACTTTATAATAGCTTTATTTAAATAGTCGCATCAACAAAATACATGACGCAGTAGTTGTAGTTGTTCGGGTTGGTTCTACAAACATAATTTTGACAAATGGAATGATTTAAACTTATTTAATAATCTTCTGGTATTCCAATCAGATCGCAATCCTTTACCAAACAAACAGCAAAATGGGATCGTCGAATTTAATTACATTGCAGCCTTTTGTTTCCAAATTAGTTGGCAGGCCTCAAAACAGCCAAGTGCTATGCAAATTGATGATATTTCAAGGCCAAACTCTTGGCAATCGGGAACTTTTACTCAGTATTAGTAAATATAAAGTCTCGTTTACTGAAGAAAGAGGCAATTTGTCTGCCGGGTCGGATTCTTTTTGGTGGGTCGTTGTTCCGTACTTTACTTAAAATTGCTGTTTACTAACATTCTGAACTATAGGCCGGATTATTATCCGGCCTATAGTTCAGAATCTACGTTTTTTGTAATATTATAACAAAAAAGTGCTAGGTATTCACATGTACATAGCCCTTGTTGTTTTCGTAGTTCACTGACAACAGATACGACCCAAAAACAAGTTTTAAAAAACACTACATACAAAAATTGTAATTTACTCTTGTCAAAAACCACCATATGAAATATGTATTACCCTTAAATTGGATTATTAAATACTAGCACTTCGCCCGCGACTTCGTCCGCTTGGATTTCGAAAAAAAAGAAAAAAGTAGCCTATGTTCATCAGACATAATTTCGGCTTCTAATGGTAAAACAATTTTTCAAATCGGTCCAGTAGTGTCGGAGCCTATTCAATACAAACAAACAATCAAATCTTTCCTCTTAAAATATTAGTAAAGTCTTGCAAACAAAACATATTTTCCTCATTACCCTGAAATACATGCCCACCGCAATGCCATGACAACGGATATCTACACAACTTTTAAGTCCCCTGGTGCCTCTTTAAAATTTCATATCATAAACACATACACAATTATCTACATCCACACAATCACACACATTTATACATACACACATATATACTCATTTCTTATTCTACCCATCTCATCATCATCATTCTAGTCATTCTGCCTCGTTGGTCTAGTGGTCGCAAGAGCTACTGCTGAGCATGAGGTCCTTGTTTCGATTACCAGGTCGGGCAATGTGTTATTGAGTTTTTCTATCTGGAACTTCTCAGTAGCAGCCTGGAGTCTGGATTTGTGCCCGGTTGATTGAAATAGGCTCACCTATTACATGACACTTAAACATAACATAACTGGCGAAAACAAGGCGTGACACCACACATACCTCTCAGCATTCTCATCTCAGTTTCATGCAATTGCCTTTCGTTAATCCCTTTCAAGGCCCAACATTCTGATTTATACAAAAATCTCACGAAACATTTAACACAAAGTGAAGCTTACCCAGATTTTCAATCTAAAACATATTTATACTGTCAATATGAACTACTCAAGTATTCACGGTGATTTACTACGTGTAAGATCAATCAAAACAAACTGACACCCTGACGCTAATGTAACTCAAGTGTTTTTTCTACATTTTTCAATATCATAATGGAGGTTAAAGCCGATTTCAACATAAATATGTTGAAGAGTTGTTTGCAGTCTATCAAGATAGAATCATACAATCAGAGGATGAAAAACTGACGAGTGAAAGAACACATGTTTTCTTCCTACTTAAGATGGCACTTTTTGTCACCACAAACCACTCAATAGTATCTCCCTAGCCTTATCCAATTATGTTCGGGTTGGCTTCCAATATAACCGAATGCAGCTAAACAAATACAGAACGTCACTATAGAGAGACTACAAACCTGACCTCCACAACCCAATAACTGGGTAACACGTTCCCCGTTGGTAAAACTGGTTGACGACTTTTAGCTAAAACGACTATGGTTAGTACCAAACCACTTAGCCTTAATTATGTAGTTAAAAAGATCGTGTCATAGTGAGGTCAAGGATTTTGCGTTAACCTGAAGCATGCAAATGTCAACAATATAAAGTGACACCGCTTTCTATTAAATTAAATTACGAAATAAAATTTCATACATAATGACCTTATATACACAGACATATTGGCCTTATAAGCCTTTCAATTTATTTTATGAACATCAATTAACGATTCGAATCGATAACTGTAGTTCAATCGATTAGAATAAAAATCAACTAAATAGTTCTGAGAATTATTTCGGCTGTTATTTCAACGGCACAATTAAGTTATCCTGAGTTAATTTTGTAAAAAACAAAAACTAGTAAAAACACAGAAACTAGCGATGTTTTTCATCCTTCTGAAAAATTTCTGCAACCAGCTAACTAACTGAATCAGCTGGAAATGGCCTCAACCATTTCCATAACTAATTTATTCGCTAAAAGAAAAACCTCTCGAGGTTCATTGAATAAAAAACATAAAAATAAAACAAAACATACGAAATTAGCCGGAGCGCTCTTGTTCGAATAAAAACTCCATTCGAACTAAAGTGTTAATTGAAAATACTTCTTCCATTTCCTTATTAAAGCTGTACGAGTGTACGCACTACGCTGGAATATCGCGATGTTTTATGCTATTAAAAAGTTTTTTTTAGAGAAGTGTATGCCCTGATTTCGTGTCTATAAAAAGTTGCATATGATAAGCCATATGTAGCGGGTCCAAAGTGGCCAAACGTTCTTTACTCGTCTAGGCTATATACATCCCAATTTATTAACGAAACGCTAGTGAGTATCCATGCAACTGTTAGAAGTATATTCAATTAACTATAAGTGACTTAAATGTAAGTTATGACGCTCGTCGATCAAACAATTTGCTGTGTGACATTATCTGCACAATTTATTAGATCGAGGTTATTAATTTTCTGTAAAGGGATTGACAATGTTTAAGTAGACAGAATATTGGATAGTTTTCATGAAAATTATAAATGTATTATAAACTAACTATGCCCACACACACTATGCAGGCAGGCATATTATAAGTTAGGGGATTACATCGCTGCCTAGCACAATACTGGTCCTGCTCCACACTACAACTAATTAATTAACATTTGAAATACTGTTGGAGCTCCTGAAGATTGTAAGAATATTTTTGCATTGTATTACTTCAATCTCCTTAACATTATATAAATGCATAGCACAGGTGTGTGAGTACTTTGTACTATCGACGTACTATTTACCGGGTAATGTCTTATATTGACTTGAATATGCCCTGGCGGCTGATAGTATGTCATGCTCACTCAAATGTCTCGCTGACGGTGGAGTCTGTGTTGGATCACGAAGCTCCCTTCAAAATAGCTGAGCTGAATGGTGCTGATCCATGCGTCAGTTGGGACTGGTTATCTCTTAGCTACCAGGGCTTATTTTAATCATTTATTTTATGGATTGTCATTATTTGTTTTTTGCTGCACTCTGGACGCTCTTAACGTGTACGGTTTTTGTAAATCGCTCTCATATACAGAATCAACATTAATAATGTTACTAATATATTTGTAAGACCAATTATTTAAAAGAGTGTCCATGGAGCTTCTTGCCCTTTCTTCTCCGTAGGTACCTACTACGCTTTGAAATAGACACCTAGCTTCATATTTCTGACTGACCGACTACTTGAGATTTTAAAAGTGCTCGTAAATGGTTTAATTGAAATAAATGCTTTGAGTTTGAGTTTAAAAGTTGTAAAATGAAGACAGTATATGATCAAATAGACAATATAACAACAGCTAGTTACCACAATGAAACCTATCCAAAACCAGAATAATATCCTATTAATCTGACAACAATATTTTCCAAATTACTGTTAATAAAGAATTTCATTATCCTTTATGAGTCCACGTGGCTCCTGCAGGGTACACTTATGACCTCATTAACACTTTTATTGAGCTCAAACCGTTTGTCGCAACAGTTATTAGCAGTTAAGGAGCGCTATAAGAAAGTTATATGACCATTTCTTATATTTATGTCACGGCTAGATTACGAAGGTATGATGTTGCTGTTAGTTTTCATCAAATGTGAGTAGAGTGAGAGATATATTACTATTGGTTGTGTTTTATATAAATTAAAAAGTCTGATATTATTTAGAACAGAGACTTGATGTTACGTAGATTTGACTTGTTACGTTTATTTTCTTCGTTGTTTTTTATAATAATACCAATCCACCATTGCCACTGCAGGCCATAACCACTTCCGGATTGCCGCCATGGGACCTGGAGGCAAAAACCCTCGCGCACGTGGCGCGAGGAGGCAAAACGCCAGGGTGAAACTCCGCTGCCGCGAGAAATCACGGTAATATACCTTTCCACCATTCCCACTGCAGGGCATCCCCACTTTTTATACAGAGAAGGCACGAGCATTGATCACCAAGCTTGCTAAGACGGGTTGGTGATTTCAGAATGATGACTCTTCCTTCATCGATGTCAGTATTGTCCAAGGTAAGCTAAGAAAACACATATGGGTTGAAAATGTCACATTAGTAGGTACTTGCTCAGATTTGAACCCACTACCTCTTTTATAAGGAACGATATTTGTGTTGCAATAAAAAAAAAAATTTCCTCACACATTCAGATTCAAACTCAACTCAACTCAAACTCAAAGCATTTATTTCAAATAAACCAATTACAGGCACTTATGAATTGTCAAGGTCGGTCGGTCAGAAAAATGAAGCTAGTTGCCCATTCCAAAGCGTAGTAGGTACCTATGGAGAAGAACGAGCAAGAAACTCCACGGACACTCTTTTAAATCAAATTATGTTTACAATAGATTGGTTACATCATTCATGTTGGAATTATGCATGTGAGAACGATGCAGAACGTTAAAAGCGTCCGTTATATATGTAAATATGAAAACAATTCAAAAAAATTTTTTTTTTAAATACGCCGTGGCAGCTAAGAGATGACCAGTCTCAACTGACGGCGCCCTTTCACGAACATGACGCATGGATTAGCACCATTCAACTCAACCATTTTAAAGGGAGCTAAATGATCCAACACACGCGCCACCATCAGCGAAACATTAAAGTGAGCATGACATACTCTCAGCCGCCAGGACACATTTAGTCAATGAAAGCCGTACCCTGTAAATGGTAGCTTTAAAGCATGTACATAGTACTTACATAATATGGCATATAGCAATTATACAGTACTAAAATATTGAGTTTATACAATGCAAAGATTTTTGTTTTTAATCTTCAGCAGCTCCAACAGTATTTTCAAATTCTAATCAATTAGTTGATGCGTCCTTGAGGAGCAGGACCAGCGCTTAGCCAAGCATTTTTATCAGCAATGTAATCCCCTAACTTATAATATGCTCGGCTGCATAGTGTGCGTTTTATACAAGATTTAAATTTGGTTTCATTTAGTTGATGTATGTGGGGAGGTATTTTATTGTAACATCTTAAACAGTACCCCATGAAAGATGAGTCTACTTTATTATTATTATCTCCTTTATTACATTTAAAACCTTATAAATTACATTTTTAAATATACTTTCAAAACTCTGAAAAAAAATACATTTAAAAATATAAAAAATAGTGTCCCACCGGTGTCGGGAACAGGGTCCAAGCTACCGGCGGTCAGGGCTCCAGAGAGAGGAACCTCCTTACAATGCCAGCCGTGTCCAGAAATACCGCTTTCTGAATCAAGCCCTTGATCCAGCTGCCCAACGAGAGCCTCCTCAGGTGTTTGTCGAGGCTCTTGGCTATTAAGCCATTGGCTGTCACGACTATCGGCACAATGATTGCTGAGTCCACATCCCACATGTCGACAACCTCGCGAGCCAAATCAAGATACTTTATTTCTTTATCTTTCTCGGCTTTCACGAGGTTACCGTCATGCGGGACCGTTATGTCAACAATCATTGTGCGCCGCTCTACTCGATCCACCACCACTATATCAGGCTTATTGGCAACAATAGTTCTGTCAGTGATGATAGATCGATCCCAGTACAATGTGATATTTCCATTTTCGAGAACTGGGTCGGGCACGTACCTGTAGTACGGCACTTCCGATTCCACAAGGCTGTATTTCAGAGCAAGTTGCTGATGGATAATCCTAGCTACAAGGTTGTGTCTATGCAAGTACTCTTCGTTAGCTAGACGAGAACACCCGGAGATAATGCGTCTTATTGATTCCCCCGGACGGTGACATGCCCGACAGATGTCAACCGTGCCGTCTTTCACAATAAATCTCCGGTAATTGTTCGTCATCATAACTTCGTCCATAATTGCACAAATAAAACCTTCGGTTTCTCCAAAGAGGTCACCGAAACGTAGCCAGGTCACGGACGCTAGAAGATCTACATCGGGTCCATGTAGGGCCCGGAAAAAGCGTCCGTGAAGCTCCTTACTCTGCCATACTTCCATGCCATCATTAGTGTCAAGCACTACAGGTTTGCGCCAGTTCTCTTTGGCCAAGGAGAGCGGGGTGAGGCCCTTGTCCACCGCGACCACATCACGATGCATCCCCACGTCGGCTTCTAGGAAATATTCCCTGAGACTGCATATCTCGCGATTGTGTAGGGTCTTAGCGTTTAAAAAGCCTCGACCTCCACACTTTCGCGCGATATACAGTCTCATTACCGATGATCGTGGGTGATGCATTCGGTTTGCAGTCAGCAGTGTACGGACCCTCCTATCCAGGGCGTCGAGTTCGGTCTGAGTCCATTTGAGTATGCCGAAAGAGTACATCAAAACTGGCATGACCCAACCCTTAAAGGCGCGCACCTTGTTTCCGCCTGACAGAAGACTATTTAACACTTTCTTCAGGCGGCCAAAGAAGCGCTCCTTCAACGATTGCTTCATGTCAGTACCATTGATACCCAACGCTTCCGACATAGCCAAATACTTATAGGTTTCGGATGCGGAGAGGGCTTTAAGGTTTATGGAATCCGAGAGTTGAGTTCCCACGGATTCCACAATCTACCCTCGCTTTACATGCATGACCGCACATTTGTCCACACCAAAGTCCATCCTGATGGCGCTACTGAAAGTTTCAGTTACTTTCAGTAGCTCCATTAGTTGCAAATTGTTGGGGGCAAAGAGTTTTAGATCATCCATGTACAGAAGGTGAGATATAACCTGACCATCTCTCCTCAGCCGATAGCCTAGACCTGAATCCTCCAGCAGTGTGCTTAGAGGATTCAAGGCTAAGCAAAACCAAAGCGGGCTCAAACTATCGCCCTGAAATATGCCGCTATTCCTCAGGATATTCCGACATCCTGGATAGCGAAGGACCGTCCTCCATCGCCCCATACATGCCTTCAAGAAGGTGCGCAGAGTTGCATCTACTTTATACAACTCCAGCACCCTCATGAGCCACGTATGTGGCACCGAGTCATAGGCCTTCTTGTAATCTATCCAACATGTCGACAGATCCTTTCGGGAACGTCGAACCTGTTGGCTAATGGCCATATCAATGAGGAGTAGCTCCTTAGTACCGCGGGACCCATTCCTACATCCATTTGGAGAGGCAGACATGATGGAGTTGGTGTCTATATGTTTGTTAATTTTAGCTCTCAAAATGGATGTATGCACTTTATAGACCGTCGGTAAACACGTGATCAGCCTATAATTTTTGGGTTCCGCGGTGCTACCTGATTTGTGGAGCAGGTGGGTAACTCCTGTTGTTAGGAACTGGGGTAGGGAACCAAACTCCAAAGCCGTCTGATACTGGGCCGCCAAGCGAGCGTGCGATCTTGTAAACCATTTAATCCAATAGTTCTGCAGCCCGTCCGGCCCTGGTGACTTCCAGTTAGGTAACGGACGGACTGCACGAGCTACATCTTGGGGGCAGATGGTAATAGCCCCCATTTCTGGTATTGGATTGCAGGCTCGCTCGACTTCCCGAGTCCAGTCACCTTCGATGTGACTGACAGGCACCGACCAGATACTTCGCCAGAAAGAACACATGGCATCATCATCTGGCAGGCACGTGTCGGCCACACTTTGGTTCGGTCGCTCCCAACCCCTATAAACCCACCTTTCATCGCTCTGGAACGTGCGATTCTGAGTGTATCGCTCTACTCGCCGCTTATACCTACGAATACGGTTAGCCCATGCATACACTTTCTGCTTCAGGAAGTCGATGCGCTCTGTGACGCGGGACAGATAGTTCTGAGAGCTAATATCAGTCCCTGAGAACGCCCGCCTCACAAAGCGCATCACTCTTGGACGAGTATTGCCGTCTCTGAAGCAGATTAGTTTGCCGATGAGCGCTCTGGCCCCACCAATACGGTGCTCAATTCTGCACTGCCAAGCTGGTACGGTTGGTTTCGGTCGCGTAGCTCTACAGTCATTGGTAAATTTGACGTGAGCTACACGACATGCCGCTACAGCCGCGCAGTACAGAATTGAATGAGTATCGGTGAGGTCTTCGCAGTCATCAAAATAGTTTGATAACTGCGAATCCAGGAGCGCCACCAGCGCCCTATTTTTGTTATCCATGGGCAAACGAGGTAAGCGTGGTCTAAGTTCGGGCGACATGAACCGATATTCCGGAATCGCACACTCCAAAGCACTCCTCAATTCCTCATTGCACTGGGTACTTACGTTTGTAGCCCTATCATCACTTCCTTCGTCAGCTTGATTTGTGTTGGACTGTGATAGTACCTCAACAGTCTGCGACGGAGGGGCGATGACATGGCTACTCTGCATTTCACTTCGCAGGTGATCAAGCACAGTGTCATCCAACATATGATTACGTTGGATGACCCGCACCTGATCCGACAGTCGTTGTGCCGAAACGTTGACAGCTGGCTCAAGCACCTGAAAAAGAGAGAGCATCCGAACACGGTACGCGGTCAGATTGTTGCCCCCCTCTGTAGCCCCATAGTATGAGCGCATGACGTTTTCATTGATGGATCGTGTCCATCTCATGCGCTGCACACTTCCGCCGGGAGCTGGGACCCTATGAGAGGCCGGTGGGCCTCGAGGTCCTAAGCCGTCCGGCGGCCGGCGTCCTCCTCGTCGACGAGCAGGTGGTGGCGTCGTGGGCGGGGAGAAATACTCGTCGCTCGAGCTCGACGCAACTACCGCGGCCGGTGTCGTCACAGCGCTCCCAGTAGCGCTGGGTACCGGCGGCGGCGAGGCGGAGCTGAGCGATGAGTCCGGAGGTGGTGGGCGTGCTCGACGTGCGGCTGATCTCGTCAACATTTCATCATTTTTGGTTTCTTATTCAGTGATGTTTTACCGGAGGTGACATCTGTCATGTCACCTCCGATGCGGTAGATTTTGGTTTCAAAATTACATTATGTTGTAGTTTGATGTCGTTATTGAATTTTCTTTGGTTTTGCAGGTTTCAGGTTTACTTCAGAATAATTATTATATTCTTTATTTACGGACAACATTGATCCAGCGTGTTAGTGACAATAATATAACTTAATACTAGTGTTAGTAGTTACATTACAAGACAAAAAGACAGAACCAACTAGTATTGTGAAAAGTACATCCCCACATTAAAGTTTAGTGATTGTCCTTCTCACAAAACTTTTAATAATCGGAGAGTCGACACTCTCCGCCATAGTTTTTAGAATGCTGTTGCCACTCGCCCGCAACCTTGACAACAGCGATGCGGTTTTCTTGCGAATGACGGCGTGGAATCCGTCAGTTCGGTTTAGCGCAAACATATTAGACGCGCTACACCACGTTGGCAGTCCCAACAGCATCCTAAAAATATTATTATATTGCACGCGTAGGTCATCCAGCGCTCTTTTGGTATAGTTGACCCAAAGATTCCCCGTGTAAAAGCTCTGGCAATATGCCTTAAAAAGCGTAATTTTCACTAGCTTGCTACACCGATGGAATCTTCGGGCCAACATGTTACCGCGGACCGCCAATGCCCTACGCTCCCTTTCAATATCAACATTGTCCTTAAGGTCGTCAGTGAGAAAATGCCCTAAATATTTAAATTGTGTCACTCTTTTGACGCTCAAGCCGTTTAGGGTAATATCAGGTATATTATCAGGGCATTCACCGCCGGCCTTAAAGACAATGTATTTGCACTTTTTTACATTATAAACAAGTCCGTGTGAGGCAGCATACGCCTGACAGACCCTCAGCATTTCATTCACGGCACCTGCCGTCGGTGCCAACAATGCCATGTCATCAGCGTAGCTGATACTATTTTTTTTCACACCGTGAACGCTACATCCGACCCGCATATTGCTGAGGTCCACAATTAGGCCATCGACATATGTACTAAATAGCCTAGGAGATGTCAGACCACCCTGCCTCACACCGCATTGTAACCTATATGATTTGGAAAGTGCATTGGACCACTTCACAACATTTTCTTGGTTCCCATACCAATATTGCAGGATCCTGAGGATTCCCGTCGGTACACCCCTATCCCCAAGCTCTCTCCAGAGTACATCATAATTTACCATATCGAAGGCTCTGGAGAGATCCAGAAAACAGGCATATACCGGCGTTTTACGATCGGTGTATTACTGGACCGTATGTTTGAGACTTACTACGGCGCTTTCCGTTGACAGTCCTGGTTGAAACCCGAACTGTGAGTCATGCACGGATAGATATTCTTTCAAGTAAGAATCAATCATACCGTCCAGCACTTTTGCCATTGTGGTTGCGAGAGATATAGGTCGATAGTTTGACTTATCCGAAATGTCTCCGGTCCTATTCTTAATTATGGGAACCACCAACGTTTTCATTAGCTCTGCCGGCAAGTAAGAATGACTGAGGCACATGGTATAAAACAACGACAAAACCCTTGGTAGATGAACCCCAGCAAATTTTAAATGCTCAATACTTAGCCCGTCATGTCCGGGAGATTTACCTCTATTCATATTTTTTATTACAGCTGCAACTTGCTTGGCCGAAAAGAACATTAGTGGCTTCCCTCCCTGACTTTCAGGCTCAGCATTGATCATATCAACTGAGGGACCCAAAGGAGATTGTACTGTAAAATGTTCCTTGAACAAATTTGCCACCTCCTCTGGAACACTCTTCCCGCCGACATTCACAGAGAGACCAGGCTTAATATCAAGCTTACTCGTGAACTTCCAAAACTTAGCGAAATTATTTGTTGCTCTTGCTTTTGCTATCATATCCATCTTAATTTGCTCCTGGTTTTTTTGGCACCATTTTACCCGAGCCTTGAAGATGTTACGAGCCACCCGCATTTGTTCAAAAATAACCCCAGAGGTTGGCCGACTGTCTAAAACCCACATTTCGAATTTAAGCCTGGCCTCCCTGTGTGCATCTCTTACATGGTAATTCCACCCGCACAACGTCTTGTTGTTCCTACAACTACCCACAGTCCCTACCTTTTCATATGATTGCTCGGCGGCATCGCATAACGCACATGATATTTCACTATATAATATATCTAAAATAGCTTGGTGCTCGCTTAAATTACAAAAACTATGGCTACACTTTTGAAACTCAGGAGGGAAATCAATTTCTCGCAGCTCGCTGTTACATAACTCACGGTACCTGTCAACTTGCGAGTCCTTTCGTTCCCCCCAAATAACCTTATTGCAAGGAGTAAAAATTGTAACTCGCTTAGGTCTAACTATACTCAAGTCGCACTCAATGCTAAGTGGTAGATGAAACCAGAGCCTGAAACCTGGTTGAACTAATTGGTCCCTATTTCTAGTGATATAATTGTGTCTTTCACCTCTTTTACTAAAAAGATGTAGATTTTTCCTTACGTACACGATGTTTTCATAGATATATTGACAAGGTACCGTCATGATGTTAATATCTTTGAACAATTCCCTTAGAGAGTCGCGCCTGCGGAGGCCATATTTCTCTGATGGCTCTTTTCTGCAGAATGAAAATGGACTCGATGTCTGCAGCCCGTCCCCATAGTAAAATACCGTACGACATAATACTATGAAAGTAACTAAAATAGACTAGTCTCGCGGTATCTACACACAAACAGCAAAATGGGATCGTCGAATTTAATTACATTGCAGCCTTTTGTTTCCAAATTAGTTGGCAGGCCTCAAAACAGCCAAGTGCTATGCAAATTGATGATATTTCAAGGCCAAACTCTTGGCAATCGGGAACTTTTACTCAGTATTAGTAAATATAAAGTCTCGTTTACTGAAGAAAGAGGCAATTTGTCTGCCGGGTCGGATTCTTTTTGGTGGGTCGTTGTTCCGTACTTTACTTAAAATTGCTGTTTACTAACATTCTGAACTATAGGCCGGATTATTATCCGGCCTATAGTTCAGAATCTACGTTTTTTGTAATATTATAACAAAAAAGTGCTAGGTATTCACATGTACATAGCCCTTGTTGTTTTCGTAGTTCACTGACAACAGATACGACCCAAAAACAAGTTTTAAAAAACACTACATACAAAAATTGTAATTTACTCTTGTCAAAAACCACCATATGAAATATGTATTACCCTTAAATTGGATTATTAAATACTAGCACTTCGCCCGCGACTTCGTCCGCTTGGATTTCGAAAAAAAAGAAAAAAGTAGCCTATGTTCATCAGACATAATTTCGGCTTCTAATGGTAAAACAATTTTTCAAATCGGTCCAGTAGTGTCGGAGCCTATTCAATACAAACAAACAATCAAATCTTTCCTCTTAAAATATTAGTAAAGTCTTGCAAACAAAACATATTTTCCTCATTACCCTGAAATACATGCCCACCGCAATGCCATGACAACGGATATCTACACAACTTTTAAGTCCCCTGGTGCCTCTTTAAAATTTCATATCATAAACACATACACAATTATCTACATCCACACAATCACACACATTTATACATACACACATATATACTCATTTCTTATTCTACCCATCTCATCATCATCATTCTAGTCATTCTGCCTCGTTGGTCTAGTGGTCGCAAGAGCTACTGCTGAGCATGAGGTCCTTGTTTCGATTACCAGGTCGGGCAATGTGTTATTGAGTTTTTCTATCTGGAACTTCTCAGTAGCAGCCTGGAGTCTGGATTTGTGCCCGGTTGATTGAAATAGGCTCACCTATTACATGACACTTAAACATAACATAACTGGCGAAAACAAGGCGTGACACCACACATACCTCTCAGCATTCTCATCTCAGTTTCATGCAATTGCCTTTCGTTAATCCCTTTCAAGGCCCAACATTCTGATTTATACAAAAATCTCACGAAACATTTAACACAAAGTGAAGCTTACCCAGATTTTCAATCTAAAACATATTTATACTGTCAATATGAACTACTCAAGTATTCACGGTGATTTACTACGTGTAAGATCAATCAAAACAAACTGACACCCTGACGCTAATGTAACTCAAGTGTTTTTTCTACATTTTTCAATATCATAATGGAGGTTAAAGCCGATTTCAACATAAATATGTTGAAGAGTTGTTTGCAGTCTATCAAGATAGAATCATACAATCAGAGGATGAAAAACTGACGAGTGAAAGAACACATGTTTTCTTCCTACTTAAGATGGCACTTTTTGTCACCACAAACCACTCAATAGTATCTCCCTAGCCTTATCCAATTATGTTCGGGTTGGCTTCCAATATAACCGAATGCAGCTAAACAAATACAGAACGTCACTATAGAGAGACTACAAACCTGACCTCCACAACCCAATAACTGGGTAACACGTTCCCCGTTGGTAAAACTGGTTGACGACTTTTAGCTAAAACGACTATGGTTAGTACCAAACCACTTAGCCTTAATTAGGTAGTTAAAAAGATCGTGTCATAGTGAGGTCAAGGATTTTGCGTTAACCTGAAGCATGCAAATGTCAACAATATAAAGTGACACCGCTTTCTATTAAATTAAATTACGAAATAAAATTTCATACATAATGACCTTATATACACAGACATATTGGCCTTATAAGCCTTTCAATTTATTTTATGAACATCAATTAACGATTCGAATCGATAACTGTAGTTCAATCGATTAGAATAAAAATCAACTAAATAGTTCTGAGAATTATTTCGGCTGTTATTTCAACGGCACAATTAAGTTATCCTGAGTTAATTTTGTAAAAAACAAAAACTAGTAAAAACACAGAAACTAGCGATGTTTTTCATCCTTCTGAAAAATTTCTGCAACCAGCTAACTAACTGAATCAGCTGGAAATGGCCTCAACCATTTCCATAACTAATTTATTCGCTAAAAGAAAAACCTCTCGAGGTTCATTGAATAAAAAACATAAAAATAAAACAAAACATACGAAATTAGCCGGAGCGCTCTTGTTCGAATAAAAACTCCATTCGAACTAAAGTGTTAATTGAAAATACTTCTTCCATTTCCTTATTAAAGCTGTACGAGTGTACGCACTACGCTGGAATATCGCGATGTTTTATGCTATTAAAAAGTTTTTTTTAGAGAAGTGTATGCCCTGATTTCGTGTCTATAAAAAGTTGCATATGATAAGCCATATGTAGCGGGTCCAAAGTGGCCAAACGTTCTTTACTCGTCTAGGCTATATACATCCCAATTTATTAACGAAACGCTAGTGAGTATCCATGCAACTGTTAGAAGTATATTCAATTAACTATAAGTGACTTAAATGTAAGTTATGACGCTCGTCGATCAAACAATTTGCTGTGTGACATTATCTGCACAATTTATTAGATCGAGGTTATTAATTTTCTGTAAAGGGATTGACAATGTTTAAGTAGACAGAATATTGGATAGTTTTCATGAAAATTATAAATGTATTATAAACTAACTATGCCCACACACACTATGCAGGCAGGCATATTATAAGTTAGGGGATTACATCGCTGCCTAGCACAATACTGGTCCTGCTCCACACTACAACTAATTAATTAACATTTGAAATACTGTTGGAGCTCCTGAAGATTGTAAGAATATTTTTGCATTGTATTACTTCAATCTCCTTAACATTATATAAATGCATAGCACAGGTGTGTGAGTACTTTGTACTATCGACGTACTATTTACCGGGTAATGTCTTATATTGACTTGAATATGCCCTGGCGGCTGATAGTATGTCATGCTCACTCAAATGTCTCGCTGACGGTGGAGTCTGTGTTGGATCACGAAGCTCCCTTCAAAATAGCTGAGCTGAATGGTGCTGATCCATGCGTCAGTTGGGACTGGTTATCTCTTAGCTACCAGGGCTTATTTTAATCATTTATTTTATGGATTGTCATTATTTGTTTTTTGCTGCACTCTGGACGCTCTTAACGTGTACGGTTTTTGTAAATCGCTCTCATATACAGAATCAACATTAATAATGTTACTAATATATTTGTAAGACCAATTATTTAAAAGAGTGTCCATGGAGCTTCTTGCCCTTTCTTCTCCGTAGGTACCTACTACGCTTTGAAATAGACACCTAGCTTCATATTTCTGACTGACCGACTACTTGAGATTTTAAAAGTGCTCGTAAATGGTTTAATTGAAATAAATGCTTTGAGTTTGAGTTTAAAAGTTGTAAAATGAAGACAGTATATGATCAAATAGACAATATAACAACAGCTAGTTACCACAATGAAACCTATCCAAAACCAGAATAATATCCTATTAATCTGACAACAATATTTTCCAAATTACTGTTAATAAAGAATTTCATTATCCTTTATGAGTCCACGTGGCTCCTGCAGGGTACACTTATGACCTCATTAACACTTTTATTGAGCTCAAACCGTTTGTCGCAACAGTTATTAGCAGTTAAGGAGCGCTATAAGAAAGTTATATGACCATTTCTTATATTTATGTCACGGCTAGATTACGAAGGTATGATGTTGCTGTTAGTTTTCATCAAATGTGAGTAGAGTGAGAGATATATTACTATTGGTTGTGTTTTATATAAATTAAAAAGTCTGATATTATTTAGAACAGAGACTTGATGTTACGTAGATTTGACTTGTTACGTTTATTTTCTTCGTTGTTTTTTATAATAATACCAATCCACCATTGCCACTGCAGGCCATAACCACTTCCGGATTGCCGCCATGGGACCTGGAGGCAAAAACCCTCGCGCACGTGGCGCGAGGAGGCAAAACGCCAGGGTGAAACTCCGCTGCCGCGAGAAATCACGGTAATATACCTTTCCACCATTCCCACTGCAGGGCATCCCCACTTTTTATACAGAGAAGGCACGAGCATTGATCACCAAGCTTGCTAAGACGGGTTGGTGATTTCAGAATGATGACTCTTCCTTCATCGATGTCAGTATTGTCCAAGGTAAGCTAAGAAAACACATATGGGTTGAAAATGTCACATTAGTAGGTACTTGCTCAGATTTGAACCCACTACCTCTTTTATAAGGAACGATATTTGTGTTGCAATAAAAAAAAAAATTTCCTCACACATTCAGATTCAAACTCAACTCAACTCAAACTCAAAGCATTTATTTCAAATAAACCAATTACAGGCACTTATGAATTGTCAAGGTCGGTCGGTCAGAAAAATGAAGCTAGTTGCCCATTCCAAAGCGTAGTAGGTACCTATGGAGAAGAACGAGCAAGAAACTCCACGGACACTCTTTTAAATCAAATTATGTTTACAATAGATTGGTTACATCATTCATGTTGGAATTATGCATGTGAGAACGATGCAGAACGTTAAAAGCGTCCGTTATATATGTAAATATGAAAACAATTCAAAAAAATTTTTTTTTTAAATACGCCGTGGCAGCTAAGAGATGACCAGTCTCAACTGACGGCGCCCTTTCACGAACATGACGCATGGATTAGCACCATTCAACTCAACCATTTTAAAGGGAGCTAAATGATCCAACACACGCGCCACCATCAGCGAAACATTAAAGTGAGCATGACATACTCTCAGCCGCCAGGACACATTTAGTCAATGAAAGCCGTACCCTGTAAATGGTAGCTTTAAAGCATGTACATAGTACTTACATAATATGGCATATAGCAATTATACAGTACTAAAATATTGAGTTTATACAATGCAAAGATTTTTGTTTTTAATCTTCAGCAGCTCCAACAGTATTTTCAAATTCTAATCAATTAGTTGATGCGTCCTTGAGGAGCAGGACCAGCGCTTAGCCAAGCATTTTTATCAGCAATGTAATCCCCTAACTTATAATATGCTCGGCTGCATAGTGTGCGTTTTATACAAGATTTAAATTTGGTTTCATTTAGTTGATGTATGTGGGGAGGTATTTTATTGTAACATCTTAAACAGTACCCCATGAAAGATGAGTCTACTTTATTATTATTATCTCCTTTATTACATTTAAAACCTTATAAATTACATTTTTAAATATACTTTCAAAACTCTGAAAAAAAATACATTTAAAAATATAAAAAATAGTGTCCCACCGGTGTCGGGAACAGGGTCCAAGCTACCGGCGGTCAGGGCTCCAGAGAGAGGAACCTCCTTACAATGCCAGCCGTGTCCAGAAATACCGCTTTCTGAATCAAGCCCTTGATCCAGCTGCCCAACGAGAGCCTCCTCAGGTGTTTGTCGAGGCTCTTGGCTATTAAGCCATTGGCTGTCACGACTATCGGCACAATGATTGCTGAGTCCACATCCCACATGTCGACAACCTCGCGAGCCAAATCAAGATACTTTATTTCTTTATCTTTCTCGGCTTTCACGAGGTTACCGTCATGCGGGACCGTTATGTCAACAATCATTGTGCGCCGCTCTACTCGATCCACCACCACTATATCAGGCTTATTGGCAACAATAGTTCTGTCAGTGATGATAGATCGATCCCAGTACAATGTGATATTTCCATTTTCGAGAACTGGGTCGGGCACGTACCTGTAGTACGGCACTTCCGATTCCACAAGGCTGTATTTCAGAGCAAGTTGCTGATGGATAATCCTAGCTACAAGGTTGTGTCTATGCAAGTACTCTTCGTTAGCTAGACGAGAACACCCGGAGATAATGCGTCTTATTGATTCCCCCGGACGGTGACATGCCCGACAGATGTCAACCGTGCCGTCTTTCACAATAAATCTCCGGTAATTGTTCGTCATCATAACTTCGTCCATAATTGCACAAATAAAACCTTCGGTTTCTCCAAAGAGGTCACCGAAACGTAGCCAGGTCACGGACGCTAGAAGATCTACATCGGGTCCATGTAGGGCCCGGAAAAAGCGTCCGTGAAGCTCCTTACTCTGCCATACTTCCATGCCATCATTAGTGTCAAGCACTACAGGTTTGCGCCAGTTCTCTTTGGCCAAGGAGAGCGGGGTGAGGCCCTTGTCCACCGCGACCACATCACGATGCATCCCCACGTCGGCTTCTAGGAAATATTCCCTGAGACTGCATATCTCGCGATTGTGTAGGGTCTTAGCGTTTAAAAAGCCTCGACCTCCACACTTTCGCGCGATATACAGTCTCATTACCGATGATCGTGGGTGATGCATTCGGTTTGCAGTCAGCAGTGTACGGACCCTCCTATCCAGGGCGTCGAGTTCGGTCTGAGTCCATTTGAGTATGCCGAAAGAGTACATCAAAACTGGCATGACCCAACCCTTAAAGGCGCGCACCTTGTTTCCGCCTGACAGAAGACTATTTAACACTTTCTTCAGGCGGCCAAAGAAGCGCTCCTTCAACGATTGCTTCATGTCAGTACCATTGATACCCAACGCTTCCGACATAGCCAAATACTTATAGGTTTCGGATGCGGAGAGGGCTTTAAGGTTTATGGAATCCGAGAGTTGAGTTCCCACGGATTCCACAATCTACCCTCGCTTTACATGCATGACCGCACATTTGTCCACACCAAAGTCCATCCTGATGGCGCTACTGAAAGTTTCAGTTACTTTCAGTAGCTCCATTAGTTGCAAATTGTTGGGGGCAAAGAGTTTTAGATCATCCATGTACAGAAGGTGAGATATAACCTGACCATCTCTCCTCAGCCGATAGCCTAGACCTGAATCCTCCAGCAGTGTGCTTAGAGGATTCAAGGCTAAGCAAAACCAAAGCGGGCTCAAACTATCGCCCTGAAATATGCCGCTATTCCTCAGGATATTCCGACATCCTGGATAGCGAAGGACCGTCCTCCATCGCCCCATACATGCCTTCAAGAAGGTGCGCAGAGTTGCATCTACTTTATACAACTCCAGCACCCTCATGAGCCACGTATGTGGCACCGAGTCATAGGCCTTCTTGTAATCTATCCAACATGTCGACAGATCCTTTCGGGAACGTCGAACCTGTTGGCTAATGGCCATATCAATGAGGAGTAGCTCCTTAGTACCGCGGGACCCATTCCTACATCCATTTGGAGAGGCAGACATGATGGAGTTGGTGTCTATATGTTTGTTAATTTTAGCTCTCAAAATGGATGTATGCACTTTATAGACCGTCGGTAAACACGTGATCAGCCTATAATTTTTGGGTTCCGCGGTGCTACCTGATTTGTGGAGCAGGTGGGTAACTCCTGTTGTTAGGAACTGGGGTAGGGAACCAAACTCCAAAGCCGTCTGATACTGGGCCGCCAAGCGAGCGTGCGATCTTGTAAACCATTTAATCCAATAGTTCTGCAGCCCGTCCGGCCCTGGTGACTTCCAGTTAGGTAACGGACGGACTGCACGAGCTACATCTTGGGGGCAGATGGTAATAGCCCCCATTTCTGGTATTGGATTGCAGGCTCGCTCGACTTCCCGAGTCCAGTCACCTTCGATGTGACTGACAGGCACCGACCAGATACTTCGCCAGAAAGAACACATGGCATCATCATCTGGCAGGCACGTGTCGGCCACACTTTGGTTCGGTCGCTCCCAACCCCTATAAACCCACCTTTCATCGCTCTGGAACGTGCGATTCTGAGTGTATCGCTCTACTCGCCGCTTATACCTACGAATACGGTTAGCCCATGCATACACTTTCTGCTTCAGGAAGTCGATGCGCTCTGTGACGCGGGACAGATAGTTCTGAGAGCTAATATCAGTCCCTGAGAACGCCCGCCTCACAAAGCGCATCACTCTTGGACGAGTATTGCCGTCTCTGAAGCAGATTAGTTTGCCGATGAGCGCTCTGGCCCCACCAATACGGTGCTCAATTCTGCACTGCCAAGCTGGTACGGTTGGTTTCGGTCGCGTAGCTCTACAGTCATTGGTAAATTTGACGTGAGCTACACGACATGCCGCTACAGCCGCGCAGTACAGAATTGAATGAGTATCGGTGAGGTCTTCGCAGTCATCAAAATAGTTTGATAACTGCGAATCCAGGAGCGCCACCAGCGCCCTATTTTTGTTATCCATGGGCAAACGAGGTAAGCGTGGTCTAAGTTCGGGCGACATGAACCGATATTCCGGAATCGCACACTCCAAAGCACTCCTCAATTCCTCATTGCACTGGGTACTTACGTTTGTAGCCCTATCATCACTTCCTTCGTCAGCTTGATTTGTGTTGGACTGTGATAGTACCTCAACAGTCTGCGACGGAGGGGCGATGACATGGCTACTCTGCATTTCACTTCGCAGGTGATCAAGCACAGTGTCATCCAACATATGATTACGTTGGATGACCCGCACCTGATCCGACAGTCGTTGTGCCGAAACGTTGACAGCTGGCTCAAGCACCTGAAAAAGAGAGAGCATCCGAACACGGTACGCGGTCAGATTGTTGCCCCCCTCTGTAGCCCCATAGTATGAGCGCATGACGTTTTCATTGATGGATCGTGTCCATCTCATGCGCTGCACACTTCCGCCGGGAGCTGGGACCCTATGAGAGGCCGGTGGGCCTCGAGGTCCTAAGCCGTCCGGCGGCCGGCGTCCTCCTCGTCGACGAGCAGGTGGTGGCGTCGTGGGCGGGGAGAAATACTCGTCGCTCGAGCTCGACGCAACTACCGCGGCCGGTGTCGTCACAGCGCTCCCAGTAGCGCTGGGTACCGGCGGCGGCGAGGCGGAGCTGAGCGATGAGTCCGGAGGTGGTGGGCGTGCTCGACGTGCGGCTGATCTCGTCAACATTTCATCATTTTTGGTTTCTTATTCAGTGATGTTTTACCGGAGGTGACATCTGTCATGTCACCTCCGATGCGGTAGATTTTGGTTTCAAAATTACATTATGTTGTAGTTTGATGTCGTTATTGAATTTTCTTTGGTTTTGCAGGTTTCAGGTTTACTTCAGAATAATTATTATATTCTTTATTTACGGACAACATTGATCCAGCGTGTTAGTGACAATAATATAACTTAATACTAGTGTTAGTAGTTACATTACAAGACAAAAAGACAGAACCAACTAGTATTGTGAAAAGTACATCCCCACATTAAAGTTTAGTGATTGTCCTTCTCACAAAACTTTTAATAATCGGAGAGTCGACACTCTCCGCCATAGTTTTTAGAATGCTGTTGCCACTCGCCCGCAACCTTGACAACAGCGATGCGGTTTTCTTGCGAATGACGGCGTGGAATCCGTCAGTTCGGTTTAGCGCAAACATATTAGACGCGCTACACCACGTTGGCAGTCCCAACAGCATCCTAAAAATATTATTATATTGCACGCGTAGGTCATCCAGCGCTCTTTTGGTATAGTTGACCCAAAGATTCCCCGTGTAAAAGCTCTGGCAATATGCCTTAAAAAGCGTAATTTTCACTAGCTTGCTACACCGATGGAATCTTCGGGCCAACATGTTACCGCGGACCGCCAATGCCCTACGCTCCCTTTCAATATCAACATTGTCCTTAAGGTCGTCAGTGAGAAAATGCCCTAAATATTTAAATTGTGTCACTCTTTTGACGCTCAAGCCGTTTAGGGTAATATCAGGTATATTATCAGGGCATTCACCGCCGGCCTTAAAGACAATGTATTTGCACTTTTTTACATTATAAACAAGTCCGTGTGAGGCAGCATACGCCTGACAGACCCTCAGCATTTCATTCACGGCACCTGCCGTCGGTGCCAACAATGCCATGTCATCAGCGTAGCTGATACTATTTTTTTTCACACCGTGAACGCTACATCCGACCCGCATATTGCTGAGGTCCACAATTAGGCCATCGACATATGTACTAAATAGCCTAGGAGATGTCAGACCACCCTGCCTCACACCGCATTGTAACCTATATGATTTGGAAAGTGCATTGGACCACTTCACAACATTTTCTTGGTTCCCATACCAATATTGCAGGATCCTGAGGATTCCCGTCGGTACACCCCTATCCCCAAGCTCTCTCCAGAGTACATCATAATTTACCATATCGAAGGCTCTGGAGAGATCCAGAAAACAGGCATATACCGGCGTTTTACGATCGGTGTATTACTGGACCGTATGTTTGAGACTTACTACGGCGCTTTCCGTTGACAGTCCTGGTTGAAACCCGAACTGTGAGTCATGCACGGATAGATATTCTTTCAAGTAAGAATCAATCATACCGTCCAGCACTTTTGCCATTGTGGTTGCGAGAGATATAGGTCGATAGTTTGACTTATCCGAAATGTCTCCGGTCCTATTCTTAATTATGGGAACCACCAACGTTTTCATTAGCTCTGCCGGCAAGTAAGAATGACTGAGGCACATGGTATAAAACAACGACAAAACCCTTGGTAGATGAACCCCAGCAAATTTTAAATGCTCAATACTTAGCCCGTCATGTCCGGGAGATTTACCTCTATTCATATTTTTTATTACAGCTGCAACTTGCTTGGCCGAAAAGAACATTAGTGGCTTCCCTCCCTGACTTTCAGGCTCAGCATTGATCATATCAACTGAGGGACCCAAAGGAGATTGTACTGTAAAATGTTCCTTGAACAAATTTGCCACCTCCTCTGGAACACTCTTCCCGCCGACATTCACAGAGAGACCAGGCTTAATATCAAGCTTACTCGTGAACTTCCAAAACTTAGCGAAATTATTTGTTGCTCTTGCTTTTGCTATCATATCCATCTTAATTTGCTCCTGGTTTTTTTGGCACCATTTTACCCGAGCCTTGAAGATGTTACGAGCCACCCGCATTTGTTCAAAAATAACCCCAGAGGTTGGCCGACTGTCTAAAACCCACATTTCGAATTTAAGCCTGGCCTCCCTGTGTGCATCTCTTACATGGTAATTCCACCCGCACAACGTCTTGTTGTTCCTACAACTACCCACAGTCCCTACCTTTTCATATGATTGCTCGGCGGCATCGCATAACGCACATGATATTTCACTATATAATATATCTAAAATAGCTTGGTGCTCGCTTAAATTACAAAAACTATGGCTACACTTTTGAAACTCAGGAGGGAAATCAATTTCTCGCAGCTCGCTGTTACATAACTCACGGTACCTGTCAACTTGCGAGTCCTTTCGTTCCCCCCAAATAACCTTATTGCAAGGAGTAAAAATTGTAACTCGCTTAGGTCTAACTATACTCAAGTCGCACTCAATGCTAAGTGGTAGATGAAACCAGAGCCTGAAACCTGGTTGAACTAATTGGTCCCTATTTCTAGTGATATAATTGTGTCTTTCACCTCTTTTACTAAAAAGATGTAGATTTTTCCTTACGTACACGATGTTTTCATAGATATATTGACAAGGTACCGTCATGATGTTAATATCTTTGAACAATTCCCTTAGAGAGTCGCGCCTGCGGAGGCCATATTTCTCTGATGGCTCTTTTCTGCAGAATGAAAATGGACTCGATGTCTGCAGCCCGTCCCCATAGTAAAATACCGTACGACATAATACTATGAAAGTAACTAAAATAGACTAGTCTCGCGGTATCTACACCAGTAAATTGACGGATTTTTCTCACAGCATATGCTGCTGAACTTAGCCGTCCTGCAAGGGATGTTAAATGAGGACCCCATTGAAGCTTTGAATTGAGCGTGATCCCCAGGAAAACAGTTTTATCGACGAATTCTAGTTTCTCTTGATTCAATACTATCTCACAATTAGTACTTTTGACATTTGGTAAATAAAATCTTATGCACTTAGTTTTTTTCCCATTTAATACTAAATTATTAGCAGTGAACCAATTTTGGATCTGCAGTAAGGCGTTAATCACGTCGTCAAGATTTAATGCACGCCTATTAATTTTAAAAATTAACGAAGTATCGTCAGCAAATAACACCATATTCACCAGATTCAATTATAAACTCAAACTTATCATTCTAAGTGACATGTGACACCCTCCCAACGCAAAATAGTTTGCCCATTCATAACTCCTTCACTTATCCCGAGAATTATCTACCTCATAAATATACGAAAGCTTCAAAAGAACCTTTTCTTCATACCCGTCGTTTTGACGGATGGTTAGCTTTAGAGGGGTATTTAGGAACGTTCGCTATCTAGGGCTAGCCTCGTCCTCAAGGTTAGCATTGTATACTTGTAGTACCGTGTATAATGTCGCTTATATGTAGTTCTACAAGTATACAGTGCTAATCTATTCGAACGAGTATATCATGATGATAAAACTTCACTTAAAAGTCAGTGCGTTTAAAGTGATTAATTATAATTAAATCATGTTATTATACACAGAGAGAATCGAATACTACTACGAAGTATAGATGATAAGGGATTGTCACTTAGTAGTAGATCATCGTCGAGGGTATAACTCAGTGGTAGAATGTCTGCGTCGCTTGCTGAAAGTCTTGGGTTCAAATCCCAGCACCCCCAAATTCAACTTTTTCAGTTTTGAAATTCAATGTTTAAATATCAAATTCGTCAGTTCTAAATAACTGATCGCGGCTTGCGACTTGCTCTGTGTATACTTTTTATTGCAAAAATCCGGGATGAAAAGTTGCCTTATGTTCTTCTCGACCTACCTAAGCTACCGAACTGACAAATATCATAACGACCGGTGCATTGTTTTAGGCGTGAGAAGGTAACAGACAGACAGACAGACAGATATAGTTACTTTTGCATTTATAATATTACTAGCTATTGCCCGTGATTTCGTCTGCGATCCAGGATTAAAAGTAGACTATATGCTTAACCAGGTTATGGTCTAAATGTGTGCCAGATTTTATCCTATCCGTTCAGCCGATTTGGCGTAAAAATGTAACCAACAAACAAACGAATGAACTTCGTTTCGCATTTATTATATTGGTTGGATAAAGTACGGATATAGAACTGTTGAACTGAAACGTCCACTTAGCCGACAATATTTTATGCATAGCCCAAGGAATGTAAAGCTAAGGCCTTGAATGCCTTGAAAGCACTAAAAACACCTTTTTCCTCGTCCCTACGAATAGATAAGTCCGAAACCTTAATTCTCTTTTAAGCTCGATTTTTACTGCCTAGTGCTTTTCATTGCTAATTCAAGTGAATAATTCATCGGACATTAAAGCCGCTTTAGAGCTGGTTAGTTATCTTTTAATTACATAGCTACATATAAGTTTAGGCTTTATTACTTTCAAATAAAATGTCTGGTAAAATATAAACTTACACTGTAAGGACGATGGGCGCTGGAGTAAAAAAAATAAAACTTAGTCAACATACTCTAGACATATCTCATTTAAAAAGTCTTGGCTTACTTATCGTTGTTTACTGTGGTGACGACCGCCAACGGTATCAGGTTTGTAGGGAAAATAAGGAATATAATGGTACTGCTGTGGTACAAAATAAATTGATTGGGTAAATATTAAAAATATGTCAAATCGTATCGTTGTTCCTTAGATACCTCTCATATGTATGTATAAAAAAAATCAAGGCGTTGGTAACATTTATCAAAACCAACTAAATGAATAAAACCTTTAACAAGCCAAGCCACAAAAAGCAATACTGCACGATTTATTTTAAATTAACTCATCGAAACCTAAAGAAAGGAAAATAACTCGATTTGAACTAAAACGTGACTATCCGGTACAGGAACAGGTATACCGGAACCCGGCAGAATAAACGTGCCAAGTTTAAAAGAAAAGAGACTTAAAGTTCTAGATATAACCATAGATTTGCCTGGAACAGCTGTATCTTAATATAATTTATTGACACAATAATTTATTGAACAAGATTCTCTTCGAACAATCTGTTAACTGGGCCAGATAAAAATAGAACGATATTATGAAATAAAATATTGAATATAAATAAAACAAGAAAGAATATTGAGTGAACAAATACTTGAATGAGCTTGAATGATGAATGTTCTAGCGAGTTGAAGTGAGTCTTGAGTATAAAAAAAAATCAGGACAGTTATTTCATTATATCCTTATAATGAATTCGAAATTAAAATTATCAGTTTTCCAAATACTTAAAGCAAAAATCTTATGCTTACACACATTAATTGTTGTAAAACTAATATTAAATCAAACTATCAACTCAGCCTATTGCAGTCCACTGCTAGGTAGGCACTGCAGGCCTCTCGGCCATCGGCCCTTCGACAAACATGGTCAACCCACACCCAGCTCGCTTACTCTGCAAGATATGTCGGTAAATAAGTCCGGTTATTTTCGTGATGATTTCATTCCTGAATCTATCCGAATCACAAACTAATTCAGATTCTACAACAAATGCTAGACTAGAACTACTATGTGTATTGACAGCTCTTTAATTAAACGAAAACAGGGCTGGTATGGCTGGTACGGTTTGCAGGCAGTGTTAGCTGACTGATGGTAGCAGTGACTAAATTGTCGTGGTGTTATTTGGTTTATTGAAAACATAATATGGACATGCCATTGTGTTAAATTTCTTTTAAAACAGTTCTTAAGTCTAAAAACTGGCGAAATTAAAAAGATAACAGTTCTTAACAGTTATTGCGAGGAAGATGAGATCTAGAATTTGCATTATTTATGGACAATTCAGACCACAAAGCTGATTCAGACAGTTTCAAATCGGCGAGATCGATTGAGGCGAATGCACAAAGCCTATCGAAAAGATCTATGGCTTAGAAGGTATTATTGAAGGAAACAGTTTCATAACAAAGATTTATCAGGCAAAAGATTTTTCATAAATTCAGAGGGTTAGATTTAAAATGTCGAATGTTGTAATTTCGGAATACGATTTGTTGGCACTTTTTTTTCTACTCATAAATTATTATATACATTTTTAAACTAGCTTCATGTTTCATAAAAATTGGTCCAGCTGTTTCGGAGATTAGCCGAAACAACAAACAGACAGACGGAGATATTTTTTTTTGTTGTTTTTGTTAGAAGTATATCCTTTTCATTAACATTTATTTTGATTTTAAGCCTATATGGTCCCACAACCTACTCCTTTCCACTTCACTCCGTCTTGAGTTAGTGTGAACAAATGCATTTAAGAAAAAGCTGTTATTTTGACATTACAAACAAACACTTCAATTTTATTTATTGGCATGTAAAGATCAGGTCGATGAAGACCTAATTAGTTTTAAGTTTTATGGTATTATGGAATGATCTGTGATAATACTGCTATTCTTAACAATACTAACATAGATCATTCTTTGATTTTCCTATAAATCCCTAACCTAAAAATTTATGTAATAAAACTACGATAGACCTAAACGAAATAACCTAAAAGAAATTAAACTGGGAAATCTACTTAATCTAAATTACTCTAACTTACTTACTCACCGCTTATGGCCGATTCCTATAATTTACGAACCGTTTTTGGTTAAAATTAACTCTTATTGTATCTTAACTAATAATGAAGCGAAGAACCCATAGCTTCGCATAGTAGAAGCTCCCATATGGAAGTAGCTATCACAGGTAAAATAAGCTTACGAATCTCTTTAAATGCTTAGTTTGGCACAAAAAATGCTACCATTCGTAAGCAAAACTATTCGTTTTTGTAAATGGGAACCGAGCATTGGTGATTATTCTACAAACATCTCTCGCTGCCAAAACTGTAACTTCAATAATTCCCCCGAAATGCAGAATAATAAAACCATGGATGACTAACGGTTTACTTCGATGCATCCGTAACCGAAATAACATGCGGAAAAAGCTTTATCTATACCCGTTCAACAAAATATTAAAAATCACATATAAAAGATCGAAACTATTTCAATGGTGTTATTAATAAACAGGAGCGCAAATACGATCAAGAACAAATAACTAAATCACAGAAAACTCCAAAAAAGCTCTGAGACACAATTAACAAGATTACTCAACAATAACCAAATAAAACACCTAACGTTTTAGATCTGTAGGCCACTCCTCTGGAGGCTGCTGTCAGAGTAAATAAATACTTCTATAATCTTGGCAAAATTATTAATAGTTAAATCGTTGAAAACTCCACGAGAGGCTTTAAAATACTACCCCCGATACACAGTACAATTTATATTACCTCTTCTTTTGCGTGTGGCGGAATCTACACCGCTACATGTGAACAACGCATCACACTGACGTCACACGAATCCTGCATCGCGCAATCAGAGTTTACCGCGCAGCTAGCATATTTACAACTTCCCGGCATCAATCGTTGGGCAGTTGCCCACCAGATACGACATCCATGTGGTCGGAGGATCCTCCCTTTTCTAAGGAGTATGAGTGAACTTTACACCCTGTTCCTCATATACTCTTCACTGGTCCTGTGGCGTCATGTTAATAAGACCACACTAACATTGTATTTTTGTGTCCACAGGGTTTCTGCCTACCCCTTGGGTTTAGTCGGAGCGGTGGCGAGCGCGAGCCAGTGTGCGCGCCACGCATGTGTGTGCGCACGAGCCTGCCGGAACAGCTGACCGGCCGTTACCTCGCCCCGCGCCGCCGCCGCCCCGCTGGCACCCACGAGCGCAGTCGAAAGAGTCCGTGGGCCAGTGATCTAGAAGCCTTCGCCACGAATCTACGCTAGTTTATTCCGCCCCGCGCTAATATCTTTTGTTCGGGTAAATAATTCATTTCGATTGTTTTTATATCGTTAACTTCCCAGAATCACATAGTTGACCCTTCTGGTAGTAAAACCATTTCTTTGTAACTAGTTTAACTTCACTAAACCGTTCGCTGTTACGAATTTGGTTTTGCTTTTCAATTAAACCTTTTGTAATCCTGTTCGCGCCTCTTTGATTGAACACGCTCCTACATAAGCTTCCAAACGCGCTATTAGACACAGACCACTGCGAGGTCCACAGCGTACTAATGAGTCTGAAATCCGACAGCGCCCCGGGCTGTGACGGAATACCGGTCAGGTTTCTAAAGGCAGCACATAACCTCATCGTAACACCTGAAACTCACCAACTTAATCTATGCACATACGATACATATGATGCATACGAAAATGCTGTAACAGACATGTATAGCCACCAGGGCGCATAAGTTAATGCCACGATTATGGTTTTTTATTTCAATTACTTTTTTATTTTATTATTTTTAATTTTGTTGTCTTATAATTTGATATTTTATTATGTAATTGATGCCTACTCAGTCGTTTGTATTTTGAAATTGTGATTGTATTTTTATTCTATTTCTGTGACCTTTTTAATTTGTACCTACTATGTTACTCATTCGTTTGTTGACATGCACATCACATTGCCATTTTATATTTTCTGTTACAGTATTGTAAGTAAAAAGTTTTTTTTTTTTGTTAGATGGGTTATGTCTGAATTAAATGAATTTTTAATAATGTAGTTCTTTTTTAATGCTTTGAGCAAGCGACTGTCCGATGGCTCTAAAACTCGCTTTAATAACTCCTGTGCACAAGAGTGTGTACAGGTGTGATCCGTCGAACTACAGGCCAATATCGGTGCTGACATCTTTGTCGAAGATCTTAGAAAGGCTAATCAATTCACGATGGCTTAGTTACCTCAATAAGAACGCCGTTTTATCGCCTTCACAATTTGGTTATCCGCAAGGAAGGTCTACTGAAGATGCAGTGCTGGCACTTGCACCAACGGTCACCATTAATGTGGACAGATGAGACAAGTGTCTTCAACTCAGTCTCTGTACCCCTTCTTCTGGAAGCAAACGGTATAAGAGGTCGACCTCTGGCTCTCCTTGCTGATAATTTAAGTGGTTGCAGACAAAAAGTTAAATTGCTAATGTCGCAAGTTCTGAAGAAATGGTTACTTATGGAGTAGACCAAGGCACTGTCATCGGCCCGACATTATTCCTTCTTTATATGAACAACCTTTGTAATTTCAAAATACAAGATGGTAACATTTTTCTCTTACAAGGATGACACCGCCATAGTTTTTAGTTCCAAAAATCCACCGAGGAAGGTCTGATAAAGGTTTCTACTTAGCTCGACTGTTACGTTCTAGCCCTAAACACTTCTAAAACGAACTGCATCTGTTTCTCTAAATACGATTCCTCCCAACCGCCAGCAGATTTCAAAATCAAAATCCGCTAGTGCCACTTTCCCTCTTTTATTACTAATTATTTCTCACCACAATATATAAGTACATTTACAAATTATCAACAATGCATAATAGTTTTAATTATACTGTGGGAGACTGGTGCCTAAGCTAGGCGTAATGCCTGTATTTCAGGACACCAGGTCTCCACCCTTTCAGAAGCAGTTACATTTAAATCGGATTATGCACTCGAACACAAATGCGGTAAGTTAAATAAAACCAGAAAAATGGTTCCACTATTGATTATTACTTATTCTAGGGTTAGTATTTGAGTGTGTGTGTTTGTGTGCGTGTGTGTTTTTGTGAGTGGGCGTGTGTAAGGAATTAGTGTAGGAAAGGTTAAGGGCTGAAAGCACAGAATGGTTTTGTGTATAAATATGGTAACTACGTACTCATTTTTATTTTTAATTATTATTAAACTACTCTACCCACATGCGATTTAACAAAAAAAAAAAAAAAACATATGTATATAAATTGTAATTATGTGAGTTATACCGGGGCGGCTAGCAGTTTTTCCGTAGCTTCATAACTTAAATCCTCCAGGATTTAAGTTATGTAAAACAAGGATTAGGAGCTGGCTCCAGCCAGCTCCTAATCCTTGTTTTACACTTCATTTTGGTGAGTTGAAAAATCAAGAGCGTCCTATTTATTTTATTGTAGAGAAAACGACCAAGGTAACAGAAGAAACATTTGGAGAACATAGTAGTAAGTCGTTTACCATGGCGATCGACTGGGTCAAAACGTCTTTTACTTCGTATCAGTGAGGAGTTGAAGGTAAGGAGGCCATGCTGTTTTAGGGCTGTCTGTAGAACAAACAGCTGACGTACAGTTTAGTCTCTATATATAAGAAAATACCTTTAAAATAGCTCTCTGCGCGCCCTCCAATTGTATGATTGTGGATTTAGGTGCACCACCCCAAGACGTTATACAGTAGGTTAAAAGGGACTGGGCGAGGGCAAAGTAGATTGATTTCATCAGCTTGACATCAGCGACATGTCGTAGGGTTTTAAAGATAAATATTAGCTTACGCAACCTATTGCTGAGAGTGTTGATGTGTTCATGAAATCTCAAGTGGCAATCTAATATAATTCCTAGGTACTTCACACTATTTGCTTTTTGTAGGCGGGTGCAGTCTCATGTGTTGTCATTTTGGTAAGACCAGGAGTGGGCAATTATAGAATAAGATGGAGTCGTTTGAGTTGAGTGAGTGTAGGATTTAAGAGAAAATGCAATGTACTTTGTTTTATCCGCGTTTAGTGTCAGAACATTACTTTGTAACCAACTCATTACAGCCTCAAAGCCTGTCTGAGCATGCGCGTAAGCTTCATGCCATGTGTAAGTGCTGAAGAGAAGGACAGTGTCATCGGCAAATGTTATAATTTTACCCATGGGGATGGTGATCAAACCCAACTCGTTAATGTAAATGAGAAAGAAAGTCGGACCAAGTACGCTACCTTGTGGCACACCATAGGTGACGGTGCGGTCTTCGATGATGATGTCATCGATCTTAACAAACTGAGTACGCTCACTCAAGTAGCTCTCAAAAAGTTTCAGTTGAGTCAGTTGATGCCTATTCTTTCCATTTTGTGAATAAGAATGGGTACAAAAACAGTGTCAAAAGCTTTGGCAAGGTCTAAAAAGATACCTAGGACGCCCCCCATCCATGTTTGTGACTACATAGTTAGTCAGATCATGATTCGCATCCGATGTTGATTTGCCAGCTCGAAAACCATATTGTGAGGGTGACAATATGTTAAACTTTTCTAATTAGTCAACGAGCCTATTGTTCATGATAAAACATAACATCACACCTTGTTTCCCCGAAGGGTTGGGCAGAGGTGTACCTATAGTACACCCACATTTCGCCAGTTATGTTTAAGTCCCATGTAATAGGGGGCGAGCCTATTGCCATCTACCGGGCACAAATCCAGACTTCGGGCTGCTACTGAGAAATTCCAGATAGAAAAACCCAATAACACGTTGCCGGACCTAGGAATCGAACCCAGGACCTCATGCTCAGCAGTAGCGATTGCGACTACTAGACCAACGAGGCAGTCCATGATTGTTGTCTATTGTCCATTGTTCATGATCTTCTCAAGTATTTTGGATAGGGCAGGAAGCACAGCAATAGGTCTGTAGTTGTTGACACTGCTTCTGTCTCCACTCTTAAAGATAGGATGTATAATCGATTTTTTAAATGGTTCGGGAAATTGACCTGATTTGAGTGCGAGGTTGCAGATGTACGTAAGTGAAGGTACAATTATAGCCATGTGTTTTTTTATAAGGCCATTAGAAATTCTATCCCATCCCACAGCACAGTCGTTACGAAGGGATGTTATCAAATTAGAAAATTAATTTTCGTCCGTTGGGAATATTGACATAGAATGTAAGAAGCCGCTGCTGACAGTCTGGGATGTTTCATTAGTTGACCTAGAATTTTTTTGTTCTGCGAGATTTTTTCCTACTTTCGCAAAGAATTTGTTGGCCAAGTTAACGGATTGCAGTGGGGTAGCCGCTATATGTAATAAGTGTGATGTACTGTCTTTCTTAGGAGTTCTATTGGATATTGCATTTACACGCAGGCAAAAACACTAAACAAATCTGGGCAGCCAGCCCAGATTTGTTTAGTGTTTTTGCCTGCGTTATCAATTTCTTTTTTCTCAAATTCTAGTTTAGTCTTCTTCAGGGCTTGTTACAGTAGTTTCTGTATCTAGTGAATGTTGTTCTTAAAATTTCGTTGTCTGGTGACTTTTTTGTTTTTTTGTGTGGGTTGTCTCTATGCCGGATACATCGGAGAAGGCCGGGTGTGAGCCAAGGCTTAAGGATATTTTTCCGATGTGATATTTTAACAATTTTAGTATTTGAATCAATCACCTGTGTTATAAGGCTGGTCAAAAGCTTAGCAGCTGTGTGAGGATTTTCAGTGCGATAAATTGATTCAAAGTCAATTTTCTTTAATTCAGCGTCTAGTAGATTGTAATTGATTCGGACAGCTGTTTTTATTTTTTTGTAGATATTTTCGGCATTTTTTTCACTAAGAATAATAAAGTCTGTGCGGAGAGGGCGACATGAGCTGATGCAGGTAGAGTAGTTTTGAGAATAAAGTGATCAAGGCAAGCACGAAGTCGCGTGGGCAGTGTGTGTGCAGGCAGTAGACCATGTGAAGCTAATAAATTGAGGTAGCTATGTTTGGTTGAGTCAAAACATTGATCGTTAATGTTTATGTTTAAATCACCCGTAATAATTATGTTTTTATAATGTGTGATGCTGGACAGGATCGTGTTAAGTGAGTTTAGAAAGTTGGAAATATCCTTGAAGGCCGGCCGGCGATAGATAGCCAAAAGGACAGTGCTGGTGTCAATTTTAATAAGTAGACAATTAGCATCATTAATCGATGGTTCCTCCACGGACACTTTAAGATTTTTTTGTGCGAAAACAACTACACCCTCGTTCTGTGTACTATTGTTATCAGTTTTGAAGTAATTATACCCTTGGAGATCTGGGATGTAGTGAATATTAAGAAGCCAGCATTCGGTTAACGTTATTAGGTCCCATTCAACCCTTGTTCTGGCAAGAACAGTGTGAAACCCTGGCATATTTTTTGTTAAACTTCTAATATTTTGGTTAATGATTTTGAGTATGTATAGTTATCTAAATCACAGAATCTATGTGATTTATATTATTGTTTTGTGTAGTATTGAATTATATTTATTTATATCAATATTAGCATTTTTTGTGCCCAACTAAGCATTCAAAGAGATCGTAAGCTTATTTTAACTGTGATAGCTACTTCCATATGGGAGGTTCTACTTAGCGAAGCTATGAGTATTTCGCTTCATTATTGGTAAAGATACAATAAGAGTTAATTTGAACCAATTATGGTTCGTAAACTATGGGAATCGGCTATAAGCGGTCAGTAAGTTAGGGTCATTTAGATTAAGTAGATTTCCCAGTTTAATTTATTTTAGGCATTCTAACTTTATCGTAGTTCTAGTACATATATTTTTAGGTTAGAGATTTATAGGAAAATCAAAGGATGACCTGTGTTAGTAGGGTTAAGAATAGCACTACTACGAGTATCACAGTTTTTTTTTTTTTCATATGTAAATCAATTCTTACAGCCATAATACTTAAAACTAATTAGGCCTTCATCGACCTGGTCTATACATACCAATAAATAAAATTGAAGTGTTTGTTTGTAATGTCAAAATTACTACTACTATTTTTTTTTTTTAATGCATTTGTTCACACTAACTCAAGACGGAGAGAAGTGGAAAGGAGAAAGGCAGTGGGACCATATATGCTTAAAATAAAAATAAATGTCAATACGAAAGAATATACGATACTTCTAACAAAAACTAAATATGTCGGTCTGGCTGTTTGTTGTTTCGGCTAATCTCCGAAACAGCTGGACCAATTTTATGAAATATGAAGGTAGTATATATTCGTCGTGGATGGATGGTGCCACAGTACAGCGGACAGCGCCATCTAAAAATTTGATTCATAAACGAATGATCATGTGATCGGAAACGCAAGCGAGCCCTACCGCTTTTACACGATAGTAGGTGGAGGGGATGCAGTGAGGACTGGCGGAGAGACCGAGTGTTGCAACAGTCAACAGAATACGGTCGAGCTTGGACAGTCTTGGCAAACGCTCAGTACCAATGCACGTATCTGTTTCCGTTGCACGTATTTATTTCGTTAGCCAGTGTATTAAAGTTAGTTTTAATTCGAATTATATTTTCGTTCGAGTACCCACTACAGTGACCACACTAAAATGTGTCGGATCGTGAAGAAGATCCGATGTTTCGCATCTCGACCACCCCTGATCCTAAATATATGTATATAATAATATATCAACAGAAAAAAGTCCCAGCCAAGCGTATTCCGAAAATACAACATTCTTATGACATTTTTAATCTTAGCCACTGAATTTATGAAAAGTCTTTTGCCTGACAAACATTTTTCCTGTACCTAATACTACCTATTTAATTACCTTCTAAGCCATAGATCTACACGATAGGCTATGTGCATCTGTCTGAACCAGGTTTGTGGTCTGAATTGTCCATGAATGATGCAAATTTTTAGATCTCATCTTCGTCGCAATAGCTATTAAGAATTGTTATCTTTTTTAATTTTCGATTTTTACGTTTTACCTTTATTAGATTTTAGGTCGTCCGATGTTTGTCGTCTTGTATTGTCTGAATTTTAATGGACAGATATGTTTTTATTACATCTTTTGACTTTAATATTATACTGGCAACCCGCCCCTGCTTTGCACAGGTGCGTCAATGTACTGTTATGACGACATGTCAGATCCTCGAGATTTCAGTGCTTTATATACTAAAGATAATATATAATCTGTCTATATACATATAATAAATCTGTTGACCAGGCGTTTCTGTAAATTGAAAATATTAACAAAAATAATAGTTAGGGTGTTGAAGGATAACCAACAGAATATGCCATTTCTACCATTTTGGAATTTTTGTCTGTTTGTCTGTTTTGATATGAGAGATTAATTAGATCAAGTACGAGTAAACATACGAAACCAATATGGTTTACTTTATACTCAAATATTGCGTATAGCTCGGAGTAGTTATTAGTTTTTGTTTCATAGTAATTATTTAAGATAAGAAGAACTTTTCATTACGTAATGCACATACTCGTACACGTAATGAAATCTATTGACGCCAAATGGTACTAACGAATACATGTGACAACAGCTTTATAATAACGTTACATAACAATATGATAAAACGTCATATAGGTAACTGTGTAATTTAAAAAAGTAATATTAATGATTATATATAATGTTATAAAAATCGCTTTAGGTTGGTGGATAAAAAAAAAAAAAGTTGTATAAGGTAATAATAATTGATGTTGTGTTCTGAACTTCTGAGTGTTATAGAATGCAATCTAAACTACTTCATTTTCAAATTAAGTTCAGTTTGATTTAAAAAGTTAATTGTATTCAGAGCGAGTCTTATAGAAATTCCAAATGTCGTAATTTTATAAATCGCGGTGTTAAGATTTTCCGCAAAAGAGTGACACTCATTCGTTTATTACTACAAAGTTTTTGAAGTTGTTAGATTTTTTTGTAATAACATAGACGGAAATAAAGTAGTTCCGAAGGTAGATGCTGTTTTGGAGTTCAGTAATCTGGACATGGGTCTTGGAATATTTGGTTCTGGATTTCTCTTTAGAGTTCTCATCTCATTCAAGTTATCACTCAGTTCTCTCCTGAATTTTTTGAAGAAAAACTGAAGCTTCTTCGAGGCATCTTTATAGCCGACTTTAAAAAGGAAGAACTTCTTAATGCGTTTGTTTTAAGGGTTCCGTTGTTTTTCGACATTGCTTTATTTTCATCTAAAATATTTGTACCGGTTACTTGGTCACATTTCGGTGAAATTCGTACATTCGCTTATATCTATTGACTTTAGAATACCCGTCCAAGCCGAGGTGTTAATCAATAGGATTTGTGCACGTTAGCCGCCTCGTCACAGTCTATCTCGGTCAGCTAACACTGCCTGCAAACCGTACCAGCCATACCAGCCCTGTTTTCGTTTAATTAAAGAGCTGTCAATACACATAGTAGTTCTAGTCTAGCATTTGTTGTAGAATCTGAATTAGTTTGTGATTCGGATAGAATCAGGAATGAAATCATCCCAAAAACAACCGGACTTTTTTTACCGACATAGCTTGCAGAGTTAGCTGCTGGGTGGCAGTGGGCTGACCATGTTTGTCGAAGGGCCGATGGCCGTTGGAGCAGACGATTCCTGGAGCGGAGACCGCGTATTGGCAAGCACAATGTGGGACGGCCCCCAGATAGATGAACGGACGATCTTAAAAAGGTCCCCGAAGGGGGACAGAGTGATGTGGCGCAGCCTGAGAGAGGCCTGCAGTGCCTACCTAGCAGTGGACTGCAATAGGCTGAGTAGATAGATTGATTGTGATTACTTTTAAAACTTTTTCACTGAGGTAATATTGGTTTTGCCACAGTTAATGTGTGTAACCATAATATTTTTTCTTTAAGTATTTGGAAAACTGTTTATTTTAAATTCGGATTCCATAGAAGCATAATGTATAATGAAATAACTGTTCTGCTTTTTATATTAGATTTTCAACAGACTTTTGAGAAACTCTAGACTCACTTCAACTCGCTAGAACATTCATTATTCAAGCTCATTCAAGTATTTGTACACTCAATATTCTTTCTTGTTTTATTTATATTCAATATTTTATTTCATAGTATCGTTCTATTTTTATCTGGCCCAGTTAACAGATTGATCGAAGAGAATCTTGTACAATAAATTATTTTGTTAAGATACAGCTGTTCCAGGCAAATCTATGGTTATATCTAGAACTTTAAGTCGCCTTTCTTTTCAACTTGGCACGTTTATTCTGCCGGGTTCGGGTATACCTGTTCCTGTACCGAATAGTCACGTTTTAGTTCAAATTGAGTTATTTTCCTTTCTTCAGGTTTTGATGAGTTAATTTAAAATAACTCGTGCAGTATTGCTTTTTACGGCTTGGCTTGTTAAAGGTTCTATTCATTTAGTTGGTTTTGATTAATGTTGCCTACGACTTGATATTTGTTATACATAATAAAATATGAGGTATCTCAAGTAACAACGATACGATTTGACATATTTTTAATACTTACCTAATCAATTTATTTTGTACCACAGTAGTACCATTATATTTCCTTCTTTTCCCTACAAATCTGATACCGTTGGCGGTCGTCACCATGGTAAATAACGATAAGTAAGCCAAGACTTTTTAAATGAGATATGTCTAGAATATGTTGACTAAGTTTTAATTTTGGAGACTCCAGCGCCCATCGTCTTTATAGTGTTTGTTTATATTTTACCACACAACAATTTTATTTTCCTGTCAGAAAGCCTAGCCTGTTTAATGTAGCTATGTAACTAAAAGATAACTAACCATTTAAGATACCTGCGGGTCTATTACGAACTTTTAAAAAACCAGGCAAGTTCCAGGCAATTCATTTCACGGGCTGGTTAAATTTCGTATTATGACATCCCTAGTTCTGAGCGACTTCACGCTGGGTAGTTTGTCTATGCTGGCTCGTAATTCTATGACGTAACGTTCAGAAACCCAATTATATATTTATAGGGAAGTTACGGTTTTGTTTAAATCACGTATTTTATGAAAAAAATAATAAATACCATATATTAAACTAGTTAGTCTAGTATAGTAGGTGAAAATATGAACGAAATTTATATTGTGCTATTCTAGATTATAATAATTTATATAATATTTCTTGTTTGCAAATTGTAACGCGAGGTTTCCGAACGTATTCCACTTGAAGGTCAGCGGGGAATTCGACAACTTCAATGAAAGTATTGTTTCACAAACATTATTTAATAACAATAACATTATGAAAGAACACTATCGTATTGTTTGTTTAATGGAAGCATCCATTCTAAGATTTACGGAGTACGAGTATAAACAAAAAGATGGCGAAGTGTTATTGAGTATTTCAATTAATATTCATGTTTTTAACATGATATAATATTATGTAAGTTTTATTTTATTAGTGGACGAGCGTTCTCGCCCTCGCCTCGTCGGCGCGTTACCTAACTTATGTTCAGTTGGAAAGATTGTTGGAGTTTTTATACTACTTCCAAGAAGTCTGAAGAAATCTCAGTGATTTGCATCTACTACAGAAAATGTTGGCTGGGACATTGAATGAGAGCCTATATCACCAGTGGGGCGTTGGTAGGAGCCAGTAGCATACTATGATAATGCAACCAAAACCTAAAATGAGAATAATGTTTAGTTAAAACTTTACGTAAAGTTCATACTTAATAAAAACAACTACCTTAGTCTTCACGGATAAATCCGTGGATTTTGTAAGCCCGTTATGGGTTAAAGGTGAACACCAAAAGGAAAGGCCGTTGTTAGGATTTCAATAATACGTTTATTATCCTTTTATTTATTTAGTGGAAAGTGTATTTTACTATTCTTAGCCTTGCGTGCGATCACACGTCTCATGACATGTGAGGCCTCAGCTGCTCACAAAGATTCAGTCCCAAGTCGTGAACTGCACATCATCCATGTCGAACGCATTAGATTGGTCACGAAGTCGTCTCCTTTTATTAGTTGATTCACAAGTTTGCCGAGAAGAATCACTTTCCAGGAACTCAAACAGTTCATTTTCGTCACACATGATTATATTTTCTTATTTTTTAAAGAAAACACTCCAATAATTTCCAAATAAACCCTAAACAATTCAATAAAAGCTCCTCTGAAGCAGCGTAAACTGAATGGATTGTGAGGTTACTTTTTGACAGTTCTAATTCGGAACGAAATGTCAAACGAACGTTCGTAATACGGTATTGCCAGGCAGTATTCGGCCAGAAGTCGGCCAGGGTGTCACGTGACCGCTGACTGGCTTGTTTGACGAGTTCATAATACGAAATTGCAAGGCAGTTCTGTTTACGCCGTAAACTGCCTGGAAATAAGAGTTCATAATAGGGCCCCTGTCTCTAAAGCAGCTTTAATGCCCGATGAATTATTCACTTAAATTAGCAATGAAAAGCTCTAGGCAGTAAAAATCGAGGTTAAAAGAAAAACAAGGCTTCGGACTTATCTACTCGTAGGGACGAGAAAACAGGTGTTTTTAGTGCTTTCAAGGCATTCACGGCCTTAGCTTTACATTCCTTGGGCTATGCATAAAATATTATCGGCTAAGTGGGCATTTTCTGAGTGCACGACGACGGTGGGGGAGAGCGTGCTAACCGCTACGCCACCGAAACAGTCATTGACACTGACGAAATATACATCGGGATCGGTTACGAGTAGCTACGAGCGCTACGACACTGACTACGTCACAGTGCGCCAGACACCAGTGCTACGAGACGTGTTTCGAGTGCTACGCGAAGTGAGTGCAAAAATAAACAGGCAACGTCGACCGTTTTAAATAATTTATTTAATATTTACTCAGGCAGTGAACAACCCGGAGTTTGTTAACATAAACTCACGCAACAAGCGCCCAAGATTAAATGAATCACCGCGCGAGCAAAACCAGTTGGAACTGTTTGAACAATTTAAACAAGAATTTAAATCTGAAATCAAGGAAATGCTTCTGGCTTGGAAGGTCGAACAAGATGCAAATGCAGCAAAACAATCTGCAGTGCAAACTGAGTTGATAGCAAAGCTTAGTTCTGGCATGTCAGAACTGAAACTCCAAAACATTAAAATCCAAAACACTAACACCGAAATTCAAGAATCAAACATCGAGATAAAAAAATCCGTTGAATTCCTCAGCTCTCAAAAGATATCAAGCGCCTGCAGCAAGATAGCATAGAATACAAGAAGCACTCCGAATCATTGGAATTGGCTGTCAGAGACCTTCAATACAAGTCCCGGTCGTCTAGTATAGGAAAAGGAATCATTGGCAGATCTGTCAAAAATTATAAAAGACATTGCCAACTTAGTGAACCTGCCGCTAACTGCCTCCCACTTACGAGATATATATCGTACCCCAGGGAACCAAGGCACCAGCAAACCTATAATCGTTGAATTCTCCAATGTCCAAACAAAGCTTGACCTCATCTCACGCGTACGAAACTATAAAAAGACGAATAAGGAAGACAAATTAAATACGGAGCTACTCGGAATATCGGGACAAAAACAACCAGTCTATGTTGAGGAACATTTATCTAATATAAACAAAAAGCTCTTCTTCCAGGCAAGAGAATTTGCACGCCTAAGGAAATATGCATTCCGCTGGACCTTTACTGGCAACATTTTTCTTCGAAAGCAACCTGGAGATAAACAAATTCTCATTAAGTCTGAAATAACACTCAAAGAGCTACAGGAATGACTATGTCACAGTTCACCATTAGTAAGAAGAATCTACTTTGTTTTGTCTTCTATACGTAAGTTATACTACAGGATTTTTGATGATAATTTATTTTATACTTTTACCTTGTTACATAACTCCAGTAAAATGACCATAATAAACATCATTTAAATTCATACATAAGACAGCACATAAAACACACAAACAGAAATTTTGTTACATACATAAACACACCTTACCAAACTTATTCACACGTCAATAGGTGTCCTTTATCACACTACACTAGTTCCCATTACCTATCCATAGTTTACATGTCAAACACACCAGAGCAATGTATCGTGGCATACTATAGGAAATCGTTTCTTACAAATGGCTAATATTCTCACAGCTGACTTGGATGAATTTGAAGTGGCAAAATCATATAAATGTCTACCGTCAGATTGCTCAAACTATTTGGTAGGGTCGAACCATCATATCAAAATTCTCCATTTAAATATTCGAAGTATAAATAAAAACTTTGATGAACTATTAGTATTGATAAACTTACTCAATGTTAGCTGTGATGTATTGGTACTTACAGAGTGCTGGCTAAGTAAGGTGGGGAATCTACCTGTGTTGAACGGCTATAACTCGTATTATACAGAACGGACGGCCAATCAGAACGACGGTATTGTTATTTATATAAAAGATAACATCAATTGTACTATTTAAGAACCTAACTTTCTAAACGGAAATTGCCTAACCTGTGAAATAACAAATAAACTCGCATTTGTGGCTGTATACCGCTCCCCGTCATATAATACCAGAGCTGAGTTCGACAACTTTTTGAATAGCATTGACAAAATCCTCTTGTCCCTAAAAACTATAAAATATCTTCCTAATTGGGGACACAAATATAGACATCCGACCTTTTGGTTTATAGGAACGTGCTACCGAATACTTAACATTAAACGCCACTCACGGCCTGTTACCCGCCCATCGGATACCTACAAGAATTAATAGCTGCATAGACCATGTGATTCTCAAAACTGACAAAACAGCCACATTACTTTTTTGTGGAATAAAATCAAAGAAATCACAAACACCAATAAGCAAAGCAACCCTCCCTATGAGTTACTATGTACAGTATCTAATAAACGCGATGCAACTAACCACGTCTGTGACTACTTTGCGAACATCGGTCAAAAGTTGGCATCCATGATAAATACCGCAGCCCAACTTTCCCCATCATATCTCTCCCCAAGCACGTGTCATTCTAACTCCTTTGTCCTTCTTGAAGTGGATAATGCTGAAGTGGACTCCATTATCTCAAGCCTAAAAGAAGACTGTGCCACCGGCTGGGACGGTATTCCCGTCAAACTAATAAAAATATGTCGACATGTCTTCGTACCACTTATTACTCACATTATAAATTGCTCTATGGCCACAGGTATATTCCCCAATATGTGCAAAAAAACCATAATCCACCCAATATATAAGAGTGGGAACAGAGATTGTGTAAATAACTATAGACCCATAGCTGTACTACCTGTTATGTCGAAGATAATGGAGAAAATTATCAATAAACAACTTGTTAACTACCAACACAAATACAACATTATAGAAAAAATCAGTATGGCTTCAGAAAAGGAGTATCTAGAAGACGCAGTGCTAGACCTAACTTATCTTGTAGCAAGAAAATTAGATAAAAACTGCATGGGTCTATTCCTTGACCTAAAAAAGCTTTTGACACAGTGTCTGTTCCCGTCTTTCTATCCAAGCTGCATAGCATCGGCATACGAGGAATTGTTCATGATCTTTTCAAGAGTTACTTGACAGACCGAAAAATCTGTGTGATGATTGGATCATATATTAGTGCTGATAAGATCATCTCGTACGGAGTCCCACAGGGCAGTGTCCTCCGCCCAACGCTCTTCCTTATCTACATCAATGACTTGGGCATCCTTACTCTTCCATGTGCTAATATGCCGATGATACAGCCATTATAGTACATGGGAGGAACTGGGCTGAGATCAAAAATAATGCTGAAGAATCCTTGCAAATTGTGATGGAATGGCTTCGCAAAAATCTACTTACCCTGAACCTACAAAAAACAAACTACATCCCATTCTCTATTCATGCTAGTATGAAACCCCCAAGCACATACTCAATTAGAGCGCACACCTGTCTGGACAACTCGACCTGTTGTTGCTTAATGCTCCCCACAGCAACATCTGTCAAATATTTGGGTGTGTTGATCGATGATGCGCTGAACAGGAACATGCGTATAGAGTTTACTGCCAGTAAAGTCAGCAAGACAATTCACCTCTTCAAATCACTAAGACATTCTGCAGACTTAGATACCCTTAAAAAGGTTTACAATGCTCTTTGCCAATCCATCATCGGCTATTATATTCTAGCTTGGGGTTGATCGGCCAAAACTAAATTCCTTGAGTTGGAGCGTGCGCAAAGGGCAGTACTTAAGGTTATGTTGCAGAAGCCTTTTCGCTATCCGACTTATCAGCTGTACACCGAGCTCAAGTTCTTGACTGTTAGACAGCTATTTGTTCTTAGAACCACTCTCTGGAAACAAAACCAAGTTCTGCCCCCAGACTCAAATAAACGTGGTCAAAGAATAGTTTGCCCAACTCCTTGTCATAGAACTTCGTTTGCCAGAAGACAGCTGTATGTGTTGAGTTCTTTTGTTTACAAAAATATAAATAAGATCACACAAATAGCAAGGCTAAGCAAACACAACAACACAAAACATGCTGTACCTCCTAGACTACGCTCAGACTGAAGAACTACTTACCTCTCTGACATAACCAACATTCCCTACAAAAGCGTAATTCAGTCACCGACTTCTTTTAGTTAACAGAAGACACCGAGCTCTTACTACACTCTTTCGACGCCACTACATTCACATACTTAAGCTCCTCATATCACACACTCACACACACACACACACTCACTCACACACAAACACAAAATACACGTTTCCCAGACACACACACAAACTTACACAACGCAAACGAAACACACGACTCCCAGCCACACATGCAGAATCAATATCACAGTCATTTTACTTTTTAACTTTTATTTAAGTTTTTCATTTTGTTTTCAATCACTTGTTAATAAAACGTTTTTTTTTGTATAATATCTCCTTACCAGTTGTTATTTTCCTTAAGGGTTTATAGTGTCCAAGAGGCAGTAGAACACTGACTCCTATGTCACAGGTTTCCCTAGTTTAGGTGTCAGGGTTTCAACTCTTGTGCGCCTTTAATTATTGTGAACTTAGCTAGACATTAAGCATATTGTAAGGATTTGTATCAATAAACTATTTATTATTATGTCGTTTATTTATTTTTATCCTTCTTTTTCTACATTTTTAAATATTTTTTTAAAACAACTTAAAAAAACATTTAAACATATAAAAAATAGTGGTCCACCGGTAGCGGGAGCAGGGTCCGAGCTACTGGTGGATAGGGCTCCAGAGACAGGAACCTCCTCACAATGCGAGCCGTATCGAGGAGTACTGCATTCTGAATCAGGCCCTTGATCCAACCGCCTAACGAAAGCCTCGAGAGATGTTGGTCGAGGCTTTTTGCCATCAGGCCATTGGCCGATACGACAATCGGCATAATGAAAGCCGAGCTCACATTCCACATGTCAACAACCTCGTGTGCTAAGTCGAGATATTTAATTTGTTTCTCTTTCTCAGCTTTCACGAGGTTCTCGTCATGTGGAATGGTAGCATCGATAATCATTGTGCGGCGCGCTAATCGATCTATCACTACTATGTCAGGCTTATTAGCGATAATAGTCCTGTCAGTAATGATAGACCGATCCCAGTACAACGTGAAAAGGTCCTTTTCGAGAACTGAGTCGGGCACATACTTGTAATATGGTACCTCAGAATCCACAAGTATATAATTCAAAGCAAGTTGCTGGTGAATAATCCTGGCTACTTGGTTATGCCTGTGCAAGTACTTGCCGTTAGCCAGACGAGAACAACCAGAGATAATATGTCTGATGGACTTACCTGGACGGTGGTATGCCCGACACACGGCAACCGTCCCGACCCTCATAATATGTCTCCGGTAGTTATTCGTCAAGATTACTTCGTCCATAATTGCACAGACGAAACGAATTGCACGACTTCAGTTTCCCCGAAAAGGTCACCCAAAACGTAGCCAGGATACGGACGCTAGGAAATCTACATCAGGCTCATGAAGAGCCCGATAGAAGCGCCCGTGAAGCTCCTTGCTTTGCCATACCGCCTTGCGGTCATCGGAAGTAAGTACTACATGTTTGTGCCAGTTCCCTTTGGCCATGGAGAGCGGGGTTAGCCCCTTGTCCACTTCGACCACATCGCAGTGCATACCCACTTCGGTTTAAAAAAAATATTCCCTGAGACTGCACACCTCGCGGTTGTGGAGGGTCTTCGCATTTAAAAAGCCTCGACCCCCGCACTTTCGCGAGATGTACAGTCTCATCACCGATGATCGTGGGTGATGCATCCGATTTGCGGTCAGAAGTGTACGGACCCGCCTATCCAGGGCGTCGAGTTCGGTTTGGGTCCATTTGAGTATGCCGAAAGAGTACATCAAAATCGGCATGACCCAAACGTTGAAGGCGCGCACCTTGTTTCCGCCCGAAAGAAGACTAATTAATACCTTCTTCAGGCAGCCAAAGAAGCGCTCCTTCAACGATTGCTTCATGTTAATAACGTTGATGCCTAACGCTTCCGACATACCCAAATACTTATAGTTTTCGGATGAAGACAGGGATCTAAGGTGTCTGGAATCCAAAAATTGAATACCTTCGGATTCCACTATCTCACCTCGCTTAACATGCATGATTGCACATTTGTTCACAGCAAATTCCATTCTGATGGCGCTACTGAATGGTTCAGTTACCTTCAGTAGCTCCATCAGTTGCAATTTGTTGGGGGCAAAGATTTTCAAGTCATCCATGAACAGAAGGTGAGATATGACCTGACCACCTCTCTTCAACCGATAGCCTAGACCTGAATCCTTCAGCAGTGTGCTTAGAGGATTCAGAGCTAAGCAGAACCAAAGTGGACTCAAACTGTCGCCCTGAAATATTCCCCGTTTAATCCAGACAGGCTCGTCATTCCCCTGGATCTGTTGACACCCCGGATAGCGAAGGACCGTCCTCCATTGCCCCATACAGGACCTAAGGAAGGTGCGTAGAGTTGCATTTATCTTGTACAACTCCAGCACCCTCACAAGCCATGTATGTGGCACCGAGTCGTAGGCCTTCTTATAATCTATCCAGCATGTCGACAGATCCTTGCGGGATTGACGAACCTGTTGGCTAATGACATGTCGATGAGGAGTAGCTCCTTAGTACCTCGGGACCCGTTCCTACATCCATTTTGAGAGGCAGACATAATCGAGGTACTGTCTATGTGTGTATTAGTGCATGGGCGAGCCGTATTCGGCGGTATCGCCGCTTATACCATGCACAAACTTTCTGCTTCAGGAAGTCGATGCTCTCTGTGACACGGGACATGTATTCTCGAGGGCTTATTTCAGTCCCCGAAAATGCCCGCCTCACAAAGCGCATCACTCGTGGTCTTGTATTGCCCTCCCTGAAACAGTATAGTTTGCCTATGAGTACCCTGGCTCCATCGATACGACGCTCGATCCTGCATTGCCAGGCTGGTACGGATGGTTTTGGTCGAGCAGCTCTGTCACAGTTTGGAAACTTGACGTTAGCTAAACGACATGCCGCACAGCCGCGCAATACAGGATCGAGTGTGTATCAACGAGATCCTCGCTGCTCTCGAACACATTCTTAAGTTGCGAGTCCAGGGCACACACCAGCGCCCTATTTTTTTTGTGCATAGGTAGGCGTGGTAATCGCGGTCTAAGTTCGGTCGGAGTGGATCTATACTCGCGAAACGTATCCTCCAGTGCGCTCCTTAATCGGTCATTGCATTGGCTACTTACTGTGGTAACTCTGTCATCCTCTTCTTCAACACCATGATTAGACCGCGGTAAATCAATGGTTGACGCTTGTACCGCGGTTTGTGCCGGAGTTGAGACGATAAGGTGGCTCAGTATCTCTGAGCGCAGCCTATCAAGTGTGGCATCGTCCAACCTATGATTGCGTTGGATGACCCGCACCTGATCCGACAGTCGTTGGGCCGAGACGCTGACGGTTGGTTCTAGTTCCTGAAAAAGAGACAGCATCCTATCACGGTACGCAGAGAGGTGAGTTCCCCCCTCTGTAGACCCATAATATGCGCGCATGACGTTCTCGTTCATAGACTGAGTCCATCTCATGCACTGCACACAACCACCGGCAGCAGGGACCCGGTTCGGGGCCGGATGGCCCATAAGTCCCAAGCTCCTCGGTGGCCGGCCTCTCCCCTGCCGACGAACAGGTGTTGGCGACGTCGGCGGGGAAAAATACTCGTCGCTCGAGCTCGACGCAACTACCGCGGCCGGTGTCGTCACAGCACTCACGGTGGGGCTGGATACCGGCGGCGGCGAGGCAGAGCTGGGCGAAGAGTCCGGAGGTGGAGGGCGTGCTTGACGTGCGGCTGATCTCGTCAACTTTTGTTAATTTTCATACTTATTCATTATTTACATGTTCTGAGGTTACATGACAGATGTCACCTCCAATTCGGTAGTTTATAGCGTGAAATTCTGTTTTATTCTGGTTCATTATACTTTTTATGTTGTTTTTTGGACTTCAGGCTTGTAGGGGTACTCAGAAAATATAAAAACTGTGTCTAAAATGAATATAAGTAATTGAAAATAATTTTAACAAATTTCGTGACGTGTTGACGTTGGTGTTGCCAATTTTTTATTTTTTTATAAATCGACTTAGCACACGAGGTTGTTGACATGTGGAATGTGAGCTCGGCTGTCATTGTGCCGATTGTCGTATCGGCCAATGGCCTAATGGCAAAAAGCATTAAAAATTATTAAATTTCAATTTATAAATGCTAAACTAAGTTCATTTGTTTGTTTGTTGGTTACACTTTTAGGCCAAATCGGCTGAACGGATAGGATGAAATTTGGCAAACATTTAGACCATGACCTGGTTAAGGATATAGTCTACTATTTGATCATGGATCGCAGACGAAATCACGGGCAATAGCTAGTAGTATTATAAATGCTACAGTAAATCTATGTCTGTTACCTTTTCACGCCTAAAACAATGCACTGATCATTATGAAATTTGACAGTTAGGTAGCCTGAGACATCGAGAAGGACATAAGGCACCGTTTCATCCCGATTTTTCGCATTAAAAAACTATACACAGTTATTTAGAAATGACGAATTTGATATTTAAGCATGGAATTTAAAAACTGAAAAAGTTGAATTTGGGTGTGCTGGGATTTGAGCCCGGGACTTTCAGCAAGCGAAGCAGACATTCTACCACTGAGTTATACCCACTACGATGCTCTACCACTAGGTGACAATCCCTTATTACATATACTTGTATTCGATTCTCTCTGTGAATAATAACATGATTTAACTACTCGTATAATTAATCACATTAAACAAACTGACCTGTACCTAAGTGAAGTTCTATCATCATGATAGACTCGTCCGAATAGATTAGCACTGTACACTTGTAGAACTAAATATACGCGACATTATGCACGTTACTACAAGTATGCAATGCTAACCTTGAGGACGAGGCTAGCCCTAGATAGCGAACGTTCCTAAATACCCCTCTAAAGCTAACCATCCGTCGAAACGACGCACGGGTAAGAAGAAAAGGTCCTTTTGCAGCTTTCGTATATTTATGAAGTAGATAATTTTAAAGCATTTAAAAGTGAAAGGGTTTTGGAATCAAACTTTGTTATTAACGGTCATTTGAGTTTTTTATTTATTTATGGTGTTATTTAAAGCAAAATCAGAGATCCTGGAAAAATATGAGATCATTTTTCTTCAAATGCTATAAACATGCGAAATCAATATAAATACAGATCTATTTTTTTGGTAAAATAATAAGTATTTATAATACTAGATTTAACCAGGTTTTTATTTTGAGTCATAGAAACCTAGTTGCTTGATAAATATCCCTTTAAGCCAACATTTCTCCAGACCGGAGGTTCTTACTTACACGACTTGTACGCCACTGCAACGATCGGTTATGCGCGGCAAATTAATTCTGTGCACCGTTAAAAAAATAAAGCGATATCACATTGTGTTACCCGTCGAATCGACGGAGGTTAGCTGTCGAGGGCTAGAGAGTCACGGATTATCAAGTTCTTTACAAATATTAAACCAAATAATAAGTTCGCACGTATATCATAGTGCGGTTCAGTGCATTTTAAGATGATGTTTAGTAACAATTTATTCAATTTAAATTGGAAACTATAGCAAAACATCACGCATATAATCCTCGAAGGGTTAGGCAGAGGTGCTAATAGTACACCCACATTTCGCCAGTTATGTTTAAGTCCCATGTAAGAGAGGGCGAGCCTATTGCTATCAACTGGGCACAAATCCAGACATCGGGCTATTACTGAGAAAAACCCAAGAACACTTTGCCCGACCTGGGAATTGAACCCAGGACTTACGTTCAGCAGTAGCGCAACCACTAGACCAACAAGCCCGTAATCTTAATATGTTTGTTTAATTTGTCAGTCCCCTGTCGCCTCAGAGTAATAAATTGATGTAGGTTTTCAAGTTGTTTCATAAATCACATAAATACAGGTTGACTTTTGATGCCTGATTTTGTATTTTATTTGGGTTTCTGTGGTATGGTGGTAAGTATGATAAATGTTTTATCATGTATTTCATAAATCATAGGATGAGACGAATTTGTATACATTACTACTTTTTTCTCGGTATAGGTGAAGGAGTTATGAATGGGCAAACTATATTGCGTTGCGTGGGTGTCACATGTCACTTAGAATGATTTGTTTGATTTTTATTTGAACCTGAATGCATGAGGAAAAAAATTAAATGTATTGCATCACCAATATCGTTCATTCTAAAAGAGGTAGTGGGTTCAAACCTGAGTAAGTAGGTACTAATGTGACATTTTCAATCCATATGTGTTTTCTTAGTTTACCTTGGACACTGCTGACATCGATGAAGTAAGAAACATCTTCTGGAAACGTGGAATTAAAGTTAATATAATTCTGAAATCACCAACCCGTCTTAGCAAGCTTGTGATCAATGCTCTTGCCTTCTCTGTATAAAAAGTGGTTATACCCTTTTTTTTTGGGTGGGAAATCATTAAATGACTTCTCCCGCTATGGGTGGAGCGGGAGGGCGTGTCAGACTTTCGCTGACTACTACCCACCGGTGATTCTTCAGTTGCCTGTGCCAGGGCCACGGTTTCTCTTTCCAATTTCCCGCGACCATCAGGCAACGGCCCTATCGGACCCCGTCAATTGGTGCTGACATCTCTTTGAGGCGCGCGTGGTACACGACGCACCGTCGACCCTGACCTGGTCCTTACCGGACGGCGAGCAACCCATTTCTCGCCGTCCGCAAGCCCGTGTCTACGGTGGCCGGGAATCTGCTTGCGATTCCCGACGCCCAGGGCGTCTCCTGCGGCGACTAGGACTGAGGGTGCAAGGCTCTCTCCCTCACGCGCTCCGCATCCTCCTTCGCGAGCATTACTGATTCGCAGAAGGAGGTGACGGTTTTCCATTCCCTCTCGCTCCGTACCATGGCGGTGACCAGGGCGTTTCCTCCCGCCGTATGCGAAACACGTACCTCCCGAAACAACCGTGTCCGGTGAGGACTTGTGTCAGGCGGAAGGTGAGGACCCAGCGCTGGGTTGCGACAATCGCACCCTCCATGTCACCATGAGATCCCGCCGGAGCTCTGTCCGCTGTAGCGAGATTTGTCGCGGCAGAAGTTACACCCCGGCGTTTTGCCTCCTCGCGCCACTCCCATACGTGCGCGAGGGCTTTTTCCTCCAGATCCCACGGCGGCAATCCAGAAGTGGTTATGCCCGTCAGTGGGAATGGTGGATTGGTATTATTATAAAAACAACAAAGAAAATAAAACATAACAAGTCAAATCTACGTAACATCAAGTCTCTGTTCTAAATATTATCAGACTTATCGATTTATTTAAAACACACCCAAAAGTAATATATTTCACTCTACTCACATTTGATGAAAACTAACAGCAAGATCATACCTTCGTAATTTGGCCGAAACTAACATGAATATAAGAAATGGTCAAATAACTCTCTTAAAGCGCTCCTTAACTGCTAATAACTGTTGCGACAAACGGTTTGAATTCAATAAAAGTGTTAATGAGGTCATAAGTGTACCCTGCAGGAGCTACGTGGGCTCTTATAGGATATTGAAATTCTTTATTAACGATTAATTCTGTTCAAATAAAATCAAATCAAGTTGTTTTAATAAATATGGTGAGCCGGGTACATTCTGCCTGAGTATTGGCATGCAAAATTTAAAAATGTCACAATCAATAAGCATAAATGCATAAAATTATGAAATAGAGTGGTACAAATAAATTATGTGTAAGATGAATGTGTTATTATTCTAGTTTTAGGTTTATTGTAACTAGTTGATGTTATATTGTATGTTTGATCATATACTCTCTTGCTTTTACAACTTTCATAATACAGTTTCATTCAAAGGTTTTTTTTTTCATGAAACCTATCCAACATTCTGTCTACTTAAATACTGTCAATTCCTTTACAGGAAACTAAAAACCGCGATATAATAAATTGTGTAAACAAATGTCACACAGGAAATTGTTTGATTGACGAGCGTCACTTACAAGTTAATTGAATAAACTTCTAGCAGTTACATTCATACTCACCAGCGTTTCGTAAATTAATTAGGATGTATATAGCCTAGATGAGTAAAGTAAGTTTGGCTACTTTGGACCTAAAAAAGGGCATTCTCTTCTCTTTAAAAACTTAAAATAGCATAAAACATCGCGATTTTCCAGCGTAGTTCGTACATTCATACAGCTTTAATAAGGAAATGGAGAAATATTTTCAATTAACACTTTCGTTCGTATTCCAATGGAGTTTTCTTTCGAACAAGAACGCTCCGGCTAATATCGTGTTTTGTTTTATTCTTTGTGCTTTTTATTCAATGGACTCCGAGAGATTTTTCTTTTAGCGAATAAATTAGTTATGAAAATGGTTGAGGCCAATTCCAGCTGATTCAGTTATTTGGTTAGTTAGTTGGCTCCAGATTGTTTCAGAAGTATGAAAAACATAGCTAGTTTCTGAGTAATTACTGGTTTTTTTGTTTTTTTACAAAAATAAATTCAGTATAACTTAATTGTGCCGTTGAAATAACAGCCGAAATAATTCTTAGAAATAGTTAGTTGATTTTTATTCTTATCGAATCGATTAAACTACAGCTATCGATTCTAATCGATAACAGTTGTAGTTTATAAAATAACTCGAACGCCGCATATGGCTATTTTGTCTAAACACATCTTTATTTTTCGTAATTTAATTTAATAGAAAGCTATGCCACTTTATATTGTTGACATTTGCATGCTTCAAGTTAAATCAAAATCCTTGACCTCACTATGACACGATCTTTATAACTACCTAGTTAAGGCTAAGTGGTTTGTGGTGACCAACCACAGTCGTTTTAGCCAAAAGTCGTCAACCAGTTTTACCAACGGGGAACGTGTTACCCAGTAATTGGGTTGTGGAGGTCAGGTATGTAGTCGCTCTATGCAATATAGTGGTGTTTAGCTGCATTCGGTTATATTGGAAACCAACCCGAATATAATTGGAGAAGGCTAGGAAGATACTATTGAGTGGTTTGTGGTGACAAAAAGTGCCATCTTAAGTAGGAAGAAAACGTGTGTTCTTTCACTCGTCAGTTTTTCATTCGCTGATTGTATGATTCATCTATCTTGATAGATTATAATCAACTCTTCAACACATTTATGTTGAAATCGACTTTAACTTCCATTATCATATTGAAAAATATAGAAAAAACAAGTTAGTTACATTAGCGTCACGTCAGGGTGTCAGTTTGTTATGGTTGGTCTTACACGTAGTAAATCACTGTGTATACTTGACAGTGACGCTAACATTGACAAAAAAAGTATGTTTTATATTGATAATCTGGTAAGCTTAACTTTGTGTTTAATGTTTAGTGATTTTTTTGTATAGATCAGAATGTTGGGTCTTAAAAGGGATGAACGAAAGGCAATTGTATGAAGCTGAGATAAGAATGCTGAGAGGGATGTGTGGTATCACGCGAATGGCTAGAATAAGAAATGAGTATGCGTGTATGTGTGTATGTATATATGTATGTGATGTGTTGGTGTGTGTATGTGTGTATAAGATGAAGTTTGAAAGAGGCACCAGGGGACTTAAAAGTTTTGTGGATATCCGATGCGGGGGAATGAGGACAATATTATGTTTTGGTTGCAAGTATTTCATAATTAAATTTAAGGGTAATACATATTTTTATGGTGGTTTTTGACTAACGTAAACTAAAATTTTTGTTTGTAGTGCTTTATTTTAACTTGTTTTTGGGTCGTATCTGTCATAGTCCTTTTGTCAGTGAAATACGAATACAACAAGGGTACTAAATTCATAAAATTGTTTGTACTAATATTCTGAACTATAGTTATACAAACAATTTACAAACAATTAATGTTTATTAGTACAAGCAATTTTAAACAAAGTACGGAAAAATGACCAACAAAAAGAATCCGACCCGGCAGACAAATTTGCTCTTTCTCCAACTTTCAAAGACTTCATTCTTTCCTCCATTTTGGACATTAGCCGCGTCTAAAACCATTTTTCTTCGTAAACGAGACTATAGTTAGTAATACTGAGTAAAAGTGCCCGATTGCCAAGAGTTTAGCCTTGAAATATCGAAAAACCATCAATTTGCATAGCTATTGACCTCAATGGGCTCAACTTGGATGTTTTGAGGCCTGCCAACTAATTTGGAAACAAAAGGCTGCAATGTATTTACATTTGAAGATCCCATTTTGCTGTTTGTTTGGTAAAGGATTGCGATCTGATTCAATTAAATTCAAATATTCAATTCATTTAATCTTTATTGCAATCCATACATTATACTTATAGGTGGTAAGTATTAATGAAATATTTACAATTATCGACCCTGTCGGGCACAGCAACATTTAAATAAGTAGGAGAGAGGAAGAGCGCTACTATGATTTTCCTTATTACTTCATAATATATTTAAATTATATCCTATCTTTCTGTTTTTTACATCAGTATTAGTACATAGTATTTTAAGAGTATTATTATCACTTATTTATTCATTCTCTGAATATAATGGCATAATTTGTGATAGGAAATAAATGATAAGTATTACATTCTTAATGTCAATCATTTTTTTGTATTAATTTAAATATTATTATTGGTTATTTTTTAAATAAATACTTAGTATTTCAATTAGTGTGTTTAATACAGTTATATATTTAAATAAGGTAATACTTATTATGTTTCAACTAATTTATTTTATTATTTTACTTAAGTATCTATTTTATTTTATTAATTAAGAATTGTTTTAGTTTAATAAAAAATACATGTATATGGGTTTTGTTTTATTGTTTTGTTTTCATTTTGAAATAAAGATTAATTGAATTTAATTTAATCAACAGCTTCCAGAAATCCTGAAACTTTTTTCCAACTTAGGACACAGAGTTATTTTAAAAAAATTGGGACCATAAACATTATGACTGATAAAATCAAACTTAACCTTTTTCACGATAACGTCATTCGATATTAGTTTCCAATTCAATGTGTTTTCGAACTCGCGTAACAATCACAAAGATTTTAGAAAGAGCATGCTTCGAAACACCGTCATTCGAATCTTCATATCACTCATTGAAAACACTATCAAATTATTTCCACAGACCTCAAAATGATCAATTTGGGAATTTATTTAACTCGAATTGGTATAGTATTAAAATAATTGCGCCCCATTAAGACTGTTTTTTTTTTTAAGTTAAAATTAAATGGCGGATGAAATGAGTTTTTAATTCGAAATGGTATCATGTGTTCCATAATTTAATCAGTGGTTGAAATCAATATAGCCTTCGACGAATATTCTACTCAGGTTCTCACAGTTATAATATGACCAACGTTTCGGAAGTGTCCTTTATTATATTGAAGGTGAAACGTAAATGGGTTTAGTGATTATCCGTCCCACCGACCAATTCTCTGAAAATATTGCGTGTTCAAATTGCTTTGAAACGCAACTCGCTGTAAAGGCACCGTTATTAATTATATTTTAGAATAGAATATAATAGAACAAAGCATAAAATATGGTACATATAAGGTTTTACATATAAACAGTTCCATATATTTTCCCTACTTATTAAAGCTGCAAAATTAACACTTTCGGTGTATTGTAGTGACAGGAAAACTTGAAGATTTAAAAAGTTAGTTAAGTGTCGTTAGAGAGTTGAGGGATACATGACGTGTTTTTGGGACTTCTGTACCACCATGTTCTTCTTTCTTTGCTAAAACAGTAGTAAGTAGTAGGTTCCTGAGGATTTATGTCTGATAGGTCTGTTGTATTTGACGTAATTTTCGAAATGAACTTTCAGTCCTCTTTGAACTCATGAACTTGCGTTTTCTTTATATGACTTATCTTAGTTGCTTAGTTAGTTTTCTTTCTTTCGAAATAATATTAGCAACTAAGCTAAACTATTAGAAGATTCATGAGGAATATCTATCAAAGTTTGTACCTCCATTATTGAGACTACAGCGCCGTACTTGATTTTGTGTGTAGATCAAGGAGCCTTTCCGGGTGTAATGAAATACAGTAAGGTAATACTACTTTTCAAATCCGGGAACAGCAATAATTATGGGCCCGTTTCCACGTTGCTGGTTTTCAGCAAGGTGTTTAAAAGGTAGTGCTGAATCAAATGTTATGTCATTTTAACACTAATACAATCTTACACGATCAACGGTATGGTTGCAACAAGGAACGCTGTATAACTGAAGCCAATGTCACTATATTAAAACACATATTTACGGCGTCGGAAGAGGCCCTAGACGCCATAGGAATCTTTCGTGACCTTACTCTTAACGCTGAGCATTACGAACTTGAGCTCAGTTTAATAAAATTTTATTTGAACGATACACAACACAGCAAGTCCAAACCAATGAATTCAATTCACTTGGCCTAAAAGTAAAAATGGGTGTACAACAAGGCTCGATATTGGGCCTTTCCTCTTTTTAGTTTGTAGTAATGATCTACCCCATTTGATTAAAACCCAAACACAAATGGTGTTATATGCCAATGATACTTCCTTCATTATTAAAATTAATAGGATTGCATTAAATCATGGCGACGTAAATAACGCCTTATTGCAGATCCAACATTGATTCACTGCTAATAATTAAATATTAAAATGAAAAAAAAGAAGTGCATAAGATTTTCTCTACCAAATGTCAAAAGTACTAATTGTGAGATAATATTGAATCAAGAGAAACTAGAATTCATCGATGAAACAGTTTACGTGGGGATCAGCTCAACTCAAGGCTTCAATGGGTTCCTCATTTAACATTCCTTGCAGGATGGTTATGTTCAGCAGCATATGATTTAAGAAAAATCCGTCAATTTGTGGGTAAAGCGAGACTAGCCTATTTTAGTTACTTTCATAATATTATGTCGTACGGTATTTTACTATCGGGACGGGCTGCAGAAATCGAGTCTATTTTCATTCTGCAGAAAAGAGCCATCAGAGCCATATATGGTCTCCACAGGCGCGACTCTCTAAGGGAACTGTTTAAAGATATTAACATCATGACAGTACTATGTCAATATATCTATGAAAACATCATGTACGTAAAGAATAATCTACATATTTTTAGTAAAAGAGGTGAATTACACTTTTTTAAAGACAATTTATATCACTAGAAATATGGACCAAATATGTTCCAACCAGGTTTCAGGCTGGCTAAAGTAGGCTCCTTCTTTCATGGGGTACTGTTTAAATCGTTACAATATTATACCTCCCCACATACATCAAACGATATGAAACCAAATTTAAATCTTGTATAAATCGCACACTATGCAGCCGAGAATATTATAAGTTGGGGGCTGATAAAAATGCTTGGCTAATCGCTGGTCCTGCTCTGTAAGGACGCATGAAGTAATTTATAAGGATTTGAAAATACTATTGGAACTGCTGAAGTTTTTAAAAACTATCTTTGCATTGTTTAAACCTACATACTAAGCTTTGGAATAGGCAACTAGCTCCATCTTTCTGACCGACCAACCGTAACAATTCAAAAGTATCTGTAATTGGTTTATTTACTTTAAAAAAAAACATGAATTCCAAAAAACGCTACTGGTCTAGACAGTTTTCATGGAATATCTTTTTCTCAAATTTTGATGTTAATATTAAAAAAAAATTAATGCTCACATGCTGCACAAATAAAACATGTTTTCATTAAACGACTTCCAATAAAAGAAAAAAGAAAATACGACATGTCTCATGAAGATTGTTTCAGTATAACGTTTCTTTGTGCTGTCTCATGCGACTTGCCGTAACTTCTGTGGTACCTTATGTACACTTACATGAGAATGAGAATGAATGTGACAAAAATTATGCAGTATACAAGTTCATCATCATCATCATCCGACAGCCCGACTTTACCCACTTCTGTGGATAGGCCTGTCTATTCTTGTGCCAATCTCCACGTTCCTGTGCCAGCCTCATCCAGGTTCTACCTGCGATCACAAAAAAATCGTTTAAAAATTACTGGCAGCAAAATATGTCGAATGTTTAACTTGTAAAACACTCACAAAGACGAAATTAAGTCCGAAATCGACCGCCTATTCAGTTACTTTCTTGTCATTATTTGACATAATATACCTAAAATTCTATTTTCAACTCTTTATTCGTGGCTTTTGTGAACAGGATGTTAATTCAGATGAAATCGTGTCATTTGGTTTAAATAGGTTTTAAATTTTATTTTTTTACAAACATATTTTGTGAATGTGATTTGTAGACCATTGTCTATTTGTCAAGCATATGGTACTTGTTGCCAGGTCTACACTGTCCTCCGACCTATAAACAATGTAATTTGAAACCATTGTAAAAGTCTATTTTTTTTAAAGAGTAACCGTGGATTTTCTCTCCGGCTCTTCTCCGTAGGAAACGACCAATAGAATCGAGCACTTAGCTTCTGACGTTTCATACGTACCCCTGTAGGTCTATGTTATATAAGATATTTTGATTTTAAATTTTTGATTTTGGAATTAACCGGAGGCAGCTGAATACTAGTACTCTGTCCTCCACAACCCAGCGGCCCTATTACGAACTTTTAAAAAACCAGACAAGTCCCAGGCAATTCATTTCACGGGCTGGTTAAGTTTCGTATTATGACATTCATAGTTCTGAGCGACTTCACGCTGGGTAGTTTGTCTATGGCTGGCTTGTAATTCTCTGACGTAACGTTCAGAAACCCAATTTTAAATTTATAGGGAAGTTACGGTTTTGTTTAAATCACGTATTTTATGATAAAAATAATAAATACCATATATTAAACTAGTTAGTCTAGTATAGTAGGTGAAAATATGAACGCAATTTATATTGTGCTATTCTAGATTATAATATTTTTTGCAAATTGTAACGCGAGGTATCCGAACGTATTCCACTTGAAGGTCAGCGGGGAATTCGACAACTTCAATGAAAGTATTGTTTGACAAACATTAGATAGTAACAATAACATTATGAAAGAACACTATCGTATTGTTTGTTTAATGGATGGATCCATTCCAAGATTTACGGAGTACGAGTATAAACAAAAAGATGGCGAAAGTGTTATTGAGTATTTCAATTAATATTCATGTTTTTAGCATGATATAATATTAATACAATGTAAGTTTTATTTTAATAGTGGATGAGCGTTCTCGCCCTCGCCTCGTCCACGCGTGACCTAACTTATGTTCAGCTGGAAAGATTGTTGGAGTATTTATATTCCTACCAAGAAAACTCAGTGATTTGCATAGGTAATTACTATAGAAAATGTGGGCTGGGACATTGAATGAGAGCCTATATCACCAGTGGGGCGTTGGTAGGAGCCAGTAGCATACTATGATAGTGCAACCAAAACATAAAATGAGAATAATGTGTAGTTAAAACTTTACGTAAAGTTCATACTTAATAAAAACAACTACCCTAGTATTCACGGATAAATCCGTGGATTTTGTAAGCCCGTTATGGGTTAAAGGTGAACACCAAAAGGAAAGGTCGTTGTTAGGATTTCAATAATACGTTTATTATCCTTTTATTTATTTATTGGAAAGTGTATTTTACTATTCTTAGCCTTGCGTGCGATCACACGTCGATACTGGAAATTTGAAATAACGTAAGGGACATTTTGTCGAAAATGAGTTATATATATCGTTGGATTCGGAATTTCTTGCTCTATCGATTGGTATATTTAAAATCTCTATATCTCAAAGAAAATGTCCTTTACATCACATATTTTTCGCAGGCCTAGACCATTTTTGTTCTTGAAACTTGCTGTATATGACATTTCAAATTAATAATTTTATAAAAACTAATGTAAGTCTCTCTAGACAAAGTATTTGGTATTTACGTTTAAACAAAATCGAGTACATTTTACAACAGGTCACATAAGTTATTCCATAATTTGAGATGTTTAAGTATTAGTACATTACATTAGTGTTTCCTGAGTAGGTACAAATACCATGTCCCTTACGTTAAATTGCGACTCAAATTATTATAATCAAATTGACCCTTACGTTAATTTCTCAGCATCAAAAATAATTGACCTGTCCTTTACATCACACTGGACTGCGTGACCCTTACAATTTCTCAAAACTTATCTAAACGAATAGTCGTCGTTAACATTGTTTACGGGCGTCTAAAAGTAACAATAACACGGTTTGTGACACTACAAATGCTCATTTAAGTAATACATCATCGTTTTCATTGGTCTAACTGCTAGTAGTGATAGCTTTATCTGGATTATAAATATAATTGATGAAAAGTTATCATCACTTCTAAACAGCGCGCAAAAATTGATGAAAATTAGAAACCACATAAACAGGTAATTATTTCTTAATAAGTAGTTTCGGTAAATATTGTTTAGGCAGGGATGGAGATAAGAAAATGATCTATTTAGATAGAATAATCCTAATAAAAACAAACCTTCCATTAGGCAAAATATTTGTAAGTTTGATGTATAATTTTGTGTAGTAAGAAGGTCATGTAAAAATTACAACTTATCAAGCAGTTTACGCAGGATGAATGAGTGTAGAAAGCGTTTTTTGTGATCGATCTAGGTTAACGCTTGCCACGTGTGTTCCGTGGATAGGTGACCATCCATTACATACCAAGACCCCTCCGTGCCTGGAAAAGCACGAATAAGTCGTCGGTTCTAGATGTAATTAGTAGTCGTAGCTACAAGACATTAAATAGATTTATTTGTAAGGGACTTTCTGGCTTACGTTACCTAGGTAAGTCCCTTACGTTAATTTTTGCTGTTATAAAAACATTATTTTATTATTGTTATGACTAGAATTGTTATAAGAAATGCAAATATGTAGATATAAAAAATAACATTTAACACTATTCATTTCATAACGATAAAATGTGCTATTTTTTGTTGAAGTTACTTTAAATAATTTGAAACTCACAATAATAAGGTCCCTTACGTTAAAATTTTAACCCTAGTTTTAATTCACCGCTGTCCTTTACGTTGTAAATTACGCTTTTAGACGATGGTATTCTTTTTTTTTTCTTGTTAACTGGTGTAATTCTTCTGTAAACATGAAAAATGTGCAGCAAATTCATTGAAGAGTAAAAATAGAGAATAACAATACAGAAATGGAGACGAAACCAACAAAAGCAAACGTCGTTATCCCGAGTAGTAATGAGATGAGTGCAAAATATAAAATTATAAATACGTCAACTCTTTCTCTATCTCGATCACATTCAAATGAATGTAAAGAAAATTGTGACAGTTTTGGATATTTTTTATGGAAAAAGGTATGTATCAAATAGTTCTACGTGTGGTTCTAAAATACCCTATTCTTACAAATCAGATGTTAATACCATTATTAAAAAAGGAACCTTTTAACAATAACAAAAAATTAGTAAAAAGAAAGAAAGAAAGAAAAAACGATTATTTAGCACAGACTAAAAGGCACACAAAGCCGGTAAAAATTATTAGAGTAACAATCAAAATAAAGATTTAAAAAAAAAAACGTGTACAGTGCGAAGTAGGAAATGTGCCTCACGGCTGCGCCAAAAAGGCCCAGTTCAGCAAAATAAATGCCAGACAACTAGTGCCTGACGCTGGTTTTCAACTGGACCTGAATTGTGAGGTAACGGATGTAAATCAGTTTTATACTACAATGTGACGCGTATATGCATACACATAAAAATAAAATTGTTTCAAATAATAATAGTGATGATTAAGTACATAAATAGAGTAAAATTGCAAAAAATATACTGTATAAATAAGTGAGACGGAAATAAAGCAATACTGCGAAAACGAGCCGCAACAAACCAGAAGTAACAGACATCACTTCCAATACTATTAAAAATCCGAAAATTCCAAGCGATTAACATCAACAGGATAAAGACGTGGCTCCTGACATTGATATCGCTTGAAAATAATATTCCATTTACACTACCACACAATACATAAAACACTGCAGTATTTTTTCAATGCAAGCAGCCAATATGCATATGTTTGAACCAGTTGCATCTTCTGCTCATTTGATTCAGGAAGATGATATTTTAGGAAACGAAGATCTAGATGTTAGACCGAAGAAAAAACGTTGTGAGACCACAAAATTTACACAATAATGCATGGATTTTAAGTTTGACGAAGGACAAAACTATTTTTCTTCGGGAAGCTCAGACCTTTGGTCAGAAAAAGAAGAATTGTCAGATAGTTCAGTTAATAATAAGAAAAACAAGTCAAGAAGGAGGTTAAAGCAAGCTGTGAAAACAATTAGCCAAGAAGTAACAATAGTCAAGAAGATGTAGTACCGAAGAAGAAAACAAAACCAGAAAAAAAATTAAAGAAAATGGTCTTATGTAACACACATGTGGCATACAAAAAGAAGGTCGGAAGTTACAGGATAATCTGTGTGCACAGGCTAAACTTCTAAGACAATGTTACGAAATATCTGATGAAGGAAGGCCGTCCATATTTGATTATTACTGGTCGTCAAGTAATGAGTAGAAACGCGATTGTAATACTGTAAACCTACACATAACATCACGCCTTGTTTTCCGAAGGGTTGGGCAGAGGTGTACCTATAGTGGCTATAGTACCACCCACATTTCGCCAGTTATTTTTAAGTCCCATGTGATAGGGGGCGAGCCTATTGCCACCAACCGGGCACAAATCCAGACTCCGGGCTGCTACTGAGAAATTCCAGATATAAAAACCCAATAACACGTTGCCCGACCTGGGAATCGAACCCCGGACCTCATGGCATAAACCTGAATCTTCATAATAAGAGTATAACTAAAGATAGGCTTAATGACATCGACGATGATGAAACTGATAAAGTTTTTGAGATTTTTTCAATTTCTCTGTAGGCTTTCTATTGAGGAAGAAGTCAATTTGTTTGAATATTTATTATTTACTTGGGAAGACTGATTTGTTGATTTAGCTTTTTAATGTGCATTTTACGTTTTCTTTGGACAATAAGTCTATTTTTAGTAAACCAAAATAGTTTTTTTTTATTTTTTTCGATAATATTGTAATTAACACTAAATTATTAAATAATTATTTTATACTGTATTGTTTTGGTACAGTATGTCATGAATGTATTAAATTCACTTTTTTATATTCGTTAACAGCATAAGCGATATAGAGTACACCATTAGGAGACCTTTACTTTGAAGAACTCTTAATGTTTATTTCCTATAATGTCCCTTACATCAATGCTGTTCATTTACATCTCAAATTTTGTTAACGTATGCCAAACGTATTCATTATTATTTAACGTAAGGGACATGCTATCTTTAAAACTATAGGACTTATTGAATTTTTGCTATTTTAGCCTAAAAGAGTAAAGAAATCTAAGAAACTTTGTCCTAGACACTTTTTACATAAAACATATAGTTAAAAAATTATACTGAGTTTGGTTAAGAAAAAAACTTATTTTTGCTCTCCTGAAAACCTTAGTTTTGTCCCTTACGTTATTTCATATTTCCAGTATCGACGTCTCATGACATGTGAGGCCTCAGCTGCTCACAAAGATTCAGTCCCAAGTCGTGAACTGCACATCATCCATGTCGAACGCATTAGATTGGTCACGAAGTCGTCTCCTTTTATTAGTTGATTCACAAGTTTTCCGAGAAGAATCACTTTTCAGGAACTCAAACAGCTCATTTTCGTCACACATGATTATATTTTCTTATGTTATGTAGAAACACTTCAAAAATTTCCAAATAAACCCTAAACAATTCAATAAAAGCTCCTCTGAAGCAGCGTAAACTGAATGAATTGTGAGGTTACTTTTTGACAGTTCTAATACGGAACGAAATGTCAAGCGAACGTTCGTAATACGGTATTGCCAGGCAATATTCGGCCAGAAGTCGGCCAGGGTATCACGTGATCGCTGAGTGGCTTGTTTGACGAATTAATAATACGAAATTGCAAGGCAGTTCTGTTTACGCCGTAAACTGCCTGGAAATAAGAGTTCTAAGTTTTAATCTCGGTGTACCCACTGCAATGTTAGTTACATTGTATTATACGATCCACAAGTTGGTTTTCTTTCTTCCATAAAAAATGTATTGCATATCCTCGGCTTTTATGTAAAACAGTTTCTGAACTTAAGTCTTTTTACCGGGAAAAAGGAAAAAATTTTTCAACGGAGAAATCTCCTTTTTACTTTATACTAGGATTTGTACATTTCCTTGATTTCGCCTGTTCAGTGCAATAGTCGTTTTGGCGGGGGAATTCTTGGCAAGCGTGTTCGGAGCCTCGGGTATAATCGTGTCGGTTGAATTTCAAATAGTTCCTACGTTTCGAGTTCCTTAGTTGTGTTCTTAATGTTTTAAATTTATTTTTTGTTCTAATTTGGACGTGTGTTCTGTAAATTGTTCTAGATAATTTATGGTTCTCGATTGTATTTAATTTTACTTGAAGGAAGTTGCGAAATTGTAAAAAGGTGCCGAAGACAATGATTGTGCTTGATAATCATAATGCGAAGACCAATTCCATGCGATTTTAAATAACAATCGTACTTTTTCTATGAACAAATCTATCTAATTTGACACAGCTATTCTACGAGCAACCTGTCATCGTATGAGTTACGTCGGTACGTGTACAACATCAGATATGAACTTCAGCGATGCTCCAATAAATGTATCTGTGTTTGTGTCACTTGTGTTAAAACTACAGTTACGTTTGAAATCGGTTTGTAAATATCTAAATTGTAATCTGTGGAAAATGAAGTGGGTAGTTTAATTGTTAAGTTGTTGTTTCTGATTATTTTTAATATACTACTGTTTGTTTTCCAAAACAAAAAATAAAAATAAAACAGGTGAGTGCAGGTATGAAGCTGTTGAGGTAATATTTTAACAAATTTTGTGTCATTTTTGGTGTTCCGTACCCAAAGGGTGCCAAAGGAACCTTATTACTAAGCATCCGCTGTCCGTCCGTCTGTCTGTCAGCGGGTTGTAACTAATGATAAGTAATAGGTAGACAGTTGAAATATTCACAGTGTTCAGGTATTTCTTTAATTTTCAACAATTGACAGAAACAGATCGATGTTTTAAATTCGTTTAGCGTAAAATGTTTTTAGTTTTAGTATCAGATTGTACAAGTGGGACCAAGTGTCCAAGTATAGACGAACGCTTGCATACATTTACTTGTTGACCAAGCCATAAACTTGTCCAAACATTACCTTCGTTTTAATTCTAAATCCTTCTACTAAACCAATTGAACACTAAATAGAGCGTTACATAAGGTATTCCCAAACACCCGTCCACTACACTAGGGGATAGAGTTTAGCGTGCATTCTGCAGTACAGTGCACGCTAATGATGTTTGTTGGCCGCTAATTAGCTCGGGACAGAACTGACCCAAACGCGTGCCAGACAATCAGATGTTCGACACAAACTAATTTCGAAGTTGTAGGGTAACTACGAAAATATTGTGTAGAATGGAATTTATTGGTACGGTGCTACGGCGTAGCTCAGAAAATGACGTCACATTCATATGTAGCTACGTCGTTGTAGCACATATTTGACTATGCTACGCTACTCGTCATTATTCTTAAACTTTTGTGTGCATTTGATGTGATTGTTTTCACTGTTTTTTTTGTACAAGTGACTTCTTCATATATAGTTAGATTAAAATGTATATAATGCATGCCTCGTTGGTCTAGTGGTCGCAACAGCTACTGCTGAGCATGACGTCCTGGGTTCCATTCCCAGTTCGGGCAAAGTGTTATTGAGTATTCTATCTAGGTTTTCTCAGTAGCAGCCCGGAGTCTGCGTTTGTGCCTGGTTGACGTCAATAGGCTCGCCCCCTATGTCATGGGACTTAAGCATAACTGGCGACATGCGTGTGTACTATAGGTACACCTCTGCCTAACCCTTCTGGGATCACAGGCGAGATGTTATTTATTTATGTGTCATAATGTAGTAAGAAGTAGGGGGGCTCGAAGCTCAACACAGTTAAGGAAAGATTTAGTAGATGAGGAGATCGAGATGCAGTTTCCATACCAAATTAGCACCTTTAGTCAAGATTAAAATACTTAGTAACAAAGGGCTCACATGAATATTCAAGGAGAATGTTGCATGTCAATATTCAATTTAGTACAACATTGACGATGTTAGCTTGCCATGAATATGTTACCTCTGGACAGTAGCTAGCGAGGTTTAAGCCTACTTGAGTATTCCTAGTAAGACACACGTGGACGTGCCATAAACTCAGGAATTAAAAAAAAAAAAACATGAGCTGACGACCATTATCTTCTAAATTGCTTCTAAAACTCAGTTATTATAACTATTGATTTGGCAAAATTTTGTTTAAAAATGTTAGCTAAAGTCTGAATGGGAAAGTTCGGGAAAACTGAAAGTGTATTTTCTAAGGGAATTTTATGTGAATTATCGAAACTTGGGCAGGACAACGTCTGTCACGTCAGCTAGTTCACGCAAACGAATCAATAGATGACTCTGTCATTCAGAATGAGAAGAGCTTAAACCACAGTAAACGTTCAGTTATTGAATGACGAGCCTCAGAATGCACATCTTTCAAAAACTGAACGTTATCGTTACAAATAAAACGTATTTTTTAAAAGCCAACTAAAGCTAAACACAATCATAGATATATAATATAGCAAATTATGAAAAAGAAAGAAAAAAACAGAAAGTCCTGTGTGAGACAAAAAGGCACCTATTTCAGCATAATATTCATACAGCGCCCCGCTGGGTTGGTAAAACCCAACATCACTTTCCCCGACTTTTTGCAGACCACTAGATCATCGAGACAGCCTCAGTTCAGTAGTAAAATATATAATATGAAGTAGGTTTCTAAATGACCTTTAAAATATATCTTAAATTTTTTCATCACTTATCCCAAAACATGGCTAATTCATGCTCACTCACGTAGAAATATTTGCAAATTAATGGCTTAAGCAACAGATGACAGCAACAAGATACTGCACACCGGTTGGAAGCTGTAAATCAGATAATAGACTGAGTTTTAAATGCAATAATTAGCTTGTATTCAGGCTAAATTCAGCTTGTATTTAGGCTAAACACAACCAATGCTGGTAATTGGTTCACTTGTTGCATAAACATCCTTTTGTTTAGTTTTAGGTGAAATATTTGAATTAAACTTTGTTTTTACCACGACACAAATTTTATTTTGTTTCCGTTAGCGATGACAAAATAGCGTAAGTATGCTCGGATTTGTGTTTAATGTTTGTCATTCTCAACTAATAACCTAATTGTTTTAAATTTCTCACTGCACTATGTTGTTCTTAACTGTCTCGTTGGGTTCGTATCAGTGCATGGGTTCCTTTCTATCCTCAGGTTCGGCAAAGTGTATTGGGTTTTTCCTTTTGATATTTTCTCAGTAACACGGGCTGGTACTGAGTTTGAAAGTTGGCGGTGTGATCTCCGTGCCTCAGAAAGCACGGTACACCGTTGGTCCTGCGCCTGAGCTTTCTCAATATGAGTGTTGGAAGAGGGACTGCACTTGTGTCTGCGCACACTCTTGTGCACTAAAATATCTCCCGCGTCGATGGCTAGTCTTCGCTGAGACTGGTCGCCACGGCCGAAATTCGGTCCGTAAGGTTTTTTCTTCTATGTGTTTCAGTAATGGGCACAAAGCTATATTCTATACAGAAGAAGTTATCGTAACCCTATCAATGACATAGTACTTAGCGCCTTTCAATCTTAATTGGGAACGACTCTTCTTTGATCAGCTTCCCTGAACCAGTGATATCTTTAGAAATAGAACGGATTATTCTAAATGATTCCTTATAGCGACTTCAATCCCCTTCAATTATAGAGTATTACTCACATTGAATGAATTTTCTCTTCTTTCCGGCTCGGCTCGAATAATCCTTCTTAACAAAATATGTTTATAAAAAGGGAAATGAGATAATTACGGCGCGTAAGAATTGGGGGAATAGAAAAGTAAACGGGAAAAATATATATTATATTAACTGGGTTATCATATTCTTTGTAGGAAACTTTGCAACGGATAATATTTTTTTATATAAAAAAAGGTAATGGAATTGTTGATAGTACTTTCTTTTGCAGGGTGTAACTAGACTGAAACTAAAAACTAACGAACGCCAAAACTAAGTTACGTTGCACTAAAGTAATTTCTGGAAAATGACTTGAATGGTGTGCTTTTTCACAACAGTAAAATAATTAAAGTATACTCCATACTGAGCTAACGTACACTTAATAATCTACAACGATAGTCTAATTGAATAGAAGTCAATTAGGAATAACGAAAACGGTCAGACCATAGTTCGATTGGTAAAGATTAGAATGTCATCTTAAAGGGTGTAAAAGATCCATCACATAGCTATCGACTACGCATTCTGTACAATAACCTATTTAAAATTGCACAAAAATAATCGCAGGGAAACGTATTGGATTTTCGGTGTGAAGATCACTGTTTACGATAATGCGCAACGAAACGCAAGCAAATAATTTTGCTTATGGGTGCATGCAATGGGTCGTGGGGTATTTGAAGTTGTGTTATAACATTAAAAACTTATAATCATATTAAAAGAAATTGGATGGTCAAAAAAAATACCCGTTAAGCTGTACAAATATTTTTTGGCGCTTAACTGACATTGAAAGGGGGGCGTTGTTGGTACACATTTGTGAAATTTATTGTTGTTTTTGTTCTGAGGAAATTATATAGACAGAACAAGGTGGCGTCTTTAGTTCTGATTTTGGCCACGCGCAAAAAGAACCTTGTTGCTTTGTAGGTACCTGAGAGTGTTAGACGGATATTTTGGTGCTTTAGTGACATAGACAGGGGAGCCATGTTTTTTTTATGTAAATTTTAACCAAATTCGTAAAATTGACAAAAAAAAGGATATGCTTGTTTCGATTTCAGCCTCGCATCAGAACTTCCAATATACATTCCTATTCTATTATTTTATTTATACCTTAGTTTTATTTCTTTTACTATTTGTATTCCCTGTGCGTGTCCCAAATAAAATATTTTTCTTTCTTTCTTTCTTTCTATTCATCTAATTATTTGTAGTCAGATACTAGCATTGTGCTCTTTAAACTATACTGTTGAGGTGCTCGTAGCAAAATAATAACAGTCACACGAGGCGGAGGTTATGCTACGCTTGCCGCGTTCGGTCGGTTCCAGAATAGATGACCATTCATTACATATCGAGACCTCTTCGTGCCTCGGGAAGCGCGTCAAGCCGTTGGAATCTGTTCGAATCTCAAAAACTTTGACAACCAGTCTTACCAAGGGGTATCGTGTTACCCAGAAACTGGGTTCTGGAGGTCAGACAGGCAGTCGCTCTATGTAGAATACTGGTGTTCAGCTGCATCCGGTTAGACTGGAAGTTGACCCTAACATCGTTGATAAAAGACTAGGTAGATTGAAACCATATTGTTGTGCTATTTTTTAAAGGACGATCATTAAAAATAGGACATGACCACATGCCCGGGCTTCGATTCCCAGGTCGGGCAAAGTGTTAGTGGGGTTTTCTATCTAGTCTGGATTTGTGCCCGGTTGATGGCAATAGGCTCGCCACTATTACACACGGGACTTAAGCAGAGCTGGCGATATGTGGGTGTAGTATAGTATAGTACAGTTCACTTCTGCCTAACCCTTCTGGGATTACATTCGTGATGTCATGTATTATGTTATGTGTATTTCACAAAAAAAGCCTACCCTTTGACCGCTTTTAGTATCTTCTATAGAAACTTTAGTATCCTTCTTCAGGAGCAAGAGCCTTTTTATGGAAAAGGTTTTGATCAAAACTGTTATGGCCGCCAAACGGACACCTTTGACTTCTAATGAGGCTACGACGTAGTTTGGGATTATAAACGTGATTCTGTTTGTGTTAGACGAATTGTTTATTGGATGTTACGTGTTGTTTTATTATCTTGGGTACCTAGCTGAAATAAGTAATACAGGCAGTCCAATGTAATCTGGATTCTGATAGCAATCCTTGTTTTATTTATTTTGTAGAATGAAAAAACATTGGAATAGTTACTTTTTTGTATAGTTTTTCTAGCCCTTTTCATGCCGTATTTTGGGCGTATTTAAAAACGTACTTGTTTCTAGTACCATTTATCCGCAAGTCAGTTCAAAACGACTGACAATGAGTGAGCTCTGGTTTCTTGCGCATTGAATGTCGACTGTGAAACTTAAGAAAAAAGTTTAAGATTTGAATATAACCGAATCAGTGCTATTTTAAAACTTCTGCCTAGCTTTCTGAACATCCGTAGCAAGACATCTTTTAGTTTTTTTTTTTCGGGTTCCGTAGTCAACAAGGAACCCATAAGTTTTTTTGCATGTCCGCCTTTCGTTTGGATACACATACTAGTCACGCCTTCAGCGTAGTAAAATACAAACTTAAAAAAAAATGGGTTACCTCCCCTGCACGTAATGAGGAGATGAACAATTTTTTTCTCGTATATCCCGTGGTGTGGGGTGCCGTTAGAAAGGTTGTTCAAAAGTACTGCGGGTGAGTGACAACCATTTTTCGATTCAGGGATCCGTTTGCGAAGTATTAAGCTTTAGAGTGCAAAGTTTTGTTCAGTGTCAGGTTTGAGTCAGATGTCCCCCTCCTACCTGCTAAATGGTTGTTTTTGAATATGTGAACATTTTCACGGCTGAAGTTTATATAACGAGGTTAAAAGGATAACTAACACAGCTAAGTTGTCTTTGCAAGTTAACGAGTCATTGTCGACCGACTTACAAATGCAGTTGGAATGTATGTGAGAACATGTTTTTCAACTACAATATTAAGTTTGATTTTGGGATAATTTCATCCAACTTCGAGCCCATTATAGTTCGTGGTCCGACACGCACTTTGCTGTTTTATTTTAATTGTATTACAATATCTTATCCCAGGTCTTGGTCTATCTATGCCTATCATCCAAACCTGTTCAGCCGATAAGGCGTGAATGGTAATATACAGAGTTATGTAGACATTTATGTTGTTAGTATGAATTAACAGTATGGATGTAAGTATGTATATGGACAGTATGGATGTATGTAAATTCGTATTGTAACATATGGATCTATACGTATTGAAATGTAATAAAAATAAAAATTACTGGAATACTTTATGTTAAATCAAACGTGGTGTCTGTTATTTTTTTTCCCTCCCATCTATTTTACCTCATCATGTTATATCCACTCCCATCTATTTCACCTCATTATGGTATGATTTTTTTAAAACGTTGAATATGAAATATTTGACACTGACAGCTCTAGAACGCGTTTCAGATTAATTATATTATATTTATTATCATTCTGTCCTTCGATCAATAGTACTATTATTGATCGAAGATTTTGTCAATACACTTTTGTCGAGCGTCATCTCGAGATAATTACATGCTTTCTGACTTCTCCACCGTCATTGATTGATGCGTTTTGGTAGTCTTGCATGTTCACCAGTGACAAGATTGAATCCCTGACGTAAGGTACCTTACCTTCCAAGTTTTTAAATTTTCCGGAACGAAAAGAACCCTTAAAAAATAAAGTCGTCGTCGCCCGTGTGGTGTTCGCAAATTATCCCACGGAACCATCAAAACAGCAACTGACTTTTGGACGCGACGCTGTCTCACGGCAACGGTTACCAGGGCTGCGCCAAAATGTCATACGTCGGCGCGGCGCCCCAGGCTGCCAGCGCGACTGCGCCGCTGTCATTGTGCTTCAGTCAAGCTCTGACATTGTTTTGTCTTTTTTGTTATTTTAATTTTATTTTAGATTTTAAAAGTTACCTCTATTGTGTGAACGTAAAGTCGTGTAAGCAGTCTTTGTTTTTTTTATGCTGAACACTGACGACAGTAGTGACGCCGTACGAAGCGCCAGTCAACCTGCCACATCGCTGGATACCCTAGTGAGATGCCCTCATTGTCCCCAAGCACGTTTTTTTTTTAAAGGTGAACGAGTCTTGAAGGTACATTTGGGGAAGTAACATAAACCCCACAATGTGCCTTCATCATGCCCCACAGTACATACTTCCCTAACACCTGATTCACCCGCTCAACCCTTTTGGAAAACCCTTGCAACAATTAAAACGTCAACTCCAGTTTTAAAGAGAGCTCCCCGTGGCGCGAGACCATCCGTGGCTTCCTGTTTAGCGCGTAGTATCCGCCTGGCCGTCCAAGAGAACTCTATAAGTGCTTGGGAGTAATTACTCACCTTCCCGTTTAGTATTCCACATGTGCAAAAAAAATTGGCAAATAACGAAACGTTAACAGCACAAATCAAAGATAATTGTAACATTTCAGCCCTAAATTAACAGCGCCCCTCCCCCAAAGAGGTTTATTGCACCACGTGGAGTCTAAACTATGCGAGGGTGATATCAAAGGTGCGGCTAGGATCATCTTTAGCAGCGATGTGGTTGCGCCGTACTCTTCAGAGACACTTACAGCTCTGGAGAGCAAACACCCCGCCCCGGCAGATGAGCTCTCCTTCCCTGACCCACCCCATTCGGAATCCAACTCACTTGAAATTACAGCTCAACAAGTATGCGCGGCTGTGTACTCCTTTCGAAGTGGCTGCCGGCGGCCTCGACGGCCTGACACCTCAACATCTCAAGGAGTTAATGTGTTCAGGCGCCGGGGAGGCAGGTGAGACCCTTTTGAAGGAGCTGACGGCCGTCATTGATATTTTGTACGTTGCAAATCTATGTGCCCTGCGCAAGAAGGATGGCGACATTCGTCCCATTGCCGTAGGGTCCACTTACCGTCGTATAGCAGCCAAAATTTGCTGTGCTTTTCACAGCGAAACACTGGCCAGCAAATTCCAGCCCCTACAGCTGGGCTTTGGGTCTAAAGGGGGCTGTGAGGCTGCGGTACATGCATTATCCACTTTCCTCAATAGTGCTAAAGGTGAGGTCATCCTTAAGGTTGACATTAAGAATGCTTTCAATTCCGTAAACAGGGACACCTTGTTGGCAGAAGTTCAAAAAGAAATACCTAACATTTACAGTTTTCTATATCAATGTTACAGGTACCCCTCTAAATTACTTTATAAGACAACTTTTTGAAATCAGCTGTTGGTTGCCAACAGGGTGACCTTCTTGGGCACATCATTTTTAGTTTGGCAATAAATCCAATCATTCGACAGCTAAATTCAAAATTCAATGTATTCCTCCTAGGGTTCCGTCATCCAAATACCATATTTGGATGACGGAACCCTAGGAGGTGATGTAGACACAGTCATAAAAGACTTAACTTTTTTTAAAGAAAAATTCAGTTATATTGGCCTAGACCTTAACTTTTCAAAATGTGAAATTTATCTTCCCGAAACCACTAACAGACAGACTACCTTAGCAAAATTTTGTTCCGTAGCACCAAATATCAAAATTACGGAAAGAGAGCCTTCGCGCACGTATGGGAGTGGCGCGAGGAGGCAAAACGCCGGGGTGTAACTCCGCTGCCGCGAGAAATCACGGTACAGCGGACAGAGCTCCGGCGGGATCTCATGGCGACATGGAGGGTGCGATTGTCGCAACCCAGTGCTGGGCACGCCACAATAGCGGCGGTAAGTCCCCTCTTTGAGGAGTGGTTGGAGAGGCGCCACGGCGTCCTCACCTTCCGCCTGACACAGGTCCTCACCGGACACGGTTGTTTCGGGAGGTTCCTGTTTCGCATAAGGCGGGAGGAAACGCCCGGCTGTCTGCGATCACCACAATGGTTTGTGGTGATCGCCCGGAGGACACGGTGGAGCATACGGTGGAGGTATGCCCAGCTTGGGTGGAGCACCGCAGTGTCCTCAGGGAGGCGATTGGCGGCGGCGATCTCTCGCGTCCGGTCCTGGTCCAGTAGGCCATGGTACGGAGCGAGAGGGAATGGAAAGCCGTCACCTCCTTCTGCGAAGCAGTAATGCTCGCGAAGGAGGAGGCGGAGCGGGTGAGGGAGAGAGCCTTGCGCCCTCACGCCCCCACTAGCCGCCGCAGGAGACGCCCTGGGCGTCGGGAGTCGCCTGCAGATTCCCGGCCACCGTAGGCGCGGGCTTGCGGACGGCGAGCAATGGGTAGCTCGCCGCCGGTAAGGACCAGGCCCGGGTCGACGGCGCGTTGTGTTCCACGCGCGCCTTAAAGAGATGTCAGCACAAAGTGACGGGGTCCGATAGGGCCGACGCCTCAGGGTCGCGGGTTATTCTACAGAGAAAACCGTGGCCCGGGCACAGGCAACTGAAGGAACACGGGTGGGTTTTAGTCAGTAAAAGTCTGACACGCCCTCCCGCTCCACCCAGAGCGGGAGAAGTCATTTGATGATTTCCCACTCAAAAAATAAAAAAAAGGGTCCCCAATTTTTGACGAATCCTTTCCAACGTTCGTTCTTCATTCGGCCTTCACATATAACCTTTGCTCCTCCCATCTGTGGAAACATCCACAACTTTTAGAAAAAGTTGACCAAATTATTAGAAACACACTCACTTCGATCCTAAATGTGGCCCTGGACGACCGTGCGTGGCAGCAAGCCACACTTCCCATTCGCCTAGGTGGTCTCGGTGTCCGCAAAATATAAGTTTACCGGCCTTCCTCTCCTCGGTCCACAGTACTGATAAATTAACCAGGAATATTTTATCTTCTTCACTGGTCGATTTTGAAGTACCGTGTTTGACCGATGCGTTGAACGCTTGGAAAATGGCTTGTCCCAATACGGTTTTCCCCGACAACCCGTCCTCCCAGAGACGGTGGGACGTGCAGCTCTGCAGTATTATACGGAATACCCTGATAAACACGTCACCTAATACTGTTGAGCGTGCCCGTCTGCTGGCCGTGGGAGAATGGGAGTCAGGCTTGTGGCTTCAGGCACTCCCGTCATCCACCATAGGCATAATGATGGATGACTCATCGTTTCGGCTCGCTACATGTCCCCGCTTGAGCGCACCTTGTGTAGCATCGGTGTCACTGCGGTGAAGCTGTCGACAGTCTCGGGCACCATGGCCTGTCCTGCTACAGGAGCGCAGGTCGCATAGCACGGCACACCAGCATCAACGATATTATTCGTCGAGCCCTTGTCACCGCCGGCGTACCTGCGGTTTTTGAACCAAACGGCTTGGTACGTGACGATGGAAAGAGACCAGACGGTATGACGTTGTTGCCTTTGTTGCCTTGGAAGGTGGGTAGGCCTCTGGTGTGGGACGCAACCTGTGTCGATACCCTTGCTCCATCTCATGTTCCTAGCACGGCGAGTTGTGCTGGCGCTGCTGCTGCGGCTGCTGAGACCCTCAAGCGGCGCAAATACCTTATGGGTAACTACAGTTTTGAGCCGTTTGGGGTCGAAACGCTCGGGTCATGGGGCTCGAGTGCGTCTCCTTTTTAAACAAATTTCTCACCGAGTAGTCGACACTTCACGTGACCAGAGGGATGGATTGTTCTTTGGCCAAAGAATTAGCATTGCCATTCAGCGTGGCAATGCTGCCAGTCTTCTGGGCACGTTTCCAGATGACAGCGATGCGTACGAGTACTTCGACGGCTGAGTGTTGTTATTAATTTGTATAGGTAGTTAGTTATTTTTTAATTTATTTAGTTATATATATGTTGTTATACTATGTAATATCTGTAATTAAAAAGTTTTCATGTTCATGTTAAAAAAAAGTATCATAAAAATTAATATATGAAATATGTAATTCATCATTTCTTACCAAGAGCATAAATTAGACTTTTCATTTTCTTAAGAAATGTTGAGTTTCCCACACAAACTTTCATCCTAGGGGATGAAAGTCCATTTAGGATTATTTTTAAGACAAAAAGTAGCCTACGTCCTTCCCCAGGATACCATCTGCCTCCTTTCTAAATTTTATCGAAATCTGTTCAGTGGTTTAGGCATCAAAAGGTAAGAGATCGACAGAGTTACTTTCGAATGTATAATTTTAGTATAGTATGGATTTTAGTAAGTATATTTTTAGTTTAGTATGGATTTATTCATCAGCTCGGCTCCAACTGTAGGAGGTGGAATACAGATCTTATCGTCTTGACATAAATCTAGTTGCTAGTGTTACTTCTTTAATTATGTGGCATCGCTCTATGATAAACATCATAGAGCGATGCCACATAATTAAAGAGTAGGTACAAAATGTATGCCTTGGTCAAAGAAAGGTCTTGTCAAAACTGTTTTTTTTTTAATCCATCGTGGCTAAGTGTTTTATCTTCCTTCCAAACTGCAAAGCAGTTTGTCGGCAGCAGGTTCTCGTGGATTTTGCACGCATCTTTGCTAAACTCAACATTAAAATTAACTCTTAAGTTAAAACAAAGACTAATACCATGGCTCTGTATGCAAAGACTCTTGCATGTGAATACAGAGTACCCACACAATCACAGCTTCTACACTCAGCGGCATCAGCAAACGAATGGTATGAACTCATGAGACCATCCTATACTACTTACTCAGTAGAAGGTAAGCAAACTCAGGAACCCACGGCATTAGCCGACGATGTGCGGAATGTTGCAGATACTCAGATCAGACAGATATTTTGGTATGTATTGAATGAACTATATTTGAGTTAGATAGCTTGGACGAAATATGATCTCTATGTCTAACTGTGGAAACTACAGTTAAAAATAACGCTGACAATGCAAAATGCAACGTTCCCCGCGCTTAGAGTTTAGCGGCCTGTCGTTTTACCCGCGCGTAGTAACGACTTGTGTTCTGTATAACTTAATGTAAGAAGACTCAATGTGCCTAATATTCATAGTCATCTGTCAATAGTCTTTATTCTTTACACATTTTTTTTTTACACTCCTCCACCTACGAAACTCGTAGGTCTCAACACTAACTTTTCTTTAATTTCATAAATATACACAGGACACATATTTTGAATGTTACAAAAAGTAACCAGCGAGTGGCATAGTTGTAAGCAACCTATGCAGTATTCTAAACATATTTTATCATGTCTTTGGAGTAAAATTTCGATTTCTGTGTAATGGGCAGAATTCATATCCTCATCATCTTTCTTCTGTTCTATATACCAATTTATTTGGGGCCGGCGCAACGGTTTCATTCATCTCTATTAGTCGACATCCCCTTTTTAGCCATATCCGGATTCATATACTTTGCAAAAAAGTTATTCATCCTTTTACGTAACCAATTTATAACATAAAACATCCATAGCTTCCAAAACGTTCCTCATGTTCTACCCAAAACCTAAACTATGTTGTGACAACGAGGAGCCGCGATATTCGCACATTATTCAGGCGAAGGTCAAATAGAAGCGGAATAATTGATGAAGCATTTAGGGTTAGGTAGGTAGGAATGTAGAAGGTATTCTCAGCTCCGATCCGGATGATCCGTCTGATCGGATTTGTGGCTCATATTTCGACTCATACTTAATAGATACTGTGTCAATTAACATAAACTACAGAATGCTAGGTATTTAAAACTTTTTAATTTCGTGATGATATGGGTGTTAGGTTAAACGAGGGCTATACCTACTTGTAGTAGGTACTTTTGAAAATGTACACCTTTTATCATGGAACCAACTCCGACAATGAAACAAAACGTGTCGGAGGGCTTCCATCAGGAGCAAAGTTTTTAAGCGTTTTCGGTCAAGTTTTCCGCTAAGCGTGGTTTTACACCATAGGTTTCAGCACCCTCAAAAACCAGGAAAACGACAGCCATCATGAAAAATTTTATAATTTTCGCAGTCGCCATTTTTGATTTTCAATTTGACTTCACTACCGGCTTCAGCACCCTCGAAAACTATGAAACATTACATTATGTATAATTAAGTCTTATTAAAAAATGCTGCTTAAGATTTGTATGGGAGAGTTTTGTTCAAATATTCCACTGATCGATCGACTATTTCAAAGCAAAAAATAGACACAGTAAAGTGCGATACGGAGACTTTTATTCATTCATTAATGGAAAAGGTGAAGTAATTACCATGTCTTGGAAAAGCTCAGTGGACATTGTTACCTGTTCACTCCGGAATGAAGGCACTCAGTAGTCTCTGGAACTCAGAGTCAGTATGTTTAGAAATGCTTGGGGTTGTTGAATAAACTTTATCAATACATTAAGATAAATTTTAAGAAATTACCCTATTTGCTTAACCCTTTAAAAGTATTAAGGCCCATACAAAATTGTTCATGTATGATGATATATTAAACAAAAATAAAAGTCGATACATTTGTAACATTAGGAGGTGATTTGTAAAAGTGTTTGCACAAACCCACTTACAGAAATAAAAATCATTTATCATTTATTTATCATTAACATTATTGAGAAAATCTTCTGTAGCAAAACCAGTACAAAAACAATGGCTTATGCTATAAACTGAAACATATTAGCCATGTTCTGTATTTAAAAGTTAAACGGAGTTAGTTTAACTAGACAAGTTTATTCGCAGCTTAGTGTTGGTATATAAACATGTCTTATCACGGAGCAGGTTTACGAGGAAGCTGGACTATTATATACTCCTTTATACAAAGTGTTGTATACTTACACTTGTTAGGTGTGTATAATCATACTTATTAGGTGTGGTACACACCAAATAAGTATGATTATACAACTGTTTATAGAAAAGTTATGGTTTGTATTCTTTACTCTATTGTTTTCAGCTTATTATATTTTCTACATAAAAAACTGTTCGCTTCTAATAACCTTAATTCAATACTTCTTACATTATTAGTCTTTCAACACGTTATCAGCATAAAGTTCCTTCGTTTAAAGGTAGATAATTTCAAGGAATAATATGAATTATCAAGGTATTCAGATGTTAATAAACCGAAAGGGACACCCAACCTAGAAGTTCAAAATGAGGATGTATCTCATTTATGAGGAACTGTCGACGTATATCACAGGGTACGATAATTTTGATAAAACAGTGGAGGTGGGCACAAGGCGTTGCCAAAAATATTCCTTACGGTAGAGTAGACGGAGGTGCAATTTCGCACGTGCGAAATGCGAAAAACGCTAAGGAGGCATGGAGTGCTTTACAAAAAGCGTACGAGGATAAAGGTATGAGTCGAAGGCTCTCTGTAGAGCGAACAGGCATGGATCTACTTAGAAAAGGTCAGGCTATCTGCGTGGAGTATAACGGAGATTGACAAGGACTAATGCATCCCCTGCATAGACGTCAAGCAGTCTAGAACGCCCTTGAATGACAGGAAGGCTATCGGTATTGTTTACAGGTAATAGATATTTTATTATTTTATAAATTATTATGCACGTTTTATTACTGTGTATTTTGTGTCTTCTTCTTTTATTTCTCATGTTGTGAGACAGAAAAAAATAAAGACTTTGTGATCAGATATTGGAACTGAGTTCATAAATAAAGATTTGATGGATTATGTTCAGTCACTGGGTATCGATTGGCAAACGACAGCACCTCGGTAAAATGGGGTAAGTGAACGGTGTCCATTCTAAGGTTGCCTGTTTTTTAGTATGATATTTTTTTTTGTTATGTCATTTTGTGGTGTACAATAAAGTATATATAAATAAATAAATAAATAAATAATCGCAGCATTGTAGGGAAGGATAGGTCACTATTGTCACATGGTTCCCTCTTAAATGCTTTTTGGCAGGACGCAGTGGAGACAAGCGTCTACTTGAAACGCTTAGCGGTTAAACACCATTTGAAATATAGTTTAATGATAAAACCGATCCGTCTCATCTGAAGGCTTTTGGATGCAGAACACTTGGTTGTGTTCCATCAAGTCAGAGATGGTAATTGGACATGAAAGCTGAAGAACAGATTTTTATAGGATATTCAGATGATCCTGGTACTTATTATTTCCGGAATGCGGCAAGTCATAGACGCTTACTAAAGTCAGGAGATGTAATTTTATTTCAAATTATTTCACTGGACTCGAGCAAAATATTGAGCCTATAGGTACTGTTAACTCTGATATTGTTACTTTGCTCTCACAGTTACCATCGCCAACAGTTTTGAGACAAAAAGTACTACCCTCCTTTTCACCTGGGAGATGTCAGATAGATGCTCCTCTCATACACACTTCTGCCATAGATGCTGAAGATGCCGATTTTGAATTAATGAAGCAGTCAATGTAGAGGTAAACAATGTTGATCAGCAGTCAAGTGAGTCTACAGATTCCTCTAATGAATCTAGCCTTTAGGAGTTCGCAAAGCACCGTATTACCTCCCATATAATACCAGACGTTGGGAGCGATGATCAAAATAATTCTCTGGCTGCGATTAACAGCGATGAGAAAGATAACTGGATTAGAGCTATCAAAGATAAGTACAATGCCTTAATCTTAAAACGTCTATTCTCAGCAAGTTGGTTGGAAAGGTTGCGTTGTTAGGTATATAGCGCGCATAGTAGCAAATGGTTTTCGACAAAGAGAAGGTGTCGACTACCACGAAACCTATTCTCCGGCTGTTCGCCACTCGTCGTTGCGAGCCATGTTAGCGCTAGCAGTGCAGGAAGATTTTAAGAATATACAGTATGGATTATCTTCATGAAACAGCTAGAAAGTTTTGTAAGGGAAGGGGAACAATCGAAAGCGTGTCTTTTGAAACGGTAGGCTCAAACCATAAAGGTTTGAGCCTCTGCGTCGACTACCGGGAGGACACGGCGTGGCATACGCTGTTAGAGTGTGCCAAGAGGCACACTCTAACAGCGTATGCCACGTCGTGCCCTTATCTCAGAAGTTGGCAGTGACTTGTCGCTGCCGACTGTTGTGAATTCGATGGTCGGCAGCGAGGAGTTCTGGGACGCGGTGGTTTCCTTCTGCGAAACAGTGATCTCGCAAAAGGGAGAGAGAGCTGCGAAAAGGGAGAGAGATCTCGTCCACTCCCCGATGTGAAGCAGGCGCACCGGGCGTAGGCGGAGGGCGGAAACTCCCTCTTCCAGCCCTAAATGGGTCTAGGGACGGCGGACCCGATACATCAGGATCCGAGATGGCGGCGCGTAGTGTTCCACGCGCACCCCTCAATGACGTTACGGGGGGAGCCAAACACCTCACTCTCCCACCCCCAACCCGAGGAGGCCCACCGAGGCGGGCTGGCACCAGTCGGGGTTGCGGAAGAATCGTATGTTCCCGCGACCCCGACGTAGGTGTGAGATGTGACACAGGGGTGGTTTTTAGTTCGTAAGAGTTAGTTTGATAGACCCCTCCGCCCGCCCCAGGCCGGAAAACATCCATGAGGATTTTCCACACCGGAACAAAAAAAAGGCAACAAGATCCTGGAATACAAAGTTAAAACAGACTTTGTCAGTTCCTCTAAACTACTACCTGAAAGCGGAAAAAGATGGTGGTATTATATACAGAAAAGAGTAAGCCTGGGAAAGTTGTCCAACTCATAGACGATCCTACACTGGGTTATACCAGGCCACTCACAAAGTATTGCGAAAAAACGTTTTATGGATGAGAGACTGGCCAGTTATAGTCTATTTTGAAAATATGATTATTTATTAGTAAAAATAGGTACGTTCCAATTTCAAAATTTGCCTCCACATTGTTTGGGAGCTCATTTAAATTATCGTGTCTCATTAGAAATTGGTATTGCGGCGAGAACACTTTCGCGCTATGATTTTTTACGAAGGCATTTCTAAGGCAACAGTGTATCGCTGGTATAACGAATACAAGCTCGGTCGACTAACTTTGGGGATGAAGAAAGAAGTGGTCGCCCTTTGACGGCTGTTACGGAAGAAAACGTGCTAAATGTGAAAAATTCAATACAAGATAATAGACGAGTTACGTATTAAGATATTCAGCACATACTGCAGGTTGGATCGGGAATCCTTCACGAAATTCTACAAGTGCATCTTCGCGTGAGGCGTATAGTTTCACCCTGGGTGCCGCACAATCTCACCGATGCTCAGAAGCAGGCCCGGGTGGAATGGTGCCGTGATATGATAAACAAATTTGAAGCAGGCTCGTCTCGGCGTGTATGCATCATTACAGGTGGATTCTTGAATTTATCAATACTATCCAGAAACGAAGCGCCAGTCGACGGTTTGAATGTTTCAAAACGAATCAACGCCTACCATCGTGACACCAAAATCTAGAAGCGGGAAGAAGGTTTTGATTGCGAGCGTTTTCAGTTCGACTACTTGGTGTTATTTCCTGTACGGAACCAAAGAAGCATCAACGCTGAATGGTATACCACCAAATGCTTAGAAGAAGTTTTCCCTGTTGTGAACAACAAGCACAGGACTCCACGGGCTACTCCTCCACCACGACAACGCGCCTTCGCACACCGCGCTCAAAATGAGGGACTGCCTGGACAGCACGCCGGTCAAACTCCTGGGTCACCCTCCTTACAGCGCTGACCTAGCACCGTGTGACTTCTTTTTATTCCCGAAAACAAAAACCCTGCTCAAAGGGATTCAATTATCGTCACCGGAAGATGCGCTGCCAGCGTTCGAGCAAACTGTAAACGAGGTGTCCGGAAAAAGGGTTTCGAAAACTGGTCCAGGCGCATGAAACTTTATATAGAGCTAAATATCAAAATATTTACTAATAGAATATTTATTTTTATTTTAGCAAAACTTTCTGAGTGTCCCACGTATTATGAACTTACAGGCGTCTCCATTGCGTGGGTAGCTTAAAAAAGGACCGCAGTGGCTTTGTGAGTGCACACAAACTTGCTATGTGTCCTGATCACCACAATAGATAGGAAAAAACATATAGATGTTAAAGTCCATTTTTTCCGAGAAAAAGTGAACGATGAAACAGTTGAACTTAGGTATATGCCCACCGATAGGCTGCCTTCAGATGTTTTGACAAACCTTTGGGTCCAACAGAGCATCGTAGTTGCAAATGATTGGTATGTCCTAGTTTTTCGTAATGGTTTACATACATACATACATAAACTCACGCCTTCTTCCCATGGGGGTAGGCAGAAACCACAGAACGCCACCTACTACGTTCCTTACATACTCCTTTTGCCTCGTTTACGTTCATACATCTGGTCATACACGAGCGCCGGTTGAGAGTACTTCGCACCTGACCTTTCTGAAGAAAATCACCAATAAGGTCACTATTTGTCTTCCTAGGGCGTCCCCTCCCGGTGTTTCCACTCACATCTGCCTTGTTGCTACATTTTGTTAGTTTCCTTTCATTCATCCGCTCAACATGACCAAACCATCTAAGCATACTCTTTTCAATTTTTGTCACTACATCTTCTTTTAAACCACACCGTTGCCTTATCACATCATTCCTCAGCCTATCAAAGTCACACTACACATGCTCATCGTAATGGTTTCTTTACTGGTTATTTTATGAGTGCAATGCAATTCTGTTTTTGAGGGAGCACTTTATATTTTCATTCTTATTAGGTGTGTGTCTATATAAAAAATATGGTTTGTACTCTTTACTCTATGGTTGTCAGCTTATTATTTTTTCTACATACTCGTAAAATGCTGATTGTTTCTCATTAATAAAATTCTATACTTCTTACATTATTCTTTCATCAACCGATCACCTTAAAAACTAAACCAGTACGTGAGATGGTTACTATTCCGTAACCATCTCACCCTAAAAACTTAGGTGAAGTGAGCGAGGAGTGAGCAAACTAAGGCCTTTGATTGTATAACACATTCCGAAATATTCACATCTCTAGAACGCCAAAAACTTGAAAAACAATACATTTACATTCTAATCAAATAAATACCTATTCTATTTTATTATATTCTGACCTTTTAAATACCAAACAATGGATTAAAGTGTAAAAAGAAAACGGATAATACCTACCTGGAAAATGTTTTTATGCATTGTACGAACCTTGATTATTATTTCCTTCTGTGCCCTTAGTTTAACCCTGTAATTTAAATTACGTATGCTAGGCAAAAAGACAAATCTATAAAGCCTGTGTGTGTAGCCAACTCCATCATACAGAAAAATTATCTACCTAACCAAAAATGTATCTAAACACAAACTAAAAGCAATTTATACTTGATGCTTGAATTGTCAAGGGGTCGGTCAGTTAGAAAGATGAAGCTACTACCCATTGCAAAGCGTAGTGGGTACACTCTTTGAAATCTAATATTAGCTCTCCTATTAAATCTTTTTTAACAAATAAAATATTGGTAACATCATTCAAGTTGTAATTATACATGAGAGGACGATGTTTAAGACACGACGTTTAAAACGTCCAAGTTAACAAACAATGTATAAAATTAAGCCAAGGCGGATGACCAGTCCGAACAGAATGCGCCCGTTCACGAACATGATTTATCATGATTTAAAATTTATTTCTACCTCTTTACCTACTGTCATTGGCGGCGTCAGACAAAAGTAATACCTAAAAACACAACATTGTCCAATACTGTTATCCCAGTGCTAAAACACAATTACAATTTCAAGAGTAGAACCAAAAGATTTGTACATAGCTAGTCTTCCTAAACAAAAACCGGACAAAAAATTTTGTTCCGTATTTTAAAATTAGTTTTAATTAATTTTTAAGTGTAATTAAGGTGTGATAATATATCTAGATGTAAAATAACTGCATAAATATTCAGGATTATTGTTTTCCTGCAAATTTACAAAGTAAAAAACAGTGATTAGTTGTCAACCGATATCGGTAACCTTTACCTATCACGAACACCTGATGTTTGACCTACGGATTTAAACGGGGAGTATTGTTTAATTTTATTCTATAACTAGCACACAATCATTGCTCTGAACCACAATTATTATATTTATTGAGGCTAATCACAATATTTGCTTGATTTGGAACCCTCCACTGGGTCCAAGTCACTTTGTTTACATATCTAGCAAAACTTAGTATCTTAAAACAGCAATTCTATTAGTTTTATATTGCACATAACAACGATAACGTCGGCTATCTTAATTTCAATTGTAATCTGTATGCTAAACTAGTTTTTTTGCTAAAATTTAAAAATAATATTTTAATTTTTTTATCTAGGCATCCTACCCACATAAGCAAAATTAAAATCATAAGACAATAGAATCATTGCAACTTTGTATGTGATCTATTCACATTAGTTGCATTTAAATTTGATTCAGCCAATCTCATTACTTATTAAGCAACAATAACTACTCCCATTTTTCCTTTCATTTCTAGCTTTCCCATCTTGGTTATCTGGTTATCTTTCCCTTATTCGTTCTCACCGTTCCTTTAATTCTACTTTCAGTACTAATTCCTGAAACCATGCCTGTGATGACCCGTAAGGCTGCTGCTCAGGAGTTGGAGCTAAAGTTGAGAACGACCCTTCACGAACTTCAGGCTTCAAAGGACAAATGCCAAGCGCTGTTAGAGGAGAGAGAGGAAAGTGAGAAGGAAGTCGAAAAAGTTGTTCACAAAAACTCAAGCTTAAAACAGGAGCTAGTAGACTTACATCATCAATACCTCAATGTTGTCGATGAACGGGATCAACTAAGGGTGGTCACAGATGGTTTCAACAATTGCAGTAATATGTATGAGGAGGCTTTGTGTAAGGTTAGGGACCTAGAGGATGAATTAATCCATGCAAATGTTCAAATTCGAAAATTACAAAAGGATAAGGAACGTACTCAGGTCAAAGAAACTGACCATTTGTTTCATGAATTGTTAAACTCTACTTGTAACCCTCATCCCATAGCAACAATAGACCTAACAGAGGATTCTTTACTGAAACATAACTACAGTCATAAAATAAGTCAAAATAAAATAAAAAAATATGCAAGGCTGAATAAAATCATTAAAAAATGTAATAAATTCAAGAAACATCAAAAATATAATTGCAAAAATATTCAATTGAGGAAAGAACGTGTGACGCTTATCAATAAATTAAAGAACTATCAAATTAAATTAGAAGATAGTATAAATATTTATGAAATAGACACTCAACGCTTACAGTCAGAAATTCAAGCTCTTGATGACTCACTAAAATCCCTTTATAATAAATATGTATGCTCTCGTCACCAAATTAAGGAACACATCCTTGCTACAAACGAGTTGGTAGACAGAGTTGACCTGCTGACTCTCAGCAACACTCAGTGTACTTGTCAAAGGGGATCCAACATTGATGCCCACCAACCTGAGGCAACGGTAGTCCCGTCCCAAGTGGTGAGTGCTCTGGACTGTGACCCCAACCAAGATATACCTGATATGGCGCATGAATTATCTCAAGTGGTACAGGCAGTAGCTAGTAGTGCTTCCTCTTGCAGTCAAGTTTGTTATCAGTCACTTATGTTTTCAGATAGTATAGGAAGAGGTTTAGGGAAATTAGTTAGTAACAACCTGAGTATTTCTACTCAAAACTATTGTTTACCAGGGACATCCTTTAAAAAAATAATAAATTCAATTACAATAACCCAATATGATAATAATACTAACATTACTGTATTTGTAGGTAATAGTTCTCAGGTCAGAAAAGAAGATATCACTGACAGTGTTACTGAGATTTTAAAGCTAAATTGTAATAAAATTATTTTGTGTGCTTTCCCATATTTTGATAGGTTATCAAAAGGAAAAAACAATTATATACATATGCTTAATAAGCATATTCAGTTCTTGGTAAGTCACTACAGTGACAAACTTATATTTTTTGACACCAACATTTTTGTTGAAAAGTTAAAATCGACAAAGAATACAGTGTATCTGCCCATTAGGTTTAGACATAAAATAGCGAGGCTATTAGCTAATATTATAAACTCAGACATAAACAGTATGTCGAAGTCTAATTATATTATTAACACCGCAAATATTAGTAGTAATTCTAATGTACAGGTGGTCACCTCAAGTAACTGTAGCACTAATGCTATATCTGTTTACAATAATTGTACGAAGGAGGATCCATGTGTCACTATGGCAAATTCTTGTCCAAATGTGGGACCCACAAGTAGTAGGATCTCATTGCCTGGTGATGGCATGGGAGTCTTGGAGCTCACTCTGGATGTTACTTTAAACTAAATAGTAAGACAACAGAAGATACCAGTAACAATACAGTTATACCTACCAACAACAAGGTGTCTTCTTGCTCGCAATTAGTTAAGTGCAAAAAAGGTACTAAAGAGAATTCCTTGACAATATTTCATCAAAATATTCAAGGTTTGTCTTCGAAACAGTTAGAAATAGAACTATTTTTAGAAAATACCATGTTTGAAATTATTTGTTTAACTGAACATTGGTTGAAAGATTATGAAATGCTAATTAATTATGAAAATTATAATGTGTGCAGTTGTTTTAACCGAAAATCTATGCTGCGTGGGGGTTCACTAATCTTAGTTAAAAAGTCTATTAAATCTAAGACTCGTAAAGATATAGTTGATCTTTCGGTTGAACATAGCATTGAACTGTCCTGTGTTGAGCTAGATAAGCATGTTATAGTGTGCGTTTACAGACCCCCAAATTATCAAAACTACTCCGTATTTGAGTCAGTAATGGAAGATGTTCTAGCAAAACTGGCAACTGGTAAAAAATCGCTAATTATCTGTGGTGACTTCAATATTAATATCTTAGAGAATAGTTCAAATAGCAGTCGATTATTAAGTCTCTTTAAATCATTCAATTTGTCAAATGTGTTTTCAGAACCCGCATAACTACAAATTCTGCTACATGCATTGATAATATTTTTTGTTGCTGCGACTATTTACATAAAGCCATTGTAAATTATCTCCCTTCTGATCACAGTGGTCAAACCGTTGCCTTCAAGTCAAACACACCTTTACAAAAAATTCAGATACAATCTAGACAAATAACGCCCAGCAATCTAAATAGATTTAATAATAACTTAATTTGTAAGTTAAGGATACCGGGCCATATTAGAAACAACGTAAACGAATTATATGAGGATTTTTTTTCGGTAGTGAGCACCGAGTTCAATAATACTTTAAAGAAAAAAACAAAAACAATTTGCCCCAATTTTTTGTTCAGTGACTGGGCAACTAAAGGTATTAGGAAAAGTAGGGAAAAACTGTTTGAGTTGTATGGCCTTAAGCCTTATATTAACTCTGAAACGTTTCATAAATACGTTGCTAATTACTCTAAAACTTTTAACAAGATCAAAAAAGCCGATAATAAAATAAAGACGGTTTGGAAAATTATCAATGACGAAACCAACAGGAATAAAAGACACAATAATGATTTCACACTTCAGACTTCAAGTGGTCTCGTAAGCACTAACAAAGAAGTTGCTCAAGAATTTGTTAATTTCTTTACCAGTATCCCACTTAAAACGACTGAAACCTTAAACTCCTCGCCCCTGCGTTCTATTGACTTATTAAAAGCAAATACTTCATCTTGCCAGATTGAATTTAAATTGAAGCATATAAACCCCATAATAGTAGTGAAAGCTTTCAAGCAAATCAAGATCAAACTAACAGAAGATCTATGGGGAATGTCTGTTAAAGTTTGTACCTCCATTATTGAGACTATAGCGCCATACCTGGCTTTAATATTTAATTTGTGTGTGGATCAAGGAGTATTCCCGGATCTAATGAAATACAGTAAGGTAATAATACCACTTTTCAAATCCGGGGACAGTAAAGATACCAATAATTATAGACCCGTATCCGTGTTGCCGGTTTTCAGCAAGGTGTTTGAAAAGGTAATGCTGAATCAAATGTTAAATCATTTCGACACCAATAATATCTTACACGGTCAACAGTATGGTTTCATAAAGGGACGTTGTACGACTGACGCCGGTGTCACCTTATTAAAACACATATTTACAGCGTGGGAAGAGGCTCAAGACGCCATAGGAATCTTTTGTGACCTCTCCAAGGCATTTGATTGCGTCGACCACGAAACCTTGCTCTTAAAACTTGAACATTACGGACTTGGAAAACTTGCGCTCAGTTTAGTAAAATCTTATTTGAATGATAGACAACAGCAAGTCCAAATAAACGGTGTCAATTCACTCGGTCTAAAAGTAAAAATGGGTGTACCACAAGGCTCGATATTGGGTCCTTTCCTCTTTTTAGTTTATATTAATGATCTACCTCATTTGTTTAAAACCCAACCACATATGGTGTTATTTGCTGACGATACTTCGTTAATTTTTAAAAAAATAGGCGTGCATTAAATCTTGACGACGTGAATAACGCCTTACTGCAGATCCAAAATTGGTTCACTGCTAATAATTTGGTATTAAATGGGAAAAAAACTAAGTGCATAAGATTTTCTTTACCAAATGTCAAAAGTACTAATTGTGAGATAGTATTGAATCAAGAGAAACTAGAATTCGTCGATAAAACTGTTTTCCTGGGGATCACGCTCGATTCAAAGCTTCAATGGGGTCCTCATTTAACATCCCTTGCAGGACGGCTAAGTTCAGCAGCATATGCTGTGAGAAAAATCCGTCAATTTACTGATGTAGATACCGCGAGACTAGTCTATTTTAGTTACTTTCATAGTATTATGTCGTACGGTATTTTACTATGGGGACGGGCTGCAGACATCGAGTCCATTTTCATTCTGCAGAAAAGAGCCATCAGAGCCATATATGGCCTCCGCAGGCGCGACTCTCTAAGGGAATTGTTCAAAGATATTAACATCATGACGGTACCTTGTCAATATATCTATGAAAACATCATGTACGTAAGGAAAAATCTACATCTTTTTAGTAAAAGAGGTGAAAGACACAATTATATCACTAGAAATAGGGACCAATTAGTTCAACCAGGTTTCAGGCTGGCTAAAGTAGACTCATCTTTCATGGGGTACTGTTTAAGATGTTACAATAAAATACCTCCCCACATACATCAACTGAATGAAACTAAATTTAAATCTTGTATAAAACGCACACTATGCAGCCAAGCATATTATAAGTTAGGGGATTACATTGCTGATAAAAATGCTTGGCTAATCGCTGGTCCTGCTCCTCAAGGACGCATCAACTAATTGATTAGCATTTAAAAATACTGTTGGAGCTGCTGAAGATTAAAAACAAGAATCTTTGCATTGTATAAACTCAACTTTTTTAGTACTGTATAATTGTTATATGCCATATGTGAGTACTATGTACATGCTTTAAAGCTACCATTTACAGGGTACGTCTTTCATTGACTTGAATGTGTCCTGGCGGCTGAGAGTATGTCATGCTCACTTTAATGTTTCGCTGATGGTGGCGCGTGTGTTGGATCATTTAGCTCCCTTCAAAATGGTTGAGTTGAATGGTGCTAATCCATGCGTCATGTTCGTGAACGGGCGCCGTCAGTTGAGACTGGTCATCTCTTAGCTGCCACGGCGTATTTTAATTAAATTTTATTTTCGAATTGTTTTCATATTTAAATAACGGACGCTTTTAACGTTCTGCATCGTTCTCACATGCATAATTTCAACATGAATGATGTAACCAATCTATTGTAAACATAATTTGATTTAAAAGAGTGTCCGTGGAGTTTCTTGCCCGTTCTTCTCCATAGGTACCTACTACGCTTTGGAATGGGCAACTAGCTTCATTTTTCTGACCGACCGACCTTGACAATTCAAAAGTGCCTGTAATTGGTTTATTTGAAATAAATGCTTTGAGTTTGAGTTTGAGTTTGATTCCTTTAACTTCAAATACGTTACTGGGGTAGAAAAAATAATTGATAAACAATTATTTTTTCTACCCCAGTAACGTATTTAAACATCTACATTCGACATTGTGGTCAACAGTTCCTAAACAAACTAGATAAGTTAGTTGATGGACCAAACTTTGTCGTCCGGCGTAGATAGAGGAGTGACCCCTACCACGAATTCTCGAAGCGTTCGTCAAAAAAGGCAGTATGAAGACATTTTTCGTGATGATCTTTAACATCGTAACATCATGTTTTGTATCTGTAGGACAACCACATTTCACCAGTTCTGTTTTAGTCCCATGTAGGAGGCGAGTCTATAGCCATTAACCGGACACAAATCCAAACTCCGGGCTGCTATTGACGATTTGCAGATAGAAAAACCATTCCAATATTTATGTAGTAAAATCTTCATACTGTCTTTCCTTTTCAGCAGGTCTTATTTTGTGTCCGTATGGACTGAGGAGCCATGTCTCATATTAAAAAGCGGGTTCTACCAATATTTTGTAGTACTTTATCCGATTTTGTGGGCCTGATCCCGTAATTTGTAGTAAAACCCTTTAAAAGTTACAGGACGTTTAAGGTGGCTACTCAATTCAGACATCTGAACTGTGGAGCCACCTTAGAACTCGAAAACTAGTCGACCGATATTCTTGAAAATTTGGTAGGATTTAGTAGTATATATGCTTAATCTGTACAAAAGAAAAGGGTTTTGCACGGTTGAATTTGACTCGACGCTCGACTCTCGCCGCGGACGGACGTGTCTCGCGCTCTCCCGCTCCCGGCCCAGTGTTGTGTTTCCTGCTCCTACTCGTTGCGACCACGTGACGTCATCGTAGTCGCCCCGACTACTCCGATAAAAATAAAATCAAGGAATTGATTTTATTTTTAATCAATCAAAAAGTGCCTTTTTCAAGGCAAATCTTATTTCTTTTTCGCGCGTTTTGTGAGTAGCTTCACTAGGCCCCTTCTGGGTAAAACCACAGTTTCGTGGTCCTCGGTTGAAACCTTACGGTGCCAACGAAGCCGAGTGGGGTGTTGTCCCAATGACACCCGCCGAACCCCTTCAGGGAGAGGCAGTCAATTGGACGGGTCCCAGATAACCGGCCTTGGGGGATCTCCTAGTCGGCTCTGGTGACAGTTTTGCTTTTCAGCTACTCACCTAGTGTCTTTAGGGTGTGTCTACACCCTTCGCGCTAGACTGGTCAGGGCCCCGTTCGCACAATAAGACTGGCGACGGGTTACAAGCTTAGGGCTCACCAATAGGTACTCACCTCTCTGTCTACACCCGACAGAGAGGGTCACACATCCCCGGGCCCATCCACCCGGGGAGATAGGTATAGGATTTAGTCTACGTGGGAATAAATTTCCACCATTCCCTCCCTAAACTAGCTTCTCCTCCGACCATGGAGGACGCCTATATTTTGGCGTTTTTCAGAGAGGTCCTTTTTAAGGACCCCGATTTCCTAGCGAGATATGGCGACAAGCTATGTCATCGCTCCACCCCCACTCCGTCCCAGGGAGCACTCGCGAACTTCAGCGACGCCTTCGAAAGCCCGATGTCGCCACCTGTTGCCGAACAAGGCATTCCAGCCATTGTTCCGGCAGCTATTGTTCAGGCAGACAATGTTCCGGCCGCTAATTCGGCCCCCATTGTAACACCCGCCTTTGTCCCGGCAGACAATACTCCGGCCGCTAATCCGGCCCCTATTGTCTCGCCCGCCTTTGTACCTGCCGCCATTGGCACGGCCTCTATTGTTCCGGCCGCCATTGTCTCAGAGACCACGCAGCTGCGCGCCGCAAACACGAGACGTGACCGCACTCACCCGGAGAGCATGGACACGTCAGTCCCAATCTCCGAGGACGAAGCCCGCACCTCCTCCTCCAGCGACGACGACTTCCAAGTCGTCGTTAAAGGAGGCAAGAGGAAGGCTAAATCCTCCGCCCCCGCCGGTCCGGCCTCAAAGAAACAGGTCACGACTACATCGTCCAGCTCGACTTCCGCCCCTAGTCCGCGGGCCAGTCGCCCCGCCAGCCCTATGGCTTGCCCACCCGCTTCTACCGCGAGGAAGCAAAAGCCCCCTCCCCCGATCTACATTCAAGATAAGGCCAAATGGACCGAAATCTCGAAAATGTGTAGTGATCGCAAGATCAACTACACGAATGCCCGATCCACCCTTCAGGGGATCAAAGTTACCGTCCCCACGTCTTCGGACTTTAGGGATCTCTCCCGTGCCCTGCGTGAAAGGAACTATTCCTTTCACACGTACTCCCTTCCGGAGGAAACCCCCACTCGCGTCGTCATTAGGCGCGTACCTCGTGAAATCGACACCGAAGATATAAAAAGCGACCTTGTTGCACAAGGCGTTCCGGTCTCCGCCGTACATCGCTTGCATAAAGCGAGACAGGGCGTTGTCTATGACATTGTCCTGGTCATATGTGACCCCACAGAGGGGCACCACCCGATCTTCAAGGTGAAGTCGGTCTGCTCGCTCACAGGCATCTCCATCGAGAAGCCTTACAGAGCTCAATTGATTGGCCAGTGTCATCGCTGCCAATTATACGGACATTCGCAGTCCAACTGCTATGCCACCCCTAGATGCGTCAAGTGTCTAGGCGAACATGGCACCGCTGACTGCTCCCGCCCTAAAGATAGGGAACTATGCCTAGAGCCTCCCAGCTGCGTACTCTGTGGCCAATCGGGGCACCCAGCAAATTACCGGGGCTGTTCTAAAGCGCCAAAGTCATCCTCACACAAACTCGCGAAACGCGCGAGTGACCGCCAGCACAGGCAAAGCCCCTGGGGAAAGCTTCCCTCCGCGCAGATGCCGGAGCGGCTTAGTCCTCAAAGGCCCTCTCCCTGGGCAAACCTTTGCCACCTCAAAGCTCCCGCAGCTTCGGTGCCCTCCAAACCCGCTCAACCCGCTGAAGTTCCAGCGCTGATGGCTGCCGCCATCCCAGCGCCTTCGGTTGCCCCCGCGGCCCCTACGGCTGCACCAGTGGCACCTCAGGGAACCCAGGGCCGAAACAGCGCCCAAATTATATTAGGCACATACGCGGCTCTCTTCACCACCGCCGCGGATAAAATGGCGGAAGAAATCGTTGCTGCTAATGGCAACGCACGTCGCCTCATGGAAATCCTCAGCGCGTATCCCGAAATCGCGCAAGTCCTTAACTCCCTCAAATATTAATTCTCAATGGATAATACGAGAGTAAATTGTAACAAACCCCGATCCCTTAAATTAGGCTTTTTCAACGCAAATGGCGTTTCAGGTCAACGCGATGAGATCGCCGCTTTCCTTCGCGACCATCAGCTTGACATCCTCCTCATACAGGAAACCTTTTTAAAACCGCATCACCGAAACCCGAATATTGCCAACTATAAACTAGTTCGCAATGACAGGTCTCGATGCCACAAGGGTGGCACACTAATATACTTTAGGAAATCTTTGTATTGCATCCCTATAGACCCACCTCCTCTCTTCTCCCATCTGGAGACCTCTATATGTCGGCTCGGCATGACCGGTCACCAACCGATCACCATCGTCTCTGCTTATATTCCACCAGACAATGGTCCGGAGGATCCCATCTCTCTCCAAAAGGACTTCACCGCCCTCTTCGGTATGAGTGACTCCGTCATATTGGCGGGGGATCTTAATGCCAAACACCCGGCGTGGAATAGTAGCACGACTTCTACCAGAGGTCGGATTATTTCCAAGTTAGGCGAATCCCTTAACTTTGACATGACGTCAAAGTTAAGGGATTCGCCTAACTTGGAAATAATCCGACCTCTCCAATGAGTCCGACTCATTTCCCAGGAAATCCTAATCACCTCCCCGATATTCTCGATGTAGCGCTGCTCAAGAATGTGAACCTTCGTTTGCATTCGATAGAGACGTTCCACGAGCTTAACTCTGACCACCGCCCAGTAGTCATGCATCTTGCCCCCTACTCTGGCCCAAGCGATCCCAACCGCCCCCCTCAGACTCAGATGATAACCGACTGGAGAAAAGTAAGCGAAAGACTGAAATCCACCACGTCGCCTCACTTAGACACCATCCCCGATCACTTAGTGTCAGTCGCCGACACGACGGCCGCAATCGACTCGTTTACAGAGCACGTACAATCCGTATTGACGGATTGTTCACGGGAAGTTCCGGTGATGGAAGACCATCGCTGGAAACTACCTACTGACGTACGTGACCTGATAACCGAGAAGAACGCGGCCATCCGTGCCTACGACTCCTTCCCTTGTGACGCGAACAAAGCCCACATGCGCCATTTACAGCGTGCTGTAAAGAAACGCATAGGGGAGCTCAGTGAACTCGAGCCCACTCATCAAGCCTTCTGGCAATTACAGAGGAAATTGCGTTCCTCAGAAGAGGTCTCTATGCCTCCTCTCATCCGCCCCGACAATAGTGTCGCTTTCGACAGTCCCGACAAGGCTGAATGTCTTGCTGACAGCCTAGAGTCCCAATGTTCTCCCAGCTCCCAACCAGTAGACCAAGCTCACCTGAACAAGGTCGACGCTGAAGTCGAACGAAGAGCCTCCCTCGCTCCCGTCGAAGACCCTGATGATACTCTGCCTCCCGTCACTCCAGACGAAGTGCACGACATCATCAAAGGGCTCCACGCTTGTAAGGCCCCCGGTTCGGATGGTATTACCAATAAGGTATACAAACTCCTCCCTGCCCCGCTAATAATGCTTATGACCGCCATCTCCAATGGCGCCTTGAGCAACAACATTTTCCAACAAGCATGGAAAGAAGCCACCGTCATCGATATCCCAAAGCCAGGCAAGCCAAAGTCTGAGCCCTCCAGCTACCGCCCTATTAGTTTACTCAATGTTCTCGGCAAAATCTACGAGAGGCTTATTTATAAGCGTCTCAAAGACTACGCCGAAGCAAAGAGCCTCATACCAAACGAGCAGTTTGGTTTCCGTAGCCAACACTCGGGCACCCAACAGGTCCACCGTATAGAAGAGCACTTATGCGCTGGTCTGCAGCGTAACGCGACGACGGGTGTGCTATTCTTCGACATAGCGAAAGCCTTCGATAAAGTCTGGCACAACGGCTTGATATACAAGCTCTACCAACTAGGAGTGCCAGATCGTCTCGTGCTCATCTTACGAGACTTTTTGTCGAACCGGACCTTTCGCTATCGCGTCGAGGGAGCACTCTCGTCCCCTCATCCTATTCGCGCCGGTGTCCCTCAGGGTTCCGTACTATCTCCTCTCGCCTTCACGCTGTTCACTAGCGATATCCCAAAAAGTAAAAAGGCTCAGTTGGCTCTCTTCGCCGACGACACTGCCGTTTACTATACCGGTCACTGTCCCAACGCTATAGCTCGTACTCTCCAAACCTCCGCAAACGTCTTAGGCGCTTGGTTCCGGAAATGGAGAATCGAGGTCAACCCCGATAAGAGTCAGGCGGTTCTCTTCTCGAGACGTCGTCGACTCCCTCCCCCACTTCCCAGCCCGATCACTATGTACGGCAAGCCAATCCCTTGGGAGAAGCAAGCCAAACACCTAGGCGTGATCCTCGATGAGAACCTTACCTTTAAGGCTCATATCAAGGCGGTTCGCGCGCGCGCCTCCTTCGCTCTTAGCAGGCTCCAATTCGTACTGGCAGCCCGTAGTAAACTGTCCCTCAAATGCAAGCTCCGCATCTATACCGCAGTCATCCGTCCCATCATGACCTATGCCTGCGTTGTATTTGCGCACGCTCACCCACGTCATCTCCATAAGATGCAGACCCTCCAAAACCGTTTCCTCAGAAGGGTCACGGGTGCCCCCTTCTATGTCCGTAATATAGATCTTCACGTCGACCTCAAAATGCCAACCATAAAACAGTTCATGAAACGCTTATCAAAGCGTTTCTTCGACTGCGGCATCAAACATTCTAACCCCCTGATTACAGCGGCCGCCCGCTACACTCCCTCTCGCATTTGCAGTATTAGCCGACCAAGGCATACTTTAATCGACCCCGACGACGCCACTACCCTCCTCCAGGAAGGTAGTGGCGTCGTCGGGCATTTTGAGGTCAAAAAATAAGCCCAAAACCCGATCGCCGTCCTACCGCCCTCGCCGCCGAGGCCCGCCGCGACGCCCAAATCGACGCCCCTCCCGACCCTTGCTCGAGCCAGCCCGCGCCGCTGAGCCTGTAGCTTTAAATTCGTCCGTAAATAATACCAATCCCGATGCAGCTAGTCATTTGCTGCCCTCTTCCAGCGACGCCCTAAGCCGAGGTTCGTACCCCAGAGGGGGTGCCCTTAGCGTTGTCGCTTAGTTTTAGTTAGTATATAAGTTTAAGTCCTGGCTGGAGGCCTTAATTTATTAGGGAATCCACAGGCAAGTCCGCTTAAGCAGACGACAACCGCATAGGTTGACCTGCGAGATGCCAAACAAACAAAAAAAAAAAAAAACGTTTGAATTTGAGATAGCGACAATGCTTTGATTTTTCATAAAATCCACAAATTTCACCTAGCTGTTTTTCAGAATGTTATGAGTAGATTGAAACAATTTTCAATTATCATTTAATAGTAAATGTGTTCTAATTTGTACTATAAAAATAAATGGTAAAGCTATATAATTTCGTAAATACAATACATTTATGGCTCCTCAGTCCTGACGGTCTATAGTAAATATATGTTCGTAGCTACTAAAGCAGTTGATTAAATTTGAAAATAAGAGTGCAGATATTTAGTAGAAAGGACAATGCCAAAAACTCTATAGAACTTTGCCCCACTAAAATCAAAAAGTCATTTACAAGCCTGCAATATGCAGCATCTTAAAGCTTATTTATTTATTATTTAACTATCAACTAAACATTTGTCCTAATGCCTGTAGAACTTGCGGTTTATGTTAAAATCTTAAAACTATAATGACATTGATTATAGGTTAGGTGCAGTTTATAATTGTTAAAAAGCGATTTAACAACATTTAAGTTATGCATTATCACAATTATTATAATCGTAATATGAGTTTTTGTTTTACAGGTATTCAAAACTTCTTTTTTTTGTTGTATAACATGCGCATTATGTAAAGCAATTGGAAATTCAGGTGTTGAATTCCTTTTATTATTGATTTGTAATCGGCAAGTTCTACTGAAAAACAATGTATTATGAAAAGGTCCTTTAATCATTACAATTATTATCATTAATTGACATTTCCTGTAAATAGCTGGGGCAGGATCTGGCATTGTCATTTCTACTAAATATTGGTGTAATTCTACTTCCTGCACATTTAGTATTTCAAAAGATATTAAGTATTTTAAAGTTCCTGTAAAAAATTCTGATTCCAGTTTGGTTTATTTATGGTCACTAAGGTGACCATAAATAAACCAAACTGGAATCATAAATTTGTAGTTTTATTTGCTTTTAAATGATTCTAAAGGAACGAGTACCTACGTGTAACTTAATTGTGGTTTTAGATTATACGAGATATAACTACAATAACAAATATTTACAACAAATATTTATTTAACAAATTAAATGAGATTCAGTAGCCAGTGATGATTTGAATTATACTTGTTTTATGATTCTAAATTTATAATAGTTTTGTTGTTATTTTTCAAAACATTATTGCTATACTAACTTAAAGAATGTTAAAGACAAACATAAGTTTAGAAAAAAAAAATCGGTTAGACATAAATGACCAAAACTATAAAAATGCTTAATTAAGGAGAATGTTCATAGAATAATAGAAAAGTTACAGTGTAACGGGTGCGTCTAACATTTAGGTACCAACCACACATCTGGATTGAATGTTACTAACAAAGTTAGATGCGTCCATAACAAAATGTACCCTAATTAATAAAATAACAAAATAATATCCTAAATTCCACATCGATGTCGACTGATAATATACCAAAGATATTGGCGGCTTATCGAATATGTATGTACAGGAAGTATAATAATCAGAGTAAAAATTCAACTCATTAAGTTAGAATGGACCTCAAATATCATGACTTCATGAAGTAATCATTCAATCGGGCAAATTGAACTGTGTCGTAAAAACAAGTTTATTACCATAAAATTGATGCCGGGCGGCCAATTACACAAAACGCAAGAAAATCGGTCTACCTCAGGCGGATCACACACAACGATGCGCCAAGCGACGGGGCGCGGGAAACGAAGCCAAATACCTCGCAGATAACGCGTCCCCGTGCGTGATTTTAAATACGAATTCAATAAAAATGCAAGGAATTTTGCTTGTAGTGTGTTTTCCGCCTTATCACTTGAGCCTTAGCATGTCTTGCAAATATAAAACTCTTTGCAAGACATGTACTTTGTACTCATTTTAATGTCTATTATCCATTCATATTATAAAATAAGTAGTTTTTCGTGTCTGTTTGTGTGACCGCTTTGTTCTTCTTAAATGCAGATAGAATTTGATGTTGTTTTTACCATCATTTACAGCAATTTTTTTTTTTTTTTAACATAACCTAATTAATTAATACAAATAAAATAACATCCTAATTTTACTTAAACTACTAGAAAACTAAAACATAATTGTGAACTATGCATTAAACTGTAACTTATAAATAATAAATCTCAATATTTTGCCATGTTGCCCCACGAATTACGAATTCTGAACTTGATTTCTCATAAAGAAATTAATAATGTCGATAGGCCGTAAGCCAAAGGTGAGTTTAGAAGAGCAAAAATAATTTTGAAGAAAATGCTCAGTTTCATGGGGATCCTAGCATTAAAAGTAATGCTGAATTTTTTTCAACCATGGGCATGGAACTGGAAAATAAAATGTCTCCATCTCTAAAACGAAATCGTAAAAACAATTTTGAAGAAAATGAAATTGTTGCACTGCAAGCTAATGAGAAGTCCGATGTGAGTGATGATTATGAAATTCGTCAAAGCAGCAGTCCGATAAATGATACGTTAGATATTAGGGGTGAAGAAATGGAGTCCAAAATATTTTAATTTGTATTGGACATGTATGACTGGAAAAAAAACAACCTTTATTTACGTATCAGAGAAGAACAGGAACTACCAAATAAAAAAGTATAGAACAATGCCAAAGTGTAGATGGTCCGACCTTATAAAAACAAACTTACATAAATATACAAAATTACCTTGCACCTGGACCCTCAAACGAGAGAAAGGAATTAAAAACAAAATTTTCATTAAAAGGAAACTGCTCGCAATGCACCGCGTGCGTCTATATAAAAAGTTACAATACTACAGAAAAACGGTATACAATATTTTGTTAATAATGAAAATAGACAGGGCCATGAAACTCAGCCCGTAAAAAAAGAATAAACTAACTCCCTTTATAAGGAACGAACTGGCAAATATTCTAAAGCACAAATCTGTCAAAGTAGTACATAACGAGTAAGCTTTAGAGATACAGAGCACAAAAAGATGCATATGAGATAACGACCTCACCAGCATTGCCTTCTCTTGCTTCATCAAGGCAAATAAAATCTAAGTCACGAAAAGGACAGTGACTTCATCATAATCCAATTATCTAAATGTGTCACATGTCATGTGTGTATAATTTAAGTATTGTGTTCATTATTTGGCGAAGAATTATTCGTGTGTTAATATTACTCTGTTGATGATCATTGTTTGATTTATTTATGGTCACCCTATGTACTAAATTGTTGAGGAATGTTAAAATTATTGATATCTTTTTAAATACTGAATGTGCAGGAAGTTGAAATACACCAATATTTAGTAGGAATTTCTACTAAATGTCTGCACTCTTATTTTCCCATTTAAACAACTGCTTCAGTAGCTACGAACATATATTTACTATAGACCGTCAGGACTGAGAAGCCACATAAAATGTATTGTTTTAACGAAACTATATAGCTTTTATTTAATTTTTATTACTATATACTTATAACTATATACTTACCATTTTATTTTTATAGTTCAAATTAGAACACATTTACTACTAAATTATACTTTAAAATTGTTTCAATCTACTCATAACTTTCCGAGAAACAGCTAGGTGAAATATGTGGATTTTATGAAAAATCTGAGCATTGTAGCTATCTCAAATCCAACCGTACAAAACCCTTTTCTTTTGTACAGATTAAGCATAAATACTACTAAATCCTACCAAATGTTCAAGAATATTGGTCGACTAGTTTTCGAGTTCTAAGGTGGCTCCTCAATTCAGACATCTGAATTGTGGAGCCACCTTAAACGTCCTGTAACTTTAAAGGGTTTTACTACAAATTCCGGGATCAGGCTTACAAAATCGGATAAAGTACTACTAAATATTGGTAGAACCCGCATTTAAATATGAGACATGGCTCCTCAGTCCATACGGACATCTTATTTTCCGGTTAAACATAAATGGATAAATATAGCTTATAAGTGATTAACATTCGGAAACCTCATTTTAACAAAGCAGTGAATTGAACGAAGTATTTCAAGCTCATTTCGAAATCATCTCATCATAAAGTATTTAAAAAAACATTATTATAAACAAATAAACACTACAAAGTGAAAAATGTGTCCTGCTGCACCGCAGCCACCATTTTAGAAACCGATCGATTATATCTTAAAATGATGTTCGTCAAACGAACAAAATGTACGTATACTGTTATCGCTGTACTTGCATTAGGTCATAACTTTAATTTCGGAAGTCAGTGCGTTTTTACTTTTCACTTTTGAGTTGTGGTAGTAACCTACCCCACAAAAATTCGTAAACTTTCACTTGCTAACTAATTACCAGTGGCACGAAGTTATAATAACATCATCATCATCATCATCATTACACTAAGTGGAAAAAATACATATTATTGAAGCTAACTAAAAAACCACTCATCAGAGTTTGACCATAATTATATGGGACCACTCGATAAGATAAGTCCGCGAGGCCTATGCTGTGCTTTGCATTTGTGTGAGTGATTACCAATCTCACCAATGTGATCGGGCGATCGCAGAGCGCCTCAGGCCGATTGTCCGGTTAGCCGACTGGCAAGCAAAGGTAGCGTCGCTGTGTGCACTCACACAAATGCAAAGCTCAGCTTAGGGCTCGCGGACTGTACTCTTTCAAACGAAAGAATAATGTTATAAATCGGTTAATAAATGACGGACTTCAGAGGTAACAAACATAAAAAATAACGAACCTCCTTTTTTTATGTTCCGGACAATCGTGCAATATTTAACACTACTTAAACACTATATTTGTTGTTATAACGACACAATCTGTGAAAATTTCAAGTACCTATCTAGATAAAACGGTTCAAAAGATACATCCCTTTTTTTTTTTTTTGGATGGGAAATCATCAAATGACTTCTCCCGCTCTGGGTGGAGCGGGAGGGCGTGTCAGACTTTTACTGACTAAAACCCACCCGTGTTCCTTCAGTTGCCTGTGCCAGGGCCACGGTTATCTCTTTTCGAATCACCCGCGACCCTGAGGCGTCGGCCCTATCGGACCCCGTCAATTTGTGCTGTCATCTCTTTGAGGCGCGCGTGGAACACGACGCGCCATCGACCCGGGCCTGGTCCTTACCGGACGGCGAGCTACCCATCGCTCGCCGTCCGCAAGCCCGCGCCTAAAAAGATACATCCCTGTGACAGACGAACGAACAGCGGAGTCTTAGTAATAGGGTCCATTTGGCACCCTTTGGGAACGTAACCCAAAAAGATCTATCAGTAAAATTATATTTCTGGATCTAATAAAATGATTCTATACAGACAATATAATTTCGTATTTCAACTGAGATTTTCACCTACCCGACTAGACTAGAATCATTGGAACTCAGAATAATTCGATACTAGAAGCGGTAACCGTTTCGAGCTTTGTCCCACACACCAATTAACACTGTCTATTTCAGGCTGCTAGACATAAGGTACCTACCGTAGGTACCAAAGCCCGTGTCCCCTTAAATGGTAGAAGTGGATGACATTCGGACAAATTGACCAAGGTATGCCATGCCACCCGCAATTATTTGCAGCTAGCTTTATGTATGTACCTTGACATAATAACAAAATTGGTAGTGCACTTATCTACGAAATCCTGTAACATTTAATTTAAAGCATGAATTAGCGTAGTTATAAAAAAGATAAACTCTAATCGTTTTAAACAACCACTTATAAGCACTATTGTGGAATTGATTAGTCAGAGAGATGCAGCTAGTTGTCCATTCCAAAGCAAAGTAGATACCGATGTATCTATTACCATATTGTGTTTGTATGTTTTATGCCGCCTTTAAGTGATTGGTAATCCGCATGCTTTTGAAATGCCAGTTCCATCGTCGTCTGGAATACACCGATTATTAACAACGAATAAAAATCTAATTCTAAATTTCAAGTCTCAGTGTCTACATTTCTTTCTGCATTTTTGCTCAAAAAAGCTCAGCTAATCAATTTAAACTGCGCCACATTTACACCTTTGTTCACACCGCACTTGCCAAACCAAAAAAAAAAAAAATTTAGTTAGGAACGCAATATCGCAAACCAGTAGTAACTGTCGCATGTCGACCAGTATGAAAGGCACAAAAGTGTTCTCTTTGCCAGCAGGTACTCCACTATCTAATGGGCTTAACTTCATACACGCGAGACCTTATTTCTATACATGGGTATAAAGAGACGATTAACGGTAATGTAGACCAGATTGTTATTAGGAATAGTTTTTTAATTGTAGTATTTGGCATTTTGGCTATTGGGACAAACGACTTTATTTTTTATATAATATTTTTTTTTTACTTCCCACTTGATTGTCTGTGTTATGTGTAACATGTGTTTATGTGAAACTACCCATTGTTGTTAGAACAGAATCTACTTCACGTTGTAGATTAAATTCCATTTAAAGCAGACTAATCAGTTGATTTCAATTTCAATTCAAGCCACAAATTCAATTCAACAGAAAGAAATATTTAATCAAAGGTCACGTCGATAATAAAATCCTCATCCATCATATTTTTTTGCTCAACAACGACAAACCCAGAAAAGAAGAGTAATATGTTTTATTGAACCATTTATTGACAGCGTAACCCTCAAAATGGCCGGCTTCCAGCCGAAAGTAGCGAGCCCTGAAAAATTACGTACGTTTTATAAAAACACCGGTACGTGTGTATGTCTTACGTGCGATGCGGACGGACGGCTTTATGATGAAAAACTTTTTGTATTTCATTTTTTGTATTTTGCTTGATGTTTTTTTTATAAATGATTTTATAATTCTAAACCAGGATATTAAACTGCTTGGAAGTTTGTTATAACCTACCGAGCTGTGAAGGTTGAAATGCCATCAGATATGTTTATAAATTTGTATAAAAGTTAAGAGTATTCTATTCTATGACTTATCGAGTAGTACCTACTTGAGCGAACTTATAAATTGAAAAGTCAAAAAGTCGTATTTCAAATGAGCAAGTATATTGTAGGAATAATATGGGTAATTCCGTAATTCCTACCTTCTCGCTGTGGTTACTTCCTTCCTTATTATGGTGCTGTATGTAGTTAGTGTGGTATTGCGTTTTTTTTATGTGCATGAGAGACTGGCCAGTTACAGTCTTTTTGGAAAATATGATTATTTGTAAGTAAATATATTCAAATTTCAAAATTCCCTCCACATTGTTTGCGAACTAATTTAAGTTATCGCGTCTCATTTAAACATGGATCTGCGCCTGGAACATTAGCGCGCTATGATTTTTACGATTTCAATTGTCGTCGCCTGAAAACGGACGAATGGTACGATACTTTTGAGAAGGCTGAGAATGGGCTAGCCAAGGTTACCTCCTGGCTTGAGGACAGCCTTCTATCCCTAAACACCAAAAAAACCAAGTTTATTTGCTTTAGTAAGACTGTAGTGAGCCAACCCTCTTCAGAGCTTGAACTTAAAATACACTCTTACCCCTGCAACAGAGCTTTAAGTCGGCCTAACTGTGATTGTTCAGCACTTTCCAGAGTGGCTTCTATTAGATATCTAGGCGTCACGATAGATGACCGTCTTACTTGGAAAGCGCATGTGGTAGCTACTGCAGCAAGGATCAGGAAAATGATATATATCTTCAAGAAACTACGCAATGTTGCAGAAAAAGCCCTATTGCTTCGTACGTATCAAGCATTGTGTGAATGTATAGTTAGATACTGCATTTGCGCTTGGGGCGTTTCAAACAAGACATTACTTATAGAAGCAGAAAGGGCGCAGCGTGCGGTGTTAAAAGTGCTTATGCATTTGCCGTTCAGGCATTCAACACTTGATGTTTACGAAAGGTCTGGTGTACTCACTGTGAGAAAAATATTTGTGTATGAAACCCTACGTAGATATCACAAAAAGTGTGTGCCAACCCTACCGGTGTCAACCAAGAGAATTGAACGTTTTCCGGTTCCTCGCCAAAGAACAGCTTTTGGACAGAGGCACTTTAACTTTATTGCGCCACATGTTTACAACAAATGCAATAAAGTTAATTCTATACGTACATTAGGCAACAATGAATTTAAGAAAGTTATCTTTATTTGGCTAAAGTCGCTTGACTACGAAGCAGTTGAAAATCTATTAACAGTGGTGACTTGATTGAGTTGTGACCTGTTACTGCTCATGTTTTTTGTTTTGTTTTTTTTTTTTTTTTATAGTTGTTTCCACATCAAACAAATATAAGCATGTAAACTCACACATACTCAAACACACACTATCACACACTTACACATACACTAACAAACATACTTGGCGCAAATAAGAATAATGGGTAATTAATAAGTTACTGTTGTATTTTAATTAGTTTTATTTTTTTTGTTTTGTTTTTTGGTCTCTTGTTTTTGTTTTTTTATTTCATCATTATGTTTTTATGTTTTTTTTTCTTTGCATTAAGTTTTATTTTATTTTTCTTTCCTTTTTTTGTGTTGTCATAAAACAACAAAATTGTGTCATTATACTACGAGAGGACACTGGCTCCTGCAACACAGTTTAAACTAGTGCAGGAGTCAGAGAAATCTATCTTATTTTGTACATCTTGTTTTATGTCAATAAATATTTTTAATTTTAATTTTTTTTTTTTTTTACTCATAGACTTCAAATGGCATTCATGGATGAAGGCCCTACTAAGGCAACCGTGTATCGTTGTTATAATGAATTCAAGCGTGGTCGAGTAACTTTGGGGGATGAAGAAAGAAGTGGTCGCCCTTTGACGGCGGTTACGGAAGAAAACGTGATAGCAATGAAACATGTAATCCAAGACAGTAGGCGAGTTATAGGGAAGCCTTTTCGGAATTCTACACGTGCATCTTCACCGGTGCTCAGAAGCAGGCCCGGGAGAAATGATGCCGTGATATCATAAACAAATTTGAAGTAGGCTCGTCTCGGCGTATTCACGACCTCGGCGTATTCACGACATTATTACAGGTGCCATGAGTATTGGATTTATCAATACGATCCAGAAACGAAGCGCCAACCGACGGTTTGGGTGTTTCAAAATATCAATGCTTAACAAAGTGAAGCGATCTAGAAACGAAATATTTAGTCCGGGAGCTTTTTCAATGCGACTGGCTACTTTGTTTCAATTCCTTTACGGAATCAAAGAAGCATCAACGCTGAATGGTATACTACCAAATGCTTGGCTGAAGTTTTCTCTGTTGTGACCAACAAGCGACTAAACAGAGGGTTCCGCGTGCTACTGCTCCACCACTACACCGCGCTCAAATTGAGTTACTTCCTGGACAGCATGCCAGTCAAACTCCTGGGTCACCCTCCTTACAGCCCTGACCTAGCACCGTGTGGCTTCTTTTTATTCCCGAATTTTAAAAATCTGCTCAAAGGGATACAATTTTCGTCGTAGGAATATGAGCTGTCAGCGTTGGAGCAGGCTGTAAACGAGGTGTCTACGGCGGAATGGAAAAAGTGTTTCAAAAACTGGTCCAGACGCATGAATCATTGTTAAGAGTCTAATGGAGAGTAGTTTGAAAACATTAAATAAATCAATATTTACCAATAAATAAATTATAAATGATTATATTTCTGTAAGTGGGTTTGTACAATCACTTTTACACATCAATCATGTTTTAAAAACTAGATGAGATCGGCGTATCCTATCTGACTACTCTGAGATGAAAGGAAAAAACAAAATCAGAGGTCACAGTCTCTTTTAAAATCCAGATATAATCTTGGTCAGGTCATGTGAAGACCATGTAGATCTCTGAAATGGTCTTTTGAGGAAATTACCACACGGAATTAGTTGACCTGTTCAGTCATTGCACGCAGTCAGTAATCATGCAAGTCAACATAGAACTTAAGGAGCTCAACGATTCGACGAACATTGCCAAAGAAAAGACATTTGGGTAGGCCGCATAAATTACTCAAACTGCCAGACCATGATTTAAACTAACTGAAAGAAAAAAAAAATACAAAGACCCACATAGTCCTCACATTCAAAAAATTAAAATAATGTTATACTTAATACGTATGTTATGTTATAGTAAAACCAACATAATCTGTGTAAATTTATTGGACCAACTCAATCCCAAGCCTTTTCTTGTCCTCAATACAGTCTTTGACAGTACAGGATTGAGAAGCATACGGGGTCGCATTGTATGAAAGCACTGGCCTGTGTGAATAATTTCATTTACACATGTCTGTCACCGATTCAAATAAGCATACTCGTAGTTACGACTTTGTTTATGTTCTTTTGTATTGTCACTTGTGTGTAAAATATTGACCACAATATACTAGCTCATATACAACTGCTGCTCTTTTTATGGCTACTATTTTCCAATAGGTTATGGGCCCAGAGCACAATAGGGATGATGGCAATTTTTTTTTTTATCTCAATAAATTGTTTGTTTCCAACTAGTGCAAACAAAATTACAAAAGTGAAAAAGCTTAAATAATTCCCAAGTTATAAACGTTTTAAGATAAGTGTTAGACCAGGACAGCACTATCGTAGAAGTGACGGCACGACTATGTAACTTCATACTAGCGCCGTACATTGTCCGTACCGTGCGACAAGGACGGGAATAATGCCCTCCAAAAACTTTAAAAGCGTGTATCTTCTTCATATTTACAACGATTTAACAGATTTTTTCGAATATCTCGTTTTTACTATGCCTACTTTGAAATTACATTATTTTTATGAACATTTCTAATAGCATTTATCATCCCTATTGGGCTGGAGCATATTTAATAAGTTGAGTGGTTGGAATATTGATTTTGTACCTGTGAAACTTACGAAATATAAATTATTTCATCTGAAGTTGGCATAAGTGGTATTAAGAAGCTGAAAGGATCGTCCGATTACCCAAACTGGAAATTCTTGGAGCGAAATTAATTTTAGATTATTCTACAATTAATTTCGCTCCAAGAATTTCCTATAATATACTGGTGGGGAGTAATTTCTACTGATGTAGTAAGTGCTGATGTAGACCGGCAGGCATGAAAGACATTATGCTTGTTGTTAGAACCAGAGTGCTTTACCCACGTGTACAATGCGAAGACTGCGAAAGAAGTCTGGTACAGCTTACAGGAAGCGTATGAAGACAAGGGTTGGGGAAGACGTATACATATTCAGCGAAAGCTTTTCAACTGTAAGTTAGAGAATGTTGATTCTATGGAAAGCTACATTTCAAAAATTACATTCCTGTCACAACAATTATCCGATGAAAGGACGAGGAAATACTGAGCCGCGGGTCGGCGAAAACGAAAAATTGATTCTAGAAAACGTTTTACTAGTTCCTGATTTATCCATGAACTTAATTTCGGTGAGTGATTTGACCAAGAAGAATTATTACATGAATTTTGACAATGGAGGCTGCATGATTCGAAAGAAAAATCGAACTGTTGCAAGATGTCAAGAGGTCGACGGAATTTATGAATTGACAGAAAATAAAAATAACGTCGAATATGACACTAAGCAAAATTAAAATATTTCGAACATTTGGCATAAAAGATTAGCTCATTTATCGCGTAATTATATGAATAAAATGAAAGTTTTAGTCAGCGGTATGGAATTTAAGAGTTCTGATTTATGCGAGCCGTGTATTGCATGTATCGAAGGAAAGACATGCAAAAGTCCCTTTAAAAAACAAGGTACGAGAGCGAACGAGGTCTTACAGCTGGGTTTTAGCGATGTTTGTGGACCGATCGAGGAGCCGTCGTTCGGTGGTTCGAGGCATGTTCTTCTATTTATCGACGATTATACTCGGAAGACTCATGTTTATTTTTTGAAGAACAAAAGTGAAACTTTCGATAAGTTCCGTGAATACAAGGCGGAAGTTGAGAATGAGACAAGTAAATCTATTAAATGTCTGAGATCTGACAACGGCGCAGAGTACTGTAATGGTAAATTTAAATTATTTTTTAAGTCTGCAGGTTTAAAACACCAGTAAGTAAGTAAGTAAGTTTTTTATTTGTTGAAACATGGTGTACATGATACATTGCATGCAACTTGCATGCAATGTATCATGTAGTATATATTATAGAGGTACAGAAAAGTTCTAACATGTTCAGTCACGTATCGTGGCGTACAAATTGGTAGGAAGAGATGGTGCATAAACCGAGATAATATTTATCAAAATTCAAATAAGTCATTTTATAAATAAGTCAATAATATATGAATTACTATAATTAAAATTTCAATTCCAAATTACAATAAAACATAAAAAATAAAAACATGTCAAAAAATTCAACATCGTCATCTCAAAAACTAAGAAAATTGTCCTCTTCCATAAACTCTGCTATACTGTAATATGCTCTTTCAGTTAGTAAACTCTCTGTTTACTTCTAAGAGCAGATAAATTGAATGTTTTCCACGATTTGGGCAATTTTTTAAAATTGGACGGAGACATGCAAAAGATGCTCTTACGCATAAGGGTTGTTTTAGCGCCGTGAACACAGAGTTTGAAATTATCACGTCTATTCCTAGGGATAGCATCAGACAAACGCTGAAATAAATGAGGATTCGATTTAATGAACATTATTGTTTCCAGAATATATAATGAGGGCAATGTCAATATCTTACGTTCTATAAAATAAGATTTACAGCTGTCCGTTGTTTGCAGTCTAAACGTCGATCTAATGCACCTTTTCTGTGCCCGAAACGCTATTTCATTGTCCGTGCTATTCCCCCAAAAGATGACTCCATATCTAAGAATGGATTCGGCTAATCCATAGTAAGCAGTAATTAGCGCATCTGTGTTAAGAACCACAGCAAGCTGTTTCAGAGCGTAGGCTTGCACTACTCAATTTTTTACTAAGTGCCTCTATTTGAGGTTTCCAATTCAATTTACACCAGACGACTGTACCGTACACGCCCGGACAAAATTCTGTAGCAGTAAGAGCGAATCGCACTATAATAGAAAAGGCACGAATATTACTGTCAGAATCGAACCTGAGCAAGAAGTGTTGGGCCGAGGCTGTAAATGTTTACCTAAAGAACAGAAGCCCCACGAAAGCAATTGAATAATGCGGTACCAGAGAAGCTTTGGACTGGAAAAGATGTAGATATCAGTCATCTGAAAATCTTTGGTTGTTTGGTGTATATATTGATACCAAAAAATAAGAGACGCAAACTGGACATGAAGGCGGAACCGATGATTTTTATTGGAGACCCAGATAATCAGAAAAGTAATCGTCTGATGAATCCGAAGACAGGTAAAGTGATAACTGCAGGAGACGTAAAATTTCTTGAAAACGTACTTCTCCAAAAAGAAAACGTGGAAAAGTCGGAAGTTATCATAAACCTGAATACAGATTCTGTTTCTCCCAGTTTACCCAACGGATCTACAAGCAGATCTAAACCCTTGGAGGCTCACAATGATGTGTACCGTGATGCTGTAGATGAGAACGTAGAAATATCAGAAGAGATAGAACTTGAACCTGTAGTACCAGAGAGAATACGTGATGATGTATTGACCGAAGAGGAAGCTACAATACCTCAACCAGAAAGAAGGTATCCTGTAGGGAACGCAGAATTCGATCGGTACGGTGGCAATGTTATGTATGCCAAGGAGAGCAATCTTGATGGTGATCCATTGACTATTAGTGAAGCGTTGGCGAGACCTGATGGTGACTTATGGCAAAAAGCGATAGATGACTTATGGCAAAAAGCGATAGATAGAACTTATGTCACTAAAGGAGAACCAGACTTGGACGTTGGTGGATCTTCCAGCTGATTAGAAGACTATCCAGTGCAAATGGGTGTTCAAAATCAAGAGAGATAGCGAAGGCAAGGTAACGAAGTACAAGGCTAGACTAGTAGCAAAAGGCTTCACGCAGATAAGTGGTGTAGACTATACCGAGACTTATTCTCCTGTAGTGAGAAGATCTACTCTACGATTGTTATTCTCTCTAGCTGTTGAATACGGTATGGTTTATTGACCAATGGGATGTCACAACTGCCTTTTTGTATGGCAAGATTAAAGAAGAAATTTACATGCTTCAACCTAAAGGAGCAGTAGTTTAAGGTCAAGAAACCAAAGTAATTAAACTGCAACGTTCTTTGTATGGATTGAAACAAGCTTCGAATGCTTGGTTCAAGGAATTGGACAAAGAGATGCTGAATTTACGCTTTTTACAATCAAAAATGGAACCGTTTTTGTATCAGAAGCAGCTTAAAAATAATAAGAAGTTAATTGTCGTTATTACCGTATGTTATTTGTCTAGGTCAGAAACAGTTCATTTCGGAAATTATGAATGTCTTTAACATGACAGACGCTACGACTGTTTCGACCCCAATGGAAGTCGGTATGAAATTAGAAAGATAAACAAACTCCCATAGCGATCTGCCATATCAGAGCCTAATAGGGGGTCTCAATTATTTGGCCCGTAATACGCGACCAGATATAGCACATGCGGTGAGTGTACTTTCACAATTTAATTCGTGCTATAATGAAATACACTTTAAATGTGTGAAACGGGTCTTAAGGTATTTGAAGGGTACGTCTAACCTTTTTGTGACTTTTAGGAAGTCAGGAGATTTAGATTTACGAGGCTACGTTGATGCAGATTGGGGAGGGGCACTTGATAGAAAATATTTCACAGGATTAATTTTCAAGATAGGTGAAAATATAGTGTCGTGGGAGAGTAGGAAGCAATCGACTGTATCCTTGTCCTCCACAGAGGCAGAGTACGTAGGATTGAGTCAAGCTTCGAAGGAAGCTCTTTATTTACTTAGTTTACTGAACAGTTTGATAGCTGTGGATAGTAAAGCGGTAGTAATTTATATTGACAATCAGTCGGCGCATAAAATTGCAGCTAACAAAATGATGCATAATAGGACAAAGCATATAGATATCAAGTACCATTTTATTCGTGAGTGTGCACTGGCTTACAAAGTTGAAATAAGGTATATGTCAACTGATAAGATGATAGCGGACATCTTAACTAAAAGTGTTCACAGGCCGAAGCTTAGACAATTTTTTTAACGATTTAGCCCGGTAAAATTAATCTATTAAGGGGGCGATGAGTAGTCTCGTAGAGGTTTTGATAATTTATGTTTTGTGTAATAGATAATTTTCTAAATTTAGTTTTGTTATGCATTGATTATTTTGTTAGATTTCTTCTGTTTCTGTACTCTACTTTTGGGTACAGCGTAGTACAGTCGGACACAGAAGTGTTAGTGATTTATTTACCGAGTACTGACAAGTACAGAAGTGATCATACGGATGTGTAATAGATTAAGGGGCGTATTGGAGGTCGCATTGTAGTGTGAATAATCTTATTTACACATGTCTGTCACTGATTTAAATAAGCATAGTTACGACTTTGTTTATGTTCTTTTGTATTGTCACTTGTGTGTAAAATATTGACCACAATATACTAGCTCATATACAACTGCTGCTCTTTTTATTGCAACTTTTTTCCAATAACGCACAGATAGGTTACAAGATTGATAACAAAGTTTACAAGCACAGGTGTTGCACTGCACGCGGCTTAACTAACGTGGAACGCTTCGCGCAACAAACGCAACAATGCCGAAATATTCCAACTATGAGTACCATACATGGTGGACTGCTACAATGAGGGTGGTTTTATTTGTCTCACAGCACAAACCCCCTTCCTAGAGATCCTAGAAGCTCGACAGCGGCAACGGGACTACGGGGTCTACATGTCCCCAGCTGCAGACGGAGGCAGGCCTGATCTTACGCCGTTGGATTTCCATGTGTGGGGTAGGGATAGACCTGATTTATGATAATGACGGCCAGACCATTTCTAGTGCGGAACAACAAAACGTTAATTGTGAACGCTTGTTTACGCAGTGATAGCTAGAGAGACATTGTTAAAAGTGCAACGACACATTATGTAACGTGCAACTGCAGGGTGAATATGTACAGCAATTTTGGTGTAAATAGTGTAAATAAAAACTACGTCGCTATGAGGTATGTACATTTTAAATTGTTCACGCTATGCACTTCTTACAGTTTACATCTGTACAAATAGGTAGGTACACAACCTATCAATCAGCTGACAGATACGACTCGACGCACAGTTCGTAACTTAGACAGAAGTCATTACCTTACACGAATCCGCGTTGCGTCAGCCGTTTATTTTTCTATTATTATTATCTAAAAGATGTGTAACACTGTAGAATATGAATGTTTTAATCGAATCTAGGATCCTTTTCTTAAAAAAAATAAGAAAATGATTGAAACGTTTCGATGCTCGCTCGTAAAAGTCGTAACCCCACAGAGGTCATTGGCTGCTTATTTAGATGTAAGTACCTGCACCCTAATTGCGTAACACATTTTCGTAAACGATTACGATTAATCTGTTTGATTTTGACGGTTCAAGAACATTCATTGCGTTCTATATATTGTTGAGCAGAGTTTTTATCGAACTCAAGAAGCAATGGATTAGCAATCTGTTTCAAAACGATTCAGATTCCGATTGATTGTGTATTACGCAATTATGGTGCAGGTTTACAGAAGGTACTGTTTTTGTAAAACTGCGAGCAGGGAATTCAATATTGTACCTACTTAGATTTAGGTCGTTTTGAATTTTTAATTCACATTTATTTTAACGTAAGCGATAACTCTGTTTTCAAAATAAGACGAGGTCGAGTTACGAAGTCTACCTAAGTTGGTTTATTGAGAACATCATCACGCCTGCATTCCCCGTAGAGTTAGGCAGAGGTGTATTGTCGAATGTTCATTACAGTTCACCAGTGATATGTTAAACAGAGAGACGGCACGCGTCCCGCGGCAAAGCACCGCGCCCGCGCCTCTCCCCGCCGCCGCCGCGTCTTTGATTCATAGAGCAGGCCGGTTTTATGCAAAACATCTCAAGCAGTTTTAAATTATGATAATTACGTAAAATAAAAATAAACATTTACATAAAAAAATCTTTTTCGTTTCTATAGCTTCTAAACGACCTATAGAGGTCCCTCTAAAATATTTCGTGTATGAATAGATACACCTTATATTTATTGCATGCATTATGTATTTGCGTTATTTTAGTTTTAGACTTCACGTTGTTCATATTTTTCTCTTCTTGTTTTCAAACACTGTTGTCTACATTTCTTTTTCAATTCTCCTTTCGCAGGTCTGCAGTACTGGCAGTACCTTTATACTCAAATTGTAATTAAGACGTGTCCCTCTGTATTCTACTGTGTGTACATAAATAATTAAATAAATGAAAAGGACTCACCTTCATGTAAATGTGATCCAGGTGCGTAAGAATCAGTGTTGCACCTGATAGCTGAATGTCCGGTAATTGGGCTTGCAAGATTCAACCTGGAAAACGAAATTGACATAAAACCTAGAGTATTGTGTGTTAAGAACTGTATTCACTATAAATAAAACTTAGACCAAGAACTTAACACCGTTAATATTTATTTATTTATTTAAGTTTACATGCACAACATTACATAATATAATTCCAAAGCGTTATATCAGAGCAATACAAACAAAAACGTGACACACTTGCCTACTTACGTAGGTTAGCTAAAATGCAAATTTAATAAAATGTAAACACGTGAAAATAACAAAATTATTAAGAAAACAGAATACATCCAGTAAAAATAACACATCATACACTAATTATTATCTTTCATCCATATCATGTATAATAAGTTATATTGTACTGAGTGTTAAAGATATCAGATCTTTAATAGTAGTAGTAGGTACTGTTAAAACAAAATAAAGAAAAAAATAAATTTGAAATAATAATAAAAAAACAAAACATGTATGTGTGCGCCGATCATAAAGATAAGTAAGTAAGATTAAGGAAAACAAATATGGTACCTATGTGTGTTTTCAGACAATATTGTTTCTTATTCTGTAATAAGAAACAATATTGTCTGAAAACTCTGTAGTCCCAACCTGTATGGACGAAAATAATAGCGATCGTGAAATATTTAATAACGAAAACAAATAAATAAATGAGAAACAAAAAAAAAATTGGTGGCGAGCCTAACGCCATCAACCGGAAACCAATGCAGACCCTGGGCAGATTTTTAGAATTTCCTGATAGAAGAACCCAACAACACTATGCCCGACTTTGGAATCGAACCCATAGCCTCATGCTTAGCAGTAACGCTTGCGACCTCTAGAATAACCAAACAGCCGAACTATTCTCAAAATATCCGATAAAATATCCCGCATCTGAATTTTTTTTTTCACAAAAGTCCAATGTTCACAATTCAGAATCTTTCCAATAAACTGCCTTTGAAGAATTACCTTAATCATGGACTTCTTTGAATGTGCCTTTAATCTGAAACCGCCATTTAAATAACCAAGCGCACGTTAATTTGCCAACCTTTGACTAAAATGGGACACATTGCCATTTTGAAATAAACTTTTACTTCACTGAACTTTAACATATAAAATTAATAATCTGCGATTACCGTTGATTGACTGGTAATGTTAAGACCAAGACTAGTCTTGATGAATTTATATGGATAAATAATAACAGCTACACGGATCGATAGAAAGCCACCCTTACCGTGACCGGTTCGTGGATAGGCGTCCATCCATTACATATCGAGACCTCTCCGTGCCTCGAAAAGCACGTTAAACCGTTAGTCCCGGCTGTCATTCGTAGATCTTTGACAGTCGTTGCGAGAAGTGAGAAGTCCAAAAAAGTCTGATAACTAGTCGTACTAAGAGGTATCGTATTACTGAGTATTTGGGTTGTGGAGGTCAGATAGACAGTCGCTCCATGTAATCATCTGCATTCGGTTAGACTGGAAGCCAGCCCTAACAGAGTTGGGAAACGGCTAGGCAGATGATGCAGACGCATTGTTTTACGAACATTTCACTGTACAGGGTGGCATTACTAGGCCAGGGTCGCGGATTGCTCGAAAGAGATACCGTGGCCCCTGGCACAGGCAACTGAAGGAACACGGGTTGGTTTCAGTCAGTAAAAGTCTGACACGCCCTCCCACTCCGCTTAGAGCGGGAAATGTCGTTTGATGATTTCCAACCCAAAAACAAAAAAAAAAGGTTAGCATTACATAAACGCGCAAACTTTAACCATAAAGTCAGTGTTTAATAGAAAAGTGAAAAAAAAAAACTTACGCGGTCAAAATGTACGGAACAGCATTTTTTTTGACAGAAATTTTAACCGAATTTCTTGAAATTTTAAGTAGTTTTTTTTATTATTTTGTCTTGAATCTTGATGTACTGCATTCATGGTTACAGTTTTCGCGTGGATGTTCCTGCCGCCCTGAGGTACTCGTATAAATTTGCTTTAAAAAAACTCAATGAATGAAAGGAACACACCTTTTTTCCCATTTAGGGATAAAAAAAAAGGTGTGGCATTACATCGACGCGCAAACTATAACCCTAAAGTCAGACTCGTCGGTTATAAAAACAAAATCTGCTGTTTCATAGTAAAGCGAAAAAAGTAAAAAAACTTCAACATAAATTTTAACCGAATTTTGACATTTTAAGTTTTTGTTTGTTTAAAAACATGTGCTGTATTCATGGTTACAGTTTACGCGTGGATGTCCCTGCCGCCCTGTATGAGTAAAAATTTGCTTATGAAAAACTCATTTGGATGAAATGCTAAAAGGATTTATTTACCTTATCCAGGCCAGGCTATCTCGCGACGTAGGTCTCTTTTTCCCTCAACAACATCACTGGCAGATCATCTTCAACATCCTTTTCAACTGTCTTCCTCTACGAGTTTTTCCATTCCTCGGGTACCATTCTGTGGCTTTTTGGCCCATCTTCCTGTTCATTTCCATTTCAGTGTTCTTGTTTTTACTCGTGCGTCTGCTATTTTAGTGATGTTGATATTTTCAAATATTATTACTAGGGATTAATGTTTAAAAAAAAATGAAAGGTCCGAACACATAAAGGCTATTTCCATTTTATTGTATTTCAATATTTCCTAATCCTGCATTTAAACATAGAACACTTTTAATATATGTACATGAAACGATTATAATACGATCCGCGTGAAACCGCAAGCACAAGCAAGTGTTGAAGAAAAGGACACAATATTGTTCTATTTTTAAAGTGTTTGGAAGTAGCCAAGCAAGTGGATCGTATGTCACGATTTAACGAGGTAGATACACTACGTTAGCTTAGCGCATCGATTTGCCACTCCACTAAACCTATGTAGTTTGTTTCAGCACTGAAATAACTATTTTCAGGCACGCCAGCCTCACCTAGGAATAAACTTTAGTCTTAAACTAGTAGGTAAGTGGACCAGTTAACAGCGTTGGGAATTTGATTTATTTTGAAGAGTTTTCTGTTTTATCCAGTACCTTGGGTCCTGTTCGTGATCTAGATGGAACTATTTTTTTTACGTTTTTAAAGTCTTGTTAGAAATAGTATGATCGGTATAAGTCGGTAAAGACAGGTCTTTATGGCAAATTGATCCTTGATTAAATACGCTTTTGTTTTAGTTTTCAAGTTCAAACGCCGCTGTCCAAATGAAACAGCTAATTGGCAACAACAACAATGGTTTGAAAAGTGTGGCAAAGGATATCAAGTAAAATTAGTTTCACAACAAAATTAACTTAAAACAGCGGTCTTAATTCTCACAAAGTTTTGACAGTCTGCAATCTTATCTATTTAAAAAAAAGATTTTGTCTTGAACTTTTTTGTTTTTTGTGATCATCTCGCATGTCAACCTGTAAGGTTGTCGTCTGCTTAAGCGGACGTGCCTGTGGTGCCCTAATAAATTAAGGCCTCCAGCCAAGGCTAGTAACCATGTGACTTTTTCAATAAATTTATCTTAGACATCACTGACATTGCCCAACGGAAACATAGTGAGATCTTGGGTGAAGTGACCTGTCGTTCCACCTGTAGTGCTATACTGTAACCATCCCACCGTGAGAACTTAGGTGAAGAGACCGTGGAGCGAGCTGTGAGTGCCACTGATGCTAGGGTTTGACCAGGACGGGATGACAATGACAGCTCACTCCACGCAAGTCTTCACGGTGAGATATTTACAAAATCGACATGCTGATGCCAAGAATTGACACTATTGACATCTCACATCTAACTCAGTTCATCTATGTTTTTACGATGAGATTTTAAAAGAATAGCACTATTGAATTTATAATTAACATGAGTCTGAATTCCCCAATCCGCCTTAAGCAAGCGTGCTGAGAAGAGCCTTAACCCAGTGGGAGAGTAACAGGATGGGGAAAGGATATTATTATGTAAAAGTTTTTCAACTATGTAGTTAAGTTAGATGTTGAAACTCGTAGGTAGGTACTAGAAATACGAAGGCGACTAAAACATTCGATTGAAAAAGTTGCAGTTACAGACTGGAATTACTGTCGTTTTATTTCGGAAATCGCCTTGCACGACCATCTGTCTTGGAAACTACTCGCAAATTAAACTTCGTCCGTTCTTTATAAAACATTTAGTTGGTTGAATAGCACGGACACAACATGCTGCGAAGTTTTGTTAAGAATATTTCTTCTTGTCTTTCCATGTCCTCTAGAGATTGGCTTAGTGTTACTGTAATGGTGGTCGCAAGCGATACTGCTGAGCATGTGGTCCTGGGTTCGATTCCCAGGTCGGGGAAAGTGTTATTGGGTTTTCCATCTGGAATTTCTAAGTAGCAGTCCGGAGTCTGGATTTGTGCCCGGCTGATGGCAATTGGCTACTTGGGATTACATGGGACTCAAACATGTGAAATGTAGGTGTACTATAGGTGCACCCCTGCATAACTCGTCGATGTGCATGTAATTCACCAGTCACAAGGTCTGCCAAACTTCACTATGGCTTCATTTGTTTAGTGACCGCCAATGCAATCATTTCACCGTGCGTCGTGCGGCTATATTCACCTGTGTAAAGCCCATAAAGCATGAATGACCATAAACTCACAAAATAATCCTGTTTTCACTTGGGTGTTTTTTTTGGTTCCTGATAATATACTTCCAGTCACCTAAATCCAGCCACCGTGCAATTCTATGTGTATCGGTAATTCATCATATTAATGACGAGTTAAAAAAAAATGTTTTTTTAGTTTTGGTGCTGATAATGTCCATCGTTTAGGAGTTGTCATTATTCCGAATTTGAATTCACGACCACTTATGAAGTTATAGACTTCTATACAAAAAAGTGCAGGGTGGCTCGTTATAAGAGTCTAATAAATTAACCAACAATATTTTTCTGTAATTAGATTATGACTTTTCGAGAAAGGTTTGGCTAATTTCGTGTACAAAATTGTAGTAAATTTAGTAAGCTTAATTTCTACCTAAATCACTTTAGATTACAACCAACATTTTATTTGAATACCGATACCGACATTTGCCAACTCTAGATTAGTGGGAGATCGTGGTCATTCAAATATCTGTCTACCCTCATACATAATAAACATGAATAATTCAGCCCAAAGGTAGGTCGTTTCAATTCGTCCCACTCAACCCACATTTCATCCCGGACGGGATTAAGTTACCTGTCGAATGAAACCCATGAACGTATTAGTATTAAACCTTAATTGGTACTCACTAATACTGGGCTTAGGTTTGTGACGTCTGTGAGTACCTACCTACCTATATTTATATATTTTTCTGATAGATCGTAAAAAGAAACCCACGTTTTACTTCGAAGTTTTTCAATCTTGTGTAACGCCTGCGAAAGATGTCACCACTAACGTGCCAGCCAGCCAGCCAACCGCCATGACGTGACATCCTACCACGACAGCTAAGTGAGGAGGATTGACCGTTGCCGCATAGCAAGCCAGCCAGCCAGTCATTATGAAAAAACAGAGTGCGCCTGTATGCGAGTGACATTAATATTCTAGAATTCAAGGAATTATAAGTAATTGCGTTTCTGTTTATTTTTGTTATTTTCAAGCCTACCAGAGTGTTATAATTCAGAAGTGTGATCCACGCAAAATGAAAAGACGAATCTATTGTGAAGAAGATGGCAGTGCTGATGCAACGCCGCAGACAACTCACCGCCTGCAAGGAAAATTTTGAAGACTTCTCGCTCGTGAAGTAGAAAAGGCATTTCAAGACCTGCAAAACGAAATTCCTACCCTAGTTTTATTGAAACAGCAGCGTGCGTCAGGATTGATTCCGGAGTTTGACCCTGATAGCGAGGAATGTACGATAACAGCTTGGTTGAAGAAAATAGAACAACTGGGAGAGATTTACGGATGGGATGAAAAAAGAAAATCTTTCTATTTGCAAGACAAACTGCGGGGTCAGGCAAGAAAATGGTATAACCGTCTCAAAGATTACGATTTTTCATGGGAACAGTGGAAGCAAATGGTGCTACGTGCCTTGTATTTTAGAAGAGATGCTCAATGCGCAGGTATTTTAGAAGAGATACTCAATCGAAGAAAGTTAAACTCTGAAAGCAGGACTAAGTACTATCATGAAAAGGTTGCAATGTGCTTTAGATGCAAGCTTTCGGATAGTGCAACCATCTCCTGTATAATACGCGGTTTATCTGTCGGACTGCAGTCGAATGCAAGAGCCTTTCAGTGCAAACGTCCTGATGAAGGATTTCTCTGCGCTCTCGATGACTACCGCCCGCATTCATATGATCAACGTGCAGCTCAAAAGTATATGGGGCGACCAACTGAGAAGAAGTCAGGACCTGTCAACCCAGACATTGTTCCGTGTCCTCGCTGTAAGAAAACGGGACACTTAGTACGTGACTGTCCCCAACCAGACCAGCGCAACTGCTTCAAATGCGGTATACAAGGTCATATCGTCACGAGATGTCCTTCCAATTCAAAAACCAGTGAAGCTAGTACTGTCAGATATATTAAAATGCTGCTAAACTATAGTGATATTTATAAAAAAAACTGCAAAAGTAAATGGTGCTTTCGTGAAGTCTTACATTGACACCGGCAGCCAGGTGAATGTACTGACTAATCGAGTTGCAAAACTGCTGGAGTTAGAGGTCACACCAACAACCATCGCGTTCAAAGGATTCTCCGGTGCGCTGGTTACTAGCCATGGTGAAGTGAACTTCCGCCTTGAAATCGACGGGTTGGACGTAAATAGCGACGGAGTCTCTCTAGTTGTACAAAATGGAACAGCTGTGTTACAAAAAGCCTCAGGTTTTCTGTGTGAAGTGGACGTGTCAGAAGAATCCAGTTGTTTCGCAATCAAGACCATTTCAGATGAATGTTTGCCTCCGGGAATATCGATTATCAAGGTTATCATAACCGGAAACCCAGAGGGAAATAAAGTGGTGACACCAGTACGCCACTATGAGTTCCAAGACGCCTCATACTCGATCCCTGCAACTGTGCTTAGCGGAAGCACTGGCTACCTGAAGATCATCAACACTGGAGGAAAGGATGTTAACTGGAAGGAAGGGACCATTCTGCTACGTGCTGAAAGCTGCATTCAGGTCAGTGCCACTGTCATTAATAGCCTATTGCCTGACGAAAACTGCCATTTATCTGCCAAAAATATAATCTGTGCCAATATAGCTTCATATAGTAATAGTGCCATAGGGGGGACGGATTTAGATAAAATTAACATAGGACCCATAGGAATAGCACAAAGAAATAATAGAACTTTTAACACAATTCGCCAACTGTTTCGCAGCTAGCACTAAAGAGTTAGGATGTACCGATCTTTTAAAAATGCCTTTTAAGCCAACAACCGATCAGCCTGTATTTCGTCGTCCCTATACGGTTCGCGATAGATATTCGCTGCCTAATATTGACGATCAGGTGTCGAAGTTAGCCGGGATGAATTATTTTACCAGTCTAGATCTAGCCCAAGGTTATCATCAATTATTGGTTTTATCAGAAGATACTCATAAGACTGCGTTCGGAATACCTCAAGGTCATTACGAATACAATCGGGTACCGTTTGGCCTCGCGAATGCCCCATCTGTATTTATGCGCCTAATAAATTTGCCCACTTTATTTTAATGGTATATTTGTATACCGGTCGAAAACAAAGCGGATAAAATCATACACTCTATAAATAACCCCAGTGATATTAGATCATCATCAAATCAACAAAATCCTGAAATACTGGCTTTCTTGGATGATTTATTATTGCCATCTATTGACGTTCCGTAGGGTATTGAATTATTAAAAAAGGTTCTCGTTAAATTGCGATTCGAAATTTTAAAGTTAAATATGAAAAAGTGTTCATTTTAAAAAAATACTTTAACTTACCTTGGTCACGAAATATCTCCGGGTAGCATTCAACCGGGTGAATTAAAGTTATCAGCAGTTTCTCAATCTCCGACGCTGCGTAATGTCCATGAGATAAGACAGTTCATTGGTTTGTGTAGTTACTTCCGTAAATATATGGCTAAATAATGCATTAATAGCACGCCCGCTCACAGAACTGACGAATAAAAATACAATATGGACTTGGGATGAAACCCACTCCAAAAGTTTTTGTGAATTAAAGCAAAAACTTTGTAGTAAACCGTTATTAGCAATTTACGATCCAAAACTGACTACCGAAATTCACACGGTTGCTTGCAAGTTAGTAATTGCGGGTATGTTACTACAAAAACAAAACGCTGACAGTTTGCGCCCTGGTATGTATTTTAGCCGCGTTACTAGTCGGGAAGAAGGTGTGTACCATAGTTATGAACTCGAAACTTTGGCAGTAGTAGAATCTTTACGTAGGTTTCGGGTTTACATATTAGGTAAACCGGCACGGGTAGTGACAGACTGTACCGCCGTTCGCGACACATTAACAAATCTCATTCCGAGTATTAATCGGTGGTGGTTACTAATTCAGGACTACGACATATCTATAGATTATAGGCCCGGTGAGCGTATGCAGCACGTAGAAGCATTAAGTAGAAATCCTGTAAAATCGTTTGATGTAGACCGTTTAGATGTAATGGATTGGTTTGCTACCGTACAAAACGAGGATGAAAAATTAAAACACACATACACATAGTAAATAATTACGCGTGGATTAATGAGAGACTTTATTATAAAACCCTGATCGGCAACCGCTTAGTTGTTCCGGGATTAGCTAGGTGGAAAATATTACAAAAACACCACGACGACATAGGCCATGTAGGTATAAAGAGATGTACTGAGGCTATTAAGAATATTTTCTGGTTTCCTAAAATGTCGCGCTTCTTAAAAAGTGTGTAACATAATGTTTGCATTGTGCTTACGGAAAAGGTGAATATGCTAAGAGGGAAGGCAAACTTCAGCCCATACCAAAGCCTAATGAGCCGATGCGAATGGTCCATATTGACCACCTAGGACCGTTCACTCGTACAAAAAAACGGTATCAATACATGTTCGTGATTACTGACTCCTTCTCTAAATTTGTGGTAGCTGAACCAGCTCGTACTGTACTCTGTGGAAACCATTCGACTTTTAAAAAAGATATTTAGTTTATTTGGGTATCCTGAACGAGTGGTTTGTGATCATGGCAAAGCCTTCACGAGCAGGTATTTTAAGAGATTTGCAACTGAAAAACAATTTAGACATATATTAAACGCTATAGCATGTCCTAGAACAAACGGTCAGGTCGAACGCACCAACCGTACCATATTGGATGCTTTACGTACCTCTGAACCCAGTGACGCTTCTCACAATTGGGATAACAGCTTACCTGACATCATTTGGGGTATTAATAATATGGTTAGTGCAACCACAGGATATAAGCCGTACGATCTCATGTTTGCTCAAACTGGTAGGCCCGTATGTGATGTTTCCATACCCAATCAGGGGGTATACTCTCTTAGCCCGAAGTCCGTAGTTTCGGCCTTCGTTACGGACGTTTCCTACTCCGTATCACCTACGGACTTACGATTAGTCACAAACTCGAACTAAGAATGAACGACAACACGATTTGACAGTTGTCCCTACTCCCGATGCGTTTTTGCCCGTCCGAAAAGTTGGATTTGACACTTGTTTAGACGGAACGTTATGTCATTTGATACGACATCAAAATAGTTATCGTGCTGCTCACGAAAGTTAATAAATTGAAAATATGGCTGCTTTTTTATGCTCGAAGAAGCTAAACAGGTAGAACGGAGACGTCGCCGATTGCCTCTTATTAAAACATGTCAATAAATAGGGTATTTCTATTTATATTATTGATTAGGTTATATAATTTTCAAACTTGATATTTTGCTTACAGACATAATGGGTGTTACGACAGGCGGCAGATACTGTTAGAAAACAAATTTTACACAATAAAAGTATTGTTTTTGTTCACAAATTTTTATTTAGCATCAATCAACACAACTCGGCTTCTTGCTGAATCGGCAGGTAGGTGTCGCCGAACTCGTGGACGTGCACGACGAGAATGTAATGCTGTAAACAAATGAAAAAAAAAAACTCAGTATTAGCTTAGTATTTTATAAACATGATTTATGTGATCTATTTACTAGTTATCAATAATACTTACATCGCTGATTATGAATTGGCAGTTCCTTTTACCAGTGCCTCAGTGATCACTGCGGGTTGTTCCTGGGAAAGTGGGTTGGCAGGTGTAGCAGCAGATATTTGTGTGGGTGTGATGACTGCTGGGTCTTGTTTTACAGGTGGACCCTGTACAACAAAAACTGAATATCATTGACGGATACAAGAAATGTATAATTTTATGTACCTATCTGTTAAGTATAATTATTACATTTAAAAGTCACGGGAAAGACTCATGCAAAATAATTATAAATACATTAATGCTATAAAACAAATTTACTACCTATGTTCAATTATAAATGTAATTATTACCGATGGAAAAGCTGGCACTCTTGCCTCAGTTTGCGGCTCTCTAAAACCCTCTCCCATAATTGACAGTATCCTCAATTCAACTTGCGAGAGGGTTGGTGCTACCGATGGGCCTCAACCTGTAGCACATGCCGAACGTCTGGCAGATCCAGCAGCTTTTTCGGCCAATTTTTTTAAATCATTGTATGCACTTTAATAAATACGAGTAATGTATTAAACTTACCCTTTGCCACTGCTCCACGGACTTTGTGCAACTCCCCATTGAATTAAGGGAGTTGCACAGGCTTTCCCGGAGCCGTTTTGTTCGGATTCTCCCGTCGGCACCCCTCAATAGTCCGCGAGCCAACTCATTATGCTCACACATAAATTCGAGGAGGGCCTGAATTTGTGCATGAATTGCTGCTGGAGCGGTTGGGGCCATTTTACTAAACTAGCGAAAACTTCCCGTGTCATTTATATAATATTATGAAAGTACACAATCATAATGTAAATTAATATTTTGAAAAAAAAACTGACATTTCAGTTGAAAGTTGCCGTCAGAAAGAAAAAGGGCAAAGGTATTAACAGGATAAGGCCACAATACGGATTAAATGGCAAAAATTATTCAATTATTTAATTAAAGACATAATAAAAACTATATTGTTAGAAATGTGGTCTTTTTCTGAGAATACCAATATTATTTTTTGTTTAATAAGCTAGAAAACTTCAAAGTAATTAAACCGGTAATCGACCGGTAAAATAGCGCAGCTCTATCGTCATGCGTCATTCGTTCACAAATATTGTCTATGATTCCGTTTGAAACTCATGTATCCGAAATCAATCGGGAGTAGGGTTTAGTGCTTAGTTTCGAACTACCTTCGGATGGACCCGTATCGTCGTTGACGGAGTTAGAGAGTAGACCCCCAGGTATCAGAACCTGTACAATCTAGGCGTTCTAAAGCTAGTGAACGAATTCAGGTAGCTAGTACCATAATGAAGCGAAATTACGATAAGAAACGTAAAGATAGCACCATTTATAAAAGGGGTGACCATGTATTGTGGCGACAAGCACCTACCAACAGCGTTGGCAAAGTAAACTCTAAGTTAGATGACGTATATTCTGGCCCCTATGTAGTGATTAAAGTTTTAGGTAAAGATTGGTTTAAGATTAGAAGTATTAACGGATTTAGATGATATAAACAGTTTACCGGTCTAGTATCGGCCGACGCTATTCGCCCATATAAAAGTGTAGCACCCATGTCCGATAGTGCAAGTAGTACTGACGAGCAGCTAGAAACAGAAGATCTAATAATAGATCTGCTTGAGAGTTAATCTGCGCCCTTTGCGGTTCCTTTGTCCCATATTATTGTTGATAGTATGACTAATTGCGCTTTGTGTTCCCATTGCGGGAGCAATGCTTACAGGATGGCCGAATGTAACGCCTGCGAAAGATGTCGCCACTAAAGTGCCAGCCAGCCAACCGCCATGATGTGACATCCTACCACGACAGCTAAGTGAGGAGGATAGACCGTTGCCGCATAGCAAGCCAGCCAGCCAGCCAGCCAGACAGAAATTATAAAAAAAACAGAGTGCGCCTGTATAGATTGACATTAATATTCTAGAATTCAAGGAGTTATAAGTGATTGCGTTTCTGTTTATTTTTATTATTTTCAAGCCTACCAGAGTGTTCTACTTGACAAAAAAAGTTACATCCAACCATCGTTTCTTTGGTCTTTTTTTTTTGTCCCCGGGGTGGAAAATCCTCATGGATGTGGTCCCCGGTGGGCGGAGGGGTCTGTCAGACTTTTACAGACTAAAAACCATCCCGGTGTTCCATCTCACACCTACGTCGGGGTCGCGCGAACATATGATTCTTCCGCGACATCGTTTCTTTGGTCTCCCCCAACTCTTTAAGCCCGATCCGTGTACTACAACCACACCACACCGACACGACGTGGACGGGCACAAATTTATAGGAAAATGAATATGTAGTCATTCACACGGATCACATTTGGACGTCAAAATCAACCGTGTAGACCAGGGATGGCGAAACTCTTTTTTTATGAATGTGGTCAAGACGTACTTTCAGACAATCTTGAACTGCATAGCATGCCCACTATAGATACGGAAGAAACGGAAGACAAATGTAAAAAGATTACTACGGAGCGAATTCAAAATTTCAAGAGTAACTGATCATCATCAGCAGTCCACTGCTGCAACTTTCATCCAGCTTCTACCAGCCACCCTGCGAAGATCGTTGCTCCACTTAGCCTGTAGGCGTCCTACCTTACGTTTGCCGATTTGCGGTCTCCACTCAAGAACACGTCTACCCCAACGGTTCTACGGTTAATATGGCCGGCCCATTGCCACTTCAGCTTGCTAATTCTGTGGGCTTTGTCGACAACTTTGGTTCTCTGCCGGATCACCTCATTCCGGATTCTATTCCCTCAAAGAGACTCCAAGCATAGCACGTTCCATAGCTCGAGTGACCTTTGAATTTATGGACCAGCCGTACCGTGAGTGTCCACGTTTCGGCTCCGTAGATCATAACAGGCAGGACGCACTGATTGAAGACTTTAGTCTGTAGGCTCTGTGGAATTCGCGACGAGAAGACTCGATGAAGCTTCCCGAGTGACTGATGACTTATTGTAAAGAAAGATATTTGTTTTATCTTCGAAGAGTAGAGATAAAAATTGGTGACTGCGGGAAAAGTTTCAACCAATTTTAATCATTAACAAAATTGAGCACACATTCTGATGAAAATTGTTAATGGGCAGGTGGGCGTGCTAAGTAACGTTGAGGTGGAAACGTGGATATGTTCCTGTAGCTGGTAGTAGGTGGTAATCAGCGAAGTGAAACGAGAAGATTGTTTAAACAACTTATATAAAAAGACACGGATAATTTTAACATTCAAGATAAACGCATACGAGCACACACGCTCGCGGGGCTCGCGCGGACTTAACTGCCGGCGGGTTGGGTGGGGGTCCAGCGGCCCGGCCCTTACATCTATACTTAGGCTATAAATAATATCATAAGTCACCCATTCTGGGCACTTGAGGCTTACATTTCCTTAAGCGGCAAAGTATGCAATTCGAAACAACCTTTTTAACCGTTGGCCTTATTCTAACTATCCAATATTTTTGTTTTAGATTATTCACGACCATTTCCTGGTTCCCGTGTGCTGCCTTAATGTGAAAGAACCGGACAAGAAGACGCGTAATGTCATGTTTTCCATCTAGTACTATTGGTCTCTTCATTTCTAGGTCCACGTCTGAAGCAGCATCTATGCGGCCACCGAGTCGGAGTAAACCAGTTTCGTCTAGATACGGTGACAAGCTAAGTAACTTACTGTTTCGTGATATGAGTTTTCCATTTTTGATTGCAGATATCTCAGCGGAAATTGAGTCCACCAGCACCTTCTTTAGCAATAGGATCTCAGCTCGAGCCATCGCATCGCAGTCAACCTCACAGGTAAGTTTCTTGCATCTGTCAATAAATTTCAGAATGATGGCCGTGGCTCGTAGCAAGTGAAGCCAGGAGGAAAATCGCTGCGGCTCAGGAACAGGTAAGTTACATGTAGGTTCATGCATCACAGCTACACACTGTAAACTCCCTTCGTCTCCGCCCATGTCGGGGTTCACGACGTCAGCAGGCCATAAGGACTCGTCTTTGTATAAAAAATCGGGACCTGTGAACCACTCACTGTGAAACAATGTGTGGTTAAATTCATCACGAGTACCAAGATCTGCTACATTTAATTTGGTAGGTACATATCTCCATTCGGAAATACGCGTAAGTTCATCAATTTCTCCTAACCGGTTCGCTTCGAACGTTTTATACCTACGTGTGCTATTTCTAATCCACTGTAAAACGGTGGTGGAGTCACACCAAAAATATCGGCGCTCGGGCGCTAATCTATGTTCCTTTAGAACGGTATCGGCCAATCGTGCAGCCAACAGCGCCGCCTGTAGCTCGGCTCGGGGCACGGTGTGCCTTTTGTTTTGCAGCATCCAAAACCAACTGCGCCTTTCGAGCTTTAACAGAAGAAGTGTCGGAATGACCTTTTGACCTTGATGACGTGTTTTCGGTTTTGACGCTCGGCGATGCCGCAGGTGTTTTGAATACCATATTTTTGGTTGCTTCACTAGTTGAAGACACGCTCTTCAGTATCCGAGTCTTGAGCAACCTTTTGTTGTACGAAAAGATTGCGTTGCGCGCGCTCACGTCGCACCGTACTTCGCGTGCCCACCATTTTTGTTTTCACTGGTGGCGTGACAAACATTCGTTTTAGTTGATCCGGTTCGATTGACCACTTTGTAGCTGGTAGTAGGTGGTAATCAGCGAAGTGAAACGAGAAGATTGTTTAAACAACTTTTATTTGAAAAGACGGATAATTTTAACATTCAAGATAAACGCATACGAGCACACACGCTCGACTGAACTGCCGGCGGGTTGGGTGGGGGTCCAGCAGCCCGGCCCATACATCTATACTTAGGCTATAAATAATATATCTAAATTATAAGCGCGTCGCTAACAGTTCCCATCTTCACTTTCTTTCATATGTAGTTTGTCAGTTATGTTACAATGGCAGGAATAATGCTTAGCCAAAGCACGTGCTAAGTAACGTTTACTTATCTTGGCCTAAGTTTTCAGTCCCAAAACATAAACGAAACGCAATGTTATAATAAATCACCCACCACACCGAGAAAGTTATGTTGCGACAAAATACTGTCTAAATCACCACAACTCTTAACAGATTAGCGCTCCGGTACATCCATGATCATGATTATACCAAGTAAATTACTCACCTAAGCTTACTGGTGTCCCTCTTGTAATCCAGAAAGGTTCCGTACAAACATTTAAATTTTAATCATGTGTGCTTAGGATCTCGTTTCTTATCCAGTAGAAAATAAACGGGAATTTGTTTGGTATTATAATATTATTCTGATAATTCATTGAACGACAAGCTTAATTTTATGTGGGTCTCTGTTTTATGGAGTTGGATGAGTTTTTATAGGCATTTATAACGGCCCGATCACACGTACCATTACCACACTAAATGGCAGCGACAAAATGTGGGCAAGCAGTGGTTACGTGTAAATAGTGTCGTTTCTTGAAGTTGCGTTGTTTTACTTCGATCAACAATAACGCTAGATTTTGTATTTGGAACAAAAACACACCGCTCAAGTGGCCGCGATTGCAAAATAGGTTGGGGAAAAAGTTTCTTCGCATTTTTTATAAAAATTCAAAACATTTTTAACATAGTTTAATTTACTTTTAACTAAAGTATGTAGGTACCATTTTGTTCGATAACTTTTTGCCATCTTGTAGGTCACATGATCCCATTGCTATAGACATTTTGGGACTTCTGATCAAAATACCGCGACAAGTGGTTTTGGCAGTCCTCTCGTGATGTTAACCTGACACTGCCTAAAGAATTCTGAAGAGACCGAAACAGGTGGAAATCTGAAGGTGCAAGGTCAGGACTATACGGCGGATGCATTAACAACTCCCAGCCAAAATCTCAAAATTTTTGCTGAGTGGTTAAAGATGTGTGAGGTCTAGCGTTATCATGAGGAAAATCCACAACCCTTCTGTTGATTAATTCCGGCCGCTTTCTCTCAACTTCTTGCTTTAATCTCATCAGTTGTTCGCAGTAGAGTTCAGAATCGATGGTCCTGCCTGGTGTTCACAGCTCATAATTCATAATGCCCTTCCAATCCCACCACACACACAGCATCACCTTGTTGCGAGTTAACCCGGGTTTCGCCACAGTCTGTGAAGCCTGACCGGCCTTTGACCACGACCTTTTTCGCACGTTCTTGTCGTACGTGATCCACTTTTCATCACCAGTTTTCAGCTTCTTCAAAAATGGTTCAGTTTCATTACGTCGTAATAAAGAATCACAAATGAGTACACGGTTCATTAGGTTTCTTTCAGTGAGCTCGTGAGGTACCCAAATATCGAGCTTTTTTGTGTACCCATTTTTTTTCAACTGCGCCAAAACTGTTTTGTGGTCAATTCCCAGTTCTTCAGCTGGAGTAGGATTTTTTCTGAAATGGCATGCATTTTATCCGTAATAGGGCGACCAGAGCGACGTGCATATTTGACATCAAAATTTCCGGATTGAAAACGCTTAAATCAAATTTGTGCTACTCTCACAGACACTGCACTAGGTCCATTAACATTGCATTTTTTTCGCGGCTGCGTTGCATTTTTACCTTCTTTGTAGTAAAATTTAAAAATTTCTCGAATTTCTTCATTTGATTCACTAATCTTGACAGTACGAAAAACAAATAAAAATCACACATTTTCCTAATTTGAATTTGGAATTATGTTCTTCAAAATTTAAACTTTCAATGATACCAAAACCAGCTAGATACAAATAGATTTTATTACAAGTTCACACATACTCGTACTATAATGTGAAAAGACTTTTCTATAACTTGATCACTTTCAAGACATAACGTTTATTATCGTTTGAAATATATTTACTACTTTGATTGAAAGGAAACGTGTTTTATAATAATAACAAAAATATTTAGGGAAAAATTAAACATAATTTTTATGCCTTATGGTTAAATCAGAATCAGAATCATTTATTTGTAAAACATAGGTTGACCTTTAACCTTTTACATAATAAGTATATACAAGACCTTGAGGTCTTATATAATAGTTATGTGTTGCGCTATGTTTTGTCATTGATGACCAATGTCCGGAATAGGTAGAGTATAAATACCTAAACTTGGCGGGAAGGTATAACATGGAGTGGTTAAAGCCACCAAAATTTTTAATTTATTTTTATTGCATCCCGCAATCCCGGGAACTGGCATAAAGTAGTATTAATCGCAGTAAGTTTAAAAATTTAGGGCAATGATCTCTAACGTAAGTATGCTAATATAAACACGTTTTCGGGATCCTGGGATTTTAAAATTATCTACGTATTTAGTAAATTACTACATAACCTAAACTTATATCAACAACACGATATAATTCTCACCAACCACAGAATAAAATCGGCACTTAGCCGATTTTAACAAAGTAAATAAACGCAATCAGCACTTTAAACCCGGTTCAAAAGCCAATGTCAATATTCCAATACTTTGGACACTCTCGCGTTTTAGATGTGCTGAACGCGTACAGTTTCATTGGTGAAATTCGCTTGAAGATATAAAGATTAATTCCAATATCACCAAACTCAGTTAGTTATTATATGTATTTACGTTTTGGAATGGAGAATGATAAAGCTGGCCCTCACACTATTAAAAAATCTGTTAATTCAGATTGGCTTTTACCAAAACTACCTTCAATCAAGAAAAATTATGAATACTCTTTATGCATACACCGTTTAAAAAAAACCGTCACAATTGGTACAGTAGGTAAGTAAGTTCTTCAAGGTATATTTTCAACTACACCTTCAGCCATTCAATGAGTACATAATTAAAGTGCTATGCGACTTCATTAAGCCTCTGTTTAACCGCTTTGTGACCGAAAAGCCGGCGTTTACAATGTACTTCTATTGACACGTACTTGCTATTGCACGTGGTTAGAAGAGCGAGCCGAAATGTTTAACGGTGACTGTTTTGGGTACAGGACTTTAGCCCTTATTTACTTTGGTGGCTAAAACGGTGTATAAAAGTAGTTTGTGTGATCACCTGCCTTTCGAGGCTCGTTTATCGTGAATTGTCATTATACTACGAAAAGCCTTTTGAATCCATTTAAATCTGAGTTATCAATGCATCACTACCTGTTTGGTTTACTACTGTAAACAAAACAGGTAGTGATGCATCCAGACGTCTGAATTGAGGAGGACCTTAAATGTCCTGCAACTTTTATGGGCGTTACTACAAATTCCAGGATTGGGCCTACAAAATCGGCTAATTTAAATACCTTTAGTTTCTGCGTTAAAATGACAGACATGGCACCTCAGTCCACACGGACACAAGAATTTTCTCTTCATCTTGATAATGTTAGTTAATTATAATTAACTAGGTTTGTATAATAATAAACTCAACAATATTTCCAGCAAAGTGTGTATAAAAATCAACACTATTCCCTTTATTTTTTAAATGATCAAGTAAAAACCCAAGTTACATAATTGCTTACTACTAGACATTTTAATCTAACTTAGATTTTATAGACGGGGTATTAGAGGCTAGATTGAAATAAATAATTGGAAACCTGGTTCTTATTAATAAAGGTTTTTATTTTAATTACAAAGAAAAACATTGGGTCTTAAATCCAAGCGCACCTAACCTTTACATTCCCATTCATTCAACAAAGTTTAACTCCCCAAAGTGCAAGCTTCATATCTCCAAATGCAGAGACCCTCAAAAGTCGGGACCTGGCAGTTTGCCAAGTGGTTCGCGCCAAGATACGGACCGGTTCGAGTGGCTAATCCCGGCTTACTGCTGATATAGACCACTCATGCGTTATTTTAGGATAGAACCGCAGGCTAATTAGAAGGAACGATTTTAAACGTTTGCTTTGCTGAATGGAAAAGAAAACCAGCAGTTATTGCCAACCAGTATTTGATGGGGTTGCCACCGACATTTGGCAATAAACTACGTTGCTCCACACACTTTATTGCCATGGAAGATTACCGATTGGCGGTAATAGATAATTAGGTACTTACACGTGATACCATAAATGAATAATCAAATTTGCGCTACTAGTTCTGTAATGTAAAATCGGCTTAACACTAGTCTCCTTTTAACTGCCATAAGATTTGTCGCGCCCTGCTCGATGTCATGATGTAAAAAACGGGTACACTACATGAAGGCGTCGGCAACGCTGTATGGAGGCTAACTTATTATTTATTTATTTATTTAATTACTCACAAAATCCACAGCCCTTTCACAATTTCACTTTAAATTAATAAGTATTTTTACTTAAGTACTCGTAAAACCACATCAGTGATTTTACCACACTCAACACGGGCGGTTTAATTCTTCATCCCTGAGTTTCCATCATCATAATTGTACAGAGATACGAGACGATAATCTCTATCGTCGTAAGGACTATCGTCGTACATACGCAATCACTCACTGCAGAGAATTAGTAACAAATTCTTAAGTGTATTAAATTGTATATGAAAAATCATCGACAAAAATTTGGGTTATTACAATTAACCTTAATTGTCAAATGAAATCATTTTTATTGGAATCTCGGGTTAAGTATAAATCAAATCGAAACAATTAGTTTGTAAGTGGCACAAAAAATTGGCATCCACCGATACATTTTCTGATCCATTTGTTTATGGCAGTGGGACTACCTTGTACCCTTTCAAAAAAAAAAAGAATTTTTAAAATCTGTCCATAAATACACATACGAACGAATTTTTCACAACAGCGCCTGAACTATTTTCATAGCAATTTTTTAAATGAAGGTGAAAAAAAATGAACTTAGGAAGTACCTTTGCCATATTTTTTAATACCTTTTAATTTTTTTTTGAGATATGTCACTTTGTTATAGGACGTGGGGCAATTTTGATCCATCTTCTATAAAGGGGTCTACATACTCGTACAAGAAACGATTTTTCTCGGTGTTTTTTGTCACGGTGAGTGAGGACAAGTTCGACACGCAATTGGCCGGTTTTTGTAAATTACCATTGCAATGTGTGACAACTTTTTTAGTAGTTTTGTTTTATCAAAGTTAGAAGTCTGATAAAATATATTTAGCTGTTTAAACTCTAATTATTTGATTTGCTTACCCAACAACGCACTTAATCTGCCATGTTACATCGCGAATTTGTGATGTTATAAGCCCTTGAAAATTTTATCGAGTATTTAAAATCGCATCAAATGTCATAATTATATTTCCTATCGGAATATGTTATCATTATCATCGACACTTATCACGGATAAAGAAATTTATTATGTATGTAAATGAATTAAATTCATTATTTTAGTCACTTAAATGAAGTTGTGAGTCTCACTGATGTCGCTGTTCAGATTGTTATTAACATTTTCTTACTTTGCGTTATTCAGTGCTAAAAGTGCTTCAGAGTATGAGTTAAATATACTGCATTATAATGATTTCCATGCAAGGTAAATAATAGAGTTTGTTGCCAACAAGGGCACTTAATCGTTAATTATAATACAGTCAATACATAGGCGACATTTTTGGCAACAAACATAATTATTTCAATGTTAAAATCCCCTTTAAAGTTTCGTTTCGATTCACCCCTGCATCCCTATTCACCCCGTTTTACGGTATGTCACTTTTCTTTGTTTCGATTTAATATTAGTTTTTTTTAAACCACGCTCCAAGTTTCCCAGTTTTGAGGAAAATCAAGAGGTTTTCACATAATGGTTACTAGAGGAGACTTCACAGTCACACTTCAGTCTTTGGACTTGGAGCGAGAAAACTACAGCAGAACTCGACAAATGCGACTCGTGCATTTGTCAGTTGAAGTTGAATTATTTCAGAATTCTCGAAGTTTATATAACACTTCGATTCACCTAAAAGTATACCTTTTGCATGCGTAGCATGACCACTACTATCTCAACTCTACGAAGAGAAGACAAATCATTTTCTTAACAAAAAGTCATTCTTTCCTTGAATTCAGACATCCTGCCGTAGAAATCTTTCTACAACCTGTCATTTTGTCTTCGTTTCTTCAGCTTCTTTAGTGCTACGCATGCTGGTGACAGTTTATTTTAAAGAAAAAGATCGGGAAATTAATAACATATTTTTCTAATACACATTTCTGCATTTGTACTATAAGTCCCAGTGATAAGTTTGTGTCTTCATCGAACTTGACAAATATTTTTTTGGATATTTTTTCAGATTCGTCGAGACCAGCCCATCGGGATCAGAATGCAAGCCGTCTGAAAGCCCTTGCATCGGGGGGTTCGCTCGTCTAGCTACCTTGGTCCGACAGCGCTTGTCCAGTGAACCTAACTCTCTTCTCCTGAATGCCGGCGACAGCTTTCAAGGCACTATTTGGTACAATATTCTACGATGGAATGTCACCCAGGATTTCATGAACATGCTGCCTCATGACGCTCACGTTAGTTCTTGTATTCTTTTTTGTTTCAATAAATGGTAAACATTTATTGAAACAACCCCGTACCCGTTTGTTCGCTGACGGTGGCGCGTGTGCATTTAGCTTCCTTGAAAATGGTTGAGCTGAATGATGCTGATCCATGCGTCATGTTCGTGAACGGGCGCCGTAAGTTTAGACTTGTCATCACTATTGCAATTAAATGAAAGAAAGTTCAAAGAAAGTTCTCATGTTAAAAAAACACTTTGTAAACAAGCATATTACAAATTAGAGGATTATATCCTAGATAAGAATGCTTGGAAACATGCTGGTCCTGCTCCATAGGACAATCTAGAGGCTAGGCAAAATCATACTAGTTGCTTATTGTATTGTATAATTTTTTATTTTACTTTACTCACACACTGACTTGTTCCTAGTTAATATTTTAGGAAAATCATATATTTTTGCAATGTTTGTAAACATGTGAGCACAATGTACTTTTTTTTTTGTATGGTATCTCGCAGGTCAACCTGTAAGGTTGTCGTCTGCTTAAGCGGACTTGCCTGTGGTGCCCTAATAAATTAAGGCCTCCAGCCAGGACTTAAACTTAAATACTAACTAAAAACTAAGCGACAACGCTAAGGGCACCCCCTGTGAGGTACGGACCTCGACTCAGGGCGTCGCTGGAAGAGGGCAGCAAGGGATTAGCTGGATCAGGGTTTGAGTGATTTAGGGACGAATTTAAAGCTACAGGCTCAGCGGCGCGGGCTGGCTCGAGCAAGGGTCGGGAGGGGCGAGGATTTGGGCGTCGCGGCGGGCCTCGGCGGCGAGGACGGTAGGACGGCGATCGGGTTTTGCGCTTGTGTAAGGTGCTGGTGGCCTTACTGCTCTCCTGGAGGAGGGTAGTGGCGTCGTCGGGGGCGATTAAAGTATGCCTTGGTCGGCGAATACTGCTTATGCGGGAGGGAGTGTAGCGGGCGGCCGCTGAGATCAAGGGGTTTGGGTGTTTGATGCCATAGTCGAAGAAACGCTTCGATAAGCGTTTCATGAACTGGTTTATGGTAGGCATTTTAAGATCGACGTGGAGATTTATATTACGGACATAGAAGGGGGCACCCGTGACTTTTCTGAGGAAACTGTTCTGGAGGGTCTGCATCTTATGGAGATTACGTGGGTGAGCGTGCGCAAATACAACGCAGGCATATGTCATGATGGGAGAGCACAATGTACCTATCACGTGATTAATTTATCTGCCTTTGCTTTATTTTTAATTCTTTTTACCAATTGTGATATAATGTTTTTATTCTTGGTGCATCGTCTTCACATATAGATATATAATTAATGTATACAAAATATTGTAAAACATTTTAAAAGAGTAACGGTGGAGTTTCTTGCCACTTCTTCTCCATACGAAACTACTTTTTGGAAGTGGCGCCTAGAATCAGTTCTATTTTTAATGTAAATTTTTACGTTCAAAAGTGCGTTTTTATGGGCCTATTTGAAATAAATGCTTTGACTTTGACGTTGACTTTGACGTTGACTTTGACGTTGACTTTGACTTTGACTTGGCTTATATAAATAATTTAATTTTTGGATAATTTTGTTCTGTTTCTATTTGCTGTACTCTTTTAACGCGTACGTTTTTTTTACAACGTTCTCATATATAATGATGTAACTAATATTTATGCAACAATACTGTTAAAAAGAGTGTCCATAGAGTTTCATGCCCGTTCTTCTCAATAGCTCTCTCTTTGGAATTGGCAACTAGCTCCATATTTCTGACTGACCGACTTCTTGACAATTGAAATAAATGCTTCGATGTTGAGATTGGGTTTTTATTAGCAACGTCTTATTTTTCAGCAAAAGTCAAATTCCGAAGTAAAGTAGGATTTGGTTTGGAGTTATCATATACATAACTCCAAACCAAATCCTCAAATCTCAAAACTCAATCAAGAAAATAACTTATAAATACAACAAATATATTACGGCAGTTTACAAAGATCAAAGTGCCAAAGAAGCATGTTAATTGGCACAAGCAAGGAGTAACCTATGTCCAGCATTGGATGAAGTCGGGCTGTGCATAATGAAGGTGAAAGTGCCAAAGCAAAACGGATGATAATCTAATTTTCTTAACAGGTGTTAGGAAACCATGAGTTTGACAACGGGATTGAGGGAGTCGTTCCCTACTTGGAACATTTAACGTCAAAAGTAGTCACAGCCAACATCATTGATGACGAAGAACCAAAATTGCAAGGATTATACGAAAAGAGTATCATTGTAGAAAAATATGGAAGAAAAATTGGCATTATTGGTGTTATAATAGCCATTACCAATGTAAGTTTCATACGTCAGATATACATTTTCATAATGATGTTTATCCCTTATGTCGTAAGTCCCACTGTTATACTTGAGCACAATAAAAGCCTTATTCAATCATAACGACAAATAAAAAAACAGAAAATTACGTTTTTACAGGTGTAAGTAATATTTCTTTGAATATCCGGAACATATGTATAAACTCAGGATTTAAAATAAAATAAAACTTGAGGTGTTTCCGTAACACTTTTCGTCCCTTTAAGAGTTCGTGGTCTTGTAGTGTTTAATTAAAATATCGTAAATTTTCAGATTTTGGCGTCTACGGGTAATCTTAGGTTCACAGACGAAGTCCGAGCCGTAAGAGAAGAAGCCGAGAAACATCATCGTAGTTTTATCACACTGTGGTCTAGACATCGATAAGTAAATTCTTTAACATTTACATTTTATTTACCTGATTCATTTATTTTTTAATCTAACTTTATATATTTCAATGTCAATCTTGATTTTGATAAACCATGTTTATATTTTGCATGCCTTACGATAGAATAACTTGAAACATGTACATTTAACAACACCATTGTACCATTACCACCATACCATACCACAGTATACCATTCTTAGAACTTTGGCTGATAGATGGAACTCTCCGATCTTGGGTCGGTGGATACGACTGCATGCAGTTAAGTAGACCTTCCCCAGGATCTGCGTCCCTCACGCAGCTAATGAAGAATGAAGACAACTAACACTAGTGTATAAGCTTACATTGTTACTAACAAATATGGAGTTATTCTGAATTAAACGTTTTATTATTATTATTACTGTAACAGTGTCTTTCTGCAAAAAAAAAATTGCATTTGATTTAATAAAAATGAATGTGTTAAGTATAATTGGATGGCTTGTAAGAAACGAGGCAGACCAAAAACAAGACAGATGACTTGTGTGAAATCTATTTAATAAAATAGTAACGAAGTTTAATATTAATTATAATATTTTAAAGTAATTGTAACGAGATGTGGGAATGAGTCTGATGCCGAAAATATAGTTTTTAGAATTTGTAATGTTTGTCTGTTTGGCTGGATGTATGTCAACGGGTATGTATGAAATTTAAATCAACTTTTAATCCCGTTAGTAGAAGAAAAGCTATTATGACAATAATTCGTATTACTTTAGACGTAGGTAAGAAAAAGACGTGCTGCATGGTCCCCGAATAACTTGTCAAGAAATGATGATTTGAAAATCCTATAGTTGCTCATTTATACTGTGCTCAGTACCTAATAACGTTGATAAGATTACGGCTAATTTAATACCTACTTTCTTTTACAGAGACATAGCCCTTCATGCTGGCCCCCACGTTGACATCATAGTTGGTGGTCATAGTCACACGTTACTGTTCAACGGAGATGTCCCTGAAGACAGTAGCTTTACTCCATACGGACCATACCCGGTAGTGGTGGAACAAGCGACAAGAAAAGTAAGGTTTTGAACTTAGATCAAAAGGATGTGAGTAATACTATTTATGCAACAACTTAAACATGAAGTTTTTCGACTATTGCAGGTTCTCATCGTACAAGCAGCAGCCCATACACAATATTTGGGTGAGATGAAACTCACATTTGACAACGCTGGTCACCTTTTGAGGTGGAGTGGTAACCCTCATTTCATTGGAAACGAAATTGAACAAGGTATTTTGGTGTTTGTACATATACTCTTCTAGAAATTTACATAACTTGAATGTTATTGTCACCACGAATAATATTCATATCCTTCAAAACATCAGCAAAACATTGTACCAATCTTCATAAGACGACGACGGATTTGAATATCTGCGCATTGCAAAGTATAGTGCTATTTTTTTTACAAGGTTAAGAACTCTTTTAATCTACTATCTGTGCAAGAGCTTCTGGGCTACATTCAAGTTTATTTTGACTCCTTCCAGCAACAGATGTTTTAGAAAAGATTAATAAATATCTACCTGAGATTCAAGAGAGGGCTAACGAAAAAATTGGTACATCTTTGGTGAAACTATCATCAAACTGCACTTGCTCCGAGTGCAATTTTGGCAACTTTATTTGTGAAGCTTTTATGAATGCAGTGAGTAGATTTTTTTCAATTTATATGTTAATTTATGTATTTTATGATGATAGTGACCTATCCTCAACGGGACGAGACGTTGCAATATCGAAAATCAAAGAAATTTGTTCACTACGATTATGTTCGGCAAATCCCCTGATAAATACTTTATTGTACACCACAAAAATACATCTAAAAAAAACGAACAATGCAAAATATACAATTGGCGTCCTTATCGCTTTTTGCGATCTCTTCCAGGCAACCTTGGAATGGACAGTGATTTGCCTGGATATAAAATGTGACTGTCATTGGTGCTAATAATAAGTATACATTATACTAAAATAATAGATACACAGTTAAATTCATATCCTAACAAATAGATACATAAATGCATACAATATGCAACAAAAATAAATGAAGACTCTAAATAATTACAGTTACAAGATCACCACTACAAGTAATGTTCCTTCACAAGTCTTTTAAACACATGTCACGACTGCGCGCGTTTTATTTCAACATGCAATGCATTCCACAAATGAGCGGCCTGGACAGTAAAGGGTTTGTCAAGGAAAGTTGTGGAATGCGTAAGCGTTTTAAGCTTGAAGTTATCTGATGACCTCAAAAATTTCGTGTGGGAGTCGCAGTCGGGAGTTTCGATACTCGAAACGTTTCTTGAGATAGAGAGTAGAGTCTTTGAAAGGTATTCAAATATAAAAGGAGTCTTTAAAGAATGAAATCATAAATTAATTCATCCGTAAAAGAATCGAATTTATCGACAAAGCTTGCAGAGTAAGCAAACTGAAGTGACCGTGGGCTGGCCATGTGTGTCGAACGACCTGTGGCCGGTTGAGCAGACGAGTCCTGAAGTGAAGACCGCGTATCGGCAAGCATAGCGAGAGACGCACCCCAGCTAAATGGACCAACGACCTTAAAAAAGTGGCTGGAAGAGACTGGATGCGGAAGGCGGAGGACTGGGTTTTGTGGCCTGGGAGACGCCTATGGCCATCAGTGGACTGCGATAGGCTGAGTTGATTGATTCATGTATGTATTTTGACCGTTTTAGGCGCTACCTAGAGCTGGTCCCAACACCTGGAACTATGCACACTTCTGCGTCATCAATCGAGGTTTAATAAGACAAAATATCGAGGAAGGAGGTATGTTAGCGAAGAGAAAATAAAGTAAAACTAAATACTCATTCAATGAACTCTACAATAAAATTCCTATTTCAGCAATAACTTACGAGTCAGTGATGGTGTCAAACCCTTTTGAGAACCATGTTGAAGTGTTTGACCTGAAAGGCGAACATGTTCTGGAAATGTTGGAGTTTTCTGTGGCCAACGATCCTTGGCCGGGTGCAAGGATGTTGCAAGTAGCAGGTAGATATTTCATGGACACAGCTGTTTTTCTTTTAAATAAGGCCATTTTATTAATGACCTAAAACGAAGTCTTTGGCAAAAATACACTGGGCTCGTGAAACCCACAAGCCACATGCATGGGTTAAACTAGTTTTAATTCGGGTTTGTTAAAATTTCAGGTTTGCGCGCGACGTTCGACGGCTCGCTGCCAGTATACTCAAGAGTTCTCAACGTCACCATCAGATGTATCGAGTGTGACATCCCTAGGTACGAGCCGCTCAAACTCGATAAACACTACAAGGTCGTATCACAGAGCTTCATTGGTAATGGCGGTGACGGTTTTACTGTGAGTTAATATCATTTTAAATTTTAATACAATAGAAACTGTGTGCTTAACATGGAGCGAATGACTTTTAATAAGGTGACAATTTCAGAAATAAGCTAGACAAATACCAACGTTTGTGGTAACTGCTATCATAAAACATGAGAACGAAATGGCACGAGATACAGTATAGAGCTTTTTAAACCCCTTTATAACTATTCACAGTCCTACTCGAACGTTTTGACCTCTACTACCACGAGTCTTAGCGTTTAGTATGGAGAAGCTATAGTTTACTAAATTAATGACCTTCAAAATATTTCAGATGATAAGTGAAAACCGTAAGAACGTAGAAGAACTCGGAGTGGACTACGATATCCTAATGAAATACATTCGTCATCAGTCACCCGTATTCGCTGACACTGATGGCCGTATAACAATAAGAGATGCTTGCCAGCGGGGGCAAATTTGAAGTTACTTTTAGGTAGTTAAAGCTCTGTATTACACGAAAAAATAATAATTTTAGTATTAAACGGTCAAAACATACGAAGGTGTCTTTTTATATTTGGAGCTTTTAGAGATTTGCTAGCGTATTTCTAGCTAAGCGTTTGGTCAACACGCGTGTTCGTAAAGTGTTCGCCGCGTGTGTGTATCCTCAGACTGGCGATTTGGTTTTGTGTTTCCAGCGAAGCGATTTATCAACACGCTAGATGAGTGTGCGCAACGTGTTCGTTGCGTGCAAAGCATGTAACAGAGTCGTAGTTTGCAACACTCTATAACTTATGTGTTATTTATATATCTGTTTAATCCGTGCTGTAAGGCGAATGCCTCGACTCTCTCTAGTTTGTAATTTTATTTCATACTAACTTTTGCCAGCGTTTTCACCCATGTGTATTTCAGAAATGATCTCACTGCAACGTATTACCGAGACAAAAAGTATTCTGGTTTTACGCTAAGTGTGGCAAATTTCATGTAAATCCGTTCAGCCGCTATTCCGTGATTGGGATAATAATCCATAAATACAGAAATCGCATACAAACTTTCACATTTATAATATTAATATACATTGGTTTTATTAATAACTAGCTGACCCAGCAAACTTTGTACCGACTCAGAAAAATTTTTTTGTTTGTTTATTTTCCTATTTTAATAGATATTCTGCTATTCTGGGCAGAGACAAATCCAACAACTCAATCATCATAAAATTCGGTCCAGCCGTTCTTGAGTTATAAATCGTGTAACTAACCCAACTTTGTTTCATTTATTTATATAGATTTAAATAGTTGCATCGCAGAATCATGCAATAAACCTTGCAATTCCATCGAAATATAAATGTAAAAAATACACTATTCCCGATAGCACTATTTACATTATCGCAGAAACGCGGGCCCAGTGCGGGTTGGTAGATGTCACATGTCTTCGTTTCCTCACGATATTTTCCTTCACCGTTTTGAGAGCAGTGGTGATGAAATAATTTACACAAAGAAAAGTATTTTTTTTTTTGAATATACTACATTATAATGATTTCCATGCGAGGTAAGTGCCTTTCCTTATCTTTTCATTCATTACTTCCTTGGTATTTTCGAAATGAGTGGCCCCTTTTTTGTCTTATTAGTCGATTCGCACGAATTTATTTTTCAAATACTCTTTTTTTCTGTAGGCTACTCGCACGAAGTTAATTTATTTGTGGGCGAATCGAGAACCCCAGAAATATGTATAAGGTACTTGGCACATTTTAAATTGTATGCAATAAACTTAAGAAAAAAGTAAACAATAATAATTCGTAAATATAGTTTATAGTGTTTCTCTTAAAATTCATTTGGTGGATCCCATAATAAAATATTAAGGCAGAGATCCATATGATGAAGGCTAAAATAAAATATGTTTCAAATTAAATAATATGGTAGTGTAAATGTATTCTAAATAAGAATAGAAACAAATGAAGGTGTTTAATTATGAAGTATGGAGGTTAGCTACAGCACGAGGGCGTCGGGAGCCCAGATATTGATCTAAACCTGTAAATAATTATTTACTTCAATGAATAGTGTCTTAACGTAGCATCATGATAACCAATCCAGAATGCCTATTGCGTGAGTGCCTCGTTGGTTTAGTGGTCGCAAGATCTACTGCCGAGCATGAGGTCTTGGGTTCGGTTCCCAGGTCGGGCATAGTATTACTGGGTTTTTCTTTCTAGCATTTCAAATGTGGGTGTACTATAAGTACACCTCTGCCTAACCCTTCTGGGATTACAGTATGATACCTTCCTAGCCTTCCTAGCTTCCTACCTTCTTCTTCCCAGCTAAAGCACTAGGAAGTGGTGAAGGGCGGGCTTTTTGGGGGACTGTCTTATGTAATTTTGACGTTCGAAAAGTGCTGATTCTCAGCCTAATTTGAATAAATGACTTTTGATTTGATTTTGATTTTGATATTACCGTATGTTATGTCAATTGGTTGATATCTTGATAAAATATTAAGGCAGAAATGAATATGATTAATGTTGAAATATAAATAAAAAATATGGTAGTGTAAATTTATTCTAAATAAGAATAGAAACAAATGAAGCTGTTCAAGTATGACAGCACGTGGGCGCCCGGCCCCCAGCGATCGATCTTAACCTATATACAATTATCTACTTCAATAAACAATCCAGAATGCCTATTGTCCATGTTAAAATAATCATATCGGTTCATATCTATTTTAATAACAGCTGATATTGCTTTGTTACCTTTATTCTTATTTTTTTTCTTGACTGCCTCGTTGGTCTAGTGGTCGTAAGAGCTACTGCTGGGCATGAGGTTCTGGGTTCCATTCATAGGTCGGGCAAAGTGTTATTGGGTTTTTTATCTAGAGTTTTTCAGTAGCAGCCCGGAGTCTGGATTCATTTCCGGTTGATGGCAATAGGCTCGCCCCCTATAACATGGGACTTAAACATAACTAGCGAAATGTGGGTGTACTAAAGGTACAGTAAGCGTTCAAAAGTGCATAGGCACGTTAAAAGTCGTATTGCTGTGAAATCGCGTTACGGCTGTACGTGTTTAAACAACACGCACCTCAAATATCGCAGTTTTGCACGGCACACACTGACGTCGCGTACTCGCATCGCACTGCACGAAACAAAAATATATTTCCGTGGCTTTTGTTAGACACGTATCATGCGCGTGGCCTGGCCGGTTTATGACATTGCTAAAATTCGAGTTAATCTAATATGAGCTTGTAGAACTAGGCGCCAACGTTGAACTAAGAAGCAGTCGGCTTAGGTTCTGATCTCATAAGATGCAGCCCAGTTTTATTGCCAATTTTTTATTTTGGTTTGCAATAATAACAATGTTAAAAAAAATTGCCTTTGGAGGCTTCATTGGAGGCTGGAGGAGGCACATTCGATGCTCGTGGTCACCTTCTGAAGTGGACCGGTAACCCTCATTACATAGGCAATGAAATCGAACAAGGTGTCATTTTTTTTTTTTTTTATCTGCAAATCATCATTCACTGCATGAATTATTTACTGAAAAAATGCATGTTTTATGAGAATATAAATGTGTTGTACGTAGCAAAGCTAGGAACCATATGAGAGTTGGTTATAAAAGTATTATATACTATTATATATTATATACTTATATACCATTTTATAAGCCTATAAACAGTAGTAAACACTTTCAAAAGGCCATCCGCGGAGTTAATCTGAAGATAATTCAAGATTTATTATGCAAGTTTTTTTTGCACTTGCAGCGGCAGATGTGTTGGAAAAGATTAACAAATATCTGCCTGAGATTCAGCAGAGAGCTATCGAACAAATTGGCACATCCATGGTGCAACTATCATCGGATTGCGCATGCTCTGAGTGCAACCTTGGCAACTTTATTTGCGATGCTTTTATGCATGCAGTGAGTAATTTTTTTTGTAATAAAATATATGAAAACAGAATGTTTTACCATATTCCGCATTTGTTTGTAAGACTAAGGTTTAACCATATAAAATTAGGTCCAATTAAATCAAGGGCTTTAATTTCACATTTTGATAATGTGAAGGCTAGCTCAAATTCCAAGATATTCTGTGCCAGGTTTTAGACAGAGCTGAAGCCAACAACTGGCACTACGCACACTTCTGCATCATCAATCAAGGTGGAATTAGAGCATCCATTGATTAAGGAGGTAAGTTACCTGACACAGTATGATAAACTGCAATATACTGACAATCAACATATCACTTCAGTCTACGAATGAACGTTAATTCGAGATGTGGCATTGTTTATGAAGTTCAGCTAGCGATAACTCGGGGCAATTTTTTTCGACATATTAAAGGGTAGCAATAACATTTGGATCTTTTGACCATTAAGTTAGGGTAGGTGTAGCAGGAGCATTAAAACATACTTTACATTCGAATCTGACATTCTCAACTATTCTACAAAATAACACTACCATTAAAGTGCCTTTCATCATCAAATAATATATTCGTTCCAGACGCTGATTCGTTTCTAAACTTTCCAACTTTAACTATTTTAAAATTCATATAACAGTGATAACTTTCGAGTCTATGATACTGTCTACCCCCTTTGAGAACTTTGACTTCAAAGGCGAGCATATGGAAATGCTCGAGTTTTCCGTGGCCAATGACCCTTACCCAGGGGCGAGAATGTTGCAAGTGGCAGGTAATCATCTAAATGTAACTTTTTTAGTTTTGTAACTTATAACCAAAGACACAGTCTATCAATTAAAATAATGCTTTCTTTAAAGTAGTAAGCTCTACAACAATAAAATATGTTTAAAAACTTTAGGAATTTCTACGTAAAGTTAGAATGAAAGTTTTAAAACTGTAATGCATTTCGAAATTTTTATTCAGTGTCTTTTGTCGCGTTGGTAGGTATTCTGATGCTACAGTAAGTTTTTCAAGTTATAAAGACTATCTTTCCAAAGTCATTAATTCCATCTGCGCAATGAATTTTGAGTTGGAATTCGATGGGCAAGCGACTTTGTTGTTTAAACTGAGTCGTAAAAGCCAATATTTGTTAAATATTGACTCTTCAATGAGTTCTACTAACTAAAATAAACCAACTCTCTTGAAATACTGCCCATTATTGTTGACCATACCCTAAACAGTGAACTGGATCGTGAATTTTGATTTACGCTATTAAAACTAAAACTAAGTGTAGTATAAAACAATTTCATATCAGCCCAGCAGATTTTAAGTTTCGGACAGTAAAACAATAAAGTCTGGGGTTATGTTTATTCATACTAATGATTTATTAGTTTTTCGTTAAAAAAAAAAAATCTTATGGGATGGATGTTATATAAGAGACATTTCGTTCAAATACTTGCCGACAAATTTACTATATATGAGGTTTTCACTAATTTATTGTCATGTAATTTCAAATCCCACCAAAAGCATTCTGTAAAAAACTAGCCAAGTGTCGATGGAGCTGCTTGTTCATCTCTAAAAAGTAATGAAATCTAGACAAATTCGTGCCAAGTCTAAGGTTCCTTACTGCGATTTCTTTATTATTACAGTTATTGTTTTGTGACTTGGCCTTAACTCGCTTAACCAACATAGGTAGTTACAACAGATATAACATTACGTGTAAACAAAATTGACTTGTACCCACTAACGTATAAAGAATGTTCAACGGCCAAGTCACACAACATTAAGTATAATAATAAAGAAATCGCAGTAAGGAACTTTAGACTTGGCACGACTTTGTCTAGATTTCATTAGTTTTTAGAGATAAACAAGCAGCTCCATCGAGACTTGGCTAGTTTTTTACAGAATGTTTTTGGTGGGAATTCACTTATTTTTGTGGAAACGTGGGCAAAGCAGTAGGGGAGGCATTCGCCCAGAAGCGGGACGCTATAGGCTAGATTAAATTAGAAGATGTGTCCCACTACGTTGGGTTTTTGCAATGACAGTCGATTTTTTAATGTACCAATAGTAGAATGGGGCATTACCATATCTCTAATACAGCTGAGACCAGCTGAGGGTTCTTCATCAGATACTTCAGACCTTCGATTTTTGACATCAAATGAAGCGTCCCACCAAGTTGAATATTTTTTTTAAAGGCGGTATGTCGATCTCTAATAGTTTGGTTGGGCTCTTGTGTTTTCCAATCAGGGTCACCAGGTACTCCAGATCTTCGATTGTCCTAGTTTTTATAGTTTTCCCTGTAAGTGGCCATTAAACCCTAACTCTGTACCAAATTTCAGCTGTCTGAGTTTATGGGAAGTACTAGTTCTATTCTGATGATCATGAGTGAGTGAGTGAGTGTCATAAATGTGAAACTATGCTTTCGCTTAACTTCGGACCTAAATGACCTACAGACTTGAAATTTTTGACTTTAAGTATGTGATTATAGCTTACTGGATGACGAAAGTTTCTGCGTTCTGGTCTTATCCTGAGGTTCTCAAATAGGGGCCCGAAAATGCGGCGAAATGGTTCCAGTAAAGGATGGTACGGCAGTATTTGCTTCGCGCTCGACTTGGCGGGGTCACTGCCGTGCCCCCCGATGTCACTCAATCGCAGGGTTGCGCGCAACTTTCGACGGCTCACTGCCGCGGCCGCTAAACTCGAGGGTCCTTGACGTCACAGTGAGGTGTATCGAGTGTGACATCCCTAGGTACGAGCCACTCGAGCTCGAAAAATACTACAAGGTCATGTCGCAGAGCTTCCTTAGCGATGGCGGCGATGGTTTTAGTGTGAGTGACAACCTTGATACGCAATACATTATTTATTCGTATATGTATACGATACAGAAAAATTGAAAACTATTACTATGTTAAAACATCACAATTGCAGTTAAGAGAGTGCCTTCTAAAAGGTGGCTACATCAAACATAGTTGTGGAATATTTCCTTGTTTTTGTTAGTTTGTCAATAATCTAAATGATATTTTTTTTGTCTATATTATAACAGCAGTTATAATACCGTTAGTTACCAGAATAAAATTCTTCAAAAGATATAATTACACTGCAGACTGAGGTTAACATGAAAATAAGATTAGTTACCTATATTCTGGATGGATATACGGACTGATTAATAAAATATCAATGAGATCAAGTTGCAAGCATTGGCAATATTGCAATACGCAATTATGATTTTGAAACAAAATTATGAAATTTCACTAAAGTGCATTACAATATTGATTATGAATTGCAATAATACCACTGCATTAGGTACTACTTTTTTACAGTGTTCTGTATTAAGAAATTAATGACTGCAATTTTTTTTTTAAATGAATGAAGTAAAATGTAACCTAGGTGTAAGTTAGAGTAAATGGTTACTGTTACCGTTAGCTTGTATCACTCTACTGCTTGGCATGACTTCCAAAACACCTCCCCATGACTTCTGTGTATTCTTGCGATCTTGTGCGAATGTGCTACTACTGCTCGTAAGCACTGTCGAAGTAAGTTCATATAATATATAATGATTTATGGGGGTACCTACCTACTCTAAATATTCAACTCAGCTAATAAACTTGCTGGCAGGCTCATACTCTCACCGCATAAACTAATTTAAAGTTCGTAAAAACAAGAATAACTTCTCCCAATCAAGAACGTTGAACCCTGACGGCGGTGGTCTATTATGTAGGCTAATATCAATAGGCTACGAGTCTCACCTACAAGTTAGCATTAGCATAATATTGTCTACATAATGTAAATCGAAACTACCGGGAAGTTAGAATATTTTATCAGGGTTGCTTTATAAAGAACATTTTGTAGGTAAACATCAAAAGGTTAGTCTTAAGGTTTTTTTTTTCGTAATTTCATGCATTTTCGAATTTATGTGACGATAATGGTTATCTCTCTAATGACGAATTTCACCAATCGGCCTAATACGAACCTAAACTGCATAGCTAAAGATAAACAAAGCGCAGTACTTTAAAGGTCGCTACGTTAGCCCATCGATCTTTCGACCGTTATTCAAAAAAAGCTCTTTTGGTTTTCTCTCTTTTTAAGTCTACTTTTCTTCATCTCAGCCTCAAAGCTACTTTCAATCTTCCAGGGATGAGGGAAGTTTTTGATGGAGCTCTACCTTTAGGCAGCCGAGTGCTTAACGTGACCATTCGTTGTATAGAATGTGACATACCAAAATACGAACCCTTGTCAATCGAAAAGATCTATAGAGTTGTTTCAAACGACTTCATAGGCAATGGTGGAGGCAATTACACTGTGAGTCCTAAAAAATATGGCCTGAACGCTTCTGTTACTACAAAAATAGCCGTTACGTTTTCAAATTGCATGTTTTTTTGTATGAATTAAAAGCTTTTATTCTCAAACCCGTCTAATAACGATAGGGGTTTTTTCTAGTGCCAAAAAGTCGTATTTGGCTGTCTAATTTTCTTCCATGTTCTACCTACATTGTCAACTTTTAAAAATATGTTTGCCTATCATTCGTCATGCATTTTCACTAATTCATTTCCTTAAAATTTTATAGATGATAAGTGAAAACCGGCCAAACCTAGTGGTCCTAGGAGTAGACCCCGTTGTTCTAATGGAATACATACGTCACCAGTCGCCCTTATTCGCAGATATTAATGGCCGTATGACGATAAGCAATCCTTGCATTGTGTAATTGAAAAAAGGTGCAATCTTTTACACTATAATCTTTATCACTTCTTGTAATTTTTACGAAACAAGTTTTTGTTAGATTTTTTTGTCATTTATTGATTTTTTAGGTAAATGTTGTTTTATTTATTTGACATACGAATCAAACCCGTACGAATAGACATATTGTACATCTACAAACTAGGTACTCGTATGTAGTAGTGTACGAAATTTATTATAAAAATATGAAGTTTACATAAATTAAGTGGAAGAAGTTTCCCCAAATATAATTAAAATGGTTAACAAATCCATCAAAATTATCTACAAGTAAGATAAACTGTTATTACGATCTCTCTCTCATTCACAAGATTTATACAATGCAAAAGCGATTCGCCGAGAAAATAAAAAGGTTCAGAAATTAATTGCCGTAATAAATTATCCAGTGAAATGATCTGGTACAAACTACTCACAAAAAATCTAGTTAGTCATGGCCCAGGAGTCGTTATTCATCTCGAATCAAAACCTATTTTAATGGAGTGTGAATGATTCTTATATTCCGAGTCAGGTCTCCTTAATATGATTCCTTTTATTGAAAGGATCTTCTGTCTGAAGGTAATGTAGGCGAGGTTTTTACATGCTTTTAGAGATTATTGGTCCTTTTATCCGATTTGGGATAATGCTACATGAAGGTTACTTTTCTTTACTTATATTCGAACCGGTCAAGTGCGAGATGAACTTGCGTTGAGAGGGTTCCGTACGATGATGTCACCAACAAACATATTTCATGTAAAGTAGGTTGCCAAGCTACAATGCTTAACTCTAGAAACTTAAGATCTTGGTTAAAATATGCAGCTTTCTTCAAATGATTTTGGTAAGATTTCATTTATTTACTTAGGTAGCTCTATTTCTTTTTAATTTAGTGGTGATATTGAACTGATATTAAACAAACATGTTAAAATCATAAACGTAGAATAACAAAAAAACATGCTTTCACATGTTTTTTGTTATTTTTTTACAATTTATTTTTTTACTTTTTAGTCTAGTATATTCTTCATTTAGTTAATATGTCTACAGTCAACGAAGACATGACTTGAGCAGTTTACTAGGAGCCAATGTAGAGTTCCACTATCACCTCTAAGCTCCGTCATCAGACCCTCGTTATGCAGCGCAATCTATCGGACTCGTCAAAATGAGTCGTATGAACCCAAACTCGGGAGGCCACTTACTAGTATCCACTGATGAGTTCAACTATCCACCTCCTGTCTCCATCATCAGACCCTCGACACCAAGTGCAATATATTGGACTCATCAAAACGAAACATATGACTCCAAACTCCAGGGGTTTACAAGTATTGGCACGCCACAATAGCGGCGATAAGTCCCCTCTTTGAGGAGTACAACGTCCTCAACTTCTTCCTGACAAAGGTCCTCACCGGACACGTTTATTTCGGGAGGTTCCTGTTTCGCGTAAGGCGGGAGGAAACGCCCGGGTGTCACCATTGTGTGGATCGCCAGGAGGACACGGTGGAGCATACGGTGGAGGTCTGTCCAGCTTGGGTGGAGCACCGCAGTGTCCTCGCAGAGGCGATCGGCGGCGGCGATCTCTCGCGTCCGGCCCTGGTCCAGGCCATGGTACGGAGCGAGTGGGAATGGGAAGCCGTCACCTCTCGTGATGTGTCAATGTTCGCGAAGGAGGAGGCGGAGCGCGTGAGGGAGAGAGCCTTGCGCTCTCAAGCCCCTAGCAGATTCCCGGCCACCGTAGGCGCCGCTTTCGGACGGCCAGCAATATGGGTAGCTCGCCATCCGGTAAGGACCAGGCCCGTGTCGACTGCGCGTCGTGTTCCACGCGCGCCTCAAAGAGATGTCAGCACTTAGTGACGGAATCCGACAGGGCTGATGCCTCAGGGTCACGGGAAATTCGAAAGATATATCGTTATCCTGGCACAGGCAACTGAAGGAACACGGGTGGGTTTTATGGAGAAGTCATTGATGATTTCCAACACCAAAAAAAGGGGGTTTACAAGTAGCCACTGAAGAGGTCCACTATCCCCTCCTAGCTCCATCATCAGATCCAAACCAAATTACCTAACCAAGATACACAAATATATTTTTGTAACTACTTAAACATACAAAGTGCCTTTTCGATACGTCACTTAGAACTAGGTTAAGATTATATAACATTACAAGATAAGCTAATAAAAGCGGGTTAAAAAGAGATTCGTCGTTGTTGTTATAACAAGTACATGCTAATCTAGCTTTCATAACAAATGGAAGTACATATACCGATTATCCGTAAGAAATACAGACTTACACCTCCTTTTAAGAGGTTAGAGAGTGAAAATTACAAATTTCCTATATTTTGTTGTTTGTTTGCCAATCCTAGACTGCATACAAAATTTCAGCTTTCTAGGACTTCAGGAAGTGCCCTAGAGATTTTGATGAGCGAGTGAGTGAGTCAGTCAGTGTAAAAAATAGAGACATAAAACTTAGTGTGTTCAACGAGACGGCTAACTACAACTCATCTTGAGAATTTGAGCTCTCTAGCATTATCCAGACCGAAGCTATGAATGAGGGTATGTAAGTACGACGAAACGCTTCGGTAAAAAGGTAGATAGTGTCCCTGCTTTTTGTTTTTGATATTCCTTGGCGGGATACTACCGTGCCCCAGATCACAAGAACAAACTTGACATTGTAGTTGAAAAACATGTTCTCTCATTCATTTCAACTGCAACTGTAAGTTTGTACATACAATGATCTACCACGTTATTTTAAGACCTAAGACTTCTTACAGGTTTTCCTGTAATCTGCAAGTAATTAAATAATTTTTGTATTTTTTTTTAAACTTTAGGCTGGGTAGTTTTGGCGACAACGGAGGGGGGGACTGGTAAATTTTCATATATTTTCTTAAATAACTTCAAAATAGTTTTTTTTTTCAACTTTTTCAAATAATATGTTGAGGCCCTCACAACAAGCATTTGATATGTCACAAGGTAGAGGTTGCAAAACTATTGTTAATAATTTTCAAATTTTCCCTCCAGAAGAACCTCCTCCTTTTTCCCTTTTTCCTTAAACATAACTGGCGAAATGTGGGTGTACTATAGGTACACCTCTGCCCAACCCTTCGGGGAAACAAGGCGTGATGTTATGTGATTTTCCTTCCAGAAGTGACCCCTATATTCAAAATTAGTTTGCTTAAATTGCACGACCGCGTTTGGGTCACAGAAATTCATATGTTTACCAAATTTCAACTGAATAAGTCCAGTACATTTGGAGCAAATTGGCTGTGACAGACGGACAGACAGACAGACACACGAGTGATCCTAAATGGGTTCCGTTTTTCATTAGGACGAACGGAACCCTAAAAAGTATAAATGTGATTTAAAATATTTATGTTCTAATCTAATCCAGCTCATACAGAAAAGAAACGAGGATTGATTTCTAAGCTTGAGTAAATATCAAGAAAAATCTGCAACTTGATAAAGAAGAAAGAAGTTAGTTAGGTAATCCTTACTACCACGACTACCATGGATGCCAAATTGTTTTTGGAGCTGGACAGCGCTGCCACCAAAACTCATAAGCTTTACTCCCATTATTGGGTCAAAATAGTTAATTTTTATTAGTTTAGTTCAGTTTATCCATAGAAGTGTTTCAAAAGTAAATATTCAAATGTAAATATAAAACTTATCAAGCTTGGACAATTTTTCTGAACTTTTATAAACTACTTAGACGCAGCTTTAATCAAAAAAAAATTGAGGAAGCAAGTTTCGCGAACCGGGGAGGACAATTAAAAACCGTTTTCTTTTCAACACTTTTGAGCAGTTTTCTTTTATTTTTCGCCATTTCCTCAAATAAGACCAAAAGAACCACCTCAGAGTCAGAGTAAATATTGCATTTTAATGTATGACTAATTAAAAGTTGTTTTAGTTTTAAGTAATTGCTATGCTGTTAAATTTTTATAAGTAGTGCACTTTTTGGAGATGTGTTTTATTTCCGCTGAACATGGAATTTTCAGGAGGTTACAGGTAAGGCAAGACTATATTGCCAAGGTGATCATGGCAGGTTAATGGTGACCGTTGTTTGTTACTTGCAGACAACACTACACTCATCTTCGAAATAGGATCTTCCCAAATCGCCTTTTCTGCTATGAACCTTACTAAACTACATATACATCGACCTTACCAATCACGAATATAATTGTAGCAATTATCTTCAATTTTCTCAGACGTAGATAAATTAAAGTACCCATTAAACTAATTCCTGTATAAAGGATTTGCATTCCACTAGTTACTGAGATGCAATGTCCCGTGAAATTGCACCGAACTGCACTTTCAAAGTGTGTACCATACCCTATACGATGTTTGTGAGAGCGACTAAATAGGTGCGGATTTTTTGCCGGCGTGACTAGTAAGCACACGGGACTCGGATTTAAAGCTACTCGTGTGTTCGAACTTTTTACAGTTAGTTACACAGCAAAATAACAGCATTGCCGAGGTAATAATTTAGAGAATTGCTATAAAAAAACCAGAGAATCGTTCGTTTCTAAGAAATTTTTTTTTTTTTTCAGAAAATATTACGAGATAAAAAAAATTACACAAAGAAACTACACATGCAGTTAATCCTAACTACCTTAACTATAATATTATAAATGCGAATGTCAGTTTGTTTGTTACGCATTCACGCTAAAACGACTGAAGGGATTTTGATGACATTTTGTCTAAATGACCATGATCTGGGTAAGGACATAGTTTTCACACTGAAGACAAAGTCGCGGGCAACAGCTAATGTACGTATACTTTTTAAGTACGGAGGCTCTAAGAGAAATTCAGCATAATTATCTATATAAAACAAGCATTTATTTTCATTATCAATGTGTAATCAAACAATTCCTGAAACGCTCAATAAGGTATGTTTCGTGATATGCTTCTAACGAACGACAAATTCACAAATATTTTTACATTATTGTATATACACAGTTTTAATACTTTAAATGTTATACAAAAGCCACGTAGGCCTCCAGGGAAATAAGCAACAATAGATGAGTGTTTCTCATTAATCGATGTTTGCGTTATTAAAAAAAACTGAAGAACGATTTCAAATGATTAATTAATTTCTTTAAATAATAATACATTTGTAAAATTTGCACGCCGACATTAAATGCATAATAAGATATCGATGTCATTATGATTAAAAGTTTCAGCACCTTATTTGTGCAAATATTAGATTTTGATTTTGATATCATTCTTCTTTAATAGCATGTCATGTATTGTCATCTTATTTTAAAGAAACGCCACTATAAAAGTTTTTTGTTTGCGACGAAAGCAGGAAAAATGTAGTTGCAGATAAATCTTCCTAATTCAAAAGTATCCAGCTGGCTCGTAAAACCACTATCCATCAAACCAAGGCCGTAAATATTATGCCTGTCTTTGTAAGTTTGTTTTTTTGTCCTCAGCACATCTGGCTAGTTTGAAGACCTGGACACAATGTCAAGATTCTAGAATCTCATTTTTTTTTAAATAGTGCCTTACATTTCAGTAGACAGATATAGTATCGCGCTAGGTAGTTTTACCTAGCCTTACCTTCTACAAAAATCAAAGTTGTTACAATTTTAACTTAAAAACATTCCTCGTTCAACCGACATTAACTTGTGGAAAGTTGTGCCATATCTAGATGTAATTCATCACTGATAGTTATAATCCCTCGGAAACTTGTCTTGATCCACATTCCCTGCCTACAAGTACGCTCGCTTACTCAACGGGACTTAACTTTTCCTGTTATCTGTTTTGCGTACTTTAGCAAAAACTTCCAGTAGTGAGACCTATGTCAATGTTTTCATTGCGAGATCGAATGACGTGGGTCGATTGAAAGAGTTGGCGTGGTGAAGGGCTAAGCGATGGATGGTTCTTATACTATCTTCGTTATGGGTTTTATATAGCATGCTGAGCTATTTAATTCGGTGCTTATGACATAAATATATCTACGTATTTCAAAATTAAAGTTGGAGTGAATGATAGAAATTTATCGACTCTAGTAAAATAAATTTATTATGAATCTTGCAGCCATAAACTCTTTTTATTTCTGCTTTTTGCTGAAAAATGTAACAGTACCTAATCACATAAAAACATATATATATATATTTTCGCAAACAATAACCGTTATATACCACAAATTAAACATGATGTAGGTAATAAACACTTGATTTCACATAAGGCATTTTATGCTAGTTTCTGTGGGAAGCGCACACCCACATATTTTACGATATCTCGTAAAACATATTATGAGGTGCTCTTCGTCATATTGGGAAGATGTATAAGACACATATTTGGTGAAGACATGTTGGCATCCGGGTAGTACTAAAATATGTAATGGAAAATAATATTACGTATTGCGTTGTGTCCTAGTTTTATGCCAATTAGCAACAGCTTTTTAGGACTATAACACCAATCAAAACACCATAATGATAATATAGCCATTTTATGGAAAAAGGTCCAGTTTGGATAAAGGTGTAATTGGTTATGCTGAACTAGCTTTCACCCGCGACTTCGCCCGCGTGGTGATTGATAAAAAGAAGCTTAGGTCCTTTCCCAGGCTTCAGAATTAGCCGTGAAACGTAACAGCCACGCTCTGCGTGCCGCAGCTGCCCGCGCTGGCGTTCTTACTGGGTTTACTTTTGAACCATTCGTATTCCGTCAAAATTACTTAGTGCAAGACAAAGTTTAACTACATTAAATACCTAAAAGATGCATTGAAGAAAAGTTTCCAATTTAAATGTATTTAGGGATATGAGGAACAGGGTGTAAAGTTCACTCATACTCTCAGAAAAGGGAGGATCCTCCGACCAGATGGATGTCGTATCTGGTGGGCAACTGCCCGATGATTGTTGTCGGGAAGTTGTAAATATGCTATCTGCGCGGTAAACTCTGCTTGCGCGATGCAGGATTGATGCGTTTGTTCGCATGTGGCGGTGTAGATGCCGCCAAATGTATAAATGGCTCACTATTTTGGCTATAATAGTACACATACACAAAATGTAGATATATCCTGTCGCGGCCTTTTATTTAGAACTGTTTGAAAAAAAAAAGCAATCCCACAATACTTTATCTTCATGCAAGTCTAACGGTTTAGGCAGCGGACGCCAAGATAGCTCTCAGAAGGCAGTAGTTTTTCCGACTTACTCGATGTATATCGTTATATTATGGCCAAACCATACATTTTTTTATAAATTGTAGCCTATGTGTTATTCTGATGTCTAATCTATATTCCTGTAAAGTTTCATCAAAATCCGTTCAGTAGTATTTGCGTGAAAGAGTAACAAACCATCCATCCATGCTCACATGCTTTCGCGTTTATAATATTATATTATATAAAAAATATTATTATATCATTATTACTAGGGAGTAGGACAGGATAATAGAAAAGAAAATATTCACCCCCAAACTACTTCTTCATTCAATCTGCCTAGTCTTTTCCCAAATTTGTCGGGGACAGCTTTCAGTCCATCCGGATGCTGCTGGATACCAGTATTTCACGTGGAGCGACTGCCTATCAAAACGCCACAACCCAGTTACTGGTAACACAACACCCCTAGTCTAGACTGGTTGTCAGACTTTCGGACTTCTGACAACCCGTAACGGCTGTCAAAGATCTACCAATGACAGCCGAGACCAAAAACTCAACTTACTTTCCGAGTCACGGAGGTGTCTTGGTATGTTAACGATGGTCATGGCCACCCATCCACAGACCGACCTTGGTAAGCGTTGCTTAACCTTGAATATCGACCCGTGCGGCTGTTATTATTAAGCCACGAGCTACTTCCTCAATTAGGTAAAAAAAAAAAAAAAAATACATTTCCTTTTGAAAAACATAGTTTAGTTGGAATTAGTAATTAGTACCTCATCTTGGCCTTAATTAATGAGCAATACCAAGGATTTGTGGTCAAAATGAGCGAAGAAGTCGTAAATATAGCACGTCATACATAGCCGTTATGAGAAATCTTGTCACCCTCGTTATTAGAGGTGATAAAATCTGTTATATTTACGCAGGTATTCGCCATATAGTAGCAACACAGGGTAGACATAAATAAATGATTACTATAGAGCCTAAAATGATTCTATAAATGTTGTTTTTAATCAAAAGTTATGACTTGTACCAAAGGACCAATGGGACGCGTAATGAGACAATTTTTCTGTTTTCGTAGTCTGTTTGATAGTGATGAATTTTATTTTATCAATTAAACTCGAAACCGATGCGTATTCGAGAGATGATAACCAGCTAATATGTTGATATATATTTTTATTATGTTTTGAGCTGTGTATATAATTACTTAACGTAACGCCTGTAAAGACAAAGATTTGCCTCGAATACACCCAAAATTCGCCAGTTTTGTTTAAGTCTCATATGTAATAGGGGGCGAGACTATTTCCATCAACCGGGCACAAATTTAGACTCCAGGGTGGTACAAAGAAATTTCTGATGGCAAAAATCCAATAACACTTTGCCCAACCTATCAACAGGAATAGCGCTCGCGACCACCAAACCAACGAGGCAGGAAAAAGTTGTATAAGGTTTATTCTATAGAATAATACTTCGTAGAATTTTTTCCTGTACAGTAGTGCTCATAAGTCCTTATGCAATCTCACAAAGCAACAGAATGACGCTTCGGTTTCACGACCTTCTATTAGTTGTTTCAATACTATAAACACGCACACACACTCACTTTGCCTGTAATTGATAGTAGTTCATAATTTCAATTAACTTAACAAATGGCGTGCTTAGTCGTTACCGTGCTTGAGTAAGAGCGATTATGGCGAGCCCTGAGTTCGAAACTCACCTGCGCCTGCGGATTAAGCTTGATGTTATTTACAAATGATATATATATTTATAGTTTTTGGTATGTTTTTAATAATACCTAAAATTATAAATTTTTGCTTACTTTAATAAAATTACTTCTACTAAGTGGTTCGATAATCATTCGATACTTGTATCGTTCATCTTGTTTACTTAGATAATAAAAGTTTGTAGTTAGACCACAGAAAATTGAGTAAATCATTTTGATTTCTGTGAGGTAGATGCAATTCGTTACGTCTATTCACCTAATTTAACGTTGTTGGTTAGTAACGAATTTTTTAATCTGTTAATTAGTGCAATGAAATATAAATATTGAAGCGATAACACAAATGGACTAAGTGTGAGTGTTATCATTTAAATATATTTCATAATTTGCCGTATGAGTAAAGTGTTATAAACATAATGTTATTTAAAATATTTTTTCTTAATTATTATAGTTATAGTATTTAGTTTAGAGATGTCTAATAGTTAAATTCTTTGTTCTAGAGAAATACTGTGAGTGTGTGGGTTAAGAGATGTGAGGAAGCGGAATCCTTGCTAGTCGTAGCGCTTGTTTATGAAGTGAACAAAACTTCACATGGTGAATGAATATGAAACAAATGGTTTTATACCAACCGGACATTTTGCTGAAATATTCAACACCTCATTAAAAACTGTTCGCCGTGTACTCCACACTATAAAGGTTGCATCACCGAAAACGACGAAACGACGAATCGAAAACTGATTTACATCCGTAAGACGTCCTCGTTGGGTCTAGTTGAAAACCAGCGTCAGGTTCTTAGTTTTCTGGCATTTATGCTGAACTGGGCCTATTTGGCGCAGCCGTTAGGCCCACAATACAATTTTCTTCTGTTTTGTTTTGTTTTGTGTGAATATTGTGTGCCTTAACCTGAGTTAAATAAATTTATTTTCTTTCTTTCTTCAAGAACGTAATAAACAAGAACGTTTATGTTCCGGAATAGTTTATCCTGTATAGATAATTTAAAAAAAATGAGGTTTAGTTTCAATCATCTTCTCTTAAACAAAATTAATACTTAAGCTATCCTCAAAATGTAATCTAAATTCACTAAAGCCAAATAAAATGTTTAATATTTAATGTAAACAAATTGCCCTACATAACCATATTAAAATCACTTATTTTGTAAATTAATGATCGAAGTTTAATGTTTATGGTGAAATAAATCTACTTATCAAATTTTTTGAACATTTCACATGTCAAAATAAAACAAATTGCTTCTCAGTTCCTTGATACAGCACATCCGATTTGGCTGAAGAAGTTATTACAAATAATCGTATCGGTTTGTAATCCACACCTAAGTAAAATTTTATAACAATTAAATATGTTTTTATTTTTGTTATCACTTGTAAGGTTTTTTTTAATTCTATGCCCTTCATTGCAAATAACAAAAATAATAAAAAAGCACTATTTTTTTATATTGTTTTTATTGCAAACCAAAATAAGAAATTGGCAATGAAACTGCGCTGCATCTTATGAGATCTTATCTTATCATCTTCAGAACCTAAGCCGACTGCTTCTCAGTCCTACGCTTGGCGCCTACTGCTACCAGCTCAAGTCACATTAGATTAACTCGAATTTTAGAAATGCAATATACCGGCCAGGTCACGAGTTTCATGCGTGTCTAAGGAAACGACGGAAATATATTTTTGTGCGATGCGAGTGCGCGACTTCACGTCAGTGTGTGATGTGCACAACTGCGATCTTTGGGTTTTGTCAATTAAACACATACATTCGTACCGCAAGTTCAGAGCAATACGACTCTTAACGTGCCTATGCACTTTTGAACGCTTACTGTATTTCTAAAATTGTGAACTGATTAGTGCAGCCGTTTTCTCTCCTAATAAAAACATAGTTAACATAGATGATGTAAAAGTCTCCTTGATGATGTTCTTTTACAGTTTTTTACCTAAGATTTCGCATCACTGCAGTGATCTTTATTGTCGTTGCTACAAGGTTCATAATAGGGAGGAAAAATAACTGTATAAGGTTGTTTCCTTTCAAAAGTACTTATTTTCAATATCAATAAACTTTTTATTTCCGAAGATTGAGTCTGTAATTGTAAATATAGGATTGCAACTCGTTATCTTCGGGCTTACAACTTTGCTATAAAACTTCAAGAGGCTCTCATTTTACAAAAAAATAATAGTAATTCTTTTGTAAATTTTTGTTTGAGCGCTTAAATGTTTACTTTTGTTTATTTTATAAAAAATAAAGCTGTTATTTTAAGATTTTATATATTTTTTTTAAACTAGACGATAAAATTGCTGATGTCCTCAAATTGGATTAAATGTTGCTGAATTTTATGTTTCGTGATATCTTTGCCTAATAAAATGATTAAATATTTCATTGTATGAACTCATTATTTTGTAATAGTTTAGATAGGTAGTGATGTCAGTTTTAGCAGATAAGTTCACCTTTAAAGACACACTTTATACCTTTAAAAACGGATGCTTTTTTCGATATCATATTTTTTTCCAGTCATTAATTACTACAACAAATGCATTCAATCAAGTAGAGAACAGAGTTTGTATCTGTCAGACAATTTAGCCGGAACATAATAATTTGAGGGTGGTAAAGGTCATAACAGTACAAACTGATGGTTTTCCTGGACAAAACAATTACACGGTACAAGAAATCTTTTTTACAACTTCCGTCTAAAACGAGATACCCTTTTCCGCAATACAAGCGACAAATCCAACATAACAAAGACAAACACAACCATCTAATAATACCATGTCTACTCATAAACAAGTTACCTACATGAGTACCACTACACCACTATATAATATGCTGCTACCATAAGCCAACGAACTTATTTATACCTACCTATTATCTATACGACCCATTTTGGAAGGGGCCCTGTGTTCCTTTTCCGACTGCGCTACAGCAAAGACATTTTCATGCGTGCGGCTTGATGAATCAATAGATGAGACGAGCCAATAGATACCATTTTAATGCATAAGGTATTTTCATGTATTAAAATGAGGTTTTGATTGATTCGTCTAGATCGGGTAGTAGTCATGTATTCATAAAATGGAGGATTTTAGACGTCGCCTTGATTTTTATTGTCCCCTGACCATGTGAGTGAGACCAAAAATTTTAAAATAAAACTACGTAAAAAAGTTATTGACTTTTGAGTTGCTGTCTGGGTTTTTCAATTTTATTTAAAACCCTTGCTGCTACTAGTCAGACATACTACAAATAATAAGAACAATGACTTCATGCACTGCAAAAATATGAGAACAGCTCTTTATAATCTAATGTCTAATGTCAATTTCTTAAACAAATAATTTCACAGACTACATAATATGCAAGGCATGACATTTTGAATAGAACGTCGATCGAATAAGCAAAAGTGCAAAAGCGGTATTGGTATAAGCAATCTTAACTACGCTGAGGCAGACATCTTATCCTCTCGTGATGGCATATTATGGGCTAAACGAAATGGTAAATGGATTAGCAAGCCAGCAAAGGTCGTAGGTGCTACCACTTAATAAGGATAGCCACAACGGTCGTCGTTAGGACCTATTTAGGAAAGTCTGAGATTCTTATTAGGTACCTAGCGCCAATTCTAGATAAAATGGATTCGGAAAGATAAAATGCCTTTAGTTGTTGTAAATGATTCAGCAGAAGTTGTTACAGGAGACCTTTGCCATGAGGCTCACTGAAATAAGAGACATTCTGTAAACTAGTACTGAAAATACCACAACGAAAATGTTTAGAAATTAATTAAAAGGCTTATAGTTGTTTCAATCCATAGAAAACTTGTTGTTGTTTTTTTCGAGCTGGACAGACTTTTATCGGCTTTTTTTTTGTTCGAAGAGGCATTATAATTGTGAATACTGTTTGCTGAGCCATGAGCAATATTCCTAGTGACCCTAATTAACTTAAAATATAATAAGGTTTCAAAGATTAGTTTGGTATTAGACATTAACAACTTATTCCCTGGGGAAATCTGCGACGCTATACTTAGGTGGTTCGACTTTTACGTTACAGATAAAAGTCGATGCGTGGTAGAATTTTAACTTTGTTGGTAAACTAGAGAAAATGTTTGAGAGTGCGGCCAATGTTTAGGTAAGAATAACTCGGAAGGAACCCAGTACAATACCTAGTATTAAAGTAATTATAACGATTTCTCCTTCGATGGTCAATTTAGTGCCGATTTCACAAATGAAACTGATCGCTATCAGCACATCTAAGGCTGCATTCCGAATTGGGATGTAATCGATTTGAGCGGGCTTACGTCCGTACCGAATTAGCGTGAGCGCGTTATCGATGTCCCATGAATCGTCAGCGATGACTTCATGACCTGCGCCATCTTGCGATAACGCCGACCATGCCCTCTAATAATATCACTGTGAGCGAATTGTTGACAGCTCTCAGCTGTCATAATCATGATAAATCTAAATCGGAACGCAAATTATCGATGTGAGCGCTGTCAGCGATTATTGTCTAACTCGGAATGCGGCCTAAAATGCATTGAAAAGCTGTCAGTGTCAAAATTAATATGGAATATTGACACTGACAGCTCTTAAACTGAGTTTTAAAGTGCAGATTGCGTTCAGTTTCATTGGTGAAATCCACCCTTAGTGGTTATTTCAAAGCACCTTTTCAGAAGAAATGTATTAGGGCCTAATAATACGATTTACTTCTTAACATCATTAGTCTGTTGGTGTGTGTGTGTGTGTGTGCATATATGTGTGCGTTCGTGCTTGTGCATCACGCATTGTTTCCTCTAATTATAAGACAGAGGCTTAAATATTAAATATAGTACACCCACATTTTATTAGTTATGTTTAAGGCGTAACAGGAAGCGAGCCTTTTGCCATCATCCGGGCACAAATCCAACTACCGAGCTGCTTAGAATTACGATTCAATTTAAAAAAAAACAAAATGTGGTTAAAATTCTGCATTTGTTAGTTCTAGTAAGAACTAACAAATGCAGAATTTTAACCACTTTTTAAATCTAATCGAAGGGCTGTTGTTTGTGTTAACAATACACATTTTAAATGAAAACATGACTTTCCCACACGCCTTGAAACGACCAAGTCCTGTATAATGATACGGAACATTTCCTCAGTATTGGCGAATTACTGGTTCCTTAAGGGTTCGCGCGGGCATTAGTGGAAACAATTAGGCATGGGTAATGAATGTAAATTAACACTCACATTTAACCAGTTAGATAGCAAGTGCCTTGTAATAGGAGGTGAGCGTATTGCCAATTTTACTCATTATTCTTATATGAAAAAGGTTGTCGATTGAAACGGAAAACTCGCCGAGATACGTCTAAATATTTTTTGCCAACCAAATAATAATTAAAACACTTGAACGTTTTTTTCAATACAATTAACACCAATATAATAATAGTTCATACAATGTTAAACAGCCTTCCTTTTCTACGTGTAGATTGCAAAGTCTGCCAGATTAAGAGCTTTCTGTCGACACCACCAATTATTTGTTTCAATCAATGCAAGCGTGACTCAGAGTCGATTCCGTTGAGCTGCCAACATTATATGTAGGAGTGTATGAATTATTCAGTTTTATTGCTGAAAGGATTAATCCTCTGTGATTTATTAAATAATTTTTTGTTTGACTGCAGTTGGGAATGAAATACCGTACTGTTTCAACTACCAAGAAGCTTTGCAGTGAATACCGATTTAAAGCGTTTACCTGCAGCAGGTAAACGTACAGGCACGTACTAATTAGAAAATTATGTTTTTTCTTTGATTACGTATTGTGTCAGCGTGGGCAGCGCAGAGGTCACTATGGCTGCATTTTTGGGGCACAGAGGGCATAACAAGACGAGAGGGGGAGGAGAGAGGCGAAACATAGTTTGCGACACAGCTATCTACACCCGGCTAAACCCTTTGGTCGTATATGACCATAGGCGGTGAAAGCCACTTTCAACAAGACAGACTGTCTGTCAGCAAAAACAGTTCGAGGAGTTTTTCTTCTTTGTCTCGCCGTTAAAACGACATCACCAGCATGTTCATTCTGTAAAAATCTCACCGTAAAGACTTGAGTGTAGTGAGCTGTCAATAACATCCCGGCTTGGTTAATCCCTATCGTCAGTGGCACTGACAGCTCACTCCTCGCTCACTTCACCTAAGTTTTTACGGTGAGATGACTACAGAATAGCCCTACTGAACTAAGCTCTTCTCATTAATCTTAACCTCATAACTTACGCCTATCAGTTTTACAGAAGACTTCCAATGAGTCTCAGGGCAAAAAATTAACACAGCACCTAGAACATGCTACACTGATCCAACTTTACCCGCATAGCACACCCTTTAAAGTGGTAAATAAGCCTAAATTTACATAAAATACGAAAACACATTACCTAATGTAGACACACTGTTAAAATGACCAACCCGTCCCATCAAATGCAATGAAGCATGATTACATTCAGTTAGTGTTCGGAGAACTAGACTAGATGCATAATTCATAGTCCAACAGGCGTTCAATAACTCAGGCCGAAGGCCGAAAGCCAAGAGCCGAAAGCCGGGCACTCGATGGGTTCAGATGTTTTATTTTACTTATCACTTATTCAGTTGTTCGCGACCGGAATGATGATAAACTGTATTTGTATGAAGTTATGAAGGGTGTGGGTTTATTATTATGATTTATGGAAGCGGTTTTGTGTGGAATAGCTACGTTTGACTATTGAAAATGTTAAAGAAATTGAAGATCTTCTATTGACGGGTAAAATGTTTTCAAAGAAAAACTATATCTGTAGGTACTTGTGTTTAACAAAGTTAGTTGAAAAGTAGAGCATAAGACACTGCTGAGCTTTTACGTGTAACCAATTATAGCTGAGTGCTTCGCTGCTACGAATGCGCGTGGCATTCCAGCTCCGCATCTACGCGTTACCAACAACTTTGACAACAACGCTAGGGTAAACACTTCAAGATAATAAAATTTTCATACATATATCCATAAAATAGTTCACATTGTGTTTGAAACATACATAATATGCATAAGTACCTATAATTGCATGCAGAAAATGTTAAATTAGATACAATAAAAAAATAACTACATTTGATAGATATTCGTACTCAAGAATATTCAAACTTTATCTTAAATTACGTGTCTAGTTGAAAAAACTCTCATGAACTTATTGAATAAACCTAAGACCTCAAAATAAAGTCGATTATTGCGTAAAGAGCCGTTTTAGAAAAAACACCACCGATTTACGATGTCATTACAAGACATAATCGCACTCAGAAATCGACGAGTTCTTACACAGAATGTCCTCATAAAGAGTACAATCGCTTTTTGTTTAATACCTCATATTTACGACTGCACCTTAAAATATTTATTTTGGTTGTAAACGTGAGTTTTAAAGTGGGTGTAAACGGATATTTTAACCCCTTATTGACGTTGTACGTCATAAAATAGGATGTGAGGAAGAAACGCACATCAACTTGCTTCTCGTGCAGAGGAATTTACGGTACAAACCCTTCAGAGATGCAGTAAAAAATTAAAAAGGAATGATGGAAGTAATATCCAGACATACTTCTTCTCAAAGAGATGTCTTTTATTAATGTCAATATCCTTTATGCTAATATAATTATTTTTAAATTCAAAAGTCCAATATGTGAATATACATACCCCTACCATAATAAGGCACGGACGGACTTAATTAAGACTCTATGAAGTCTGAAGGAGTCTTCAGTTAAGTCCGAGTCTTACGAATAGTATACACTAAGCTTTGATGACGTCAGTAAGCATCTGGAGATATATCTTCTGAGAAAGGTTTATTAGGATCCTGGAACCCATTTGATGTCGTTGAGTACCCAATTGTTGTTTGAACATTTTAATGTAGGTTTTGGGGTATATTTTAAAATTAAATGTATGCAGCAAATGACAGACAAAGATGTATACCAGAATAGCCGACATGGATGGAACCCTAAACTTCTTAATTACCAAATCGTTAAATAACTGTACATTCCTTCTCTCCTAAATGCATGTTAATAGCAATCTAAATGGAAACAGCACAGAATTCGGCTACTAGTTTAATAATCCAATATTTTTTCGGTCTATTTCTCATTAGCTAAGTGTGCAAAATAAAATGTGCGAAAAGGAACTTCGTTCCAAAAGTCTGACGAACGTTGGTGTTAGTGGTTAATGAAAAACTATGGTGACTTTTTGATCTGTTACTTTCAAACGTGATATTAATAAAAAAATGTGGTCATTCAGGTTTCACATAGATCATGAGGAGAGAAAAACTAATACGCTCAATATTCTACTTTGTTTTAGTACTAAAGAACTACTATCAGTAAGCTACTTGTGGCGGCATCTACACCGCCACATGCGTACAACGAATCACACTGACGTCACACAAATCCTGCATCGCTCAATCAGAGTTTACCGGACAACTAGCAAATATACAACTTCCCGACAACAATCATCGGGCAGTTGCCCACCAGGCACGACATCCATCTGGCCGGAGGATCCTCCCTTTTCCAAGAGTATGAGTGAACTTAACACTCTGTTCCTCATATCTCTTCAAACTTATAACGGATGTAACAAGACACTTAACGAAGCCAAGAGTCACTTGTGATCCCCGTTATTGTTATAAAGACCATACCTGGGAACCTTCTGGTTATGGAGATATTGAAGGTCACTTTTTTAACGAAAGTAAGTTTTTATTATTATAACATAACTTAAAATACCCCCACAACCCCTGTACCGTTGCATGCACCCATGAGCTTAATGTTTTGAGTGCGTTACGTTGCGCACTACCGTAACAGCAATTTTTCACACCGAAAATATAACTCGTTTCCCCGCAATTATTTTTGTGCAATTTTACTAAGTTTGATGTTCAGAATGCGTCGTAGTTGAAAGCTATGTGATGGGTGTTTTACACCCTGTATGATGACATTCTAATCTTTACTGACTTTTAATTGACTTTTAGGAAATAAACTAAATGATTATAAAGTGTACGTTAGCTCAGTATGGACGGAGTAATTACTTCTCATTAGTTTGCGAATGACTTTCATTTGTCATGATTGTGATCGTTTGGTCTGGTATGCGTATAATATCTATTAGGAACGTATCCAGGATGGTATAGACGACGTGGTGTAGGATATCAAACAATTGAAATTCCCATTGAATTCTACGGAAGAGCTTATAACCGTTGACTATACGAGAATGACTTAACCGGCATTTCAGAAGAGTACAAATTTTTGTGGCTTTTTGTGGTGGATTCGGATGAAGTTTGGCTCACAAATAAATCATGCCCGGTCATAAGCACGTAGTCTTCTTTTCATCCTGTATCGCAGATGATGTCGCGGGTAACAGCAAGTCTACTTAATAAAAATCTTTAATTAATTAATCCATTGACTTATAACGCACAGACAAAACGACTGGGTGTAGAAGCATGCAATTTTGTTAGTATGTAATAACGTAAGGGAGGATTTTCCCCCGATGGGGTTGAAAGGTTTGTGTGGAAGTTCGCCATTTTTTTTGTGGAAATCCCATCAGTCGCACGGCTTTTAACAGATTACAAAATATATGTATACAATGTCGTGCTCGCACTATCTAAAACAATATTTAAAATATAAAAAAAACATATCAATCACAAATGTTTTTTAGTTTAGGCGAGCCATATAAATTGAAACAGTGTTATTGAGCTTTACCATCCTGTGCAATATAAATTTGATATTTTATTTATGCATGTAATTTAGAGCCTGATAAAGTGGCGGTTAAAAAGTCGCACGTACAAATCCTATCACGTAAAAAATTGTGTAGACATTTTTTATTGCGTATTGTATGTTTTATTTGTTTTGTTAAAGTTTGTGTTAAAGCACTACATTCAAACGTGGCTTATGTTTGTACGTGATGTCATTAATTTGAATATTACCCTGTTTTTCATGTTCACTTCTTGAGATTTTCTATTACCGCTAAGCGTACATCCAGCGTACTATAGGTTTGCCGTCACTGGTTCTTTTTACCAAAACGTGAGCTTTTGTTTTTTCGTAGAACTTGCTTCGACACGAAAGAAGAAGAAACAAGGATTGCTATTCGTTAAAGACGAAGATATGGCGTTATGTTTTGGGGGAATTCAGCCAATAAGGAACTTATATTTAAATACCAAAGAAAGTCAGACCGAACATTACCCATTAGGGTAATGTTCGGTCTGAAATGCACAGACACTTGTAAACGGTTGCGGTATTTGTGAAAACCAACCCAAACTTTTTTCCCAAGCTATCGTACTCAAACATACGGAGTCGACGACATGTCGAAACGTCAATAATGTTATGTGCAAGACAGTCTAAGACAGCTCTGATGCATAAACGTGTTTTCTGCATGGCACCAATTATATACGATCGCATACCAGAATCAATCAAAATTTAAAATGTTAGTTTGTTTAAAAGACAAGAAGAAAGTAAATCATATTATAACATCTCGGAGTTCCTTTCTGAAAAAACCTGTGGGACATAAGTATAGATGTACGATTTTTAATAACTTTATGATTGACTTCCTGGTACTCATGTTTTCAGTTTAATTCATGAATTGCTCTTTGGAAATAATAATTAAAATGTAATTGTTCATTATAGACATTTTGGGAAAAAAAATCTTTGATTATACTCAGTTAAATTGACATGCTTGTACTGTATCCATTGACATAGTTAATAGCTTGTGACATTTCATGTAATACTAAAACATTTCCTGTTTATTGTGATTTGACAATTGAAAATGGGTTTATAATGATATTTCTAATGTTATTTAGAATTAAATTATTAGATATATATTTACAGGAAAGTCTAAAAAAGCTTTGGGAGACAATTAACAATATTACTGAACGTAAACCAAATAAAACAACTAACGTTGACCTTTTAGATCTGAAGGCCACTCCTCTGGAGGCTGCTGTCACAGTAAATAAATACTTCTGCAATGTAGGCAACATTCTTGTTAATGAAATTGTTGAAAACTCCACGAGAGGCTCCAAAATACTACCCCCGATACGCAGTACAATTTGCCAACCTCTTATTTCGCGCTATTAGACACAAACCACTGCGAGGTCCACAGCGTACTAATGAGTCTGAAATCCGACAGCGCCCCGGGCTGTGACGGAATACCGGTCAGGTTTCTAAAGGTAGCGCATAAACTCATCGTTACACCTCTAACTAACCTAGCTAATTTATGCTTTGAGCAAGCGACTTTCCGATGGCTCTAAAACTCGCTTTAATAACTCCCGTGCACAAAAGTGGGGACAGGTGTGATCCGTCGATCTACATGCCGATATCGGAGCTGGCATCTTTGTCGAAGATTTTAGAAAGGCTAATCAATTCACGATTGCTTAGTTACCTCAATAAGAACAATGGTTTATCCCCTTCACAATTTGGTTTGTCCGCAGGGAAGGTCTACTGAAGATGCAGTGCTGGCACTTGCCTCCACTGTCACCAATAATGTGGACAGAGGAGACAAGTGTCTTGTAGTCTTCCTGGACCTTAAAAAGGCGTACAACTCAGTCTCTGTCCCCCTTCTTCTGGAAGCGAACGGTATAAGAGGTCCACCTCTGGCTCTCCTAGCTTTTTATTTAAGTGGTTGCCGACAAAAAGTTAAATAAAAAAATCGCAAGTTCTGAAAAAATTGTTACTTACGAAGCAGACCGCAAGGCACTTTCACCGGCGCGACATTATTCCTTCTTTATATAACAAACTTTGTAATTTGAAAATACAAGATGGTCACATTTTTCTCATACGCGGATGACACCGACATAGTTTTTAGTTACAAAAATCCACCGAGGTAGGTCTGATAAAGATTTCTACTTGTCTCGACTGTAACCTTCCAACCCTAAACACTTCTAAAACGAACTGCAGCTGTTTCTCTAAATACGATTCCTCCCAACCGCCAGCAGATTTCAAAATTATAATCTACAAGTGCCACTTCCCCTCTAACTCGTTATGCTCTTGCGACATAACAGATAAAGTTAAATTTACAAAATATCTGAGCTTATTGATTGATCAACGCCTGGCTTGGCACTTTCATATAAAATTAATAATGAAGAGAGTTAAAAAGCTCATCTGGGCCTTTAAAACACTGCAAAACGTCACTTCCAAAAGACTTTTGATTCAGATATACACTTTGGTGGCACGGTCGGTGGTATTGTCTCCCGGTCTGGGTAGGAGCAACAAAAATTAATTTCCAAGAGCTAGAGAGAGCTCAGAGGTCACTTATTAAAGTCATGCTTTTCAAACCCTTTACATTTCCGACAGAAAGTATTTACAAAGTTTCTGACAGTTAGAAAGTTGAACGTTCTTTATATCATTCTAAAGCAAGATAAATCTCTCACTTTTGACCCTTCAAAGCTGAAAGGCAAAATAATGAATAAGGTTGCCACGGCGGCAATCACGACTAAATAAACATATTTTGCGAAAAGACAATACGCAAGTCAATCATCTCGTTTATTTACACAACGTTTGTAACACAGAACTAGGTATTTACTCCCGTACACATCGCGACTGTAAAAGTTTGATGACGGAATGGCTAAAATCGAAATCTTATGGTGAAGTTGATAGTAAATACAGACATTAAATAGCGGTTAGTGCAAGATTTTGACCTACAACATCTTCCGATCTCAAGACATGTAGGGCTAACCACAAACCACAAACTCCAAACTATTACATTTATCTCTTATCTCACTCACACCCCACAGTGCAATCGCATTTAACCCTCACCTCCGCCCCTGACACACCAATCCTCTCCCCCTACTCACACACGCATATCATAGCCCCTTACACACACACACACTTACATACTTACACTCCCACACGAACATAGACACACACTAACGATCATACACGTGTGTACGCGCAGGCTGGAATCACCCTCTTTTCAATTAGCTTTTGTTTAGCATAGATTTCTCATTTGAAAAGGGGGGTTTTTCTTTTTTTTATTTGTATTCTTTTTGATGGAGATGTCGAAAGGAGAGTGAATGCGGGAAATAAAGTGAATGGTGCTACACATGCAATTGTGACCAACCAGTTGATGCCCAAGAAGGCACGACTGGCTGTTCACAATATGTATGGAAGTGAATGTTGGGTGTGGCAAAAGAAGCATGAAAGCAGAATAAATGCTGTGGAAATGCGTTCCTTGCGGAGCATGTGTAGTGTGACTTTGAATGATAGGCTGAGGAATGATGTGATAAGGCAACGGTGTGGTTTAAAAGAAGATGTAGTGACAAAAATTGAAAAGAGTATGCTTAGATGGTTTGGTCATATTGAGCGGATGAATGAAAGGAGACTAACAAAAGGTATTTACAAGGCAGATGTGAGTGGAAACGCCGGGAGGGGACGCCCTAGGAAGACATATAGTGACCTTATTGGTGATGTTCTTCAGAAAGGTCAGGTGCGAAGTACTCTCAACCGGCGCTCGCGTATGACCAGATGTATGAACGTAAACGAGGCAAAAGGAGTATGTAAGGAACGTAGCAGGTGGCGTTCTGTGGTTTCTGCCTACCCCCATGGGAAGAAGGCGTGAGTTTATGTATGTATGTGTATGTATGTTTAATAACCCAAACACAATACATTTTGTAACTAGTGGAAGGGCGGAATTTCCTAACACAAGCATTTATTTTACTTAAAAGGACATTCCTAAAAGTTTAAAATGTAACTAAATTATAAGTTATTGAAGAAATAAAAAATTAACATTTATTATATTGTAACTTATCCAAGCCATGTCTACCACTGTCTACCAGTTTTACTTTTTAACAGACTTCTTAAAAAAGGAGGAAGTTCTCAATTCGTATGTGTAAATTTTTACTAAAGTTTATTTAATGGGTAATATACCTCCCACAAAAATCCATCAACAAATTTTGGTACTTCATTCTGCAGCTAGCACAACTTTCCTCCAACTTCAGAAGTACTTCTCAACTTCGTCAAAATTTCACAAATTAAATTGTTTCGTTCCCACAGAGGTTAGGAGGGGCTAATTCGATCTGCTCTCTGTGACATTTCTTGCGAACTCTTCACCCCTGTTACCAAGTTTATTTTAACCGCAGGAGTCGACAACATTACTCTCGTTACCTCTTTTATTAATACAATAAAACACGAGCATTATTTCTGTTTGTAACAGCTGACGTGTCTCGAAATTCTTTTCCATTTTATAATTTCTTGGCCTTTCATTATTTTGTAGTGTTCTTAGGAGTTGTTTCGTAATAAAACTACTGGTTTTATGTGGCGTTGTACTAACAATGGAAAGTTTTATGTTGATTAACAGGAAAATAATTGGTGCCTTTTATATTCTTTACTTAAGTATCTAACTCTTTTGGTTGTGTGGTGATCAAAACTCGTCCGTTTTCTGTATAGAAGCGGCATTTGTCATGCAGTGGGGCATTATTCGGCTGGTATTACAAAACTTATCTATTAAATACGTTCTTGATATTCATTCCACCTTGAATAAAGGAGCAATGTCTCAACAAACACTTATAAGAAAACCAGTACATTGTGTTCAAATAATGTGTTTATTCATGGTTATTATGATGTTCCTGTCACAGGAATTTGATCCTTTAACTATTAAAATTATGAATATCCTTAGAGAAGAATATTCAAACACTTCAAGTATTTGAGTATTCTTCTCTAAGGATATTCATAATTTTTTGTAAAGAGTTCCTCTTGTCCGTAAAAAATTTAGAAATGCGCATTTATTTTGTGTTCATTGGTGTGGGAAATCAGAAAATCGAAAGTTCTTTCATGTTAGAGGTCTCTGTTAAATGAGCTATGAACATGGGAGATTATACTGTTTGAGATTATTTACACCGAATCGTATCATACGACGGAATTCACTGGAACTCCATTTGCGGTAACATTTTCAACAATGGACCCATCTTTACTGTTCTGTAGTTTGTCGAAGCTGTATCAGAGGCCTTTAATAAAATCGACAGACGACAGGTATCAGTCGAAATTTTACAAGATTCTTTAATCGTTTTTCCTTTTTTAAACATCACCTGTCGTAAAAATTTGTAAATTTTGTCATTTAAATAGGACCCAGATTGACAGCACGTGTCCTAAGTAAGTACTTCTAAAATATAAGCAATTGCGTAACATTTTTTTAGACTAAATTCTAAATTGGTTTCGTTTCAATTGTATGCAATCTTTTCCACCATTCGTAGTAAGATAAAATCTTCATTTTATCGTGTTTGGTGTGAGATGTAGTCACTTGTTCTTACAAAATAAATTCTTTATATTTCTTTTGTTCCAAAAGATAATGCTGCAAACGCTTCCTAAATGCATCAATCTTAATATGTTTTTCTTATTAAATGTTTACTAAGTAATGCCGCTACAATATAATTGGGTTATTTCATTTTAATAAATGTATGCCGACCGGTTTTGTCCATGCAAAATACGACGATTCCGGCTCTCCTATTACGCAGGAAAAAAATAACCAGTGCGCACACTGTAACCATGAATTCATGGTTACACTGGCAATTTTTTTTATAAAGATTCGAGTCTTAGAAATTTTTCGACGGTTATACATTTGCTGTTCCTTACAATTTGACCACGTGCACTTTTCTTTGAAATATTATATTTTTGCTTTTTGATAATCGACGTAAATTTTCGACGCTAGAATCATAAATGCTGGACTTATTGTATCTGTTTGCGAACTGGTTAAAAGTTTTCCTGCAGAAAACGTCATTTATAGAAAAAATGCTTTGCCAGTGGAAAAAACTCCAACAGTTACATTATACATTATATATTACATTACCTGAACTGACAAGCCCCAATTGCGTCACTTCGCGAATATTGTCAAGTTCCGCGCGACTGAAATAGCGCGGTTTCTCCGTGTTCACTAAAATGTCTATATCTCAGAAATTACGCATTGTAGCTCTACAAACTGTATGCCATTGAATTTTTTATGAAATATTCTATCTGAATTTATATGGTTTAGGATGGTTTTACCTTGTGATTTATTGTTAATTCGTAGTTGAAAGTAGGGTGAGCGAGTTTTTCCCAATTTTTCGTACAAAAGACATTGAGCGCATTTTTTTCCAAAATTATTATTGTGTTATTTTTATTTTTATTTGAGATGGGTTTGCTCTTGACTCTAGTCTAGGTCAGAAGTGACAGAGACAAAGTCTATGATGGACCGAGTTTACCTAGAAGAAGCCTATGTCTATACTTAAAACATCATTTTACAAAAATCTATAAAAATAACAGACATGTCCATATTTTTTTTTTCATAAGATAATCTTATTAATAGCATGCCTCCGATCGCCAACCCGGACGGCGAACAAAAAAAAACAGTATGTTTACACATTCATTCCTGTAATGAATGTGTAAACATACTGTTTTTTTTTCTCTGTAAGCCAGGTGGTTTAGGTTATTATCTACGTTGTTTGGTACACAAACATAATACAAACAAAGTTTTAGCTGTAACAAAGGTTTAGTTTACGATTAATGAGCAAAAATACAAGCACTTGAACATAAGTGCTACAAAAGACCCTCTTATACTCGGAATCGTAGAGCAATTACTATTTAATTTATTTCGAATATAAATTTTCCATGTACATTATGACGATATTTCCTAATCGAAAAACATAAGACAATAGCATGTTGCCTAAAAAAAACAGTAAGTAAACTAACAATTAAAACAATCAAATTATTGCGAAAAAAGTGTCATTCATTTTTGTAAAAAATGCCAGCAGCAACCTAATAGCAACCATATAGTAACAGTAATAAAGATCATTGTCAATTTTAAAGACCCAACAACCTAAAAGCAACCTTATAGTAATAGTTATAAAATCAAAAAGGACTGTACCAAAAAAAATACAAAATGGCGATTTTTTATATTCCCAGTCTGTCACACCGACTCAATGAGTTCGATCTTTGTTTACACGAGCACTTCAGAAAGTGGAACATTCCCGAGAAAAAATGTTTTGAGACGTTTGACATGTGATGTCATATGCCTATCCCATTCCATTTCCTACACTCTGTGTAAGTTAGAGCAGGAAAGGTATACTCTAGACAGGCAATACTTCCCATTAAATCCGCAATGACTCACGCTTTCTCAATGAGTGGACTGACAGTTTTGATTTTTTTTTGGCGAGGCTCAATGAGCGGGCTTGTCAGTCCAGGGGAGTCTGTTCCAAAAATATCTGACCAAAGTGTAAACAAACCCTGTTCGATAAAAAATTTACGCAATCACTAATTGAAGAGAATAAGTAACACTTTTATCTGTAATTTCTACGGTTTCATTCCAAGAAATATTGCTTCTATTATTACTAAACAGTAGTTGAAACATCGTCGTCTAAAATTGAAGTTATGAAATGAAACTAAATTGTAAAATGTAAAACATCTTTCATGTGATTTAAAATTAGAGTTTCACCTGTAAGTATTGAAATAATCCAATCAAAGCACTCAACTCCACAGACTACCTATAGTATTGTCTCTTCTTCTTCCTTAATCCATCCAAAGGTTGTCTTTAAAATAATTATTGCTTTTAGCAATAAGACCGTGTATTATGTCACTCCATGTTGAATTTGTACATTTAACTCTATTATTTTTATTGTGTACATAATTTCTAAGTTACACTACAAATTGGCATTCAAAGGTGGGTACGTTTTTCGGTCCATTTGTCATCGGATACTTTTGTTACAGGCAATATTATGTTTGGTGGCTCCTGGGCCTCTTTAAAACCATCAATGTTGCCTCGTTAATACCTTCGCCGATAAATTGTTTGTTTCCAAATAGTGAAATATTACAAAAAGTAAAAAAGCTTAAAAAATTTACAAATTTACAAATTATAAACGTTTTAAGATAGGTGTTAGACAATGACAACACTATCGTAGAAGTGACGTCACGACTATGTAACTTCATATAAACTATATATTAGCGCCGTACATTGTCCGTACCGTGCGACAAGGACGGGAATAATCCCCTCCAAAAACTTTAAAAGCGTGTTTCTTCTTCATATTTAGACCGATTTAACAGATTTTTTCGATTATCTCATGTTTACTATGCCTACTTTGAAATAACATTATTTCTATGAACATTTCTGATATCAGTCATCATCTCTATTGCTCGAGCACATTAGAGAAGGGAATAAGAAAATCTCAGATTACCACGAATTTTCCGTACCTTCTACGATCTGTCTTTTAATTAATTATTAAACCTTTCTCAGAAAAACTCCAAGCCAGAATTAATTAGCAAAGTTGATTCGTTTAAAAAATTAAATTATTCAACTTAATTGAAAACCAACTGTTTCCTCGAAAAGTTTCTTTCGTCTCTTTTAGACGGTTTTTATCAAATTAACAAATGTTCACAGTAAGTTCCCTTTTTCTTTCGCCATTTTGTGGAAAGGAGTAGTCAGAAATGTACTGCTTAACTCCCACATTTCTTAGAATTAACGCTGTTACTAAGAAATTTGGGAAAATTTAATAGAAATCGAAAAAACTTTTTATTGAGTCATCAAAATAAACACTACAAGTGTTTATTTTGATCAGAAGTTAAAAGAAGTTAACTAAGTTTAACGACTTCCCTCTTTTTTTCGCCATTTTGTGGAAAGGAGTAGTCAGAAATGTACTGCTTAACTCCCACATTTCTTAGAATTAACGCTGTTACTGAGAAATTTGGGAAAAATTAATAGAAATCGAAAAACCTTTTTATTGAGTCATAACTTCTGATCAGAATAAACACTACGAAGTGTTTATTTTGATCAGAAGTTAAAAGAAGTTAACTAAGTTTAACAACTTCCCTCTTTTTTTCGCCATTTTGTGGAAAGGAGTAGTCAGAAATGTACTGCTTAACTCCCACATTTCTTAGAATTAACTCTGTTGCTGAGTATTTTGTATTTTACTCTGTATCTGTGTGAACAGAATTCAGGCAATAGCTTCGCTGGTCAGTTACATGCTTATTTGGACAATCTTTCGGACTTAATTAATAACTACCCCACAGATAAATTTATTATTCTCGGTGATTTTAATATGAGGTCCGTAAATTGGACGACTTCATATGATGGAATATGACCTATCGCGCCTCAAACTAGCTTGTTTACTCATTTTGTTGACACCATTGATTTTTGTCTCGCTGGTGGTGGTGTGTGTGTTGGATCATTAAGTTCCCTTCAAAATGGTTGAGCTGAATGGTGCTGATCCATACGTCATGTTCGTGAACGGGCGCCGTCAGTGGGGACTGGTCATCTCTTGGCAGCCACGGCTTATTTTTATTTCCGTTTTTTTATGTTTTTATTACGGGTCTTTCTACATCGTTCTCACATGTATAATTTCAACAAGACTGATGTAACAAATTTTTCTGTATCCATATTATTTAAAAGAGTGTCCATGGAGTTTCTTGCCCGTTCTTCTCCAATTTAATCTTATACTCCCGTCACCGTCTCGGCATGTTTAGAACCTTTAACTATCGAGGACTCATATCACCCTGCGTTATTAATTCAGCTTGCTACTATACAACCACAGTCACTTAACGCCAGTGCACGCATGGCGTTTCAATATAATAAAGATAACTACGACCGTATTCGATCAGACCTACGAGGCACTAAGTGGGACGACATAATATTGAAAGGCACTGTCGATGAAGCTGTCCAGAGTTCTATTCAGTGTTATTTGAGATCAGAGAAAAATACGTGCCTCAGCGTCTATGTAAACTCTTTAAATATTCACCGTGGTATAATTCGGCGCTAATTAATATACTGAAAGAAAAATTCAAATATTTCAGGAAATTTAAAGTCTACGGTAATATTTCTGATCACTTATCATATCAATTACTTCGTGATAGATCCAACGATGCCGAACAGCTTTGTTATAAGGCCCACATGATTAAAGTCGAGTTGTCAATAGGTACTAGCCCAAAACTATTTTGGACATATGTGAAAAGCAAACGCATGAATGGTAATTTCCCATCCAGTACGTCATATGGTAATTCATCATATTCTTGATGGAAGACTGCTTTCATATCACCCATCCATAAAAAGGGTCCTAAAGATAATATCGAAAATTATAGGCCAATTTCAAAAGTTTGCCTTCTAGCTAAAGTATTGGAACGCATAATTTACGATCAGTTGTATAGTAGCGTGGTTTCTAGTTTAAGTCCACAACAACACGGGTTTCTGAAAGGAAGGTCTACATTTTCCAACTTGATTCTGTTCACGGACTATATTACTGAGCACATGGATAATGGATCCCAAGTCGACGCAATCTATACTGATTATAGCAAGGCGTTCGACAGGATCGATCATGATATTCGACTGAGGAAGCTTTTCGACTTGGGCATTAGGGGAGACCTATACAGATGGTTCTCGTCATATGTGCAAAATAGGACTCAAGCAGTGGTTCTTAGTGGCTTTATATCCTCCTGGTCTACCATTCCCTCTGGTATGCCGCAGGGTTCCCTGCTTGGGCCGTTATTATTTGTACTTTTTATTAATGATATCGGTCAATGTTTCAAACATTCCAATTACCTAATGTTTGCAGATGACATGAAAATCTATACATCAGTCAAAAAGTTCGAGTGATGCTGTTTTGTTGCACTCAGACATAGCAAGGTTAGTAAACTATTGCAGAATAAATAAATTAGACCTCAACATATCCAAATGCTTAGTTATCACCTTCACCCAGAAGAACCTATCAGTCATTTATGACTACTCAATCGCAAACCAGACTTTATCTCGAACTCATGTAACCTGAGATCTTGGTATTATTCTGGACAGTAAGCTTACATTTGAGTGTCATATCGACCATATTGCGAAAAAAACATCCAAACCCTAGGATTCATTATCTGTAACGCCGGTTCGTTCAATAGCATGAAAACCGTTAAAATTCTGTATTGTGCTTACGTCCGCAGTCATCTCGAATATGGTAGTCAAATTTGGAACCCGAATTATGCAGTGCATTCAGACAGGATGGAACGATTACAGCGGAAATTCACGAGATACTTAGGTTACAAATTTAATATCCCTTATCTGAGTTACAATGAAAGATGTGCTCGATTCCACTTACTTCCTCTTGTAACACGGATAAATATATCGGACATACGGTTCCTACTTAAAATAGCACATTCAAATATTGAATGTCCTGAACTTCTTTCTAAGCTGTCTCTGAATGTTCCACCTCGACATTCTCGTTTGAGAAATATTCGCCGTGCTCCTTATACTCGCACAATTTACCGCAGTAATTCTTTTTAATTCGTTCAGTCAAAGCATTAAATCAAATTGTAAAGAACAAGCACCCCTGTATAGATTTTTAGCAGCTTGGCATCCATCAGTACTGTTTTGTCCAATAATTTTTATGTCTCTAATGCGTCCTAGTAGCGCGTCGTGGCTTCGCATGCATTTCTGCATATGCAGGTACTTCATTTATTATTTTATTTTTATTTAGTGGAATAGATATTCAGTTATTGTTAAGCTAATAGTAAATAATTACAATTTTTTTTTTTTTAAATTGGTTCACTAATCGAGCAATACAATAAATCTTACACACTAGGAATAAATAAAAATAACACATAAACATTGCATTCCCTAAAATAGTGAACACAGCATGCACAATGTGTGATCTAGAACAATTGGTTTAAAATATCACAAATTAAATATGAAAAGTTTCCATTGCACTAATTATTATTAGTCGAATGGTTACACAGGCACATCTTAATCTGACGTTTGGCAGACAATAAGGTCCCGGAGAAAATATCAAAATGCTGCCTCATACCGTTGTAGCTGAAAAACATTCTATAAAATGGAGCATGTTGTTTTATATTTGTTCTGCAATGAGGCATCACAAATGTACGCCTATTGCATAAACGACTGCTCGGGCGAGGAACAGCAAGTTGAATTCTCTCCAGCAAACTTTCACAATCTACGTGGGCATTGATCAATTTATACAAGTAAACGATATCCGCAGCTTTTCTTCTAGAGCATAAAGTGGTCATACCGAAGTATTCTAACTTTGATACATAGGATTTGAGGTTTCTACATTGGTTATTGACATAAGATAGTTGGTACAAAAACCGTTTTTGAATTCGCTCTAGTTTACTAGAGTAGACATCATAAGTAGGATTCCATACTTGGCTTCCATACTCCAACACACTGCACACTATGCAGTTAAATACTGGTATTGTAACTGTTGGATCCCTAAATTCCTTGAGTTGTCGCGCTACAAAACCTGACAGACGCGAGGCTTTCTGAGCTATATTATCAATATGATGTCTAAACTTAAGTTGGGAATCCATAATTACGCCTAAGTCGCGAATACAAGACACTTCTTCTAGGGGTACATTACCAATTGAGTAAATTGCATCAGTTGGATGTCTTTTTCTCGTAAATTTTATTTGCTTACATTTATTGACATTCAAAAGCATGTGGTTTTCGATACACCATCCGGACACTTTATCGATTTCAGTTTGCAATTTTATTGAGTCTTCAGCACAGTTTACTGTTTGGTACAATTTTAGGTCATCGGCGTACATATTAAACTTGCATTCTATCTTACTTGCCAAATCATTAATAAAGATCAAGAACAACAAAGGCCCCATGTGTGAGCCCTGAGGCACTCCTGATGGTATAACGTTTGTCTGTGATTTAAAACCTTGAACAACTACCATTTGTGTCCGATTTTTCAAATAGGACTCACACCATCGCTGTAATGAGCCATGAATACCCATGTCTGTTATCTTATTAAGAAGAATTTTGTGATCAATTAGATCAAACGCTTTACTGAAATCCGTGTACACAGCGTGTACTTCTTTCCCATCGTCGAGTGCATCTACTATGTCACTAGTAAAACACAAAAGATTTGATGTAGAGGACCTCTTTGGAAGGAAACCATGCTGTGCAGGATGCAGCTGCTGCTTCACATGCCAGTAAATTTTTTTCACCACTAGAGATTCAAAAACTTTACCAAAGGATGAAAGAATGGAGACGGGTCGGTAATTTGACACATCAGAAACATCGCCATTTTTTAGGATCGGGGTAATACGAGCGATTTTCCATTTACTTGGGAAAATACCCAGACTCAGGGAACAGTTGTAGATCTTAGATAGTGGGTATAGTAAAGATGCAGCACATTTTTTTAGAAAGATAGGTGGTATTCCGTCCTGTCCAGCGCCCTTATTGACGTCTAAATCCGTGAGCGCTTTTAGAATTTCTGAATCAGACAAAACAATTTTACAGAGAGAAGGAGTGTTACAGGCATCCGTGTTTACTTTACTGGACTTGGGAGCTCTTTGTAACTTACAATACACTGAGTTAAATTGTGCGAACAGTTCACATATCTCTTGACCACTATTAAATTGTACAACAATACTTTATTGCTAACTGTGGAGGCTTGTAAATGGCATGTCGTCAATATTATTAAAGTTTTTTTTGTATTGTTAGCTGTAAGCCACCCAAACACAATAAAAAAAAAAATGGGAAAAATAAAAAGAAATCGTAAATCTGTTTATTGAGTTATAACTTCTGATCAATATAAACACTTTGTAGTGTTTATTTTGATCAGAAGTTAAGTAAGTTTAACAACTTCCCTTTTTTTTCGCCATTTTGTGGAAAGGAGTAGTCAGAAGTGTACTGCTTAACTACCACATTTCTTAGAATTACTGAGTATTTAGGGAAAAATAAATAAAACTTCTGATCAAAATAAACACTACAAAGCAATATTGGAGAAATTTATTGAAAAACCTGTTTATTTGTAACTACTTGTAGAAACAATCAATAATATTCTATTCTATTGTGTTTTCGAGACAAGACGAACCGGTTATATCTGTAAAAGACAAAGGTGTTTTGTTTCTAGTGTGCGCACTGCCCTATTTGTCGAAGTGAACCATTACGTTGAACTCAAGAGAGACATATATTTTTTTCCTTTCAAAAGCTACTGTTACTTGTTAGCCTGAATCGTCTCACTGCTGGGGAAAAGCCTCTCCCCATGAGTTCCACTTATTTATTTATATATTTATATATATATACTTTATTGTACACCACAAAATGACATAACAAAAAAAAAATCATACTAAAAACATACAATGGGCGGCCTTATCACTTACTATTCTATGTAGGGCTAATGTGGAACACTGCTCGTTTGTTTTTTCCAGCTCGTTCCGACGTCTTCTACTGGGTCTGCCGCGTCGCTTTCTAGCTGTCTCAGGACTCCAAAGTCGCAAACACTCACAAGCACTTCAAAAGCAAAAATAATTTATTTGTAAAATGAAACGAATCATCCCGAACGTTTTATGAACCACTTAAATTGGGACAGATCCAGGTTTAAGCCTCGATGCACTAGTGCTACTAGAAAATAAAACCTACTTTGAAAGCTTGAAGTCCATTAGCGCTCATATAATCTGGACGACTCATTAAAGCATTAAGTGCCTGTACAGTAAACTGCGCCACAGTAGCTACGAAAACCGTCCTTATTGTAACAAAATAAAGGCGCAGTCAACGTCAAACTGTTTCATGGACGCGTGTTTGACTGTACGTCCGGTAAAGGTGTAAAGGTGAGAGCACACTGTTAACACAGGAGTGGTTTTACTCGTTATCTAACTGTAAAACGTTTCCTTCGTTTTGGTAGACTTGTTAAACATTTACAGGTTCAGGTTGCCCCTTGCCTCAATTCATTCAAAACAAAGTGCGTTCGTGCTTGTTGGTGTGGCAATTTCTGTTTTATCTAATGGTAATTCTTACATTCGCTTAAATACTTAATCACACGCCTTCTTTTAGCTGGTTATAAGTTTTTACTTTTGCATTTTCTAGAGTGGGTCTTCGCTGTTCAATATTCATTCTTCCTCTCTTTTCCCTTTGCGCTCAAAATTTTAGTTTCTCATTTCTTACGCTTCATACTATTTTAGGAAAATACAGATATGTACCCAACGTAAGTAACAAACTACGGTTCCTCTTAGTTGTCATAACTACGGAGACATTGAACTCGTAAAATTCCTTTTTAGGGGGTCAATGCGCCGTATGACATACTTAAAATTACGCCGAAGGTATTCCACGAAGGAGTAAGCAGAGATACAACACTCAGGTTGTGCTAGTTATGTTGAAGTCGCATGGAAATAGACTTTGAGCTGCTGCTGAGAAATTCCTGACGGAAAAATCTAACACCACTATGCACATCATGTGAATCGTTAGCGACCATTAGACACGAAACGCGCGAATCTTTTGCCCCATAGTTCATTGTAAGCACTTATATCGGCTTTATAAAAAAATCAGACATTTTTTTTTTGGGAATGGCATCTCTAAGGTCAACCTATGAGATTGTCGTCTGCTTAAGCGGACTTGCCTGTGGTTGCCCTTATAAATTAAGGCCTCCAGACAGGACTTAAATTTAAATACTAACTAAAAACTAAGCGACTACACGCTAAGGGCACCCCTTGTTGGGTACGAACCTCGGCTTAGGGCGTCGCTGGAAGAGAGCAGCAAGGGAATAGCTGGATCAGGATTTGAGTGATTTTGGGACGAATTAAAAGACACAGGCTCAGAGGCGCGGGCTGGCTCGAGCAAGGGTCGGGAGGGGCGTGAATTTGGGCGTCGCTGCGGGCCTCGGCGGCGAGGACGGTAAAACGGCGATTGGGTTTTAAAAAAATCAGTCAGCAAGCCATATTAACATATAAAAATAAAACTAATACCTATAGTAGTGAATCAAAAAAAGAAAGTTCACACACTATTTTATAATTGTTAAGAAATCGCATCCAATTAATTATAAAATGGTCAAACTATATATTATAAAAAAACAGCAGGTAGAAATGTAAAGACAATACGAGAAAACTTAGGGTATATTGGATTATAAATCTTTGCTAAGCTGGTCGTAAACCAGAACTCGAAATTCGTACAGACAATACGAAAAAACTTAGGGTATATTGGATTATAAATCTTTCCTAAGCTGGTTTACGAACTAGCGTTTCGACTGCTATCGGTTTTTCAGCTCCTGTCCATTATACAGCATTACGGTTTTTCAGCTCCTGTCATTTATACAACAAGAAGCTCGAGTCTTCAGAACGAACCGTTGCCGAGCTAAGGCAAGAAGTATCGGTGCTACGCAGTACTAACGCTGCGTCAGCAACACCGTCACCTTCGCGGAATGTGAACGTGCGTCGAGGCGCTGCGGCTCACTTTTCGCCTGACAGCGAAACTGGAGCTGCGACGGACGATGCAACGCAAAAGCGAATCATTGACCGCTATGTGCAAGCTGTTTGTGACACAATTACGTCACAGGCTAAAAATACAACGCCAAAGACACAGCTGCGTAAGGAAACTGGTTCTACACCTAGGACAAGAAAATAGAGTATTACACCAGAATAAAAAGGCTGAGACTTTCGCCGAGAGATGAGTTCAGGAAAAGTAGGTACGAGTAAATACCAGATTCGAAGAATGTCGTGCACAAATTGCGTGGCGACTAGATCGACTGCAAGCGATTTAGGTCAGTATTTGGACTCCATTAAGATTGAAAAAATGAAAAAAAAAATGGAAATCGACTTGTTCTAGTTAAAAACGATCCGCATCTGAAAATTTATATCCATCAAATGTTTTGCTTGACTACTCGTACGTCTGAATTTAAAAATAATTTATTCTGATTAAAAAGATTGATGGAAATTAGGTTGTATCCGCAGAGGTCACGCTGCTCCACATAGAAGGGAAAAGCCTACGTAACATTTTACTGCAAATAACCAGAGAGTTTATGTACCCTGAAATTATTCATTTCTAGTCCGGGTCCGGTCATTCACCCAATCCTGGTTCGCAAATAGTAGAAGAATTAGTAGAAAGTGGATTTTTATCAGGAATAATTGTAGTATTTTCACGGTTTGATGCCTATTTTGTGGTCGTTCTACGACCGGCTACGACTAATTTATTAAACTGCTGGCAATAGATAGGCTGCTGAACCCCTTTTTAAAATTGGGCTTGTGCAAATAGTTGGAAGTTAACAGCCAAGCTCATTATTTTGATTTGTTGAAATTTATTTCTTTAGTTTGGTCTTCGTAAGGCCTCACTCCGCTGCTTCCTTTCGCGGGTCCGCGCGTCCTCCGTCCAGTTGGGACGGAACCTATTCAGGGCACGTGCGCCGCGACGGCCGCAGCGTACGGGCCGGGCGCCCGATTACGGGCAGTACGTTATCACGTTCATAGGCGCAGTGGGAAATATGCATCTGTTTAGATGCATATTTCCCACTGCGCCTATGAACGTAGTTCAAACAGATAGTAGTGTGCGGGTGTGCGCGCGCGCGCAGGCGAAGCGAAGGTGATAGTGGGAGCGAGACAAAACACAGAAAATTACTGTGCAGGTATTATGTTTTGTGGGTTGCATTTAATTAATTTTCATAGAGATTTTTTAATGTTATTTTACATCTAGCTTGTATACATTTTGAGAACCTACTTACATACTGTTTAGTTGTTTTAATTTATTATGTTGTTTTCATCTAATATGTTGAATTCCTAAACCCGACTTGGTTTCCGTACGTCATTTTTGTGTGCTCGCCCCCTATTACATGGGACTTAAACATAACTGGCGAAATATGGGTGTACTATAGGTACACCTCTGCCTAACCCTTCTGGGATGACAGGCGTGATGTTATGTTATGTCTATAGCACAGCTGAGCGGAAGCCTTCTTGTCACAGTCTTGGCGTGCAGCTGCCGACTATTTATGTTTTGTGTTCGTAAGAATAAATCTGCTTTGTTTTTTTAGTTTTGAAATAGAGTTGTTTTGTATGCACGTATTTCTGTGGCAAATAAATAAATTTTTCTTTCTTTCTTCCAGTTCGATACATCACCTCATACGTGGCCAGCCGCGACCCCATCACCCATCACTGTAGGGCAAACGACTCCTTTTCGCATTTCCATTTTTCTCTCTCTTTTGCAATTAAAGCCCAATCCTTAAGAGAAGTCACGAGATCTACTTCTGGACCTACCGCGTCGCCGGTTCTAACGTCTGTATTTATCCAAAATAGCTGTTCATGCAAGGCGTCGTCGCCCGGCTGAATTACATGTATTTTATTAAGATTTTTAAACAAAAATACCATCCACCACCTTTTCCGGTGAATTTTCAAAAAAAAAAAAAAAACATACAAACCTTCTCTTGAGCCGTTCTTAAGTGATGACCTTTCATACATTATGGCAACTGATTTTAATTTGGTTCCTTATCCATATGCATAAAATTTTAAGACAAATTATAACAAAGCATACAATTGTTTAACCTAATTATATTTACGCATAACATTAATAACCCGTAAATAATTACACTAATCTTAATAATGTTCAAGCATAACATTCTAAAGCATAAATTGATTTACGCATATTGATATTAAAACATAAGTTTTAAAGGCATAAAAATACCCATAATAATTTAACTCCTAAAATGGTGGACACCAAAACACGTTTTTTTACTGTATTGCTCTAATGACATTGTAAGGCATAGTTATAGTCGCCCCCACCTTTCCCCACCCGACGGATGTGTTTAGTTTAAAGAAATTGTTACATGTTAAAAATGTATTCAAGTTCGCTTAGCAGACGACAACCTCATAGGTTGACCTTCGAGATGCCATTAAAAAAAAAAAAGTATTGAAAAAAAATTGCCTTAATAGAAGGAAGCAAGCAATAATAACAAAACTCGACGAAGACCCACCTCGCGGGGCTCCTACTTCTGGGTTCTTAAAAAGATAAAAGGGATACCTTTTTATATATACAGAGAGGATCTATAATTATTATATATTGGATCAAACTTAACGGGTTGCTCACTTGTTTTTTTTTTAACTATTCAAATTAGTTATTAGACAACTAATTTGACTAGTTAAAAAAAAAACGCTACGTTAAATGAATGGAATGAAGAGCCGATTGCTCGAATGAACCCAAAGACTCACACTAGCCCCTGGAACCTCATGTTTCATTGATTAACATAAGCGAATGCATATCAAGGGGTAGACCGGGGGACGCGGTAATGATAGGGAAGACGTGCCTTTAGGAGAAAGAAGGATTGTTAGCGCTTATCGGATATGCATCCTTCAGTAAGTAAATGAACTGTAGAGAGCAGGGCGATACTTATTAATGGATCGGAGGCATCTTTGAACGACGTCGCCGCCGGGCTGTTAAAGCTTCAGCGTTGAATTTTGTAGCGGGGTCAAGTTGCTTTCCGAACTCTTTTCTAGGTCTTTGTTTTTTGTTGCTGCTGTTCCAAAGTCTTCTTCTGATATCTCACTAATATCCGTGTGAGGTTTCTTTTAAATCTCGCTAGCAGCCTTCTTGATCTTAACACCGGGAACCCCGGGGTGGTTTTTAGTCAGTAAGAGTCTGACAGACCCCTCCGCCCGCCCCAGGGCGGAGGACATCCATGAGGATTTTCCACCCCGGGAACAAAAAAAAAAAAAGGGCCTTCATCCATGATTGCCATTTGAAATCTATCGTACGATTCATCCGGTTTCAAGCGACACTTGAAATCGTTAAAAAACAATGGCACGAAAATGTTTCAAGATCCATTTTTTTAAGAGATACGATAATTTAAATTAGCTCGCAAACAATATGGAGGGAAAATTTGAAATTAGAACGCACCTACTTTTACTTAAAAATATTTATCTCTCATACATAAAACTTTTTTTCGCAATACTTTCTGAGTGGTATATAAACATATTATTTATATTCATCATTCATATAGGCAAACCTTGATTATCCTGTTGGCTAATGATTTGTTAATCGATGGTATTTCGATGTTTTCATCCGTTATGTGATTCCTATATTTCTTACTGTTTTGGGTATGCATTCTTTAAAAAAAAAACGCAAATGCATCATTTTGTGGACCTTTTTTTTAAAATTTTGCCGGTTCTCTCGTTTAGTTTTAGGTATTATTTTTCTTGAACCATTCTTAATAACTTATGAATGTACTAAGATACCGTTTTGTAAATAACGTTTAATTTGCCTTAAAAAAAATTTAATTGAAAAGTTCTTTTTTTACGATGAAAAGACTTTTAAAAATCATTTAAAGAATAAAAAATATAACTATTCAATTTAGTTGTTGAAAATCCAGTGAGCTACTCACCCGTAACGTTTGATTAATTTTTAATGGGACACCCTGTATGGATATATTAAAATCTCTGTAGAGCTGATATACGAAACAGCACGCTATCAAAATAATTTAACCTAAATGTTTAATGAACCTTGCATGCGTACAATTAACTTGATAAAATTTGCTTTCTTGGAATGCACTCGACTATTTTAAAATTTGGAAAGGTTTAAATACTTACAGTAATATGTTGAATCTAGTTTGCTTGCTATGCGTCTCACTTAATTTGAAGAGATTGTGTTCATGGGCGTTAAACCATTTTTTTTTTTGATTTTAAGCTTCTTTTGATTATTTGTACGCTGCTCGTGGAATAAAGACTCTAAGTTGAAGTAAAGTATTTTCTTTGTACTGTCTTAAACATTTTCCTGCTATTTTCTATTGACGTGTGTTTGTGTGGTATTTTCGCTAGCTAATTTAATTTCACCCTGTATAAAGAAAAAAGGGGACATCTACTTTTTAGGTTACGTTTGACTACCTTGTGAGAAAAGAGGAAAATGCTAGTTACTACTAAAATGGAGCATATGTGTAAAAACAACATAAAATATAGCACACAGTACAAATACAGACACAACGCACAATACACAGGCACAAATATAATACTTTTTCATTATTTTTTGATGTAATGGATTTTCGATGTTTAGCTACTTCGAACTATTTGAACATTATTTTGGAAACGCGCATTTCGGAAATTACGAACTAATAAACACTAATCTTCTACAAATGTCAGCAGAAGATAGCAAGTGACTACAAATCGTGCAACATGTTGCCACGTTCTAACTAATGTTTAACCTTGTTTGCGCTGGATTCTAGAATTGTCGACTCGGTCTGGGTGAAAATTCCCTTTATTTGCAGTAAAGATCTAGGAGATTTAGACGTACAGAAATGCGGTAGCAGCTTCTGTATTCTTGCGATTTTTAGATAAGTGGATGTTTAGTCTTTCCTGTTTGTAAGAAGAGCATGTTAATGTTTTTTCAAGTCTGCTTATATTTCCGTATCCACTGTCGTAGGCCGCTACTGTCGATGTTATGTTATAGATAATATATAGACACACATATAGCCAGATAGACACGCATTTCGCCAGTTTACGTTTTTTTACCATCTAATACTTCTCGTCGCGCCTGCAGCGAGATTTATTAAAATTCTGTTCTTTTGAAAGCCTCTAGATAATAATGCTTGTGAAGTAATATGTGGTTGTTGTCTGTATAATAATATTTGCAAAATGCTCATCTTTTGCTAGATTTGATTACACCAACTAAACCTCAATCAATTCAATAATTTTGAGTAGGTATAACTTGTTATAATTACTAAGTCTATACCCAAAAACCAATATAGGTATCTGAATCAATCAAACCCGCATCACAGTGAGTGCAATCTACAATACAAACTACAAGATTGTGTAATAAAGTTAGCTAACCCGTCGCATGCAATTAGAGGGGCCAGTAATTACTTTATTGGTGACCGGGGGACATGCCGGTCACGCGTTCCGGGGCGTGCACAGGTTAGAGAAGAAACGTGGATGTGCTAAGCCAGTTTGTCGCTGCGATATGATCACAGGGATCATACTCTATAAACGACGACAGGTGAAAGTGATTAATAAATTGGGATACTTATATTGGGTTGTTGTTGGGTCGTTTCATTCTACAATGGAGTAATGCTAAGAAAAGTCAGTTGTACTATGATTCCTGTGCAGACGAAATGTTCTAAGGGAGTTGAGAGCCCGGACAAAGTGACATTTAATCAGCGATAACTATGATGGAAAAGTCAAAAATGAATTGGATTGACATAAGCTACCGAAAATTTTAATGTTGAAAGTCGCTGTAAGATAAAATAAACGCTTTGAAAGCGACTACCACGTCTTGTGTTGGCTTTCGTTTTTCGGAATATAAAACCCGAATTCGGAAAAGTAGTATCTATTGTACCTTTAGTTTAAAAAAATCCCTTATCCCCTTCTTCCACAATCCTAAAGACGTTTAAATTACTGGCATGTCTGCCCGTACCGTCATTTAATAAGGGGCCGTAGAACCGCCTTATTTTACAGATATTCAATATTGTTGGGTGTTGTCATGTTGTAACATTTGTGGGCATTTCTGAGACCATTTGAGGTTGTCACGGGAAGGTTTACAGGTATTGGGTTTGTAACAATAGATGAGAATTATACAGATTGGAATTTGAGACAAGATAGTAAGGGTAGAACTAAAAGTTTCGCTTTATAGGAAAAGCCTATGTGAGGCTGACTGTTATAACTTTTAAGAACAATCGCATTGCATTGCACTTTTATTTTACAAAGTCTCTGTGCCGTGGAAAAATAAGAAAAAGCTTAGCTAAGTGTTGTTTCCTTTGTCCTCCGAATACCTATACTAATTACTTTTACTACCCATATTGTTTCTTGGATCTTCTCGTCTACTCATATAAGCCAGCCATATTTTAATGAAAGAATTTAGGACACCAGTTAATATGAATGATTTTCTAATGACAAGTTAGATATGTTACGCAATTAGACTACCAAACTGTAACGTAGTAGATACATTCGTAATTGGTGTTAACACTAACCGCCTTCGGGATTTACACCCTCGTACACAAGGGGCTGACTACCCCTTTACGTTCACGCAACATCCCACAGATGTAGGAAGGCTATTACCATAGAGGTAATAGGATGGTTCATGGGTGATGAGATTGTGTATCGATTATTGTGTCAATTTTAGGGTTAACTTTCTAAGAGGAAGGGTTCGGGGTCAGAAGTGAAGCTAATTGGCTTCCCTATTAGTAATTTAAAATTGAATATAGTTAAAAGAATCAGCCATATTTTTTTATGTAAAAAAACCACAGTTTCTATTTCAATTTTTTTTTTTTTTTAATGATCAACGAATCAAAGTAATCGCGTCTAAAATATAGAAAGGATAGATTATCCTAAACAAAATGTATTCTTTCGTGTAAAAATGTTTGTTCAAACCTACTTACAGAAATAAAATCTCTTCTCATGTATCAATCTAAAAGCTGCATTTGGAAATACAATGTGGAATCATGGAAATCGAACACAATTTTGAATGCTATTCAAAACCGAAAAATTTTCAAACTCAGCACAAACTGCAGTGCCAAACCACCAAAACTTGAAAGTCGGATCAGTGATAGATAGCGGTAAGATTTCAAATATAATGTAGACGAAACTTTTGGTCTAAATGTATGCGGAGCACGGCGTGAAACCAAAAACTCGCCACGAAGGATGAATATCGATGAACGCACGTATGCGAACACTGCTCAGGAATACACTAAGATGAGCTGCCATACTTCTGAAACCTGAACACTAAAGAATATGGTGTGAACACTGTTATTTGCGCTGACTATAGTTCAGTGAGACTTCTTGATCCTGAGTGTCTCTAAGCACATGAAGGAGTTAGTATTACGATGATGAATATGCCGCAGCTTATTTTTAGTCAATGGACGTGACTCAAAAACGAGATTCTAGCAACAATACAAAATAGTTATTTAACTTGAAGCATTGTGTCATACATGAATTGATGCAACCCCAGTAAGTAACTTAGTCTTCATCAGTACATTTTCAGTTGATATAATTGTATAGAACGATCGGCTTCTGAAAGCCAAGTTTAGGGATGTTTAGAAAGTGTAATATACCTGTGAGCTAAATTTCACCTGTAACATCAAATCCTTTGACACAAAACGAAGAAGGACGAAGGACAACATAACTAACCAACCAAAGAGGATACCAAGAGCCAATGTCAATGGGGAAGGCAATTGTCAAAGTGGCACTGTATACGATTGTTCCAAATTGTCTGTCAAATTGTATAGCATCCAAAAGAATATGTTTACAAATAAACATAGAAATTACAAAGTTTTGTGTAATTGGGTGTTAAAACGTAGGCTAACACAAATTACCAATAAATCGTATTCAAAGAAGAAAGTGGATAGCTGCCGTAAGGATTAAAAGACGACGAGGTTATGTCGAGATCATTTTCATGAAAATGATTGCCAAACATTAAGTGTGATTACAGGTGGGTGTTATAAACGATAGTTCTTCTATTTAAGCTAGTATCTAAATTGTTAACATTACATAATATCTTTAAATATTTATCATTGTTCATCTTATTTTAAGGTTTGCCCTGTGTACACAATTTTTAAAGATAGAAGCAGTACCAAGTCTCTTTTCATGGAACCAGAAAAGGATATCAGCCAGTGCTCGTGCGAGACACGAAAGACATGCTAAGAGAAACATTCAAAAGAATCTTTTTCAACATCTTTCAAGCAATCAAAACCCACATCCTTCTTTCGAAAGAAAGTTAGAAATTTCTTCTCTTGTTTCACCTGTTGATTGTGGTGACAATGTTAACAATCAAAATAACAATACATCAGTTTCTACTCAGAGTGCCACAATGTCTCTTTTTTCAGCTGACCTTTTGTTAAGTCATGTTGAGTCTGCCAAGTTTTACACTGGATTAGAAAATTATGAGAAATTTAAATTTGTTTTGTCAACATTACTGCCTATTATAGTAGATCATTTGAAATACAGGTGTGAGTGGGGTAAGCGGAGTTTCTACTGAACAGCTTTACTAAGACCTATGTATATTAAATAATTTTAAATGTACGAGTATAATGTTATGCAATTTCCGAGAGTGTTTCACAAATAAAACTCATAAATAACTTTTAGGTGTTTTTATTATATTATAATAATCTTTATACAGATATTTATTCATAATTTCAGCCTTTATATTGTTATTGTAAAATAATCTAACTTTAATAGTATGTTTTCTATGAACAACTCATCTTTTTCAATATAAATAAATTACAAAATTTTCTGCCACTGCAGTACATTTGTCCTTGTACTTGGAAATCATACAGGCAGGTTTTTTTTAATAGTAATTCCCCATTTTGACTCTGTATATAAGGTACAGATTCAGGGCTAATAAGTCTGTTTCTGCTTACATGCCATGCCATGCTACGCCATGATGGCACCCTGGTCATCTATCTGGATGTCAACTTGAAAGTTGAGTTTTTTCATTGTCTTCTTGACAAATCCTTTTATATAAAAGTGATAATTGATAAATGAGGAATCTGTCTTCATATATTTTTTCAGATGCATCTGTTTTTTGTTGAATCTTCAGAATGACAGAAATATTTCGTATTAGTAAAATAGGAATTACCCATCACATAAAATAAAACCGATAAGAAATATTGACCATTCAAAATAATCGAATACATTGTCTTTCAAGCGGAGGTAAAATAGAGTTAATATTTATGTCATGGTACATCTCCAATGGTAGAAGTATGATAGAGGGCTCTGTTGGATTTGGAGAGAGTTGTGGTGTACTAAAGTTAAAGTTTTTGTCATACTAGGTGTACTAAGGTTATATTTTTCCAGGTAAGAACTTTACCTGGAAAAATATAACCAATTATTCATCTCTCTTTAACTCCAAAAGTAAAAAGAACTATTACTTAAGTAAAGTTATGCATTAGTGCTGTTGTAAATATAATCCTGAATTAGTTTGATTCAATCATTTTAATTTATATACATACAATACATGACAGTATTCACCAAGAATATAAAATATAAAAATACAAAATAGATATACATACTAACGACTAACAAGTTATTTAATTATAAAATTATTAGTTCAAACATTGTAAGCGTATTGATTTCAAAGGTCTACGTTGACCTAGGTCTAGGCAAACAGCTCCTAAAATTTTTTTTCAAGAGTCCTACCTTTCCACTTAATCAGCTTTTCTACCTTTAACAGACGCCCCTCTTCTCTTTAACTCGGCTTTAAGTTCAAGCAAGCTCCAAGTAGAATACATTTTCGCATCCATATTATTAAATAAACTACACTAATCGCCCACAATGTTAGTTTTTTTGGTTTGTTTACACGATTCAAGAAATGTCATACTGATGCCATTGAGAACAACCGCACGCAGCGCCATCTGAGATTAGCTTTAACTTGCCATCCCCATTAATAATGTATGTAAATGACAGTTGTCTTAGACACGTGTCGTCGGAATATTGGCAATTGAGCGCTATTGCGGCCCTAATGCGACCATATTAACCTCTGAAGCGATGTGCAATAAATGTCAATGACATTCATATGTGCTGTGTGCAGTTGACAATCATACTCTGGACAGCTCGGCAATACAATCTGATTTCATGATTCTTCAATTAATATAAGTTTTTCCTGTCTGCTAAAAACCAACAACCGTAGAAACACTGCCAAAGTATTGTCAGATATTGTGGGTTAGCAGATATTTATAACGCAATCATATTTTTGAAGCCGACGACGCAGCACGCGTTTGTCATGCCAGATAGGTTTTGTGTTCTTTCAATGTCACATATTTGTGCTGTCACTTGTATATGCCTTCTACAAATCATAACACAATAATATAGTTCCGTTCATGCGTTTATGGATTAATCATGAAATCCGATATTATTCCTGAGCTGTCCATAGTAACTTATGTGTGCTCGTGAATATACCTATAGTCGTAATTCTCATAATTACAATGTGCCTGTAGTGCATACAATGATAATAATAATCTTATTCATTTATTTGCAATAGGTATTGGTACAGTTTTGTTCGGGGTTTTATTCTTACTTGTTCCGAATGGGAATCGAAACGCGACCTGTACGCGTTGACGAAAAGTTTTTTACATTTTCGCAGAGATTGCGACTTGAATTTGATCGTTTTGTAAGTACGACAATTATTGGCCTTCTGTTTTACTCATGAAACAAGTTTACAAACTTGTGAAAGACACGCCGTTATATTGAACTCAGTACTGAAAATATACAGTGACTTACAAGTAATAAAGCAAAAGCAGCTAGCAATTCAACGCATTTCCTAGAGTACAGTCTGCTAAAGAGCTTACTCAGCTCTTGAGATATTTTTTCTTTTCAAAGGCGAACAAATTATGATTGATATTAAATGAAACAAGAAACTTGAAGTACTACTAACTGGTTTATTTTCTCTTGATGAAAGTTCTTGAGTTATTTTTAGTGAGAAAGAAATTATTATAGTTTGAAGAAAAATAATTTTGTGATGATTGATTACTCTATATTAATAATTAAGCTGAAGAGTTTATTTGAACGCGCTTAACTCTGGAACTAACAGGCAGATTTACAAAAGACTTTTTTGCATTTGATAGGAATTTACTAATTTTGAGGACTGCTACAGGCTATTTAAAATCACGCCACTACCCTAGAGAGCCAAGCAAATAGAAAAAACAACAGAAAAAGCGCTAAGCGAAGATTGAGTGGCTAACAGTGAGGTTGGGCCGTGCGATGCGACGGGGTGATACAGGGCAACAATAAATTTTACGCAGACAAAGTCTCGAGCGAAAGCTAGTTGTAAATATAATAAACAGGTAACATTCGATTACATTAGTTGAGGCTAAACTATGCAATTCATAAAATTCTTGTTTCGTATCGAGTCATATGTAAGTTTAGACTGTACTACTAATATTGTATTGGCCCGGACGGGTCCACGTTAATACTGGCATCAGCATTATCCCACTGGCTAAAAGTGCTATGTGCACGTTCTCTCTTACATCTTAACTTTTGTTTTGACGATCTGATAAACGACACTGACAAATTTTATAACGAGTGTAAAAATACACTTAACGAAACCGAGAGTCAGTTGTACTCCATGTATTTTATTTGTTATGAACCGTACCTGGGAATTTTCTGTTTACGGAGATATTGAAGGTCAAAGTTTCAACTTTTACTGAGTTTTTATTACGAAAACCAGTTTTTAAAACACAACTTTAAAAACCCGCACGACCCCTGTAGTCCAGTTGACGGCTATGTGATGGGTCTCTTTACACCCCGTATAAGATTACGCATGATTGAACTGGATAACTAACAGCTACCAATAACAAGATACCTACCTACCTTAAAATTTTCAGATTACGACATGCTAATTTCCATACAAAACATACCAATTCTTCTAGATCAGAGTACAACATCATCTCAAAAATAACGTCAGATATAAAATCGAAACAGTTATTTTGATTAAAACCGGGGTTTATTTATACCTCAGTATAGTCGGCAATATAAAAAGCCATTCATTTTCATCGCGAGCCCATCCGTTAGGCTGGAATCGTAAAAAATAAACTGAGCATTTTATTACGGGTTGAGACCCTGTACCGATCGATGCTTGTTCTTAATGGCTGATAACGCTAATAGTTTTTGCGGTGAACTCTCCAGTTTTTCCGAATATCTGGGTGGTGCTCATGTGGCTGGTTTCGTTGTTGGTTTACAAATACAAATCGCTCACAAACCAACACCCATACAAAAAATAATGGGAGGTCATGCAAAATCTGTTTTGTTCTTTGTTCAAAATCAGCCTTTTCTCAACAATGCAGAGGTTGGTTGTTATTCTGATCTTACAGTATTTTAATTTGTGATCTGTGTGTTTTTTATTGTACTGTTTGTTTGTATTTTCTTGTTTTTTTTTTACTTATTAAACTTTACTTATTAAATAAATATAAATTCATTCATTTCAAGTAAATAACACCCATTACATAACAAACATACATAATCAGCTTATTATGTTCCCACTGCTGGGACACAGGCCTCCTCTCTGTGAGAGGGAGTGGGCCGTAATCCACCACGCGGGCCCAGTGCGGGTTGTTAGACGTCACATGTCTTCGAATTTTAGGTTCTAAGACATGCATCACGATGTTTTCCTTCACCGTTTTGAGAGCAGTGGTGATGAAATAATTTACTTAAAGTAAAGCGCCTGACTGGGTGCGAACCTACGACCTACAATTCGTAAGTCGCGGCCGTTAAATCAAAGTCAAAAGTTTATTGCAAAACTAAGTGCTCTCACCCATTACCAAATAAAATATTTCAGATTCTACATGATCACATACAATTAATTGGAACCAAATAAAACATTTACATGGAGCGACTGCCGCGCACTACCTCCAGAACCCAGAAACTGGGCAACATGATACCCTTTTGTAACCAATGTTTTGTAGCCTTTTTTCGTTTATTTAAAAGAACGACAAGAAGCAACGGACACTCTGTAGGTACTTTTGAAATGGGCAACAGGTTTCATCATTTTGACTAACCGGCGCCTTGACAGTTAAAAATTGCCTATAATTAGTTTGTTTGAAATAAATGCTTTGTATTTTACTTTATTAGATTATTTTATATTTTGTAAATGTGAGAACGTCGTAGGCCCTGTGGATTATAAATTATAGACAATTGTCTATTTGTTTAACATATGGTACTTGTTGACAGGCCTACACTGTCCTCCCATACCTGTTAATCACTGTAATTGGAAAACATTGTAAAAGACATATTTTTAAAAGAGTAACCATGGAGTTTCTTGCCGGCTCTTCTCCATGGGAAACGACCAATTGGAACCGTGCACCTAGAATCTGACGTTTCATAAGTGCCCATGTAGGTCTATGTGAAATAAAATATTTTGATTGATTGATTGATTGATTTGAGTTTGTATGGAATTTCATAATTTTTGCCGATGGAAAATGCCATTGGGCACACGTCTTTCATTCATCTTTGTACTCATCATAATAAATCTCTGTTATAGTGGGGTTACAACGAAATCGCGAAAAAAGAAAGCTTTTCCATACATTTGTTTTCACTTGATTTTTGCATGGAACAGCATCTTATTGTTGCACAATTCTACACATAGATTAACTATAAAATGGTTATGTGGTAGAAAACCTTTTTAGCAAATTCACATTATCGCAGTTCATTTATAAACAATAATGCCCATCTATGGCCCACCTCAAACACATTTAGAAAGATCATTAAAATAAAGTTTTTTTTCTTATTATCCGTTTATGTTCTATCTCTATCAATGACGCCGCGCTAATAACAAATAAATAAGTAATTTAACTTATTAGCAATGCGAGTTTTACTTTCAGGCGAAGTTTAGGGCTGCCGTTAGATTGTCAATTTAATTCTATTAATTTAATAAATCAATCTAATCGATAACGGTTTTTTATTTATTAAAATCAACTTGTGTGCTCAGTGGCGTGCTGGGAGATACTGATATTCAACAGTGGAGGCCTATATGTTGGTGATAATGATGGTGAACCAGTGTATACTTGAGTCCTCTTTCCTCACACTACACTGTCACTTTGTTTAGCTTTGACTTCGCTCTCAAATTATAAATAATAAAATATAATACAAAAATATTGCTGTTAAACAAAAATAAACCTCGACAGCGAAAAAAAATCAAAGCAAGTTGTCGGCTACTATTTAAATTAAAACTTGGGTTGTGTAGATAGGCAGTTGCTCCATGTAAAATACTGGTATTAAGCTGCATCCGGTTAGACTGAAAGCCGACCACAACATGGATGGGTAAAAGGCTAGGCAAATGATGGGATAAAACAGATCTTATTTATTTATATGGTTAGCGAATAGTTTTTCTGATGTCACGGCCATTTTAGATTCTCGACCTTAAGACAAAACAATTATGATGATAAACATCTCAGATCGGATCCACACATACATAAATTCAAGTTTGAGAGAAAAGCAGCTAACCTTTCTGTGTGTCACGAGTCGACCCGTACCATTTTAATTAATCACTTGTGTTGAAGATGGCTTGATGCAAAAAATTGAAAACACAATTTCCTTTTCCTTTTGATAGACGAGTATTTTAATAGCTAATTTTATACGACAACTGACGTAAAGAAAACCTAGAGCAAAAATCTAAAAATAAAAAGAAACATAAATATAAAAAAGGTAGGTTTCTAATTGCCAACCACTTAGGTATCAAGCATGTTGCCGCTCGGCTAGTCCCAAAAGGCCTGAATTTTCTTCAAAAACTCAATCGCATAAGAGTCGCTGAAGACATGCTAGAACGAGTCAATTTCGACTCAACATTCATGAAACGCACTGTTACTGGTGTCGAGATGTGGGTTTACGAAAGGAAGGTCAAACGGTAAATAAATAATATCAATTGAGCGTTATGTGGCGTTAAGGAGAGCAAATTTGACGAAAAAAACCTGATTTTGCATCACGATAATGCGCCTTCGGCTATCATTGTGAACGAATTTTTGTCAAAAAAACTCAACAAATACCATCGAGTAAGCACTATATTCACCAGAAATGTCTCCAGCCGACTTTTTTCTTTTTCCTAAACTCAAATTAACACTTCGTGGCACCCGGTTTCATTCGGTAGAAGACATAAAGGAGAATTCGCGGCGAGAACTGAACTTAACTCTAGAAAAAGCGTTTAAAAAATGTTTGCTGGTTGGATTATTTATTCGTTGGCGTTAGTGTATCGTTTCTGAAGGAGCATACTTTGTAAGCGAGAAAATAAATTTGGATGAATAACTAAAATTCTGTGTGTTATTGATCTTTTCCCGGTACTTTCTTGACAGAGTGATAAATATACTGTAATTACGTGTGACATTTTATAGACCTTTCCAGCTAAGCTAACTATACTTTTGTTGGGAGGGAACGGATGGGGTTCAAATTGAATCATCTAACAGAGAATAGTGCAACTCCAGCCATTGGAACTCACTACCTTTGGCTCGTCAGTCTGACGTCTTCACCGTTTGGCTAATGCCGCTTCAAGCTAATATTTATTATGTACTGACATCAGCATCATTTCGTTAGATAGTTTTTTAAATTGATAGTTCTATTGTCAGGGGCGGTGGTGGTATTCGGGACAAATGATAAGCATTCATTTATAATAAAATAAAAAATATAATAACTCTGAAATCTTTTGAGCTATCCTTAAGATATAACTGTAACATTTTTTACTGAATGAAATGGAACCAATAGCTGTTTAAAATTAAAAGGTGACTGTTATTCGAAAGGTTAAAATGAGTAAATAACTTTGAAATTAATAATTACTGTGTTAAAAACTATGTACTTACCATTTAAAAGTGATTTGAATTGGATATAATAAGTTTGTGCTCATGAATAAATAAATGTTTTAACAAAAAAAAACTGTTTTATTTTCAAATGGCGACTCATATCAGAAGGTGTTCATAACAAATTATACAATAATTCCATAAACTATTTATCAGTGTTCACTGCAGGCCACTTTTGTTCTAATTTGTGGGCATTGTCTTTTATTTACTAATATTGCACAAACATATTTGAGGACAAACCTCTATAAGAAGTTACATGATATTCTATTTCATTTTCGAAATCCTTGTGATCACGATCGTCAATCAATCTCACCCGTACTCAAGAGTAAGCATATTTTGGTTGATAATATTTACTCAAATAATCCCGCTATATCAATCTTCCAATCAAAAGCAATTCTCTTAAATTAAGAACAATTCAAATTGATGTTAGAAATCAAGCAACTGTCAGCAAAACTAATGGTCAATAGACGTTACCTAACAAAACAAAACAGATTAATCAAGATTGATTCAATTATGAAGTTTAGTTGCTCGCCTTACTTTGAAGATTATTAGAGTATGAATAAAATATAGGAGAACAATGTGCTCAATGTTAGGAACTACGAAAAGGAGCAATGGAAAGTGTGAAATCTGTGCAAGCATAGGGACATTTTAAACTTTGATTCCTTGTTGGATACCCTACCCTGATCGATAAAGGACGATACGGTGAGACTGTCCGCCTGTATGACAACAACAAATCCTTTCCTGTGAAATCCGGTGATTACATTTTCACTCACCGGTTCTGTATCCATAGTAATAGTAATATTATAAATGCAAAATTATGTCTGCCTGTCTGTTACCTTTTCACGCTTTTACTTAGCCACGATTTGGATAAAATTTGGCAAACGGATGAAATATGACATGGGATGCTTTTTATCCTGTTACTAGTCCTTTCCCGTGGGTTTCGACATCCACGCGGACAAAACTGCGGGCAAAAGCTACTCTAATAAAAGACGCGCAAGATAAAACAATTTAAACAAGACAAGCTACCTGACAAGCTAAGCTATTGGTGAATTACTTTGCCAACAGGGTGACTATAGCTTGTCATATTTATACATCTACAAGAAAACTTACTTCGTTAGATAGCCTTATTGATTTTGTTCGGTTTATTGACTAGTGTTCGAACACGGGTCAAACTGTTGGCTAAGTATATTTAGATCCTATTTGGATTCGAGAGACGTCGATCTCTAGTCAATAGCATGGACTAGTGACATTGGAGCGTCGGGCGAAGGTCGATCGTAAAAATATTACGATCGACGTTCGCCCATTAAACAAAAATCGGTTTTGTTTATTTTTATTCTCCTAGTGGGATTATTAAATGTCTTATTATTAACATGTGCGTGTGTCCGTCTCACAGCAGGCCCTATAAAAATACCGCACCATTTTTAAAATTTTAATTTAGCATTGTAGGTATTAAGATAAGGCTTTTTTAATCGCAGGTCCTTTTTTCTGTTTTGTCAACTAAAAAAAAAAAAAAAATTTGTTAGTTTTAAATGTAATTTTTTTTAAATATTTGTATTTCCTGTACGTGTACCAAATTTCTTTATTATCACAAGAAATTTATTTTTTAAGCATGAACTAAGTATAGCTACGAGAAAAAGTGTCTGTTTTAAAATGGAGACGCTTGTCACGAAAATAGTAAGAATTTACCTTCATGTTTCTATATCATTGTACTACCGGTAGTTATGCAAAAAAGCTACGATTCCAAAGGTGGAAAATAATAAAATAGAGTTATATATGTCTAATCGGAAATGATTGATGATGACAGAGGGGCATTTCCCGCATTTTTAAGAACGTTTGCATCCTAATCTTAGTCTCAATAATTAGCAAAAATACAATTAATTAACATAAATTTTTGACATTCACTGATTCAACGTAGCAATGCTGCCAGTCTTCTGGGCACATTTCTGGATGACAGCGATACGGACGAGTACTTTGCCGCCTAAGTGACCAAATAACAAATACAATTTTTGTATTTATTTGTAGATTTAATCAGTTAGTCGTTTAATTTAGTACCTAGTGAAAATAGGTAGTTGCTTTTTATTAAATTTTTTATACCTTTTTTAAATAAAAAACACTATTAGTAAATTTCATAAACACTATAATTAAATGTATGGTATGTTCCACAAGTAACTGATGAAAATATGAACAAATGGATCAGAATATGCACTTATTATTTTTTGTTGTTTGCAAATCATAAATGTCGGCGTGAGAAAATTGTAATGTAAAACGGAACGCAACGTTTAGTGACATCATCGCCCCACTCAGTGAATCAGGCGAGTTGCGGAGGGGAACGGCACTTATAAGACGGCGCACCGAGCATTGGTGACATTCTGATTCGAGCGACCGCCCCGTCCGCAACCTAATTGTGACACGGGTCACGCCTGAATCATATTAACAGTTTTTAATTATTATTTTGTAATCATTTTCTTTTGTAATTTTAAATTAAATTAATTTTACCTTATAAAGGATTTTATTTTAAAACTATGGCAAATAGAAACCCTCAAGACCACGTAGACCCTGCAAGAAGTAGATCTCTTTCACCAATTCTCCAGTCCCGACCTGCTCACTCCGAAATCAGAAGTGGGATGGGCCGAGGTAGATCTTCAGCTCCATCCGCCCCTAACAATGAAGTAACAGAAATATCTAACCAGATGCTCACGACTTTGGCTGGTATTTTGGAAAACCTGTCACGACAGCAGCAAGCTAGTATGCAAGCAAATCACGTGTTTCTTACGGGATTAATAAATAATACTGCGACTCCGACGCGACGACCAAGGTTAAGCGATATCTATATTGCACCCTACAACCCAGATGGTGATGTTCCGATTCGAGACTGGTGCGAGCACGTTGATCAAGCCAAATCGCACTGGGGGTTAGCTGATTACGAAATTTGTAACAAGATAGCTAATCTTTTACAAGGTCGTGCCAAGGCTATTGGTGATGCTTGGTTTATAAAGTCACCTGTTTGGAGCAAGATGAGAGAAGCGCTGATACAAACTTTCGAACCTGAAGCACGTTACTCCAATGACATTCTTAAGTTGCGCAATTTCAGATTTGATCTATCAAATCCAGCAGAATCAATAACCAACGCCTGGAATATTTGGAACCGTGTAATAAACGGCAATAAGGATACAGACGCTGTGGAAGCTGTTATTGGCTGCGTGGATAATGAAAATCTTCGCCTGCGTTTGATATCTAGTAAGTGCACAACTGTTCCTGAATTGATTTCAGTTGCAGCTACATTCAGGCCACGAGAACCACGTCAGGACGAACCGCCAGCCAAGCGGGCCAAACTTAGGACTCGAGATGAACCTATAGTATGCTTTAAGTGTGGCAAGACTGGGCATTATCAAGCAGTCTGCCGCAAAGCTAATGACAGAGTATCGACGAGTAACGACCCAAGGCCACTACTAAGTGAAAGTACCAGAAAAGAGGCTGCGAATCAAATGGAACGTCCAAAGTCCAAATGCAATTATTGTAGCAGAACTGGTCACGTCCAAGATAAATGTTTTAAGAAGATGAGCGATGAAGCCAAAAAAGTTAATCTTGCACAACCAAACGACGAGATACTCACTCCTATGACCATTGTTATTGATAACCGTCATTTCACCGCATTATATGACAGCGGGGCTGCTCGTTCCCTGATGAGACGATCGATAAGCTGTTCTTTACCCGGTAAACGTGAAGATTGTTCTTTGATGTTGAAGGGCATTGGGAGTAAAAGTGTGCCAATTTTATCCAACCAACAAATCAACGTGACTTGCAACATAAATAATGTATTTATTGAAATTACATTCCACATTGTGGAAGATCACGAAACACCCTGCGATGTTATGATTGGAGCCGAAATAGTAAAGGGAACTGGCTTAAATGTTCTAGTTACTGAGCAAAGCGCTACAGTGATAAGGAACTCACCAATTTCATCTACCCAAATTACCGAGAACACTTTATGTAACCTGGACACGGACTTAAATAATGAAGAGGAAATAAGCGAGTTAAATCAATTATTATTAAAATATAATGCTTCATTTATCACCGGAATTCCTAAAACTACAGTCACAACTGGAAGTATGAACATTCAACTTAAGGATCCATCTAAAATAGTATCAAGAAGGCCCTACAGGATGGCTCCAATTGAGAGACAAAAGGTAAAGGCCATTATAGATGACTTGATTATCAACGGGATTGTGCGAGAAAGTACTTCGGATTACGCGAGCCCCATTATCTTGGTTAAAAAGAAAAACGGAGAAGACAGAATGTGTACTGACTATCGGGAACTAAACAAAAATACTATTCCCATAAAATTTCCACTGCCAATTATTTCAGACCAAATTGATAGACTATCAGGAGCTGCTTATTTCATTAGCCTTGATATGGCCCAAGGCTTCTATCAGATCCCCGTCAATGAGACTTCAATTTCAAAAACGGCTTTTATAACTCCCGATGGCCTGTATGAATATGTAAGAATGCCGTTTGGATTAATGAATGCTCCAGCAGTATTTCAGCGCGCTATAATGACAGCATTACGGCCTTTACTCGAAGACATTCTCATCTACATGGATGACGTCCTTATTAAATGTGAAAAGTTCTCTGAAGGATTACAGATACTGGACAAGGTTTTAGACGCCTTGACCAAGGCCGGGTTTACAGTGAATGCTAAGAAGTGTTCTTTCTTCAAAACATCAATTGAGTACCTCGGAAACCTGATTTCTAATGGCACTGTTCGTCCAAGCCCTAGAAAAGTGGAAGCTCTAGAAAAGGCTCCAGTACCTACAAACGTAAAGCAAGTACGACAGTTCTGTGGACTAGCTGGCTACTTCAGGCGCTTCATACCATCTTTTTCAGAACGTATGATCCCTTTATACAACCTTACTAAAAAGGACACTAAGTTTACATGGACACCAGAATGTGAAAACGTCAGGCTCGATATAATTCGTCGACTTACATCGGTGCCAGTTCTTACTATATTTCAAGAAGGGTTGGCGATCGAGCTCCACACTGATGCCAGCAGTTCAGGGTTTGGCGCTGTTCTTATTCAAATTAAAGATGACCGGCAACATGTTGTGGCATATATGAGCATGAGGACTACGGAACCAGAGAGTCACTATCACAGCTACGAGCTCGAGACACTTGCTATTGTCCGAGCCATTAAACATTTTAGGCAATATCTTTATGGCAGAATGTTTACTATTGTCACCGACTGCAACGCCATAAAGTCATCATCTCACAAGCACGAACTTTTACCCAGAATACACAGATGGTGGTCATTTTTACAATGTTACAGCTTCAAAATTGAATATCGCCAAGGAAAACGTATGAAGCATGCAGATTTCTTCAGCCGGAACCCTGTAGCGTGTATTAACCTAACCCAGAATATTGACACCTGGCTGAAGATTGAACAAAGACGTGATAAAGATTTATCCGATCTGATTAAAAAACTAGAACATGGTGAAGAAATAAACGATTATCGCCTTTATGACCACGTTTTAGAACGAAAATATAATGAAGATGAGCCCGGATGTAAGAAGTGGAAAATGGTGATACCAAAATCATATCAATGGAGCATTATTAATGCCTACCACACTGCACTAAAACACTTCGGGTGGGAGAAGACACTCGCCAAAATTCGTGAAGCTTACTGGTTTCCTGAAATGAACACAACAGTAAGACGATTCATCGACAACTGCATCATTTGTAAAACAAGTAAGGGTACTTCAGGCGCTAAACAGGTACAAATGTATCCTATAGAAAAGAATCCAGTTCCTTTTGATACTATTCATATAGACATGACTGGCCACCTTACAAAACGAAACAATAAACACGAATACGTCGTCGTTATTGTGGACGCTTATACGAAGTTTGTGACCCTGACTTATGCAACAAACAAAACTGCAAGCTCTATGCTTAACGCTCTTAAACACGTTGTAGCTCTATTTGGAGCCCCTAAGCAGATCATAAGCGATCAAGATACTGCATTCAAAGCGGAATTTGAGGAGTTCTGTAAGCAGTACAGTATTCATCAACATTTTATTGCACCAGGGGTTAGTCGAACCAATGGACAAGTGGAACGTATAATGGCTGTGGTGAAAAATGGTTTGACTATCATCCGTAATTACGAAACAAAAGACTGGAAAAAAGGTTTGGATGGTCTCCAATTAGCAATAAATTGCACCAAGAACAAGACTACAAACGTAAGTCCAATCAAAACTCTTACTGGAAGGCAATGTGCAGTACCAGCAGAATTGATATCCCTAATTAATGAAGAAGAAGGAAGTGTAAATCGAAACCAGCTTGACAACTATGTGCAGAAAAAGATTGCAATAAGAGGAAAAACCGACAAAGAAAGATTCGACAAAGGAAAGGCTAAAGTAAAGAGATTTCAAAAAGGCGAAATAGTTCTCTTTCAGTCTAACCCCAGAAGCCAAATTGGCCTCGATTTAAAATTCCCAAATGCATATGAAGTTTGGAAAATATTACCAAACGATCGCTATCAACTTAAAAAAATTATTGGTAGAGGTAGACCCAAGAAAGTGGCTCATGACCAGCTTCGCTTAGCTCCAAAGCCCGGAGAATGCATCGACGATGATGCCGTGTCGGCGATAGATGAGCCTACAACATCGACAGATGAACCCTCCTTACCACTGGAAGATATATAAAAATAAAAATCAAACCGAAGCAAGGAGTGGCACACCACGATAAAGGTACATGTTAAAGTTTTTTTTTTTGTTGTTTAATGATTACTTTGCGTTTGTTGAGGACAAGAGCCTCCAAACCTTAAGAGTACTATAATTTATTAAGGACTAGTTTCCGTATTCTTTTGATGTTACACATAATGAAGAGGTGTGGCCTCCAAATTGGTTAATGTTACGCTTACGTTTGGTAAGGTGTGTCCTTCAGTTCCAAACTATAGTGTAAGGTGATTTGTTGAATCAAATTCATTAATGTTATCGCTTGGGAGTTTGATGGACGATGTGTCCTCCTTACTACAAGCATGTGTGTACCATCAAATTATTTATAACGCATAACTTGTTGAGGTGTGGCCTCCAAGTTGGTTAATGTTACGCTTACGTTTGGTGAGGTGTGTCCTCCAGTTCCAAACTATAGTGTAAAGTGATTTGTTGAATCAAATTCATTAATGTTATCGCTTGGGAGTTTGATGGGCAGTGTGTCCTCCTTACTACAAGCATGTGCGTACCGTCCAATGATTTGTAACGCATAACTTGTTATGAGGTGTGGCCTCCAAGTTGGTTGATGTTACGCTTACGTTTGGTGAGGTGTGTCCTCCAGTTCCAAACTATAGTGTAAAATGATTTGTTGAATCAAATTCATTAATGTTATCGTTTGTGAGTGAAAGACGGACAGGGTGTCCTCTTTACTCCAAGCATGTGCGTTGCGAATCATAGATGAGGGTTTACCCAGTAATGGACCTGGTCATGTGACCATTATTGATGTTATGATACTGCGAGATTATTATCTTGTTACAGGGTAAGGTCAGTGACGACCTTTTTGCAGAATGGCCGTGTCGGCGTGAGAAAATTGTAATGTAAAACGGAACGCAACGTTTAGTGACATCATCGCCCCACTCAGTGAATCAGGCGAGTTGCGGAGGGGAACGGCACTTATAATACGGCGCACCGAGCATTGGCGACATTCTGATTCGAGCGACCGCCCCGTCCGCAACCTAATTGTGACACGGGTCACGCCTGAATCATATTAACAGTTTTTAATTATTATTTTGTAATCATTTTCTTTTGTAATTTTAAATTAAATTAATTTTACCTTATAAAGGATTTTATTTTAAAACTATGGCAAATAGAAACCCTCAAGACCACGTAGACCCTGCAAGAAGTAGATCTCTTTCACCAATTCTCCAGTCCCGACCTGCTCACTCCGAAATAAATGACTTCTCCCGCTCTGGGTGCAGCGGGAGGGCGTGTCAGACTTTTACTGACTTAAAACCCGTGTTCCTTCAGTTGCCTGTGCCAGGGCCACGGTTTCTCTTTCAAATTTCCCGCGACCGTGAGGCATCGGCCTAATCGGACCCCGTCATTATGTGCTGACACCTCTTTGAGGTGCGCGTGGAACACGACGTGCCGTCGACCCGGCCTGGTCCTTACCGGACGGCGAGCTACCCATTGCCCGCGGTCCGCAAGCCCGCAGCCTACGGTGGCCGGGAATCTGCAGGCGACTACCGATGCCCAGGGCATCTCCTGCGGCGACCAGGGTGGGCGTGAGGGCGCCAGGCTCGCTCCCTTACGCGCTCCGCCTCGTCCTTCGCCAGCATTACTGCTTCGCAGAAGGAGGTGACGGCTTTCCATTCCCTCTCGCTCCGTACCATGGCCTGGACCAGGGCCGGACGCGAGAGATCGCCGCCGCCGATGACCTCCGCGAGGACACGGCGATGCTCCGCCCAAGCTGGGCATACCTCCCCCGTATGCTCCATCGTGTCGTCCGGGCGATCCACACACTGGTGATACCTGGGCATTTCCTGCCCTATGCAAAACAGGAACCTCCCGATACAACCGTTTTCGGTGAGGACCTATGTCAGGCGGAAGGTGCCGACGCAATGGCGCCTCTCCAACAACTCCTCAAGACGGGACTGATCGCCGCTATTGTGGCGTGCCCCGCACTGGGTTGCGACAATCCCACCCTCCATGTTGCCATGTGATTCCGCCGAAGCTCTGCCCACTTGTTCACACACATACAAACATATCGAACTACGACTTCGTCAACGAGCGACGCGCCATGGCGCGGGCACCGGGGATGCAACAGGGTCGCGGTTTTGGATCGTCCGACACGACCGCGCTCGGACCTCATCCCATCGAATAAAGTCCTTTTATAATACAGTCCACTAGCTTTATTAACACCTGGGCCCGAACACCGCTGTAACGTGATTTCTCGTGGCAGCGGAGTTACACCCCGGCGTTTTGCCTGCTCGCGCCACTCCCATACGTGCGCGAGGGCTTTGCCTCCAGATCAGAATACATGGCGGCAATCCGGTAAGGAGGCTCGCCGCCTCGCAGGGGACCGTGTGGTATCCCCGGACCAGCCCGACTGCCATGGCCCTTTGGGACGCGTTCAACCGGCGGGCTGGTCGGCGCCTCAAAGAGCGCGCCCAGACCGGTATCCCGTAAAGGGCCATGGACCGCACAACCCCAGCGTAGGGCCTCCGGCAAGAGGCGTTTGGACCCCTAGATTGGGCAGTAGCCGCTGCAAGGCAGCTCCAGCCCGCTCTAGTCTGGAAGCAAAACGTTGGAAATGCTCCACGAAGTTCCAGCGGCTGTCGAGGAGGAGTCCCAACTACTTCATCGTCGACTCAACGCCGATGTGAACCCCTCCTGCCGTTATCTCGGAACCCGACTGTGGCGCGTTCCGAGGACCAAGAAAACACATGGCCTCGGACTTGTGCAGAGCCACTTCGAGTCCCAATTGCCGGATCCTCTCAACGATTATCGCAAACCCGCGTGTCGCTTGTTCGGCCGCCACCTGGTGCGACCTCCCCTGTGCCAGGACAAGCGTGTCGTCAGCGTAGCAAACCACGCTGACGTCAAAAGGAGGTCGGCGCGAAGCACCCAGTCGTAACCGATATCCCACAGAAGCGTCCTCAAGACCGAACCCTGTGGGGCACCCACGACATCTCTCGCCGATTCCACTCTCCCTGGTGACCGGGGTAGATGAGGGCCTTGTCCGTCAAATAGGCCTCGACTACGTGACAGAGGTAGGTCGGCATCCGTTGATACCGAAATGCCTCCCGGATGCAAGTCCAGGGCAGGGTATTGAAGGCATTGGCGATGTCTAGAGACACCGCCAAGACGACCCCACCCCGGGCCACAGCACCCACGTCGTGAGGGCTCGCACGCACATTATGGCGCCGTAGAGCGCCCCCTGCGGAAACCAAACTGGCTTTCCGCCAAATCCGGCCCCACCCGTACCAGCCGCCCGACGAGGCTGTTTGCAATGACTCTTTCAATGAGCTTGCCCACCTCGTCCAGAATATGTACCAGTAGTGCACCAATTTGTAGTGGCAGTGACAATTTGACTTTCAGCTTGAGAATATATCGGCCTCTCTTCTTGAGAATTGAGAAAGATGTTTTTTTTTGAAAATTTATTGAATTTGATATTATAACCTCATTATTTTCGTCGAGGATTTTTCAATTTCAATTGAATAATGTAATTCAAAAAACAATGGGGAATATGTATGAAAAATATTTGAATGTCTTGCACACTTAAACAGCATTATGTTGCTTTAAATTATCTACCTATAAATTATATTTTCTGTTTCATCGCAGGAGAGTGTAAAAAGCCATTTCTTTATTACCTTTTTGCACAGGGATATTTTGAGGTCTTCTTTGTTGCAGCACTTTATAGCTTTGTTGTAAACGCGTGGAAATAAGTAGTCCGGGGAACGTCTATTTATAAGAAAGTTTACTTGGGGAATGGGAACCCTGATTGTGCGCTTTGACGTTATTTATTAATAATCGGTCCTGATTTTTTTGTATGCAGGCGATGTGTTGCGTTGAGGATAAAGATCTGTCGATCACGGAGGACCGGAAGTCACTGTAGAATTTGTTGGTTGGGTACAAGAAAGGCTTCTTGAGCATTACTTTAATGACGGATCTTTGTGCTCTTTCGACTTCAATAAATGCAGTTTTGCCAGCATCACTAGACAGAAATTCCATATTGAAGGACAGACTAGCCATTACCAAGATAAACCGTTTGGAGTATGGGGATGGGTGTACGTTCAAATAGTTTTTTTTCATATGAATGAGTTTTCTTATTCAGCAGGAGAGTGAGTGTATACGTTGTTTAAAGTATAAGTTCTCGTCTAAAGTAATTCCTAAACAACTCAAGGAGTGAATATGGTCGACTACGGTACATGAACAGTTTGTTGATTAGGGTTTAAGGCTATGTTGCAAGTATGTAATTGGAGAATTAGGTGTTGGGGCGGTCTGGATGCCTCATCTTTGACATTTAAAGCCAGCAGGTTTTATCGAGAGTCGTAGCCACTATCCGTAGTCCCTATTAGATGTAGATTTGATCCCAAGACTTACCATGAAATATGATCGCCGTATCATCTGCGTAGGCTATTAATTCAACAAAGGTGAGGGAAAGATTTAAGTAGAGTAAATGATGATGACGTTTATGTAAAGTAAGACAAGAGTTGGACCGAGTGTGCTGCCTTACGAGATTCCAAAACCGATGGAGAGGAGGCTGCTAGAAAGATCACTGAGTTTGAAAAATTGCTTTCTAATAAATAAGTAGCTTTTGAACCAATCCAGAGGAGTGCAACGGATGCCTGCGGCTTCCAGTTTCATTACAAGGAGTTCTATCGAAATCATGTCGAAGGCTTTTGCCAAATCTAAGAAAACAGGCATGGAATGTTTTCCTTTATCTTCAGTTGATGATGCAGTTCGTTAATAGCCTAGCTGCCTCTTTGGTTGATTACCCCTCATAAAGCCGAACTGCTTATCGGAAATTAAGTTATTTTTTCCAAGGTAATTTGTCAGTCTTTTGTTTACAATCATTTCTAGTAACTTTGAAAATATGGGCAGTAGGGCATTGATCGATAATTATCGGGAATTTCCGTTGTTCTATTTTTGTGAATTAGGCTGAAAGCTGCCTGACTTTCCATCGGTCCGGAAAATTCAAAGTCTCCAAACCTAGGTTGAATATATAGAGGTGCGATAAAAAATTTGAGATATAAAGTTGAAACCTTCTAAAAATGGGACAATGTAACTACTTAATTCTCTTTAGTTAGTGACTGCTTAAGAATCTAACCAGACAAGCCATGACAAGCGCGAGAACGCTCTCTATCACGAGTTCTCGAAATTTGTCTAGGATTTTGACGTCATCATTATGCCTAACACGACCGCCAAGCTCGAGTAAAGCACTATGACACTTCTGTATCTCGCCATGAGATACCGATGTAGCAAGTTATTTAAAACAAATCATTTTATCATTGCAACGTCGGTCGATTTTACGCAAGGAATTAGTATGTACTATATTGATTTTACGTCCACCTCTTTTAATTTATGTTTAGTTTTCATAAAACCTACTTTTTCGACTGCTCTTCTTTGGCATGCTAAAATTAAAATATAAAATTACGAAGTGACACTTATTATACTCACTAGATAATCCCCACAATTGATAAATCGGCCGAAGGTCACTATTCGATAAAGCAAAGGTTGATATTGTAACAATCACCTTATAACACATGATATTGCTGTTACTCACCACCTTTTGGTAATTGACTGGCGATTTACGTAATTATGTTATGTAGGTTAGATAAATAAGTATAATTATGAATTTGCAATGATATTTTGAATATTTTGTTTTAAGTTTATTGTATCATAATTATGTCTACTCTTCTCGTCATAATCGAGGACGACTAAATTAGAGAATTCACGATTTTCTCATCATGAATTATCTAAATTCGAGATAAATTTGGTGCTCATGTTAGGGTTTAACGAGAAAACATCAAGTTTGACAGAAGGAGTCTAGTATTTTGTATGGCAGCGCCGTCAGAAAACGAGAAAAGTGACAGATATGGACTTGACGAGAAAACGCGAGAGTGTGTAACTGTCGCGTGTGTCATGTTAGCCCTGCTGGGCAGGATTTATTAGTACTTTCATCAGATGTTTTTGGAACAGACAATAGGTAACTAAGCCAGAAACGGAACAAAAACATCTATTCCATCTTCCTCCATCCACCCTATAATTGCGTACACCCACCTATACGCAATGTACCGCGTAGAGTTTTATTCATATTTTTTTCCATTATGTTGTAGAGTTATAACAACATCCCTCTTAGATTCAACGAGAAGATTGTTTCTGTACCCGCGGGGACAAAATATCGACTTTATACAGAGGAGTTACGTAAATATTATGTCAAGCTCTTCAGGGAAATACAAGCGTCGCCCGTTATTTGTGGAGAGACTGATGCGGATACAGATTCTTTGCGAACTATGAACTGATCTGTTTAAATAGTTGGAAGGTTGAAATCCTCTACTAATGATTTTCTAAGTTACTTTTTTTGTGTCGATTAAAACGTGGCTGAATCTGATTGTAACCAGTGTCATTTATTCGGGGTAAATGCATCAAAGATTCTCCGGTTAGTTTCACACGCTCATAGAATTTCGACACAAGCTAAATCAGGCTTTTGCTATGATAGGACTGTTTCTCGTTTTTGAAGTAGCCTTCCAGTGAAGTATAATATTTTAGTACATAAGTACCTGAAATTTCAGAAGAACTTATGCAGTTTTTCACTGCTTACACACACTTCCCTGATATGTGAAAACACGTAAATAAAACCCATACGAAGAAGTGTTTTCCAAATTCACAGCTCAATAAATGTTCTAACAAATAAGGCAAAATAATTACACACCTAGATTTTTTCTTGTATTTTCTGTCTTCATAAATCGTACGAAAACTTTGACTTTGAATGAAAAATATTATTATTGCAACCACCATTATTACCTTTTCAAACTTTCCCTACGTGGATCCTTGTAACTTAACGGTAGCCGTACGGGTGTACCATAGATAATATAATACTATGTACAGATACCCAATTCCATACAACGAAATGGCCCTACCTCAATAAGTCTGGCTATTGAGCTGGCTATTTTAATTAGCCCAAATTTTCAACATCAGCGACTCACTTATTGCCAGAGATTGTAGTTTTACAACGCCATCTAGGAGTCGACCTACTTTTAAAACGTTTCGTGCAATCCTTTTAAATAAAGTTTTATAGTTCGGGGTTTAGTAACATGTTAGATTTCTTGTTTTTTGTTGTTGCATATTGGCGTGGCTAGCTAACATACGGTGCTTAGATAATTTAATTTGATGTTCTGTGTCTCGTAATGTTTATAACTTTGCTTAGCTATTATTGTATAGATTCAAGTTTTTTCTAACTGAACCGACAGCTGTTCTGCTGGGGAGTTTGTAGCGCCACTTCTTCTTCTTCTTCTTCTAGCCTTATTTGAATAAATGACTTTTGATTTAGATTTTTTACATTAAAAAAAAAAGGTGTTTGATTTTAATGAAGAACGATAAAGTGGTTACTGTGATGACAGGACAAATTGAGTAAAACGAAATCTATTGCAAAAATATCTAAACAAAATGATTAACAGTTGACTACTTTTATCATTTTATGGGTTCGAATTGAAGTTAAAGGATTCAATTATTTTTATTTTTTTGAAAATACGTGCATTATGAGTGTAAATAAATAAATTAGCAACTGGCAAGGATGTTTTAATTTTTACTAATCTTACTTCAGCCAAAATCCGCCGTATATTTCATTTCACTTCGTTAATTTCAAAATGGTTATCTACCTGTGCTGCCATCTATGATTTCTTTTCAAGACTTATTAAACTTTGTTCGTGTTGAAACCCGAAGGCTGTACTAACAAATTATTATAATAACTAAAGCCAAGTATTCGTCAGCTAAGTACATTTACTTAAATCTCACCTTGGAATTCCTTACAAAGACTAGGTTTATACGGTACTATTCGTATCACATTAGCTTCCCAGATGTTAGCTTAGTAGCATTTACAATAACAGTATGTCAAATCGTCAAACTTATATTTAAATGACAGCTGCGAGCACAGATTTTAGCTAACGGCGCGTGAGCAATCGATGCCCGGAATGTTGCTATTTTGTAAAATATTGTTTAGTGTATTTATTTTGTTGAACACTTATCTAGTAGTTATGTGTATGTCTTTTATTTTAATCTTAGCGTTTGTTGCACCGGTTGACGTCAGCGCCGGCTGTCGCTGAAAACCAGCGCTGGGGCTCTGTCTCGCATAGGCTCGTACCATTATGCTGAGCGATGGCCGTTTTGCGTGGATGTAACGCATATTTTCCCTCAACTTGTTCTTTTTGGTGTATTTTCTTGATTACTGCGTCATGTTTACCGCAAATAAACGTTTTTCTTTCTTCTTTCATTTAACAAAAATGCAGCAGTCACCGCGCGAAATGAAAGGTGTTCGTTGGAGCGCATTTCCTTCACTCGAACTTAGACCGTCCGTCGTTCAAGAGCTTCTAGACCAGGAGCATGACACTATTGAAAAATATATAATGGCACGGATGAAATAATACAATTCGATGCAATTGTGCAAAGTTTGTCATAGCACTCAAGGCGCCCATAAATAGAAAACGTGAGAATTGACGTTTAACGGATTCAAAAATCTGTGAATGCAGATGGTAGTTACAGAAAACCGGTTTTAGACTGACCTTTTTGAGAAATTGCTATAGAAAGGTCAATACTGTAAGTACTATTCACGAGTGGTGTAAATAATAATAAAAACATGAAGTTTATTACATAAAACAGTACTTACTTTAAATTACAGTTAAATGCTATGCTAAAACAAAAGTACACAAAATGTTTAGCTTCTGAAGCCGAACTAGGAAGAACCTGTTTTTCAGCTAACAACGCCAAACCCCTCGAGTACCAATAAATTAGAATTCTTAAATGCTAGTATTTTAAAACAAAGGAAAAGTTATAGACTAAGATTAGTCTAATATGGTCTATTATGGTATTATGGTCTACACCTCTCTTTGTGTTATGTGACATGGTAAATGAATGAGTGCTATTTGTGCTGCTTATGATTTTTATGAGTGACTACATGAATTTGTGAGATACGCGGAAAAAGTGAGTTTTTAAATAATAATTTTTTATTTGTCTTTAGATAATGAGCTTTGCTAACATAAACATTAGTCACTTTCTATTTTGATACAGTTAAAAGTTGCTCAGTCTCAACATATATACCTTTTTGCTGCAACGATTTGTGTTGAGAGGATACATATTAAGATTTTTATTGAGTTTATTGTAGATAAAGAGACCAAGGTAATTATAGAATTTGGTACTAAATTTATTGCTGGAAGACCTGTGTTGTGTACAAACCATATAATTTTTGAGTGTATTTAAAATCTGGGGGTCAAACTCAAACTCAAATCATTTATTTCAATTAAACCATTTACAGGCACTCTTGAATTGTCATGGAATCGGTCAGTCAGAAATATGAAGCTAGTTGCCCATTCCAAAGCGCAGTAGGTTACTATGGAGAAGAACGGGCAAGAAACTCCATGGACACTCTTTTAAATAATAATGTTGTTACAAATATATTAGTTACATCGATTAATGTTGACACTATAAGTGAGAACGATGTACAAAAACCGTACACGTTAAAAGCGTCCAGAGTGCAGTAAAACATAATTAAAAACAATCCAGCAAATTAATTATTAAAATAAGCCGTGGCAGCTAAGAGATGACCAGTCTCAACTGACGGCGCCCGATCACGAACATGACGCATGGATCAGCACCATTCAGCTCAACCATTTTGAAGGGAGCTAAATGATCCGACACACGCGCCACCAGACATTTGAGTGAGCATGACATACTATCAGCCGCCAAGGCACATTCAAGTCAATCTATGACATTACCCGGTAAATGGTAGCTCTATAGTACAGAGTACTCACATCTGTGCAATGCATCTATATAATAAAAAGGAGATTGAGTTTATATAATGCAAATTTATTCTTACAATCTTCAGCAGCTTCAACAGTGTTTCAAATGTCAATTAATTAGTTGTGGTGTGGAGCAGGACCAGCATTAAGCCAGGCATTTTTATCAGTTATGTAATCCCCTAACCTATAATGCGCCTGCCTCCATAGTGTGCGTTTGACAAAGGATTCGAATTTTGTCTCATTCAGTTGAAGTATGTGGGGAGGTATTTTATTATAACATTTTAGACAGTACCCCATGAAATATGAGTCTACTTTAGCCAGTCTGAAACCTGGTTGAACTAATAGGTCCCGATTTCTAGTACTATAATTATGTCTTTCACCTCTTTTACTGTAAAGATGTATTTTTTTTCTTACGTACATGATGTTTTCATAGATGTATTGACAAGGTACAGTCATGATGTTATTATCCTTAAACAATTCCCTTAGAGAATCGTGCCTGTGGAGATTATATGTGGCTCTGATGGCACTTTTCTGCAGAATAAAAATAGACTCGATGTCAGCAGCCCGTCCCCAAAGCAAAATACCGTGAGACATGATACTATGAAAGTAACTAAAATAGACAGCCTCGCGGTATCTAGATCAGTAAATTGACGGATTTTTCTGACAGCGTAAGCTGCTGAACTTAGCCGTCCTGTTAGAGATGTTAAATGAGGACCCCATTGTAGCCTTGAGTCGAGCGTGATCCCCAAGAAAACCGTTTGTGGCGGCAACTACACCGCCACATGCGAACAAACGCATCAATCCTGCATCGCGCAAGCAGAGTTTACCGCGCAGATAGCATATATACAACTTCCCGACAACAATCATCGGGCAGTTGCCCACCAGATACGACATCCATCTGGTCGGAGGATCCTCCCTTTTCTGAGAGTATGAGTGAACTTTACACCCTGTTCCTCATATCCCAAACGTTTTATCGACGCTCGTAATTTGAACAAGCGTGTTGCATAATTATTATTTTCAAATGAATAATTGACTCACAGTTAGAACTCCACACAACTTGTAAAGTAAGGCAGTAGAGAAAAGTATTGGTTTAAAGGTACCTCTAGTATTGCACGTTGGGCAACCTCAATAGACTTGCGTGTTCGGGGCACCTCCCCAAACGGATACACAATATGTTATGAGAGACGATGTGTCGTAGGTTCTTAAAGATATATATGAGTTTCCAAACCCGTCCTGTTAAAATTCTCATGTGTTCCTTGAACTTAAGATTTTCATCTATATATTTGATGGTATTAACCCGCTCTAGTTCAGTACAAGAGCATAAATCATGCGGTGTACACTCATGTTGAATAATGGCATGATCGTGTATGATCCCCATCTTATACTAAAGCAAATGTATTTAGTTTTGGAGGTATTTAACGTTAAGACATTTTCATTTAGCCATTTTCACAGCGCATTTAATTCAGATTGAGCGGCGTCAAAAACTTCTTTCCAGTTTTCAGCAGAAAATAGAAGAGCAGTAATGTTAATATAAACTAGAAACAAGGTTCGCCCCAATATGCTACCCTATGGAACCCCATGTGTGACTAGGCGAACAGTGATGGTAAAGTTTCTCTCACGAACACGCTGGTGGCGGTTTGTAAGGTAGCTTTCGAAGAGTTTCAACTGCGTGCCTCTGATTCCCAGCATTTCAATCTTGGACAAGAGGCTCGATCTAAAAAGATGGCCAGGCACTTCTTTTTTCTATCCAAATTGTCACTGATTTAAACCTAACAGTTTGTTAACCGCTTGTTCAGTGGACCATTTCTAAAGCCGTGCTGATTGGGTGAGAGCAGGTTATTATTTTCAAAGTATCTTATAAGTCTCTTATTGATAATTCTCTCCAGTAGCTTTGAAATAGATGGGAGTATAGACATTGGCCTATAATTGGTGAAGGAATTTCTGTTTCCACTTTTTTCCAAATAGGGCGGACTTCAGACTTCTTTATTGATTCAGGAAAAATTACATTTTGGAGACACGAATTGAAAATAAAGGTGAGAACTAGGATGTTTTTTATTTTATTTTATCTTTTGCTTGTCCCGTCAAACTCCGTTGAGCTATCTGTTTTCAAGTTAATTATGAGGCGGTCTACTTCACATTGATCAGTATCTTCAAATACAAAAGTATTTATCAGAGTTGGTATCTGCACTAGTGCCTGTTGCGTTTGAATTAATTTGCTGGATCTTATCGACCAGAGACCTACCAAATTCACAAAAAATCATTTATTTTACCCAGAGACTGTTCAGGACTAGTGTTTGTAAAGTCTTTTATTACTTTCCAAAACTTTTTTATTATCATTATGCGCTGATTGGAAAAGGTTTTTTTTCATAAGCTCTTTATACTTTTTTGAAAGTATAGACTATAGAGTTGCAGAAGTTTCTGTAACGTGTGTAAGTTAATACTAATCTAGCGTTATCTGGCGAAAGTTGTATGCAATTTATCTCTGCTTCTCATACAGCGCAATAATACTTGGGTTATCCAAGGTTTTATAATCTTCTTTCTACGTGAAAAGATAATTACTTTGGTGTGTTTGTGAATTGCAGCCTGAAGACAATGGATAATAGGTCCCACAGAAAATACAATTTGGATCTATCGAATAAGTTCTTAGTTATGAATAAATTTGTAAATTTTACAGTGCTTAAAATCGTTTCAGATGCCTATAATTTTATGCCTATAAATTAATGAAAACCTTTGACAGCTATTTAATTTTGTAACGACGATATTTAAATCAAATTGTATCCTCGGCAAAGTTATAAATAAAATTAAACCGTTGTTTAATTAATGTTGTGGCTATTGATCAGAGAGGGCCCTCTGATCAATAGCCACGTTCACCAACGACATCAGTAGCATATTGGCATGTATTACATTAGTAACTTAATTATATGTATGAAATTTCATTATCTTACTAAATTCATTTGACTATAACAGTCATTATCGAAACAATCAAAACGATTTTACAGTTAGTCATATTATCCCCAGGCACGTAATCAAATAAAACTCGACTCGGTCGACAAATCAATATTCAATTGAATTAAATTCTCTCGATGCCGTGAATAGTAATTTCAATGCATTTTAAGTGACTTTAAACGATCTGCCTATTAAAATATTTTAAACTTGTTCTTTGTTACTTATACCCGGTTTAAAGACTTGCATTTTAGGCAATAGAAGACAGGTAACATCATCATCTACCTAGCATTTCCCAATGATGTTGGGGTCGGATTCCAGTCTTTACGAATGAGCAAAATAGCAGTTTTTTTCTGGGTAATACGATACCCCTTGTTAAGACTGGTTGGCAGACTTTCGGGCTTCTGACGACCCGTAACGGGGCCGTGAACGAAATCGATAGATTTTTATCAATTTTGTGCAATTTTTGCGACAAAGAGAAAACAAAGTTATTAAATCGTGATTTAAAAAGTCGTGTTCTTCGTTTTGAATGTGGCTGAAAGGTATTTTTCAAATAAATACAATTTTTCATGGAACATCACAAATATTCGCAACAAGTTTTTCAAAAATTTAAGCGAGACCAAGGTTTGATCATTTTGTTACTATAAACCACTTCAGATTTTAAACGTAAAAAAATTAAAGTCAACATCATTATATGGTCTACTCACACGTGGTTGAACCACTTTTTTCAACTTCTATAAAAAGCATAGAAGACAAATTATTTGGAAAACCTATTTTTCGAAAAAAAATGCCAGTCAGAAATGTAGTTTTTCCAACATTAATAAAACCGTTTTAAGATATTTGAAATCACACATTAAGCTTCACCTATTCTTAAAACGAAATAAAAAAATCATGATAATACAATATTTTCAGTAAATATGTCAAAGGCATTATAGACCATAATTTCGAGAGTGCACAAGTGACGAAACTAAAAACAGGTACTGTGACTGACACGAACGAATGGCTTGGCGCCAAGAAAACTGTACTTTTATAGCCACACCGACATACTGTTCCAAATAATTCAAGCTGTCTCACAATTAGGTAAGAAATTCAAAAAAAAAGTTTTTTTTTTCGTGCACGGAACCGGGAACAACGGCTTAACGTGCTTTGCTAGACACGGTGGGATCCACGGACCGACCGCGGCAAGCGAAGCTAAATCTGATCGATCAACCCGTACGGCTGTTACTACTATAGTTTGATATAACACTGAATTTGTTAGATAATGGGTGTAGGTTCCAGAGGTGAATTATCAATATCTTCTGGTACATTGAGCCTTATTAAAGAAAATAACTTATTCAGAAAAGTTAGAACCAGTTGCCGAACATAAATCACAATAATCTCTACAGTTTTTCTCACATCCAAGCTCCTGAACTATAAAGTACTGTCGCCGACAGCTGTCAAAGTCACTGTGCAATTTAATTAGTCCAGTATTACAATAGCGTAGTTTGCAGCGGAAAGGTGAAATGTTTTTTTTTTAATTGTTGCCGAATTTTTTTGCCCGCTGTTTGCAATCGAGCCGGTTAGTTAGAGTTCGGAAATTAATTTTGTTTCATAGTTTCCACGCGAAAGTTTTTCGTATGGAAACAATGAAGTTGGCTGCACTTCGTTCGGTAGTGCTTATTAATTTAAAACTGGAGTAGTTTATATATCACGAAGGTTATATAAGATAGTATAGGAAGAGGTTTAGGTAAATTAATTAATAACAACCTGAGTTATTCTACTCAAAACTATTGTACGCCAGGGTCAACCTACAAACGAATAATGGCATCAGTAACAGGAAATGAATGTAATCCTGAAACCAACATTACTGTATTTGTAGGTAATAGTTCTAATGTCAAAAAAGATGAAATCACTGACTGTGTAACAAAGTTGTTACAGATAGATTGTAGTAAAATAATATTGTGTGCTTTCCCATATTTTGAAAGACTGACGAATAGACAAAACAATTATATTCATATGCTTAATAAGCATATGCACTTTTTAGCTAGTCATCACAGTGACAAGCTTGTGTTTTTTGACACCAACAGTTTTGTTGAATCTTTAAAATCGACTAGGGATACTGTGTATCTGCCTGTTAATTTTAGACACATAATAGCAAAGCTTTTTATATAAACTCAGACATAAGTAGTATGTCGAAGTCTTGTGTTATTAATACCACAATAGTTAGTAATAATAATGAAAATCACGTGGCGAGCCTGAATAAATGTAGCTCAAATGTAGCTATAAGTAATTCTACAAACTGTACGAAGGAGGTTCCATGTCCCTCACTCACTACGAGCTCACCGTCTGGTGGTGACATTCAAGTCTTGGGCTTAACTCCGGATAATCATTTAAACTAGTTTGTAAGACAACAGAAGGTACCAGGAAGAATATTCTTATAACTAACAACAACAAGGTATCTTCTTGCTCAAAAATATGTCATTATAAAAAAGAAGGTCAACAGAATGCCTTGAAGTTATTTCATAAAAATATTCAAGGTATTTCTTCCAAATTATTAGAAATTGAAATGTTTTTAGAGAAAACAAAGTTTGACAATGTTTGTTTTACTGAACATTGGTTAAGGGATTACCAAATGCTAATTAATTATGAGAACTATAGTGTGGGCAGTTGTTTTACCCGTAAATCTATGCTGCGTGGAGGGTCTCTAATCTTGATTAAAAATTGTTTAAAATCCAAGCAACACAATGACATAGTTGGTTTATCAGTTGAACATTGCATCGAACTGTCCTGTGTTGAGCTAGATAAGCATGTTGTAGTGTGCGTGTACAGACCCCCTAATTATCAGACCTTTTCTTTATTTGAGTAAATAATGGAAGATGTCCTAGCGAAACTTGCATCCAGTAACAAATCCGCAATTCTTTGTGGTGATTTTAGTATTAATATTCTGGAAAATAATTCAAATAGCAGGAGTTCGGTTCGAAACTCCGACCCGGAAGGTCGTGTCTTTGTTTTCGCTGAGGCACCGTGCCCAACAGATGGTGGCTTACTTGCCGGACTTAGAAATCAAACCGTGTTTCTTTTGTGTGTGTGTGTGTGTATCAGTGTCGCAAACCAAAATACTTTAAATCGGTTCAAAAGATAAATAAATGTGCGTTCCATGAAGCTGAGACTCCTGCCGCGTCACTGGTGAGATCGTTCCGTACCCTAAGCTGTACTTCTACGCTGCGGCTGCGTTTTAGGTCGTTGATTTTGAATCAACGACCTAAACGCCACGCGCATGTCCAACATAATTTTAAGCAATTGTTATAGGATAGTGTATTTACATTAAATGTAGTAGTGCGGGATGAACGAAGCTGTTATTCTGGCACATACTGTCATCGAGTCCTATGATTTCAAACAAAAACAAAGATAACGAGTCATCGCACGGTAACCGCGTCAACGCGCCGCACGGCGGTTGACAATACAAAAACTTGTAACAGTTACCTTCATAAATTCGTAACGCTCGTATAAGGCCTTGCTACTCCTGGCCATCAATGTTTTAATTAAGTAATGTCAGTCCTTATCTCCGTACAAGAGATTTGTAATCTTTAGAAATAAATGAATTCATACCGTATAGTACGGTATCACTCTTAACCTAATACTTCATACACATTGTGCCGAACAACTATATAACTACGTTGAACAAGTTCAATATTCACTGACTATTATTATTGCTTCCTTTCGAGTAGAAATGGAAGCCTGCTTGAATCTATTTTATTTTAATCTAGGTAATATTTTTCTCAAACATACCAAAGTTATAATTTAAAAGAGGCGTAAATTTTTATTTAGATATTCACAACTACATATTTTGTAAGTTAGACGCTTTGTCGCTCGTAATGGACACATCTGGCGGACAAGCGAAAGGCGCATTACGGCTGGGATCGAGAGAAAGCAGAAGGTTGCATTGTTTGAGGGTGCAGTAAAAAAAAATGCGGTGCTCACTGTTTAACGGAATGCTAGCCGGTACCTGCAACTGACCCTTGCGTGTCTGTTGCGCAAAGTTTCAAAAATATAATGCGTATAGGTTTCAAGTACAGCACCCTAATTGCGTAATACACAATCAATCGGAATCTGAATCGTTTTGAAACAGATTGCTAATCCATTGCTTCTTAAGTTCGATAAAAATTCTGCTCAACAATATATAGAACGCAATGAATGTTCTTGAACCGTCAAAATCAAACAGATTAGTCGTAATCGTTTACGAAAATGTGTTACGCAATTAGGGTGCTGGTTCAACAGGTTGGAACTAAGTATGGACGGACATCATTACCATTCCCATGGCGCGGCTGGGTTTTGGTGAGTGAGGATGGTCACCCATCCACGGACAGACCGCGGCAGTCATGGCTTAACCTAATCGCTCGGCCCGTGCGGCTGCTATTACTTCTGTTAACCATATTGGGCGTAATAGGGCGGCATGCCCCTCAACCGTTGTTTAAACGAAGTAAGTTTTGACTGTAGGTGTAAGGTAACCATAGTGAAATAATGGTTGAATTATTTTAGTTTGTGTGATCTGTAGGTCCTTTAGGTTGGTTTTTGGCGCGTTGCCCCATATTTCAATTAGGTAGGAGGAAGACCATAACTATATGTATAATCATTTTAAAAGAGCTCAAAGAGCTATATATTTATATTAGAATTGTTTTTTCACAATCCTTTTTCCAACTTTACAAATTAACCAACAATGCCAAGTGCGGTCAACGGTCCGACAGTTGTGTATATTAATAACTGTAATAAAAAATATAAAAAAAAAGAAATATATAAAAAAAACACTGTTCTTCCCTTATATCACGATTTCCCAACACAAAATAGACAAGCAACAAATGTTTGCTCAATCACCCGCTTAAAACCCGTATCGTAAAATCACTTAGCCATCATAAACACAACATTCTTCATTACCCCATATCCATTCTTTCTCTTTTTGTTAATTAAGTATATGGTAGAATATTCTTGTTTTATTTTCTCGCGTTATGCATAATTTGTATATATCCGTGAATTTTTTGCTTGACTTTACACCTTTTACTTCTGAATTTTGTTAACTAGTAGTAACTGTAAGTACCTACTGCTTTCAAATTGGATAATTATGAATTAGTTAAATTAGATCTTAAGTCAATATAATTAGCAAGTTTGCCCAGTTCTACGAGTATCTTAATTAAACAATGTTTTTTTTTAATGTTTCTGTTTGTTTTGTAGGTTCTACTTTTACTTAAATACTTAATTGCAATCTTAAACTTTTAAAATAACATCTTGACTCTCTAACCGCTCTGTAAATTAACATATGTCATATCTAAGAGAGCTGACTGATTTGTAACTCAGGACCCTTCTATCACAGACACCTTTCTCTATTTAAGATTGTACACTCTATTAACCAGTGCCTGCAATATGATGTTGAAATAAATTAAGATTTACGGTTATAACGATTCACAGCAGCACCACCAGCAAACTTGCAAAAATGATTTTATTAGAGAAGAGATAACAAAACAGTTTATAAAATCAATACGAAATGTAATGAGCTAGCTTATGAATTATGATTATGAATGACTTGGTGCGAATTTAACAGCACGGTTGGCGCAGTGGTTGTGCGATCGGCTGCTGCGCTGCGTGTCGCGGGTTCGATCCCCGCGCGGAACAAATATTTGTATGACCTATAAATGGTTGTTCCGGGTCTGGGTGTCTTGTATATGTGAGTTTCATGTTTGTGAACGCACCCACGATACAGGAGTAATTCCAAGTGTGGGGCAACGTTTAAAAAATACAATAAGGAACAGCTGATGCGAAGATAACAAGGAAGCACGTCGCCGTGTTATCAACTGATATAGTGAAGTGAAGGAAGGGTGTAAACAAATGGATTATACTAACCGTTATATTTTAGCTTTATAAGCATATACTCGTAAGTGACTTTAGATAAATATAAGGCTATGAATAAGAATGATTGCCACTAAAAGACTTGAAGACAAATGAAAACACTCATTTAAATGTTGGTAAACATATGGAATGAGACTAAGTAAATGAATGAATAAGGAACAAACTGGAACAAACTCACAAAATGGGTAAACCATCCACTGTATAAACGATTATCTGCAAGTTTTAGTTCTCCTTGGCCCGACTGCGTCCCCTGGGCGTGTGCAGTGCTACGCGAAGCTTCTTCAACAAGGTGTTGACGATTTCTGCTGGAGCTGCCCCCGTTGAAGAACGCAACGGAAAAGCTTCGAGTTCGAAGCTTATTTTTTTTTTTTTGAGACCGTTGTTTTGAAATTAAGACGGCGAGATTCTTGAAGGACTAATGTTAGCGCGGGGATCATCTAAAGAGTGGACTACTGTATTTAAGGCAAGGGTTTAATGACGTGCTTATAACAATAATAAAATTGTACCGGATATTCAGCTAATAACGAAACTAAATTAAGAGGAGTATCGTCCGTTGCGGAGAAGTCAGACGAAGCGAGTGGTCATCGGGCCGAACCGTGTCGTCGCCGCGACGCGCTAAACACGCGGCCTGCGCGTGCAGACCATGCGCAATGTGTTGTGTTGGGTTCGATACCCAACAGTGCCCATACTACTTTTGGAACAACATTTGAGACTCGAACGATAGCTCAAGACTTAAAATTATTTCGACAAGGGTACAATTATTCGATGGACACGGTGGAAGATCAAGAACGCCGCTAACGAGATGTACAAAAACCGGAAACGGTCAGTAGCGAGAACTCAGACGAAGACATTGAAAAGAACAGCAATATTTATCACAGCAGAGCAGTGACATAGAAAAGAGCCGAGAAACCAGCTGAACCCCGCTTAAAGATTCACCGATGAAGCGCGACCTGAATCAGTGCTGTGACATCGTTAAAAGATGCCCTCCAATAGACAAATATCACCCGCCTCTCCACTAATCCCATGCTTACGTTAGGGTGCATACTCCGTAGGCTCTTAATCCTTCCTATCCTAAGGGCACGTCTTCCCTACCATTACAGTGCCCCCCGGTCTATTCCTTGATATGCAATGGTCTTTGTAGCACCATGAAGCATGAGGCTTCAGGGGCTAGTGCAAATCATTCGATTAATCGAGTCTGGTAAAACCACGCTGGGGTCGGTGCATTTCATTCATTCATTCATTCATGGAAAATAATTCAAATAGCAGTAGATTACAAAGCCTTTTTAAATCGTTCAATTTATTTAATGTTTTTACCGAACCGACTAGAGTAACTCCAACTTCTGCTACTTGTATTGATAATGTCTTCTGCGATTTTGATTATTTAGAAAAAGCCATCGTAAATTTTCTGCCGTCAGATCATACAAACGGTAATGTTGAGGTTTAAAACACCTTTACAAAAATTGCAAATACAATTTAGACCAATAACTACTGGCAAATTAAATAGTTTCAATAGTGCCCTAAATAATAAGTTAAATGTTCTGGGCCATAATATGGACGATGCAAATAAATTTTATGAGGATTTCTTTTCATTAGTCCACACTGAATTCAATAAAACTTTTGAAAAGAAAACAAAAAATTTGCACTAAATTTATATTTAGTGACTGGGCAACCAGAGGTATTAGGATTAGTAGAGAAAGACTGTTCGAGTTGTATGGCCTTAAGCCTTACATTAACACTGAAACTTTCAATAAGTATGTTGCTACATATTCCAAAATTTTTAGAAATACCTGCAAAATAGCTAAAGCCCTGTACATTAGCAACAAGATCAAAACAGCGGAAGATAAAATAAAAACTGTTTGGAAAGTTATAAATAACGAAACTAGTAGGAAAAAAATACGAAACATTGAATATACATTGGAGACTTCACGTGGTGCCATAAGTTCTAACTTAGAAGTAGCTCAAGAATTTGTAAATTATTTTACTAATATACCATCTAAAGCTACGGAGGCTTTAAATTCCTCACCCAAAGTCTCAACTGATTTATTAAGAGTGAACGTTCCAGGCTGCCCGGTTGAATTTCAATTTAAACATATAAACCCTATGATAGTTATAAAAGCTTTTCGGCAAATAAAAATCAAGTTGACCAAAGATCTTTGGGGAATGTCTATCAAAGTTTGTACATTCATAATCGAGACCATAGCACCATACTTAGCTTTAATATTTAATTTGTGTGTAGATCAAGGAGTCTTCCACTTCCACTTCCATCCACTTTTTAAATCTGGGGATAGCAAAGATACCAACAATTATAGACCAGTATCCGTGTTGCCGGTATTCAGCAAGGTGTTCGAAAAGGTAATGCTCAATCAAATGCTTAATCATTTTAACATCAACAAAATCATACACGAACAGCAATATGGTTTCACCAAAGGTCGTTGCACGACTGATGCTGGTGTCACTTTACTAAAACACATATTTACAGCGTGGGAGGAGGCCCAAGATGCCATAGGAATTTTCTGTGACCTCTCCAAGGCATTTGATTGCGTTAATCACGAAACCTTGCTCCTAAAACTGGAGCATTACGGACTAGGTAAACCTGCGCTAAGTTTAGTTAGATCTTATTTACAAGATAGACGGCAAAAAGTTCAAATTAATGGTGTCAATTCACTTGGATTAAAAGTAAAATTGGGTGTTCCACAAGGCTCGATATTAGGTCCTTTCCTCTTTTTAGTATATATTAAGATCTACCCCATTTATTAAAAAAACAACCACAAATGGTGTTATTTGCTGATGATACTTCTTTAATTTTTAAGATAAGTAGACGTTCATTAAATCTTGACGACGTAAATAACGCACTGCTGCAGGTACAAAATTGGTTTACTGCTAATAATTTAGTATTAAATGGGAAAAAAACAAAATGCATAAGGTTTGCTTTGCCGAATGTTAAAAGTACTGATTGTGACATAGTATTGAATCAAGAGAAACTAGAATTCGTTGATAAAACGGTTTTCTTGGGGATCACGCTCGACTCGAGGCTGCAATGGGGTCCCCATTTAACATCTCTTGCAGGACGGCTAAGTTCAGCAGCATATGCTGTAAGAAAAATCCGTCAGTTTACTAATGTAGATACCGCGAGGCTGGTCTATTTCAGTTACTTTCATAGTATCATGTCTTACGGTATCTTATTATGGGGACGCGCTGCAGACATCGAGTCTATTTTTATTCTGCAAAAAAGAACCATTAGAGCAATATATGGCCTCCGCAGGCGCAATTCTTTAAGGGAACTGTTTAAAGATATTAACATCATGACCGTACCTTGTCAATATATATATGAAAACATCATGTACGTAAGGAAAAACTTAAATCTTTTCAGTAAAAGAGGTGAGAGACACAACTATGGGACTAGAAATAGGGACCAATTGGTTCAACCGGGTTTCAGGCTGGCTAAAGTAGATTCATCCTTCATGGGGTACTGTTTAAAATGTTATAATAAAATACCTCCCCACATACTCCAACTGAACGAAACGAAGTTCAAAACCTGTATCAAACGCACACTATGCAGCCAAGCATATTATAAGTTGGAGGATTACATCTCTGACAAAAGTGCTTGGCTCAACGCTGGTTCTGCTCCACAAGGGCGCCTAAATAATTGATTAGCATTCGGAAATATTGTTGGAGCTGCTAAAGATTGTAAAAACTGTCTTTGCACTGTATAAATTCAATCTTTTAGTATTGTATAATTGCAAAGCACACGTGTGAGCACTATGTGGTACCTACTATAAAGCTACCCTATACTGGGCACGTCTGTCATTGACTTGAATGTGCCCTGGCGGCTGAGAGTATGTCACGCTCACTCTAATGTCTCGCTGGTGGTGGCGTGTGTGTTGGATCATTAAGTTCCCTTCAAAATGGTTGAGCTGAATGGTGCTGATCCATACGTCATGTTCGTGAACGGGCGCCGTCAGTGGGGACTGGTCATCTCTTGGCTGCCACGCCTTTTAGTTTTTTTTTTTTTAATTTTTCTTTTCCGATTTTTATGTTTTTTATTACGGGTCTTTCTACATCGTTCTCACATGTTTAATTTCAACAAGACTGATGTAACAAATTTTCTGTAACCATATTATTTAAAAGAGTGTCCATGGAGTTTCTTGCCCGTTCTTCTCCATGGGTACCTACTTCGCTTTGGAATGGGCAACTAGCTTCATATTTCTGACTGACCGACCCCTTGACAATTCAAAAGTGCCTGTAATGGGTTTATTTGAAATAAATGCTTTGAGTTTGAGTTTGGTTGTATATTAATTCGTCACATTAAAATTTTCAAAGGGAAAATGAAACGCCTTGCTGAAGCTTGAGTTCGATTCCTTATGTCGAAGATGTTATTGGGTTATTTCGCCAGGAAATTCTGGATTTGTACCAGAATAACGGCACTAGGCTCGCCCTCCGTTGCATAGAACTTTTCATGTCATAATTGGTTACCACAAACTACAAGCAAACCCCAAAACACATGAAAACAGCAATCAGATAGCTACTAGATATTCCAATGAAGACAGTTGCCGGCCTCAAATATGTAGTTTATGTTAAGCGAGGAGCGATGGAGTGAGGAACTAGACAAACAGGCCTCTTGCTGTGTCTAACCGCAAGAGGTAACAGAATCAGCAAGTGGGTAAACTGATAGTGACACACTAGGGGCTTTAACGCTCTACTTACTGTCTTCCTCGGGCGTATATGCAGAGAGAGCTGTTTCAAGGGTCAAATTATATAAGCTAGCAAATTTCCGCAGACTTGATGTGTCGAAATGACACGATAAAACAAAAATGATTTGATATTTTGTTTTCTTGGGATCAACTACATCTGTTTGTAAAAGGAAAAAGATAAAGTATGGGTTGTAAAGAACAGTTTTTAGGGTTCCGTACCTCGAAAGGAAAAAACGGAACCCTTATAGGATCACTTTGTTGTCCGTCCGTCTGTCTGTCAAGACCCTTTTTCTCAGGAATGCGTGGAGGTATCAAGCTGGAATTTATATCAAACAATAAGGTCTACTATCCCTTGGAGCTGTGAAAAATCAAACTTCTAAACCAACGCAATCAAAAGATACAGTCGTTAATGCCGCAAATTTCGGCAAATTTTCGACTCTCGCAAGGGAATCACAACCTACAGGGTACTTCCCGTGAACTCAGAATCTTGAATTGGTACGAAGCAACGTCTTTTAGCACAGATAAAGGAAAAATTGCGAAAACCGTAAATTATTAGTTACATCACACGTTTTTTAGGTTTACATTTGTCGAGTAATTACATCAAGTATGCTGAGTTTGGCTAGCTACTTAAATTGGACCTTGTAGTGCACCCACATGTCCCGGGTACGCCTACTGCTACACACATAACACATAACATAACATCACGCCCGTAATCACAGAAGGGTTAGGCAGAGGTGTACCTTTAGTACACCCACATTTCGCCAACTACTATTTACCGCATAAATCCAGACTCCGTTCTGCAACTGTGAAAAACCTACAACAGAAATACAGATAAACACTCAAGAATCGAACCCTAGACATCTTGCTCAGCAGCCGCGCTTGGAACGATTAACCAACAAAGCATGTCATAGAAACATATATAAAAGATGTGAAACTGAATTGATGCACATTATGAAAACAGTTTGTTCAGAATCCTTTACTGAATCGATTTCTGTAATTTCTAATACTGGTAATATAATAAGAACTAAATAAACTACGTAAATTACAGTCACAGTTCCGCTGTACAGTCAAACAAATCTAAATGGACGAAGTACCTACTACCCTAGAACCTTATACGTGTGTGTCTGTGTGTGCGTTGATATGTTAAGTGATACTATGAAATAATTTCTATGAAGTTTTAATAGAAATTGAAATCTAGTGAGATTCGCGTCGCACTATCGCGTCGCACACTGTCACTTTGTCACTTTTTATGTATGTATATATATAAACGCACCCTCATCACAAATTTCCTTATTAAGAGCAGTTTAAAAACACAAACATGTGACCTCCATTACCAGACCTATCACAGTTTCATTCTATTTCCATTAAAACTATTCCTCCCGTTACACAACGAGCTCATCCACCGAGACCGTAGAGTGTAGGCGGTTACGGCACGCCCTAAAACAACCAGCCACACGGACTCCTTATTTGAAATGCAAAGGGTCGCATGTTGCCACGCTTGGGACAAATCCACACTGGTTTGTGAAGACGGTAATTTGTTTACGGTTTTTCGTGTGTCTGTTGGAGAATGTAAGAAGGATGGGCTGTCTTACATTTCCTTGCTACAACGAGCAGGAAAAAGTGTCTCAAATTTAACGGACTGTTTTTGGGATACGTTTATTTTTTCTTAGTGAAGCCTACTGTTAAAGCAACGATTTGGTACCAGTTTCGCGTACTCATTGACTAAAACAGGTTGTAACGTTTCCACTTTTAGCCATAATGCCTCTTCTGTGTTAGAATTAGTGAGCCATAATACACTATACGCCATTACACACATTATTTCATCGCTACTATTCTCAAAACGGTGAAGGAAAACATCGTAAGGAAACCGGCATGTCCTAGAACAATAGGAGGTCTGTGTCCAAGTTGTGGGAACACTATAGACTGAGTATGTATGTTATGTATGTAATGCACTACTCGCGCTCAATGCGGGTTTTTAGAACAAAATTGATGATACATTGCACATAGGTTTGTGCTTGGATTCAAATCCACTATCTACGAGAATACTACTCTTAACTCGGCCATTTCCGCTGAGGCACCACGGTTCCTGCCAGGTCCATTATCAGGCCACCATAACATTCAATTAATAATAAACCACTCACCAATTTAAATATCTCTCTTCATTGTGAACGCATTCTTAGCGGCCGTATCGATTCTATCGGCAACTGTTTCAATTTAAACGGTATGCCCAGAGATTGCCAGTTCGTGGCGACCGATTGGTTTGTCGAGGACTGGACAACGTTTTCTGAGAGAATTTAATATGAGCAGTTCGTGTTACTTGATTAAGGCCTTTAGAAAACTTTAAACACTTTTTTTTTGGACCTAAGTATGCTGTTTTTTTTTCTGTGGGAATGCAAGATGTTTTTTTGCGTTTGTATAAAGTAGGTATACTTTTGTCCTTTGGAACAAAAAGAGAGAAAAGTGGTGGTGGTGGTGGGGGTGATGTTCAGAAAGTAACATATTATGACACATAAAATTACATTGTTAATTACATCACAGCTAGATAGGTGATTGTGGTATTTTTTTAAACGGCAATTTAAGTAATTATTAAATACATTATTAATACTATAGTACCATAGGTGCACCTCTGCCCAAACCTTCAGGGATACAAGGCGTGATGTTATGTTATGTAAATTATTAGAATTGACAATGTTTGATTCTCATAATTTTCTTAAATTAATTTTATATTCGTCACATACAGAAACAAAAAAATTACACAAGATTATCCAATTATCTGCTACAATGAACATTTCTATGATCACATCGACACAAAACAAATTAGACAAGTAACACAGCTTCTAACAAAAAAAAACCGGCCTTGTGCGTGTCGTACCACACACAATGAAGGGTTCCGTAGTTGGAATGCATGTATCCCAAAAACAAACTAGTAATATACATACATAAAACAAACTAGTAATATGGAAAATAGTTGAAGAATATGTTAATTCTCCGACAGCAATTTTAGTTTGTAATCGTGTTTTTTTTTAAATGTAATATGATTTTCGAACTTTGCCGTGAGACCTTGCTTCTTGCCAAATTTCATGAACCTATGTCAACGGGTACCCGATAGGTTTTGAATATTTATTTGCGAGTTTCAAAATATGTCGCATTAATGGCCGTATCTTTTTATTACGTTGACATATAAGCTTACGGCTCAAAAAACCGTAGACCTTCGTATTTGATATTAATTTCAACTTCATACCTCCACGCGTTCCAATAAAAATGGTCGTGAGAGACTGACAGACAGATAGACGGACGACGAAGTGATGAGATAAACGTTCCCTTTTTTCCGGTACGGAACCCAAAAAAACCTGATAATCTTATTATTTTCTCTTACCTAGCTAAAGTCAAGGTTTACAAACTGCCTATCCACGAGCTTCACGAAAAATCCTTACCTTTTTCATTTCAGCAAAAATCGAAAACGAAACGAATTTGGGAAAACTACAGCATGAATAAACTCTTGCTCTTTTCGTATATTTTTATTTCAGGTCGAGTTATTCAATGGTCTGATATCAACTGCATTGGATTTTGCGCCTTGCTCGCTCATCAATACAAATGTCTGTTACACTTCGGTGACACACAGGTGTAACGAATGTAAACCAAACAAAGTTTGGAGGTCAAGAAATGCTATTCGAGTAAGAAGAAGCGAACAGTATCTCGCTTCAATGCCCTCTGTGGACTTAGCTTTAGGTATTCCCATAGACTAGCCCTATCCGCCGCCCTTTACTTAGACGTCTGCTTAACCATAGTTTTATGGACGTTTAAACTTGTCTCAACTTTAAGCTACGTTCAAAAGTAAGGGCTGACAAATGAAAAACTTGATGGCAACCTAAATACGTAGTAGTAGGTATCGTATGTAGTTTTTCATAATTCGCCTCGTAGCAGGTGACTCATATTATATTGTAGTTTTTCAGGCCAAAAATCATCTAGTTCACGAGAGGATTGGTGATAAATAACAATAGTGATAGTTAGTATTGCAATATTTGGTATTGCCTTATTTTTCTTTCTTCGAGCATTATTATTAATTAGATATTTAAAAATCCTATTGCCTACTCTCCCTGCCTGTAAGTCAGCCCCAAACTCAATAATACAAGACGATGAACCGCCATCAGTTTTCGAGCTGAAGGCGCGTTGACTACAACGCCCAATATTGCAGCTTCGTATTTATGTACTATCAAGCTTTAGCTCTGAAATGCATGTTGTTTTCGAGCTGTTTATATTTACCCGACACTCGTAAATAGAATGGGATGTATTAATATGCTGTAAATAAACGTTTTATTGTAACTCTAAGTAACAATAAAACAATGTAATAAATTATATTAATAGTTATCAATGGTAATAAATTATATCGCTTTTTAACCAATAAGTTATTTTAAATAAAAATTTTGTTTTGACTATTGTAGTACCGACTGAGTTCGTGGGTGGCACGACTAACCAATTACAGTGCATTGCTTGGAATGGAGGTACAATGGTGGGGAAACGCCATCTTGGTGGTCGCGCCGGTCCTGCAAGCTCAGTGGATTGGCTTCGTGGTGCCTACACAACCCTATCCTAAGTGTCGTTAGACTTGTGCCGCGCGGACCGCTTTTTATTTTAGACCCCTACCCCGCGACCTGCGGACCATGACCCCATCCCACCGGATATGACGCCCGGATAACCTGTAATTCAGGTTACACACAGCTTATCCGTGACAATAAAGACTCCACATACACAATATGGTGTATATTGCGTTAATATAGGCACGCTACGTTAACGTAAAACAGACATTAACCTACTAATACAGGCGCGTAAACACACACGTGTGGTCGCGGTGCGAGCTGCGACTCACGTTAGACGCTGGGCGGTGTTACACAATACAATACCGCTCCTACGGATAAAATCGGCATCGACGACCAACCACTCCGGTGTCGGAATCGAACGAAACTTTTTCAAAAACGGTTCTTCACAACTGCGCTCATACATTTTAGAAGTGAATGTGTTATTGTTAGGTTGTCAGCATTCTGAAACATAGGTTTGAATTATAGTGCGAAGTAGCTGTTATCCGCGTCTTCACCCGTGTGGTTGTTAGAAAAAATTCCACGAGATCATAGTACCGGGATTATTAATACCCTATGTGTTAGTTATAAAATCATCATCATCATCCGTTCATCAAAATCTATTCACCCGTCTTTGCGTCAATCCGGAACAAGCATTCAGAAGACAATAAAACGGACAAAAAATCTATTAACAATGTTTTCGCCATCAGACTCCTTCCTACACCTAGTAGTAATAACTTTTTTTTTTTATATGCAATTTATAGTTTTGACTTCATTACTATTTAACAATACAAATGTATAGATATAGATATTATGGTGTCAATAATCTTCCTGTACTAAGGTTTCGGAAATTCGGTTGTCACTTGCCCTATTCAAAGGCCCTAAACGAGTTTATATAATTATTGATAAAGTGGAGTTGATCCCGAGTGGATGAAAGTCGCAGTTGATGCCACGCATTTGCCTCTCTTAGTACGTCAACATTTATGGAGCAGTCGTACGTAGTCTTTCGTAAAACTTGTGGCGACCTAGAAATCTATGAACTTGAGCATCAATTTAAGAGATTTTGTTTGACATTCCTTTTAATGAAATAATGTCCGTTATTAATTATAATGGGCCATGAAATAATGCCATGAAATTGTGTTTTGTGATAAAAAATAATAATATGTACATCGAGCCATGAAATAATTTGAATCTTTCGCACACCACGAAGGCGCGGTATTGAGCGCGTTCTCAAAACGAGGGACTTCCTGGACAACACGCCGGTCAAACACCGTGTGACTTCTTTTTATTCCCGAAAATAAAAAATCAGCTCAAAGCAAAATCTAAATATTTTATTTCACATAAACCTACATGAGCACTAATGAAACATCAGAATCTAGGTACACGGTTCCAATTGGTCGTTTCCTATGGACAAGAGCCGGCAAGAAACTCCATGGTTACTCTTTTCAAAATATTTGACTTTTACAATGTTTTCAAATTACAGTGTTAATAGGTATGTATGGGAGGACAGTGTAGGCCTGTCAACAACGACCATGTTTACATCGAACGGCCTCGTGTAAAGTAAACAAAGACACCTTGGATGGCTGACTGTTATCAATAGTAAATTATTTAGTAAATTTTATTAAAAGTATTTTTTGGCTAGTGTAGTACCTACCGACTCAGTTCGTAGGTCGCCCGACTAACTAATTACAGTGCATTGCTTGGAATTGAGGTTTGATGATGGGAAAGCGCGTGAATAATTTTAAGTGGTGGTTAATTTTTATTTTTTATTATTAGATATTGACTTATAAATAACTCTGACATAATATTTTCATTATTTGACATTATATACCTAGAATTTTTAATTAGTTTTGATTTTATTCTATTAGATTATTTCTATATTTTGTAAATGTGAGAACGTCGTAGGCCTTGTGGATTGTAAATTTATGTACCATTGTCTATTTGTTTAACATATGGTACATTTTGACAGGCCTACACTGTCTTCCCATACCTATTAACACTGTAACTAAAAAATATTGTAAAAGACAAATATTTTTAAAAGAGTAACAATGGAGTTTCTTGCCGGCTCTTCTCCATAGGAAACGACCAATTGGAACCGTGCACCTATAATCTGACGTTTCATAAGTGCCCATGTAGGTTTATGTGAAATAAAATATTTTGATTGATTGATTGAATATCTTGGTGTTCGTGCCGGTTCTGAAACCTCAGTTTTGCATAGCACGTTGAGAATGTTGAGATAAAGCTCGACCTGTGTTTTTAAAAAGATACCTAGGTTGATTGTGAAGTTGAATTGATTTTGTGTGTTGGAGAAATACAATAAGTAAGCACATCTCCATAATTTCCAAACCTAATTTTCAAAATCTATGAACCTATGTAACAGTTAATTATCATATTTAAACTATGACTAGATTCTCTGTTAGAGTACAGTCTACATTATCTACTGAATCATAGTCATATCAAAACACCGATATTTCTGTGCTGCAGGCCGTACGCTCGATGGTACGTTCCTATGACAAAATTGTGTGTAGGTCATCAAGTTCGAACCCAGGTAGGAATTTCATTTTATGTTATTTATTACATCACCACTGCTCTCAAAACGGTGAAGGAAAACATCGTGAGGAAACCGGTATGTCATTGAACCAAAAATTCGAAGACATGTGGCATCTATCAGTCCACTCTGGGCCCACATGGTGGATTAAAGCTGTGTCGCAGCAGTGGGATTATTAAAGGCCAATTGTGCTACGTTCGTGATGTTGCTACGGTTGTCTTTTGTAGTAGTTACTTAGTTCGCATCTAAACCGGTCTAGCTGCTACAAAGTATCATAATCTCTTAGAAAGCTCTTAAAACTAACTAGTATTTAGGATTTAAAGCAAGCAGCAGCATGCTACCTATTATAAATTCTGTAATAAAGTGCAAAACATGGAATCCTTCTACCTAATTCCATAAAAAGGAATACCAACTCAAGCCGTAACATTAAGCTTCTCGAACATAAATCCGTTTTACTGACAAGTCTAATCAAATAAAAGTGTTAGCTGTATTGGAATGGCGGATTCTACGAACAAACTGCTTAGCTCATGAAACCTTTAGCACTACCTGCCTTTGAATGCTTTAAATGTTACACCTTATCCAGGATTTAAGTTTTTCTAGAAGAACTGCAATCATTTATATTACAACATTAACAGGTTGACCTGTAATTTGACGTATTCATTCCATCACATGCTAGTGTGGGTCACACTAGCATGTGATGGAATGAATACTTCTATATAAAGCCTAGGCGAAAATTCATGGAACTCGAGAAAACTAAACCACACGGTAAGGTAGGACATCCTCAGGCTTGGTGGAGCGACGATCTTCGCAGGGTGGATGGTAGCAGCTGGATGAGAGTTGCCGAGAGTCGAGCTAAATAGCGTGCCATGGGAGAGGCCTATGTCCAGCATTGGAATGCTGTAGGCTGATAATGATGATGATAAGAAAGCAAAATTTTTATGTATTTCCCAGAATTCGTCACTAACTATCACTTTTCTCTAAATTCTCAAATTGAATAGCCTTCATTGCTATTTTATTAGGTACCCATACCTTACCAAACCTTTCGATTTATCCAAAATGTACTAAAAATCAAACATTTATAAGTTAAAGGAAAAAGTTTTTAAACCATTTTCAAAAATCATCATCTTAACTTTGACCCCTGTAACGTTACATTAAGTAACGTTACATTAAGCGTATAAATTACGGAGAAAACATATGAAGTACAAAAATTCAAAAAATATTCAGAGGTGCCGTTGAAACAGTCGGCAATACTAGCGAAGGTCGAATTTGCACATAATTGAAGATGTTCAAAAGTTGAGTGATAATCGAATTAATTAATTGGTTAATGCAGATGGCATTAACCCTAGTTTCTAACCGCCACATGTTAGCGGTCTACTTGCTTTTATACTTGGGGTCATATAAAAAGCCTTGTATACTAGACACCGGTGTCTCGCCCCCGACGACGCGCCACTACCCTCCTCCAGGAGAGTAGTAAGGACACCAGCACTCTACATTAGCCCAAAACCCGATCGCCGTCCTACCGTCCTCGCCGCCGAGGCCCGCCGCGATGTCCAAACTCACGCCCTCCCCAACCCTTGCTCGAGCCTGCCTGCGCCGCTGAGCCTGTAGCCATACATTCGTCCCAAAATAACATCAATCCTGATCCAGCTAGTCCCTAGCTGCCCTCTTCCAGCAACGCCCTAAGCCGAGGTGTAGTTGCTTAGTTTTTAGTTGGTATTTAAGTTTAAGTCCTGGCTTAAGGCCTTAATTTATTAGGGCAACCACAGGCAAGTCCGCTTAAGCAGACGACAACCTCATAGGTTGACCTGCGATATGCCAAACAAACAAACAAGACACCGGTGTCAGTAGAAGTACAAAGTCATATAATATTACATGCGGCGGAACACTTATGAACAAATTTTACTTGAAAACATACCAAGAGAGAAATTAGAAGAAGAGTGCTTGTATATGTCACAGAGGTGCCCATTTTGAAGGAAACCTTTAAGAAGTAACCAACAGCAACCAGGTTCATATTTAAAATTATTTCAAGAATTGCCAATTCTAATTTCGGCATTATCGACCATAAACCACTTGACATTTTGTTTAAAATTCATATGAAATTCAAAATGAGTTTAGATAGACTTTAAAAATGAGTTTTAACATGAATTTTCGCCTAGGCTGTATGGGGTGATTATTGTTGCCAATGGGTCACACTGCTCGGCAATAATATCTGATTTCATGATTCATTCAACAATATCTGTCGTCAAGATGACTGCAAATATAAATGTGAACACCATAACTATCTGACGAGACAAGTGACGCCAAAATATGGGATGTGACATCGGCTTCAAAAAGATGAGTCGTAGAAAGGAATAATATGCGAAACCTATGTCTTGAGTTATAAATATAGAGTTAAATTCAGAAAAGTCTGATACCTTGCTGAGATAAAAAAATATCTTTACATTTATGCTCGTTACTGAAACAATACATTTTGTTAAATTCTATGTTTCAATAATGAATGATATCGTTTTACAATCTATTACGGTACCTCGGTAGAGAGATTTATGAACTTCCCCGAAGTGGAGCTCATTTGAAATCATGTGACTATTATAGGTAGGTAAGTAATTAATATTAACGAACCGCTCATGCTACGCACGGTTTGTTTAAAATTAATTGTATTATACAAGTAAACCTTTCGAATTTAATTATTTAATGATAGTCGAAAAGTCACTTGCAGTTATACTATGTGTAGTATTTATATGTCACCGTGTAATTATGTACATCGTTAGTTTATAATCTATGTCGCGAGATTTTAAACTATAGAGAAATTGTTAACAACAAACCTTAAACAATTTAACGAATTATTTAGTCTTCGTTTCTATTCTGTCCATGGCAAACCGGCAAATTGTGAACTGATATCCAACTAGCATGCGACGGATCGCATCTTGCGCTAGTACTAAATAGCCAAGTAACTGCGACCAACTTAGAAGCAGCGCTCGCCGGCCGCTTCCGCAGCACTAGACGCTCCACTCGCTCAGCTTGCCCGCGTTTGGTCACAGTTTTAGCCTAACCTTACCCATTTGATCGGGGTGCCCTGGCTTAGTTACCGCCAAGACCGAAAAATCAGTGACGGTTCACAATTTTACGGGTGATAAAATCGGACAGATAGTGAACCCTGTCGGTAAGTGCAGGTTCGCTCTCAATTTTACGATTTTTCATGCATAGGTTATAAACTACCAGTTTTCACAATCATAGAGTGACTGACATGTATACGTATAGCGTAATATAGGTACACCATCCGTCTACGTGTTGACAACAGTATGTACTTATTTATCCTAGACACATGAGTATGGCCAGTAATACATCGTAAAACTAAGACTTATATCATCTAAAATCGCAACGACCACAGAAAACTGAGCACACCAATGATCGGTTCTCATTTCTTAATTGCACGAAATAGATCGTTATCCTGCACATACAGGCTGCACCAAGTTACTAAATAATCTGTGGTTTCACAACTTTCAATACTACGTCCCACACATTTCCGGTACACAATGGATCGTATCCTTACAACTCGGTACTAATAATCTCATTCATGCTTTGTGAAGTAGTGTCGCGTCTACCATCAGTGGGCCTAGTGTGAGTTTATTATAACCGTCTCGATTTTACGCACCGACCGCGTTCGGCGCTCCGATTGGCCATTGGCAATCGGAGCGCAACGATCGAATGGTGAAGGGCCAATCAGAGCGCCGAACGCGGTCGAAGCGTAAAGTAGAAATGGTTAAAAGAAACTCACACTAGGGCCTCTGACCATTAAAAGTGTAACATGTAGTATTTGCCAATGACATGGAGTTTGCAGGCAGTGCCTTTTTTAAGTTTTAAGCGACATACATATTAACAAAAAAACTGTTTTATACTTTATAAATGGTAGTTGGTAAGCATACAATATGTAACAAAAACCCTGTCCGATCCAAAAAAGGCGTATTCCTGGTTTAACATACGTACTAGAAAAAATAGTTTAAAAAAATCTAACTCATAAAAACCAAAAGCTATTGATTTTTTTATTTTTAGTTACCATGCGAAATGTAACACTAAATATGGTAAATTTTCATAAGTTGACAACACTCCACCGGCCGGCGAAATCTTTTATTTTTTGCCTATTTTATTTCAAAGGACACCGGCCGCGTCATAACGAGTCCTCGATCCTTTGATGTAGCCGACTGGTCGCTACTTGTTTGGACACTTCGTCAGTCTCACGTGGAGATAGCTTGCGATCGGATGTCCGTACGTATCACGTGCCGCTATCGTATCGCGAACAATGTCGTATACCAATCAGCAGCCTAATTTCGTAACACATTTTCGTAAACGATTACGACTAATCTGTTGTATTTTGACAGTTCAACAACATTCATTGCGTTATTTACATTGTTGAGCAGATTTTTTTATCGAACATAAGAAGCAATGGATAAGCAATCTGTTTCAAAACGATTCAGATTCCTATTGATTGTGTATTACGCAATTAGGGTACAGGAATATTTGAATATGTTAATTTTTATTTGTGAGTGAGTGTGTGATTCAGCAATCGAAGTAACAGCTCGGATTGTGGAAGCTTTCGAGTCACTCAATTCGTACACATGTGCGCTGCGAAGAGTACGTGCAAATTTAATAAAAAGGTGTCGAATGTGTACTAATGTTCTAGATAGATAGAGGTATGTAACAAGTAAATGTTTTAATAAACTGATACCTACCGTGGGTACATTGCCAAAAGCACATCACATTAACTCAATAATAATTGTTTCTTGATAAACAGAAGGTCAGAAACCGGGGTCATTGTGCGTAAGCCTTCAATAAAATATCCGCTGATACCTACGCGTAGGCAAAACGTAGATTTCTTTAGTCCTACGTTTCTTTGGCGGCATGCCGCCAAAGGACCGCTGCGCTCAGGCGGCTTCTTTGACACGAAACTGTAGGTGAACTCTGGTGAACCCTGTCGAGCGATCAGTGTTGCCTTTGGTATGATTATTTTTAATTTTTTAAATTAATCGTTTTCATTGGGGAAAAATAATTATCTCGTATCCATTAAATGATTACGTATTTGTGTACGCACTACGATACCAAATAATACCCTTCAGGATCGGACAGGGTTTTCATTACATGCTGTATATCTATGGGCCACTGTAGCCTGAAATAAATGTTTTATTATTGTTATTATTATTGTAAGACCTCAGAACGTCTTATTAAAATAATCTTTCGTCACTACTTCCTCAGGGAAAGGTGTGTATTTTTTTTTGTCTAAAACATTCGGATTGGTAAACCCGTAGGTACCAGTAGTAAAAATTATTCTTTCAAAATTCCTGGTCCCTATAAATAGTAAATAAATACTTACATGGTTAACTTTAATTAATTACAAAGTACGAACAACAAAAACAACAGCATTTTTTTATTTTATATTATTCCCACTGAACTTTTTAATCACTTTTATTTCTGTTTGTTTGTGTTATAATATTAAGTTTGTGCTCTTCTTGTGCGAGTACTAATAAATCCTTTTTCTTCCTTACTTTCAAAATATATAACCATTAAAGATAAACGCAAGCAATTAACACAGCATTTATCGATCTGCTTTTACCACAGCATGTGTTACAAGCAGATTGATAAATGCTGTGTTTACCAATTTATTACTCGCAAATAGCTGTCACTCTTATAACGACGATTCCAGTTTAATTTACCGCATATACCTGATTGAACCTTTACTTATTTCCGAAATAAATTCGTGTTAACAGCCCAGAAAACCAAAAGTGTCATCAATACTTGATCTGTTAGCACCTTTAAACACTATAAACCACAGTAAGGTACCATAAAAATAAGAAAAGTGCCTCTAAAACTGCTATAAAACTAGCTGACACTACCGCAGATTTCGAATGGCTAAGTATTAGCAACTCGATTTCCCATCTGGTGCCAATGTCAATATCGTAAAATGCGCTGCCATTACGATTTATTATGCAAACTATTCCATTTGATCCCTCCAGTATTCTATAATACCTTTTTAACTAACTTAGTTTTCAGTTAATTTATAAACCTATTTTGCGAGCATGATAATTTTTCTGCCACTATCTTAATTAATATTGGGTCGGTGTGTTGTGAATGTTTTTTGGAACCAAGTAAATATAATAAACTGTTAGAAATCGTCACGTAGCAAAAAGCTTTGAATGGGGGGGCATCCTCTCCATGCGACTTTCGAGAGGGATAGTCTTCATGGTTTTCTAGAGCGCTGAAGTCAATAGTGAAGTCAAAATGAAAATCCAAGATGGCGGCTGCGATTTTATTTTTATCTTAGTTGTCGTTTTCATGGGTTTCGAGGGTGCCTATGGCAAATGATAGGTCATAATTAAAATCCAAGATGGCGGCTTTGAAATTTTCTCAATTTTTTTCTCAATTCGTCATGGCCATCGTTTTCTTGGTTTTCGAGGTTGCTCAAGTCGATATTGAGGTCAAAATAAAAATCCAAGATATTAAAAACTTTATTAGAGCTTTGAAAAACTTAAACTAGATGGCTCTGTATTAAAAAAAGCGTATTAAATTCACACATTACCTCTCTCTTTATCTTATTCTGTTTTATAAGAGTTTACAAGGAACTTCCCCCGACCGCACACGTTTTTTATTTAGTCTTTTGTCTTTACAATTTTGTAGCCCTACCACCAAAACTACTAATTGGATACTGTTTAAGAACCTTTTCACACTCAGACAACGTGAAGAGTACCGAAACTGAAGTAAAAGGAAGATACAAAAGGTATATCTAGCACAATTTTAGCGCCTTTACAAACTATAAGGCAGCGTGAAATAGCGCCGTCCGTCCGCAGATTGCTATGAACGGAGTGCCAGGCGTTTCAAATTGCTTTCCACTGTGACGGTACATGCAAATAGAAGTAATCGTTAAGCCTTTGAGACTCTTTAGTTTTAAAAGAAAGTACTAGAAGCTGTTTAATTAAACTGACAGATACGGATGTGTTGTCAGGTGTGATTGAATCGAAAGTTACACCTATTGGTAACGTAGGGTTAACGATACCTACAGATACCTACATAAACGAGGCTAGTTTTTAAAAGCTAGGATAGGAAGCTAGAACCCTGGTTTACTATTCTGTTTACATGTTGCCACATAATTTTAAGCCAGTACAACGCGTGGTTGCAGTCTTTAAAACGAAACGCGTAGTTTCTGTATACTAGCCGATAGAATACTCACTTTGGCTATAATATTATTTCTGTGACGGGTATTTTTTTTTACGTCGCAACCTAAACAATACTACTTTATAAATAGATAGATAGAATACTCTTCAATCCAATTCAAGACAAATCTTATTGCTTACCACATGTGTTTACAAGGTCTTATTATGGTAATAAAGTTCACATGGACCCTGTCGGGCACAACAATTTAGTACACTACGAGTAGTAGCGTTCATAATAAATAAAGTAAATAAGAATTAAGTGTTGCTATCATTGTAAAATCTAATCAAGCTACAATAAATAATATCACATTTAATAATATTATATGATAAACGTCTTACAAATTATAACTAAGATAAGATAAGATATATTTATTTGCTCAAACACTGTACACATACAAAAATAAAATGCATGCCTAAATAAAGTTTCAGACATGTTTGCCACATAGTATGACGTGCAAATATGATGAATGATAATGATTTTAAATAATTAATTTCGAGACAAATTCTCAGTTACGTGAATCACAATAACAAACATTAATAAATTATAATTTTCAATAGCTAATAAATACAATAAAAATAATATAAAATAATTTTTGGATACAAAAATGCATCAAATTTATGTCAAAATAATCGAATGTGTCAGAAATTCATTAATAATAAAGTAAGCTTTGTTAACTAGATATGACATTAGTTGTTTCTTCAAATGTACATAATATTATGTACATTTGAAGAAACAAGTCACTTATTATAAATAATGGGAAACATGCACAAAACACTCTTGTGCATAAGTGCCGTCCTACTCCTATGCAGACAGAGCTGACTTTGGTTACGTCTATTCCTTGGAAAATTATCGGCCATTCGGGAAAATAAATTTAAATGATTTCTAACAAACACAACGTTTCCAAAATATATAGTGATGCCAATGTCAAAATGTTATAGCGAATAAAATAGGGCTTACAACTATCGGTGGTTACCAACTTAAACATGGCTCTGAGGCATCTCTTTTGTGCTTTAAATGCAACATTTTTATCAGTTGAGTTACCCCAAAAGATAACACCGTATCTGAGAACAGATTCAGTTAGCCCGTAGCAAGCAGTTAATAACGCGTCTATGTTAACAGTGCGTGACAGAATATACAAGGCGTACGCACTACTGTCTTAACCTTTTAGTCCGGGCTCTACATGCACCTTCCAATTTAAATTTCGATCTATCGTAAGTCCTAGAAACTTAGTTGTATTAACTGGGTCAATTGTAATGTCATTTTATCTTATGTCAAGATTGGAAAAACTCAATGGGCGTTGCCTAAAATGCATACAGTTTTATCTAAATTAATTTTTAAATTATTGTTGTTTCTTTTAATGTATTATTTATGTCCTCTTTATAAAAATCTCTTTGATTACACGGTATTGTTATTGTACTGTCGTCCGCGAACAGTGTCAAAGGATGATTGATTGCCCTTGGGAAGTCATATATGTAAAGTGTAAAAAGCGGTGGTCCTAATATACTTCCTTGTGGAACTCCGTAAATAGACCTTAATAACTTACAAAATTATTACATAAAAAACAAGATAACGGTAAACTTCAAAAAGTGTCACTGTATTAGATAAACACGTAAAAAAAACCTGTTGTTTACTAATGCAACTTCAATGGAATTTTAATTAATAGAGTAAAAATAGTTCGGGATTTGGGAGTTATGTTTGACGACAAATTAACATTCTCAGATCACATAGACCTTGTTAGCATAAAAGCTTACAAGAACTTAGGCGTTGTTATTAGGTCATGTAAGGTATTTAAAAACATCGAGGCTATTAAATCGGTGTATTTTGCGGCGGAGTATGTGCGCAGCGTCTTAGAATATGCGTGTTCAATCCAGTCCCCTCATTACATTATTTGAACCAGCTTGAACGGGTTCAAAGAAAATTTATCAACCACCTTAATTATCGCCTCCGTAAACCTCCGATGACTTATGAGAAAAGTTGTCGAACACATGGTCTGCTAACACTCGATGAAAGACGCATAGTTATGGATATGTGTTTGTTAATCGACATACTCAATGGACGCCTCGATTGCCCGGAGTTGGTCGCACAAGTAACTTTTAACACTTCCCTACGGCGCACCAGTCACACGACCACGTTACACGTGCCGCCGCACTCAACAAATTACGCTAAAAATTGTGTATTGACCCGTATTGCTCGAATTTATAACACATATTTCTTTCAAGTGGATATATTTAACTGTAATAAACCAGCATTCAAAAAACAAGTAACGAAAACCATCATCGAAGGCAAATGAAGCCACTAATCTCTTAATTTTCAACCATTTTTTCTCTCTTATTAATACAACTTTTTTTAACCCTAAAATATAACATTTTAACATAAGTAAAAGTTAGATATCTAAAATTTTACCTATTGTTTATTATTTAGTCTGTAGTCCGTTCGCATGTTTTATACATAACCTGGATAAACAGGGAAACTTATTATTGGCCATACAATATTGTAATACACAAACTCTGTAACATGCTGTACGAAACGCTGTTGGTTGCCTAAATAAATAAATAACGTTACGTTCATCCGAAAGAAAGATTTCTTCTCTTTTGGTGTTTATATTAATTCTGCTAATTTCCGTTATTTGTATTCTATCGTGTAGGCAGGATTTTAAGAGCTCAAGGACATTGCCTCTTACGCGGTAAGCATTAAGCTTTTTTAGTAAAATATTCAGTAAAATAACAAAAAAATATCTGAAAACGCATCTAACTCTGCAGATAGGCCTTAAATTTATGAATATTATCGTCATTATAGTCACGTCTTCTCCTCCTCGACCAATTAAAAGTACATACTGTACTAATTGGAGATTTCAACATATTTTCGAATTCTATTGATTGATTATTACTTTTAAGTACATCTATATTAAAATCTCCTGCCAATACAATATTTTTTAAATTCTTTTTCAACAATACATGTAATATGCGTTCCAATAAAACTAGAAAAAAATAAAAATAATCAATTCATTTAAAATAAATAACATCACACACAATTAAATTAAATGTAAAAAATAAATTAAAAAACACCATAAACACTTAAAGCTTATACAAAAAATATGACTTACGGATCAGTCAGTTCATGTAAAATAAATAATGTCGAAGATTTAAAATAATATAAAATGTAAAAAAATTAAAAAAGCTGTATCACATAAAAATTAAAAAAAAAAAAATTGCTGATTCAGTCAAATATTCAATTAAAACTGAAAAAAAGTCTCTCTTTATAATGTACACCTTATAAATTACAGACATTACAGATTATTATATATTTTACTGCCTCGTTGGTCTAGTGGTTGCAAGAGCTACTGCTGAGTATGAGCGCCTGGGTTCGATTCCCAGGTCGGGCAAAGTGTTATTGGGTTTATATCTAGAATTTCTCAGTAGCAGCCCGGAGCCTGGATTTGTGCCCGGTTGATGGCAAAAGGCTCGCCCTCTATTACATGGGATTTAAACATAACTGGCGAAATGTGGGTGTACTATAGGTTAACCTCTGCCTAACCCTTCTGGGATTACAGGAGTGAGTTCAAAAGACCCTCTAGAACTCCCAGACAGTCTTCCATTATTTCTAGACAGGCAGCACGTTTCTAAAATCAAATCGCCTCGTCTATCTCGGACATAAAAGTTCGATTCCCAGATCGAACATCAAACTTTTTAAAATGCAAGAGGTAAATATTATTTAGTCGCAGTAGGTAAGTAGGTAATTTTAAAGCTACTTATTTGTTTTTGTAAAAAACTTAAACCTTTACTTTAATGGCCGATTAAAATTAATACAATCAATGGAGTCACACCATAAATACTGCAGTACAGTTCGCGAGGCCTAAGCTGAGCTTTGCATTTGTGTGAGTAATTACCAATCACTCGTATAAATCGGTTTAAACCAGTCGCGCTCTAGGCCGACATACACTATCTATAAGTGCACACACACAAATTAGTAATTATACGCAGGTTACCGTATACAATATGTATGCTCCGTAATTATTAATTAGAGGTGAACTCCTTAGATCGAACCCATGGCCGTCGCGTTTCAATGCATTAGCGCAAACCGTCGATTTTTTTAGAAATACCATGAAATCAGTCATTATTTGTAGTTCTGTCCACAGAATCACAAGAAGAATGATCGTAAGTCATCATTCATCAATTGTCATCACCAGCATGTCGATTCTGTAAAAATCTCACCGTGAAGAGTTGCGTGGATTGAGCTTTCAGTGTCATCCCATATTGGTCAATCCTTTTTTTTTTTGTTCCCGGGGTGGAAAATCCTCATGGATGTCCTCCGCCCCAGGGCGGAGGACATCCATGGGTCTGTCAGACTCTTACTGACTTAAAATCAACCCGGTGTTCCATCTCACACCTACGACGGGGTCGTGGGAACACATAATTCTTTCGCAACCCCGGCTGGTGCCGGCCCTCTTGCGCGGGCCCCGTCTCGGGCGGGGGGAGTGAGGTGTACTCCCCCCGCAACTTCTGTGAGCGGCGCACGCGGAACACTACGCGCGCCGCCTTCTCGGGTCCTGATGTTGGGGGGCGACGGATGTCCCCGAATCCGTCGCCCCTGGACCCATAGGGGGGCCGGAAGAGGGCGTTGTCCACCCTCCTCCGACGCCCGGTGCGTCTGCTGCGGGCCGGGTCGAGAGTTGAAATCTCTCTCTCCCTTTCCGCAGCCTCCTTCTGATCTTGTGTTGGCAACTTCGTGGAGCGAGCGCCATCTGTATTATCGACTGGAACTACAAGCGTCACCTAGCTAACCGTGAAGTCAACATGGGACGACCGCGGTTGGTGGTGGGGAGGAGACCGGCTCGCTCGGTGCGCCGCCGCGCCCGGTCTCTTTTGGCTGGGACCGTACGAGGGACCACTCATCCTTTTTATCTATATTCTTGTATTAGTTGGAACAGATTCTTATTATTTATTGTTAAATCTCACGATTGATTCAACTAATTAGATTGTTTTCTCCATTCACTTTCCTAAAAGGTTTTGGTTCTACTTTAAATGTTTGCCGAAAGTTAACCTAATTTCTAGTTTGATTTATTTGATTAATAATAGTTAAAGTGCATAACTTTTAAACATACCCATCTCTGCTCACTAATAAATTAGTAATTGTGTATTAATATTGTTTTATTGTTTACACTTGGTCAATCCCTAGTACAAGTGGCACTGACAGTTCACTCCACGTTCACTTCACCTAAGTTTTCATGGTGAGATGGTTACAGAATAGACCTACAGATTAGCCAACCAAGTTGTGGTCGGCTTTCAGTCCAACTACTTCAGTCCAACGACTTTTCGCATCAAGTACTGGTTCAAGTCATTTATTTCTCAAAACAGAATACAATATTCACATAAATGAGAAACACTGTTTGCATACATATAAACGTTCTTTGGAACGAGTATCGGAACGGTATGTTTGAAGTTAGATGTGGAAAAATATTGTTAGTCAATAACTTAACATTATGTTATTAGAATAAACTATGCTAAAAGAGATCGAGTTTGGAAGGTATTTTGTTTTAAATATGTTTACTTGGTGTAGGTAATCTGCAAAAAATATTGAGACTATGAGTCCATATTACGTATCGAAACAGAGTTCTATCACAGTTGCTATTACAAACTGAACTTTTTAATGTTTATTTATATTTTATTTATAATATAAAACGAATACTTAATGCAAAATTAAAACTAAGATAGTTTTAATTTTGCATTAAGTATTCGTTTTATTGTAAATATGTATGTACATAGTTTTTACGTACGGAATAGGTACGATAATAGATTAAGACAGTTGAAAAATTTTCATTATGTGGGATTTTAACTTTTTTTAAACATGGGAAAAGATTGTATTTCCTCAATATCTTTGGGCAGTTTGGTATACATTTTGGCACCTTCATACTTAATATTTCTAGTACCGTAGTTGATCCGCGGTCTACTGTAAAGGCCGATGTCACTAGCATTTCTAAGTAACCGGGTTTGAATTTGCGCTTTTTTTGTAAAACTATTTGGGAATGTGTATCTTTTGTCAGTATCTTCCGTATAAGGAGGTATGGAATTTATATATTTGAGCAAGTGTCATTAATTTGGTTTTATGAAAAACTGTTTCGGTTTGCGTAAAATAATTAAGATGGAAGAGAATGAAAAATTAATGATTTTATTTTAATTTGAGAGATTTGTAAATTTCGTAAGTTACTCTTAGCCGCAGAGCCCCAGATTTCAATTAAGTAGGTAAGATGAGATTTGATTGGGGAATTATATGGTGTCATCTGCATATAGTGTTACATCCGCAGCTAAGTTTAGGTCTTTTAGAGAATCAAAGGTCCCGGAAGGGAACCTTGTGGAACCCCGTAAGTTATTAGTTCAGGAGTGCTTTTGGTCTCACCAATTTTAACTATCTGATATCTACTAGAGAGGTATGACTCAATCATTTTATGTGCAGATTCCTTAACACCTATATCATGTAGTTTTTGAAGGAGAAGTTTGTGGCTTATCGTGTCGAACGCCATTTTTAAATCTATGAATATGGTAAAGGAAATCGTTAGAGCTCAAATATTTGTCCAAACGATTAGATACTATTTTTTAGAAAATTTTAGATATGACTGGTAGTATCGAGATAGGGCGATAATTACCCAAGGTCAGTTTTATTGCCAGATTAAAAAATGGGGCTCATTTTAGCTATCTAGAGAGAATCAGCAAAATATCCAGATTAAGGCAATGGTTTATGCAGGTAGTTAACTTCTCGAGCCCTAAATGTTTTACACATTTAAGAGGCTTGCATGAGATTCCATCGATACCAATCAATGGTCGTATTCGTATTTAAGTTGTCGATTATCTTGCTAACTTCAGTTAAAGAAGAAGGGGCAAATTCTGATAGGCCAGTATATTTAGAATCTATTTCATTGCTGTACAACTGTTTGTACGCTCCACTATCATGATATTTAGGTGGTATTTTATTAGCTAGGACAGCGCCTATATTGGCAAAGAAGAAGTTAAAGCAGTTGCATATATCAGATACTTCGGTATAACAGCCCGAGTGTGTCTCAAGTTTGGATGGAGCGATGCTTTTTTTAGTTTTTTTGTTGATGCTCAAAGAGGTAATTAATTGACACATTTTAAGTGGTTTTTGGTGCAATTTTTAAAAACTTAGTAGTAGTATCTACTTTTAGCTTCTTGATTTTCTTATTGAATCTATAATATTCTTGTTGTTCCAGTCCGACTTTGGTGTGTTTTGTATTTTTGTTTTAATAATCCTGCTTTGCTTTATGGCAGAAGAATACGAACAATTTGAGCAAAAATCTCAAATTGTTCGTATTTCAGATCATCGTTCTGGAAAAGATCCTGATCAACCTGTTTATAATAGTCCATAGTAGAGTTTTTTTTTTTCTTTTAGTCTGGTTTGTGTATTTCTAGATATAAATGTTTGTGTTCAGATATCGCGGAATTTACAACGGCTACATGGAATTTATTGTCATTGACATGTTCAAGTATTGTTTCAGAGACTAAAACTAAGAGTTTTAGTCTCTCTTGTGCAAAAAGTAGGGTTTATTTTATTCAGAATGTTGAATCCATTTTCTTGTAATGTCATTTTATAGTTAGTGGTTGCTTGGTTCGTTTTCTGCTGCCCGTTTACGTTTTTGCTGCTGCTGCGAGAAGGTTTGTAAAAAAAATGCATTGGTCGTTCTCTCCGGCTTGTAAATAACACCAATGTCTAGAGAAAATCTGTTGAGATGAATCCATTGAAAATGGTTGCCCTCTTCACATAGTTCCTCGATAAGATTGTGCTGTAGACTGTTATGTAATTAGATCGAGACGCCCCCTCCCCCTTCCACTGGTGCAGTAATTAAAGAAGTGAGTAGTAGTGAGTGTAGTCCAATAGCATAACACTCTTTGCTTCAGAGTCACTTTTTATCTTTGTTTCCGTCAGTAATATTAGGTGTAAAGTACAAGGGACGGATTGGATGATACATTTCAGTTCATCTAGTTTTCCTGGGCTGACTATACTTCATACGTTAGCGTATAGATATTTAAGGGATTTCTTATTGTTGGTAACATCAGTATGAGTATTCGATAGCTGGTATGTGGGATTATTTAGGTGTGCATCTGTTAAGTCAACTTCTGTTTGGGTCAGTTTTTTGGAGGATTTGTGATAATTTTAGGAACACCCATAACATATTTAATGGCAAGGTTTTCCTCGCCTTCTTCTGTTCTTTTATTTAGTTCAACGGGTAATTTTGACATTTCTTCTCTTTGTAGTGGTGTTTGGTCGGAGTAAAATTTGATGTCTTTAATCTCTTTATAGAAATTATTTTTATTGTGGAGTATTGATTTCGCCGTATCCGCAGAAGCAAAACAAACTTTAATGGGTCGCGATTTATTTCTGTTGTATTTACCCAATCGAAAACATTTTGTAGGCTCTATAGAATTCGGGTCAGCTAGCTTAGTGATTTTGATAACTTCTTGTTTATCATATTTGCTTCTCTCGGCCGGATCTTTAGAGTTTATTTCTTGTAAGCCACTCACGACTATGTTTTTCTCCCTTTGAAAGTCCGTTCCGTACGCTTGCTCGAGCAAGTCCAGTTGTAAATATTGTATTCAAAACCCTCAAATTTATTTATTTATTTATTCACAAGGCAACTACAACAGGTGATAATCACAATATATCACTAGGTTCATGTTATAGGTTTCTTTCTACCTGATTATCACCCAAAGCGTAATCGCAAAACATGACCCGCAACAACAATAGCAATCATGACAACAACAGTAAAAAGCTTAATTCACAAAATTATACAAGAACAAGGTCTGTGCGTCTGCCCTCCATCCCACTCACTTCTACTTAGGTAGTGAACGAGTAGGAGACCAAACAGAGACCAACACGCCAGGTAAAGTACATAGTTGAGACAAATTTACATTATTTAAGGAAAAACAGTATTTAAAGCGTAACACTATTAAAAGAAAGAGTACATACATTTCTTCTGAAAACAACAGCACGGGAATCGAAGATATCAATACTATTGTTATCTTTGGAAATTTCGTTGTAAAGGCGACACATTCTAACGATAGGGTTGTAATAGGAGGTATTCACTCCCCCCGCCCGAGACGGGGCCCGCGCAAGCGGGCCGGCACCAGCCGGGGTTGTGGAAGAATAATGTGTTCCCGCGAGCCCGGCGTAGGTGAGAGAAAGAAATAAATATACGTAGTAAAAATTAAATTGTGATACCTAAATTTAGATTAACTGGAACAAGCAAGTCATTTCATATAAACAGTATCCGTTTTTATAACAAGTTGCCAAAGCCGGTTACAGAACTTAGCGATGGAAAGTTCAAAACCCACATCAAACGTGTCCTGATCAAAAAAGCATATTATAAGATTAAAGACTACGTCGAAGACAAGGAAGTTTGACAATAATTCCTTCTGCACATTTGGCTTTCTTGGTAACTCATAAAGAGCATCACTATTTAAATTTCTATTAACTGCTCCCAAATTGCGTTTTTTATTAGTTATTTTGTTTTTACATACCTCTTTGATGCAATCTTCTCGTTTTTTTACATTATCTAAACCTACAATTCAAATTTCAACTCTTTAATAATGGCTTTTATTATTTTCACAGCATAATGATATTAATTCAGATTTGTAACAGTTTAAATGGCAATCATGTCACTTGGTTTTTTTATTTTTTGATAATGTGAGAACGTTATAGGCCTTGTAGATTTATAAACAATTGTCTTTTGGTTAAGCATATGGTACTTGTTGACAGGCATACACTGTAATTTGAAAACATTGTTTAAATCTTTTTTTTTTTAAAGACTAACTGTGAAGTTTCTTGCCGGCTAGAAGACTACATAGGAAACGACCAATTGGAACCGTTCACCTATCTTCTGAAGTTTCTTATGTGCCAATGTAGGTTAATGTGAAATAAGATATTTTGATTTTGATGTTTAATAACTTACTCCATTTCATATTATTTATAAGGGGTAAACGGGGCAAAAGGAGTAAGTAAGGAACGTAGCAGGTGGCGTTCTGTGGTTTCTGTCTACCCCCATGGGAAGAAGGCGTGAGTTAATGTGTATGTTATAAGGGGTTTTTGCTCTGAATATGAGGGTTTTGAATACAATGTTAACACGTACTTGATGCGAAAAGTCATGATGACCGTTTTTGTTTACCAAATAAGTAGGATGTGTTATCAAGTAGTAATTTTCGTGGTAATATTAATTTTGGTATCTTTAAACCAAGGACTACAAATCCTTAATATCAGTATGGCATGTGTGTGTTTTATTTATGTAGGTAGACTCGTAGACTCGAACCTGTTATTTGATATGTGTGAACTAAGTCTTCTTACACTTCGAACTGCTCTTGCACGTAATATCGTTGTGTGGCACTTAAACGCCTTCTGCTCAATCCGTATAGAAGGGAAACCTTAAAGTAGTTGTTAATCTGTCAAAGGAAGTAGGAGTGGGATAGAAATTATCTATTCAGTATGGGATGCTATTTTCAAGAATATAAACTCTACTGCAAGCCTGGTTTCTGTAGTTTATCTGTACGTTTAGGTTATTTATTTATTTAATACTTACGCACAAGGATGTACAGAGGCGGACTTAATGCCGTAGGCATTTTCTACCAGTCAACCTTTGGGTGATGCAGAGTCAAACATTGGTAGGTGCAATTTATAAAAAAACATTTGGGAATAAATATTTAAATATAAAGATATCTAAACTATGAATATAATATACATATACCTAATTATATATACGAAAAAATAAACACAAATAAATATACATAAATAAATGAATATACTAAAAATAAATAAGACAACCAATTAGAAAACTATACCGTAATGATGATACTGCCAGCTTCTTGCGAATGTGCTCACGAACTTTAACTTTAAAGGCTAATCGGTTGGTTGCCAACCTGATTTCTTGGGGGAGTGCATTCCACAGAGAGATAGACTGAACGAAGAAGGAAGAGTGTTTGAAGTCTGTGCGGTGAGTGGGACATTGAAGAAGACGATTGTGTGATGAACGAAGATTTCTATTGTGGTTGGCGCAAATGTACTGAAAGTGGGGGGCTAGATAACCAGGGGAAGAGGTAGAGTCTAAATAAACGCGGGTCGCGCAAAAGCCTACAGGTGCAAAAAAACTGGTATATAGGTACTAGAACATATAAAAAGGGGTGTGGCTATGTCGTGGACACGGCCGTGTTTTTTACGTTAATACGTGAACGTAACGAGTAATATTTTCTGAAGTGGGTAGAGGCAGTGCCGCCACATTCTTGACTCGACGTGATAAATTGTTTAGCTATCGAGTGTAATTATATTTTGGATGTAGATGATAGGTATGTAGCTGTAACACCAAAGTGTATCCCCCGATTTCGTCATCATCAGTTTTTAGGCTTCCGTACCTCGAAAGTAAAAAACGGAACTCTTATAGAATCACTTTGTTGAACGTCCGTCCGTCTGTTTGTTTGTCAAGACCTTTTTTCTCAAGAGCGCGTGGAGGTATCAAGCTGGAATTATATCAAATACTCAAGTCTACTGTCTCTTGCAGCTGTGAAAAATCAAACTTCTATACCAACGCAATCAAATGATTTATGCCGCAAATTTTCGACACTCGCAAGGGAATGAAAACCTACAAGGTACTTCCCGTGAACTCAGAATCTTGAAATTTGGCACGAAGCAACGTCTATATAGCACAGATAAAAGAGAAACTGCGAAAACCGTTAATTTTTTGTTACATCATATTATAAAAATATTACTCTGTCTTCATGAACGCGTGTGAACTTTAACTTATATACCTACAGGTTTGTACGGAACCCTCGGAACTCGCACTTGGCCGATTATTTTTTCAATGGCCTGCTATTTACTTCAAAACAATCTGCCGAGTCTTTTCCAACTATGTGGGATTTAGCTTTAGCTTTATAGGGATTTAGCTAACAGGATGCAGCTGAATACTAGTATCAGTGTACCAAACTGTTATTGGGTAACACGATATCACTTGATAAGAATGGTTTTCAGACTTTTAGGCTTGTCGAAGATCTACGAATTGCAGCCGAGACCAACGGCTTAACGTTCTGTCCGAGGCAAGGAGGGTATGTAATGGGTGGTCACCCATCCACGAACCGGCCTTGTGGCTGTTATTATTTAGACACGAGCCCCTCGTATATACCATGTAGAACAAATTGTAGTGAGCTACTGCTGAGCATGAGGTCCTGGGTTCGATTCCCAGGTTGGGCAACGTGTTATTGGTTTTTCTGTCTAGAATTTCTCAGTAGCAGCCCGGAGTCTGGATTTGTGCCCGGTTGATGGCAATTGGCTCGCCCCCTGTTACATGGGACTTAAGCATAACTAGCGAAATGTGGGTGTACTATAAGTACACCTCTGCCTAACCCTTCTGGAATTACAGGTGTTATGTTATGATGTAATGTACTGTAGTAAAATATCATAATTCAGGAAACCTTGATCACGTCTCTAAGCAGTTAAGTAGATAATGCATACTGTGCTTTGCTGCAGACAATAGACAATTGAGGCAGAATACTAACAGCAAATTGTATTCCTAATGTGATCAGGAGATTTACCAACAGGCTCTCAGAACGAAAAACAGACATACTACAATACTCAATTTAAAACTGGTTTTCCAAAACCCTCATTAACCTTTGCGATAGACATCGAATTCACAGAAACAAAAAGGCTGCCTCCGCAGACAAGTCGTAAACCGGTCCCTAAAACAGATGGTGCACATAAGTGCAGGAAATAATGGAAGTTTGGAGGACAGGGGTAGGGGACCGAGGGACGGGGTAAACAACAAGTTTAATGAAAATCTTCAAGTCTCGAATGAGTTCTTAATCAGGCAATCGTGTATCATGAAAGTCCACATCATCCCTTACCGTCAGGTGAGATAGTGGACAAAGCCTTATTACTCGTATTTATTGGTGGGTATTATAATAACAATGTTTACTTCGCTCCACAAATTACACTCTTAAACTAGATAGGAATTGAATAGAATACTAAGTTGACAGTTAATATAATAAGTTGGCAGGAGTTTTGTCAAAATGTTGTTATTTTTGGGAGATCTCGAATCTAAACTAAACCTAGGCCTGTATTTTAGAACTCCAGGCCCATTATAACACATAGTAAAGGTTGTCAACAGATTCAATTAAATCGCGGACGCACGTGTCCCCATGTTGTTAAGCGTAAAAGGGTATAAGTATATATTTATATTTGATAAATGTTAGTAATTATCATCGATAAGTACTCCAATTTATTACATGACATTGCGAAAACTAAGACTAAGAGTATATTATAACCACTCACCCATATAGAGCATTTAGTACAAGCTTGTGTATTCAAATAAAAGGTTTGCCAAAATCAAGCCTTAGTAAATTTCGTGGTATTTTTAACACAAAAATCATTTTCTGACGAAATTACCACGAAAATTACAAGGTGCAAATGATCGTTATTGGCATCAGCCTGCGCTTGATTGTTTTGTCCTTACTAGACGGTTGACTATGATTGCTAGATTTCGCAAACAAACCGAGGATTACTCGTATACACTCCCGGGCTCCTTAAACGACCTACCGTGCTTTGTGAGGAATAAAGACCTAAAACATGAAAATAATAATAAAATATCAATAATGGTGAGTCAAAGCAAAAAAATTTGAAACCACCATGTGGCCATGTGGCCATGATGGCCACATACTGGCCATTATGTTAGTGTCATTGTTCCGAATTATAATTGACGACCACTTAAAGACCCGAACACACGTATCACAACCAATCACATCGCAGCGACAAGCACAATGTGGGCAAGCAGTGGTTACGTGTGAATAGTTTCGCTGCAGCTTCTTGCAGTTACGTTGTGGTAATAACAAAATATGTTAATAACTTACAACATTGAGGGAATAGTTCGGGAACAAGTAACCCTTAAATAAAAAAGACCAATGTTGTGTGGACCCGCCACCTCTGCCTAGCTCTTCTGGAAATACAGGAGTTATGTTGTGTTTTTATAAAATCGGTATAATCAATTTTATAAGGAATAAACATGGTCACTTCCATATATTTATTTATAAGGTCATCGGACTCATCGGTTTCCTCATAGTACATTGGTCTATTTGTGTAGAGAGATAATAACGACATAATACGATATTGTTATTCAGTTCGCACGGAACTATCAAGGGTGCTACACGCCAGACAGCGATGTTAATTATGGAAAGTGTAAAATTATAAAGTTTATTGGTTTATATTGACAAAATAGTGTGAACATTTTATCTAAGGTGATCTAGAAACTTTTTAAAGTAAGTGATTTTATGTTTATAAAATTGTAATGCGGGAACTTCTTACCTACTTGCAAATCTGTCTGAAACATTTTTCACAATGATAATTGGTGTGATGTGATGAGTTTAAAATCTTGGTAGACTTCAAACTGGAAATAAAAAAGACTCAGACTATATGTCATGAAGAGTTTTCAAAGGTGGCTATAATAAACTTAATTAGAATAGACTCTTTAACTTCGATCTTAGGGGCAGTTCCCGTTTTTTTATAACCATTTTTTATTAACTACATTTTTGACAAGTTTTTGATATTATTTTGTCGCTGAAGTGAGACTGCGACTAGATTTTAAACGTTTTCATTGCCGAGATTTGGTTTGGCCACTGAGAAACTGAGAAGCTGTACCTACAAAATTAAAACGCCCGCAGCTGCGTGGCTGACTGAAATTATCCCAAGGGACCGAGCTGCTGGGAAAAAAACCTATGTCCTTCCCGAAGATGCCATTTATCTCCTGTTCAGTTCAGAGGTTTAGTTGGGAAAAGGTAACATACAGACAGAGTTACTTTCGAAATTATAATAAAATAATATACTATGGATGTTGGTTTTGCGTTTTCTCAACGTCACTGTTGTAACTATGCTTTACTTGTGTTCTGAATCTTCGTTTTTATGTGTAGCTAGCAGGGTTTTTTGTGCGATTCATCCTATGAAATCGCTCGTGAGCTCGTATTAGCAGATTTCGGACGGCCGCGGCAGTTTGAACCCAATCATCTTTTCTAAGTAGAGTCCAAGGCCAAATTTGTTCTGATATGAACAGCGGGGCCCACGCCCAAAACCATCTTGGCGGGATTTTATGGCACACTCGAATATCAATGCTCTGCTAAGCGCTGAGACTTGACCATCCAGCAGTGTGTTATTTCGTCGTGCTGGGATGCACTCTATTAGATTCTCCGCTCAACAACGAGTGTTGAAAATGCGAACGAGGATTAATTGCGTAACACACTTATAATGGCAATGCCTTTCATTTGGACGGTTCAACAACATTCATTACGTTATTTACGTTGCTAAGCAGACAAATTTTTCAAACATAATTATTTAACAATCTTTACACATAACTTTAAAAATATGGGGTAACGGAGTCATAACTGTCAGTTAAATATATAAAAAACTCATTGTTTCGAGGTCTGGGAACAAGTCTGATGCCGAAGATGTAGTATTTTTGTTTTTTTTCCCGTAGTCTGTTTGTCTGAATGTATGTTCCCGCGGATACTTTCTGACATCCACGCGAAATTCTTCCGGATGAAGCCACGGCCAAAAGCTAGTAGATTACATCCTTTAAAATCTTTCGAAGTGTGTCACAATTTGTTGATAGGTGATTGGGCTTTTCTACTTCAGGGTGATGCCCTATTTTCACTGACAAACTAAGTAGCGCAACAATATTTGTTTCAGCAACCTTCAACCGTTTTCATTGAGAAACAATGTTGTTTCTACGGGAGCGAGAAACATGTTGCCTGTTGCTGGCAACATGGAATGCTGCAATGATTTTCGCAACATGCAAACCTTTCAATTACAAGTCCATATAAATAACATTTATCAGTAACCAGTATTTTTACTTAATTATTTATTATCGTATCGGTTCTTCGTGCCGTTTGGGGTTGAAACTCTCGGGCCTTTGCGGTTACAACAACGGGTACAACGAAACATTGCGGTTTGTACAACGAAATCTCCAAACGCCTGGTTGATACTTCTCGTGACCCAAGGGCTGCCTTTTACCTTGACCTTGACCAGAGGCTAAGCATTGCCACACGACTTGGCAATGCCGTCAGTCTCTTTGGTACTTTACCAGCCGATAGCAATGCGGAGGAGTTTTTTGACGCCTTATTTTAGTTTGTTAATAGTTTGAGGCAGGTTTTTATTTCATTTTATTTGTAATAGTATATGTATTCTTATTTTTTAATCTCTATGTAGTTTTAATAACTTTATCAGAGTGTAGGGAATGTACATAAGACCTTATCCACCCAAGTTATAACAAATAATTGAGTCAGCTAGTGCGTCATATAAAGCATATACGCGTAGTACTTTCCTGTTGACAACATAATTATATAAGATTTTTCAAAATGGAGCGTAGTTTATTAGTTATTACAAACGTTTCCATAAGTATTTTTTTCAACAATAGGTCAAGACTAATTACAACAATTAAAACGATGATAGCTGCAAAAGTATAAACTGTATGTTCCATGCAAAAAGTATATTAACAAGTAATTTAATACTTAATAGGTACTCGTAGTTAATGATTTTTTGTTAATTTAGATTTAGCTAATCGATAATAAAACAAAGAAATCATGTAAAGATAAACAGTACAGGACATATGATTTGGGATGTACCCAGTGGCGTAGCTACCGCCGTATCTGCCGTATACGGGGCCACCGGGGCCACGAAAGCCACCGACATGAAAGCCTGTCAGACCTGTCACTATTATCCATAGAGGCAAAAACTTTAGAAAAACTAAAGTCATCATCAGTTATAAATTATTTAATAAATCAGTTTGCCGAAAAAAAGGCAAGGAGAGTGTTTATTTAATTTGAATTGTTTGTAAAAATGTTGGGAAAAGTGATAGATAGATAATTATGATGAATAAATATTTCTTTTAATTTTATGCAATTTTTTTCTTTTTTTTGTGAGTAATCTTTACCCTTCATAAGGGCCCCCAAACAATTTTTTATACGGGGCCCCGCCAAGGCACGCTACGCCACTGGATGTATCTTGACGTTGAGTTAATGTGGTGAGTGTAGGGTGAATGGGTGTGTGGGTGAGTGTTAATGAGGTGTGCGAGGTTTGTTTGTGGCGAGTGTATGGTGTGTGTTTTATTTTAGGTGTGTGAGGGAGTGATGAGTATTTTACACGTCCACGAGTTTCTCTGTTTCATTATAATTTTGTGATTTGAACCAGGAGACAGCTTTAATGTTGCATTTGCTTTTAGTTTATGGGTGGATGTTTAAGTGAACCGCTCGAGTTTGGGCTCATATGTTTCTCCTGAAGAGTCCAATAAATTAGGTGTTAGCGAGGATCTGATGATGGACCCAGGAGGTGAATAGTTAAACTCTTCAGTGGCAACTAGCAAACCTCTCGAGTTTGGGTTCATATGATTCGTTTTGACGAGTTCAATAGATTCGGGAGGGTCTGATGATGGAGCCAGGAGTTGGATCTATTCAAATGTGTGTGGAAAATTTCAGTGGTTAGTGATAATAAATACGACGTTCATATCATTCTTTTTGACGAGTTCAATAGATTGTGGAGGGTCTGATGGTGGAGCTGGCTCGCGTTCAATTTCATTGGTGAAATCCACCTTATGATATTATTACATTGTTTGTGAGTTACAAGTGAAGCTAATAAAACCGTGTTAAAAATGTTTCGTCTTTGTTGCTTACGTACATGCTCATGCAGCTAAATGATAAATGATTTTATTTCTGTAAGTAGGTTTTTACAAACACTTTTACACGTCAATACTATTTTAAAAGTAGATGAGATCGGCGTTTCCTATCTGACTACTCTGAGAAGAAACGCCAAAACAAACTCAGAGGTCACAGTCTCTTTTGAAGTCCAGACATAATCTTGGTCAGGTCATGTGAAGACCATGTGGATTGATGTCTGAAATGGTCTTTTGAGGAAAGAACCACACAGAATGAGTGGACCTGTCCAGTCAGTGCACGCATTTGTCAGTAATCATGCAGCTCAACACAACACATATGGAGCTCAACGATTCGACGAACATTACCAAAGAAAGGACATTTGGGTAGGCCGCATAAATTGCTCAAACTGCCAGACCATGATTAAAACTAATTTTAAAAATTAAAAATAGATTGAGATAAAAAAAACAACAAATCCACACTGCCTTCACATTCACAATAATTAAAATATTATAATACTTTACAAAGTAAATTTTCACGTCATTGTATAGTATGTCAAAGTGTAAAAATCCGAGAATAAACATGGTCAGATCATATGAGGACTCTGTAGACTGGTGTCTGAAATGGTCTTTTGAGGAAAGAACCACACTGATTTGAGTGGACCTGTCCAGTCAGTGCATGCATTTGTCAATCATGGTGCAGCTCAACTCAGAACTAAGGAGCTCAACGATTCCACGAACAATACAAAAGAAAGGACATTTGGGTAGGCCGCGTTACCCCACCGAGTGTGTCTCCACGTTGTCGTCGTGGTGGGGCTTGCGTGTCTCAATGATCTTGGAGCTTTGCCGGTAGAGTTACTCATGCCGTAAAGGTTCAAGTGAGAGACCAGACTAAGAGAGACACGGGGCAGGGTCCATTTTATCGGACTTCTGCGAGGGGCGCACCGTTTGCGAGGCGCGCGATTTATTTTCCGAGTTTTTGGAAAGTAAATAGGGAGGTTTTTCGTAGTACATCGTGCGATGACTCATGGAGCGGGTCTATCGGACGGTGTGCAACTTTTTGGTTGAGGTTTTGGTCTTGTGCCGTACGTGATTTGTGATTCGCTTCTCTAATTATTTTAGGGAAACTAATCTAGGATGGGGTGTTTTGTCGTGTGCCGTGCGATGGCTCACGGAGCGGGCTGATCGGACGGTACGTGATTTGTTATTCGTTCCTGGAAATCTTCGTGGAGCGAACTTGGGATGGTATTATATGTCAAGCACTGAGGCTGAAGGCCTAATCAGGCAGGCTCGGGAAGGGAAGTTCACTTTTAGTACGCGTCTGGTCATCAAACGTAACTGAGAAGGTGTACCAGTGTCTTTGGCGAAAGGATTCCTGGATGTTGAATGGTCACCCGAGGCGACATCGAGGCGACAAGTTTGCTAGCCAGACATGGCTGACAGACAGTTGGGAAGAGTGGGGAGATAACCCCGTTAAAAATCGACGACCTGGGGACCCCACCCCATAAAAAAGGCAAAGCTGAGTTCAGCAATCATTATGAAAGCGCATCAAACAAAACAACTACCCCAGGAGGGTACCTGCTGCTCCGCAGCAGGAGAATCCCTCACCGAGCAGAGCTCGGTCAGTCCCAATTCGTATTCTGGGGGGGACACTGATCGCTTAAAATTCCATTCGAATTTTTATCCGTCCTTTAAGGGCCCAATGAGCCAGTGTGGCTCACTAACCGGTGATGAGGAGTCGCTGGGTTCTATTCCCAGCACATCTGCGGCACCCGAACCTAAAGAACAGACTACCGCTGACCTGCTCTCTGGACATCAAAGAGAGTATGGCTCAAGAGATTTGCCCATCACAGAGGTGTCAAAGAATGCTGTTACGAAGAAGGCACAGAAAGTGCCAAAGAGGGTACCAACACGTGCACAATTTGTGCGGCCGCCTACCCCGGTTGCCGTCGAGGTGGTGAGTGACTACTGCGACTCTTATTGTTCGCAAATATCATACGCCTCTGAAACGTCGATGAGATCGTCCCACACGCGCAAGCGAACGCAGACGTCAGGGAGCTGCGAGCCGATCACAACTAGGGCGAAGCCTGCTAAGCCGTTAAGCCTTAGCAAACAACTGACTGATAGAGGGGAGAATGGCGGAGACTCTGAGCTTGCCAGTCCACCTGCTAAGCAGGCGAAGACACGGGCAACTGCAAAACAGCACCTGCCGAAACCAGAGATTTTGGCCAAGACGATGCAATCCCAACCAACGGCGGAACTTAATACCTGCATCAAAGACTGTCTTAGGACAATAGAAGAGGTTGCAAACGAATCACGCAACCTCAAAGGGAGTTTTGTTCACAGCCTTAAGTTGGCGGCAGTTACAGTGCAAGCTGCGGTGGCTGAGTTAGCCACGCGATCGGCCATTGAGGTCAACGTTGAAAGGCTGGAAAACGAAAATGCTGACTTGAAGGCTCGCCTTATCGGTCTTTCAGCACAGGTTGAGAAGTTGGCAGCGCAGGTCACACTGCTTAATCGCCAGAGTCAACTTATGAGGAGCCCCATAGTAGCAGACTCTTCGATGGAACCTAGTCAGGTCGCTGCAGTGGCCAGACCTTTTCAATCTGACGAGTCGGAGGCCCAGTTTCGGCGTTCTATAGCCATAGAAATTGGAGGCATGGTAGACGCCAAACTAGCCGCTATGGAGAGAAGGTTGCCCCCAGAAAATCCGCCGCCGACGCGAGGAGGGCTTTACAAACTGTTGCTAAGACGCAGCCAATTGACGAGCCGCGCTTGGAGTCTAATCCAGCTAATAAAATGGGGACAGGAAAGCGTAAAGGAAAAGAAAACGGCATAGGCAAAGCTGTCGCTCCGGTGGTGGAGTTACCTCCTGTGTCTGCGGCGTCCACGCAAGCTTCACAGGCTTCGCAGGCTCTGCGGGATGCAACAATGACTGAGACGGTGGCCTGGTCTACTGTGGTGGGGAGGAAGGCTAAGAAAGCAAAGCCTGACACGTCAGCGTCAACCACTTCTGTAAAGGGGAAAAAACAGCCAGTGAGACTGCCAAGGGTCCCCGCCACGGCGGCTATTGCAGTCTCGGTAAAAGAGGGATCATCTGCCAATATCGGTGAGATTATGTCCGCCGTAAGGCAGCGAATTCGTTTAGCCGATGTTGGCATTGACACTGTTGGCCAAAAAAGTGCTGTTGATGGTGGTTTGGTGATTACCGTCGCTGGCAGCGACTCTTCCAGCAAGGCGGACAGTCTTGCCAACCGAATGCGAGAGGTCCTCGCCGAATTTGATATTAAAATTTCACGCCCAACCAAAAGAGCTGAGGCGAGGATTATGGATCTCGATGATGCCGTCACGCCTGAGGAAGTGGCAGCTGCTATTGCCGAAGTGGGTGGCTGTTCCCCCGAAGATGTAAAAGTGGGTGAAATTCGTCGTCCGCCTGCTTCTTTGGGGCACGTTTGGGTCCGTGGCCCCCTGGTGGCGATAAGGAAGCTCGCATCCGACAAGCGCATGCGCTTAGGTTGGACGATGGTTAGGGTTCAGATTTTGGAGGCACGTCGTATGATGTGCTTCCGTTCCCTCGAGCCCGGGCACGTCCGCTGCCATTGCACTAGTGCAGTTGACCGGAGCACCCAGTGCTATTCTTGCGGGGGAGATCACAAAGCAAGAGAGTGCACGTCGCTAACCATACGATGTCCGCTATGTGCAGATCATGGTCTTCCAGCGGATCATCGGCTGGGGGGTAAGAAATGCGCTCCGCGCAAGAAACAAGGCTCACTTGCCCCCGCCATATTGCAAAGGTCGGCGCAGGCACCACTGGGTGCAGGCCCTGCGGAGGAAATGGACACCTCGCCTTCCCAGCCCTAAAAGTACTTCAGTGCAATCTGAACCACTGCCGCAATGCGCAGAATCTTTTTCTGCAGACTATTGCGGAGTGGTCAGTTGCCTTGGCGGTGGTAGCGGAGCCCTACGGCCTTAGGGATCATCCTCGCTGGTTCCGGGACACCGCGGACTCTGTCGCTGTTTACTGGGTTAGTGGAAGCGGTGGGCTTCACTGCTCCATGTTAGATAGGGGGCACGGATTCGTTGCAGTGGAATGGGGACCTCTGGCCGTAGTGGGCTGCTACGTGTCTCCCAACATTTCTCTCATATCTGGACGGGGTTGCAAACTGCGTTCGGTGTAAATGCTCACCCCGTCCAGTGCTTGTCTTGGGTGATTTCAATGCTCACTCCAGAGCTTGGGGGAACACCCAGGACAGACCGAGGGGACACGCAGTACAAGACTGGGCTGCGTCGCTTGATCTTCGACTTCTGAATCAGGGGTCCATTTCCACATGCGTTCGGTGGCAGGGGGAGTCGATTGTGGATCTCTCATGGGCAACGCCTTCGGTTGCTCGCATGGTGTCGGAATGGAGAGTAGCAGAGGAGATAGTCACACTTTCGGACCATCGCCACATCGTTTTTAACGTAACACTCCGCCCTTCAGACGGCCTGAGCCGATTAAATCCTAGCATACCGGCGCGGCGATGGGCCCTTAAGCGGCTCAATCGAGACATGCCCGTCGCAGCGGCTAACGTTGTGGCATGGCCGGAAGATATTGGTTCCCAGGGAAACTCGCCCAATCCTGAGGAAGAGGCAATCTGGTTCCGGGACAAGATGACGTTGATTTGCGACGCTTCCATGCCCCGGGTTAGGTGCGCCCAGCGTCCAGGTGCGGTTTATTGGTGGTCGGACGATATCGCGCAGTTGCGTGTTTTCTGTCTTAGATCAAGACGCCAATATCAGCGCACCAGACGCAGACGACAGCCGAGAGCTACGGAGGAGGAAATAGCCAGAAGCTATAGAGTGTACCGGGAGGCGACAATGGATCTTCAACACGCCATTGCAGATGACAGGTCAAGATCCTGGCGGAAGCTTCTCGAAGGGCTGGACAGGGATCCATGGGGAAGACCTTACAAGTTGGTCATGGCCAAATTACGTCCATGGGTCCCTCCTATCACAGAAACCATGGATCCGTATCTACTGGAGAGAGTCGTAAACACGCTTTTTCCAGTAAATAGGGACAGTCCATCGCCACTCTTGTCTTCTTCAGACTGGTCTGACGAGTTGGCGGTGACTGAAAGCGAGCTAGACCGAGCCGTGAGACGTTTGGGGGCTCGTAACACAGCGCCAGGCCCGGATTGTATCCCCGGTCGCGCTTGGGTTCTGGCTTTGATTGCCCTGGGGGACCGCCTAAGACGGTTGTTCAACAGTTGCCTTCAAGCGGGCGTTTTTCCCTCCGACTGGAAGGAGGCTGGATTGGTATTGTTGAAGAAGGAAGGCAGGGACTCAGAGTCTCCCTCTGCATACCGTCCCATTTGCCTGCTCGACGAGGTTTCCAAACTATTCGAAAGAATTGTAGCCGAAAGGCTCGTCGACCATCTATCACGTGTTGGTCCCGACCTTGCCGACTGCCAGTATGGCTTCCGGCAGCAGCGTTCTACTGTGGATGCGATCGTACGCGTCCGCTCTCTGTCGGAACAGATTGTGTCCCGGGGTGGGGTGGTGCTGGCGGTAAGTTTGGATATCGTCAATGCCTTTAACTCTCTGCCTTGGGATGCGATTAGAACAGCACTTGTATATCACAGAGTGCCTCCTTACCTACAGTGCATCGTCGGGGCCTACCTCTGCAACCGGTATATTTGCTATGTGGGTCGAGACGGTAGCGTTCATCGCAGGGAGATTACATGTGGGGTTCCGCAGGGGTCAGTTTTAGGTCCTTTCTTGTGGAACCTCGCTTACGATGTGGTCCTGCGTGTTGACCTTCCCGTTGGTGTTAATGTCGTTTGCTATGCAGATGACACCCTGGTGTTAGCCGGCGGGGACACCTTCGAAGAAACCATTCAAGTTGCCGAGCTTGGAGTGGCAAAAGTCGTGGCATCGATCCGTGAGCTGGGCTTAGAGATAGCACCTCATAAAACTGAGGCACTTTGGTTCCACAAACTGCCGAGGAGTAGAGAGCCACCCAGCTCATTGGTCAGAGTGGGAAATGCGCAAGTCCAGGTGGGTCGATACATTAAGTATCTCGGCCTAACCCTGGACGGTCGGTGGGGCTTCGAAGAGCACTTTGAGCGCCTCGTTCCCCGCGTCGGGAAGGCAGTGGGTGCATTGCACAGACTGTTGCCAAATCTCGGTGGACCTCGAGAAGAAGTTCGCCGCCTCTACGCGGGTGTTGTGAGATCCATGGTCCTATATGGGGCACCTGTTTGGTCAAATAGACTGTCAGGCGTCCGACGCTGCAGGACAAAAATCAACAGCCTGCAACGGAAAATGGCTATCCGTATCGCACGAGGATACCGAACTGTATCCTTTGAGGCGGCAACTCTCCTTGCACGCTTTCCACCGCTGGATATCTTGGCGGACATGGACGCAAGGGTTTATAACCGAATCCATGCCATCCGTCAAAGTGGCAATGGCGTGACAGGAATCGTTGTTGTTCGGCTGAGGCGGCAAGAACGGCGACACGCGCTCGATCGGTGGCGTGAGCGGCTGCAACACCCGCAATATATGTGTAAGCGCGTTGTCGAAGCCGTCCTACCGCACTTCGAAGGCTGGCTGAAAAGAGTAGACCGCATCACTTATAGGCTCACCTAGGTGCTGACCGGACACGGTTGTTTCGGTGAGTACCTGAACAAGATTGGGCGAGAGGCCACGGCAAACTGCCACCATTGCAGAGGTGGCTTGGATTCTGCACAGCACACGCTCGAGGAGTGCCCGGCGTGGGCTTCTGAAAGACAGGTACTAATCGCCAGGATCGGGCGAGATTTGTCTCTACCAGCAGTAGTTGGGTCTATGCTTGCAGATTCGGAGAACTGGAGAGAAATGGCGTCCTACTGTGAGGCTGTGATGGTCCAGAAGGAGGCTGCCGAGCGGGATCGTGAGAGGGCTGATCCCGCTAGGAGAAGAAGGCGTCGAGGAGGCAACCGCCTCGACACCTAAACGACGAAACCCCGCCTGCATCATTTAACGCTGGCGGGAATTTGGGGTCGCGGCGCTCAGAGTGGGGACTCTGCCCGCCTATTGAGTGACCTCAGGGAAGGGGGCGCATAGTGGTCACGTTCTGCCTTGCACACTTGCACAGTTAGGTATCGGGGAGACCCCTTTACAGTCTTCCCAGAGATGTGCCCTAAGAGGCGTTGCACAGAGGGGGTTTCGGTTTGGTCTTTTGAGAGGTAACGGAACCCCTTCCATGTGCAGATGGTGATCACCGGGGTGGTTTTAGTGAAGTAAAAATCCCACACTCCCCGGGCTTTTCCCCATAGCCCGGGCGCCTTTTGAAGGTTTCCCCCCGACAACAAAAAAAAAAAAAAAAAAAAAAAAAAGGCCGCGTTAAGTACTCAAACAGCCAGACCGTGATTAAAACAACTGAAAGAACAAAAAAACAATGACTCACATAGTCCTCACATTCTCAAAAATTAAAACAATTTTATACTATACAGTAAATATAAAGATGTCATTGTTTATCTAAAAAATCAAAAAAAAAGTTTAACAGCAAATTAAACATCGACAATATCTGTGTAAACTTATTGGAGCAGCTCAATCCCAAGCCTTCTTGTCCTCAATATAGCCTTTGACAGTATAATAGGCATTCTGGCATAATTTCCGCTTTATAAAAGATTTGAATTTATTAAGGCTTAGTTCTTGAATGTGGCTAGGAAGTTTATTATAAAAACGAATACTTTGACATTTAAACGAGCTACCTATTTTCTTGAGTCTGGTAGTGGGAACAACAAATTTGTTTACTTTAAGACACCATAGAAGTCAATTTCAACCTAATTTTTAATGTCGTATCGAAATGAAACTTCGTTGGTTTATGTTGTTCGGATTGCAGAACCATAATCTTGTAGTCGATCTGATGATGGTTACAGGAGATGGATATGTGGATTACTCTTCAGTGGCTACTCGTACACTCATCGAGTTGGGCTCTTAAGATTTGCTTTGACTAGTCCAATACATTGCACTTGTTGTCGAGGTACTGAGAAATACACCGATGAGTTTACAATACCAGAATCTATTAAGCACAGGCGTATTTAAAACTAGCTTAATGAAAAGAAATGTGATTTGTATGGCTCCTGTAATCTTTAATAAAATACCTAACGAAATTAAAAACATACCGTTGCAAAAATTTAAAAACCTATTTACTGAATTACTTAGTTAGTAGATAAATGTTATTATTCTGTGCATGGTTTCATAAATGTTTTTTTTTTTGATAATTTAGTATACTCTACTTTATATTACATTCACATGCTATATTAAGGCAGAATATAAACGGATCTATCAACTTATTTTTATGTACCTACATTCTGATCAAGTAAAGACCTATTCTATTCTATTCTCCGTGTAATAATCTATCCTTGTGAGTGTTGATCTGATGTGTCTTTCTTCTGTGAATGTTTCTGAGTTTTGTGTATGAATATTACAACAGTCCTCCAGACCGAATTTCGGTCATGGTGGCTAACCTCAGCGGAGACTAGCCATAGACGCGTGAGATAGTATAGTGCACAACTGTGTGCGCAAACACAGGTGCACTCTGTCTTCTCTCACTCATAGATCTATAGTCCGATAGGACGGCAATCCGACACGACCGGAGTGAGATCAGGCGCAAGACCAACGGTTTAACGTGCTTTGCACGGGGGTTACACATAGCATACTTCCAAAATCCGGGCTTTTACTGTGAAATTCCTAATAGAAAACCCATTGCCTGACCTAGGAATCTAAGCCAGGAGCCCACGCTCAGCAGTTGCCCTTGCGCCCATTGACCGATTCACGATTTTAAAAGCGTTTTGGAAACAGGAATTAAGCTGATATACAAAGTATTTTTCTATAACCTCACATGCATTTTGTTTTAATTTCAGATGACGTATAAAACAACAGCCGTCTTACTTTTATTCAGTTTACTTGTACCAAGTGAGGCTTTACGAATCTTAGTATGTTATCCTATGACATCGAAGAGCCATAGCATTTTGGGTCATGGAGTTGCCAATCGACTGTTGGAAGCTGGTCATGAGGTAAGTACTGCTCATATTTTCCATAGATGTATGAGAAGTGACATTGTTGCTGATGTATGATCGAAATCCGTTCCGTGGTTTAGAAGTGAAAAGGTACCATGCTGTCAGTTATTTTCAAATTTATAGTATAAATATATATACAGGATGTCCCGCAAGTCGCCGTCAAGCCTGAATCAGGCTAACAGTTAACAGAGCAATAAAAAACTGCTATGTATTTTAAAAACTACGGGCATTTCTAATACATGAGAAAATGTACTGCCTGTGACGGTCTTTTAAACTCCTGTTGCTATATGTTTTAACTTATTTTTATCTTTGTGTTTATTTTTTTTATTTTTGTGTTATCTAAGACACGATCTATCACCCGACGCCGGCTTGATGTCGACTTTCGGGGGACCCTGTATAGTATATAATATATATAGTATATAATATATAATGTTAATATAGTATACATGATTTATATTTCATGCGTAAATAAGGAAAGTGTAAATCAACTGGATTCTTGATCTTCGCTCAGACATAGATTCTGTTATTGACGCATTGATTAACGAAGAGACATATGCTGGTGCACAGGACCTACCTATCCTTTGTCCTTGCTCTGCAAAGGTGCATGTTTTCATGTCACACAGATTAATAGTTTAATCTGAAATTTTCATTTTTGATAGAGATACTTATTTCAAATGATTCACGGCAAACAGCGCATACAAATAAACGTATTTTTCTTTCTTCTTAGCTCCTACTGCATCTATATAAACACAAATATAGACCTAGTTTCTAAACACTATTAGGTAAATAGCAACATTGATCAAATTTTGTCTTTTTTTGCAGGTGGTCCACGTAACATCATTTCCGCATGGCAAGGTGGTGCCTAACCTGAGAGAAGTCAATGTCTCGCATATAGCTGAAGTATTTATGCAAGATAATGTGAACAGTAAGTTTAAATACAGATTATTCTGATACCAGCGTGATATTATATTATGCTATTATTATGTAAAAATGACATGTTCGCAAAAAAAAAACTACAATACTAGCATTTACATAACACATCGAATCGATTTAGTTCAGAACAAAATCGATTGATGGTTTACATTCAAAAATGGTGTAACCTTGAATTTGATTTAAAACAAAATATTCTTTCAAATCAAATTTTTGCAATGACCCAAGTTCTATTATCGGATCTATGAAGACGGCAGTCATTTCAACAGATTTTTGCACCATAAACTTTAGTCTTAGTTATTTCCTTTCTCTGTACGTTCTGTGTATCTCATACATCTTGTTCTTACCTGTGTGTGCTTTAGTCTTTCCAACCAGTCTAAATATCTATGCAATCAACATATCTTGCCAACGGTTTTCCTACTCTCCCACAAATCCCACCGACCATTAGTATGTTGCGGTGAAACTTGCAGCAAATTATTAGATTTCATCATCATCATCATTAGCCTAAAGCAGTCCACTGATGGACATAGGCCTCTCCTATTGTACTCCTTTCAATTCGATTTTCGACAACTCTTTCCCAGCTGCTACCAGCCGCCCGAGGATCGTCTCTCCATCAAGCTTGAGTGTGTCCTACCTTACGATTGCCGATTCGTGGTGTCCACTTAAAACACGTCTACCCCAACGGTCATTGGTTCTACGGCTTGTAAACTTTCTTCGGCTAATAAGCCGAAATTCCTAATTTCCAAAATATTTAAATTTCCAGATGAAGCATTCACAGTAAAGAACTTAATTGGCAAAGAAAACTTTGGAGAATCAGTTCTATTCCTCTACTTCGTTTTCACGATCCATAAGGGCTTTTTGGAGGACCCAACCGTTGTCAAGTTATTTAGTGACCCTAATGAGAAGTTTGATGCTGTTATCTTAGAATGGTTCTTCACTGAAATTAATGCTGGGTAAGTCTAGTAATTGTTTAACGAAAACTTACTCGGATTGCCTTGCTTGTTTTTTATCTCTTTAAGCTGCAAACCAGTTAGCGGCCTGCTTGATGGCAAGAATCCACCGAGGCAATCTCTAACATCAAAGTTATCGCAGGTGTGTTGGTATCCTGAAGACAAATCTGAAATGTTATGCCTGTTAACATTATTTTCACTACTGACCGCCCGCCAAATGTTATTTAGTACAAGCTACTTTACTGTAAATTCTCCTAATTTTTTTTTTATCGAAATCAAGTGTTCCTACAACTTGTCGTATAGCAGAATTTTATTTACTTTACAGAATCCCGGTGCTGTTCGACTGTCCCTTGATCTGGGTATGTTCAACGGAGCCCCATTGGCAGTCACTAAGAGTAATGGATGGCATCACCAACCCAGCGTACTCTTTAGACCTGTTTACAAAGCACAAACTCCCACTGACTTTCTGGCAGAGAGCTGAAGGATTGTACAAGCTTGTGAAAAAAAACTTGCAATTGTAAGTGAAAGTGTTATTTCTCATGCAAATGCATTTCGTTAACTATGCTTTTCATAAGTGCATGAAGACCCTGCTTACGTAAATGTTGAGTGCTAAACATAGGCTCCTAAGCATGCGTTAGCTATGTTCAACTTTGTGCTATGATCAGCACTTAGCCAAGTGTGTTGTGATGAGATTAAGAAATTTCCTGTCTCATGAATTTCCGTCTGAAGTTGACAGAATCATCCCAGCGCGGATTTACTGGATTTGTTTTCTCCTCCGCCGATCGTTATTTCAAAAAAGTAAATTAATTCATCACCACTGCTCTCAAAACAGTGAAGGAAAACATCATGATTTAACCGGCATGTCCTGAAACCAAAAAATCGAAGACCCGCACTTGGCCCGCGTGGTATTGTAGTGGTAGATTATAGCAGTAGTAGTGGGAACATTATAGGCTGATTATGAGTTATGATCGTTATTTCTCCTGACAAAGTTTATTTTGTTTATATGTATTTATCTGTATACGCTTTTTTTATAGTACTTAATTTCCGAACTATCTATCCCATATGTTGCACCTGCCATGTTTTCTCTCTGCATCACCCTAAGGTTGACTGGTAGAAAATGCATCGGGCATTAAGATCGCCTTTGCACAGTAATTTTTTACTTGTGCATAAAGTTTTAATAAATAAATTAAATTTCGTTATTCACCGCGCCACGCTTGGCTGACGTATTCGTGATCTCAATTTATTATTAATTACTAGCTTTTTCCTTCGACTTCGCCTCGTACGCAACTTATTACGGGATAAAAAATTAGACCTAACCCAGCACATAGTCTATCCGTGTGCCAAATTTTGTCCAAATCCGTTCAGCCGTGAAAAAGTAAGAGACAATGTAAGAGTTACCTTCCTTTTATAAAATTAGTATAGTTGCATACGGAGGATCTTCTCGCGTTACCTCAGGGTGGTCTTTTTGGCCACTTTTGTGCGGAGAACGGAAGCGTATTATTTGTAATAACCAAGCTAGTTGAAGACTAATGACACTTTTTATTAAATTTGTTTTAAACTTAATCCCATCCATTTTCCAGATTAGTGTTATTCCAGTTTGAAAAATGGGCCTACAACAACTATTACCCCGAGATAGCAGCCAAGCGAGGCGTGACGATGCCGCCGTACGAAAATGCTGTGTACAACGGATCCCTGATGTTCCTCAACTCGCACCCCTCTATAGGAGGAGCGATGAAACTGCCTCAAAACACTGTGAACATTGCGGGATACCACATCGATAAAACCAAGCCTTTGCCACAGGTAATGCTAATACAATATTGGCAATTAGTAATCGTGGGCCCAGACAGACATGGCGGTATAAGCTGTTTCTTTTTAAAAAGGATATGCCTAAAATGAAAAACAAATGGAAGGCCTGCCCTACAGTGCTACAGTATAGGCACAGAATAAAAACATAACAGGTAAACGATCATGACTTCTGTCCTTAATAGGAGTACTTGCTACCTTGATTCATCAAGGAAAGTATTACACTTCTACTTATTTATGCCATGACATTGTTTTGATCAAGCAAGAATTCACTGGATTGTCTACAATTTGTGTTCCATAATATTGTATCAATGTGTACCTACAATTAAGTACCCAATGTGGTATACCTTTGTGGCTGCACATTGATACAATATAATGAAACTAGGATTGCAGATAATTAGGTAAATCAGTCAACTCAACTCAACTCAAATCATTTATTTCAATTAAACCATTTACAGGCATTTTTGAATTGTCAAGGAGTCGGTCAGTCAGAAATATGAAGCTAGTAGCCCATTCCAAAGCGTAGTAGGTACCTATGGAGAAGAACGGGCAAGAAACTCCATGGACACTCTTTTAAATAATAATGTTTTTACATATATCTTAGTTACATCGATTAATGTTGACACTATAATTGAGAACGATGTACAAAAAACCGTACACGTTAAAAGCGTCCAGAGCAATCCAGCTAATTAATTATTAAAATAAGCCGTGGCAGCTAAGAGATGACCAGTCCCAACTGACGGCGCCCGTTCACGAACATGACGCATGGATCAGCACCATTCAGCTCAACCATTTTGAAGGGAGCTAAATGATCCGACACACGCGCCACCGTCAGCGAGACATTTGAGTGAGCATGACATACTATCAGCCGCCAAGGCACATTCAAGTCAATCTCAAGTCAATCTACTTGTTGATGTATGCATTCGGTAACCACATAATTACGACGTAAGTCCAGTTATGTTCTTTACCGTGTATGTCTTATTGACTGTAGGAACTAGTAACCTACATTTATTTACCTGTTTGAGGGACTTGGGGAAAACCGTCGCCAAAACGTGAGTCAGTCTGAGACAGTTGAGTGGTATTACGAGTTTGCAGGCGCAGAGGAAATGAAAGTGCTTACGTTATGCAAAATACTAGCAGACTTAGGGCGAGTTTCACCAAACTTATAGACATAGAATGGGTCTTATTCTGAGATTAAAATTTGAATTTGTTACAGTTTTTCCATACTACTGTCAGTCGTCAATTTTCAAAAGAAATGTCGCCACTGATTATTTCTAAGCTATGGGTACAAATATATTTTGCACACGCGCCAAAGCCATTTCACATAGACGCTGTTAATACGTAATCACGTTAATTCCCGACGGTACAATAAAATCTGAACTCCTGAGTCGAGCCAAAAGCAACGCGGACGGAATTCATTTTCCAATCTTTGCACCCGTTCAAAGGACTACAAAGCTAGGTCTCTGAGGATTTTTTTCCAGCTGTAATATTGTGCTGTATCCACAACACAATATTACACAATATTACTTGCTTGCTGCAGCAAAACTTACTTATTTGTGTAGCACATTTAAAACGTTTATTCTTTGTGATAAATATTTGTGGTGAAAATCTTCTGAGATTTTCATCGCAGGTGTAATTTCTGCTACTGGTATATGTTTTTTTTACGGTCCAAGCATTTCAATTGAAGACTACTATGTGTAGACACATAGTTCTCTTAAAGACCGCCTTACCAAACGGTTTCTGAGAAAACATAACAAACAGCATGAAGACACAAAGCATGGAATGGCAGTACTAATCAAATACGTGGCGTCGAAAGTGCGTTGAGCACACAACTTCTATCCAGATCCGCTTTCTAAGCCATCAGACAACCCCATTAATTGGACTCAAAACGGTGACAACCAATCATGAAGCTTCAGTTTTCTAATCAAATACTTCGTTTTTCCTTTCAGGATCTTCAAAAGCTGATGGCCGAAGCAAAAGACGGCGTCATATACTTCAGCATGGGTTCCATACTGAGTAGTGATGGCATGTCCGATCAGATGAAGAGGTCTTTACTGAACATGTTCAGCAAATATAAGCAGACAGTAATTTGGAAGTTCGAGAGTGATCTGAAAGATGTACCCGTCAATGTTCATCTGGTTAAATGGGCTCCACAGCAGAGTATTTTAGGTGAGAATTTTTGATATTTAAGCAACTCTTTACGAATAGGTTGAATCCCAGGCCGGGCGTCCTCGTGAGCGTGGCGGGGCAACATGAGCCTACGGCTATAGCAAACTTGTTTGTGAAAAAGTTTAAAACTGAATCTCCTCGTGGCTCCGCATCGCAGGTGGTCGATGCTGAGGATTGTCTGATGGACTTAAAGGGTCAGATTCTCAGCAAAAGATGTTGCTGCTGTTATAAAAAGTATGGTTAGGGGCAAGTCACCAGGGTATGAATACCTCAGCGTCGAACACCTGCAGCATGCAGGTGTTCACCTGCCAAGAGTACTGGCGATGTTCATTTCGCTCTGTCTAAGCCATGCTCATCTGCCCAGCGACTTAATGAAAACTGTTGTTGTACCTATTGTGAAGGATAAGACTGGGGACACATCAGATCTCACGAACTATAGGCCCATATCTCTTGCTACTGTCATTGCCAAGGTGCTGGATAGTTTTCTTGATAGGCATATGGCTACCCGCATTGAATTGCATGATGCGCAGTTTGGGTTCAGACCTGGTCTCTGCACGGAAAGTGCCATACTGTCTCTCAAGCATACTGTCCAGTATTATACATCTAGGAGAACGCCTGTTCATGCGTGTTTCCTAGATCTTTCCAAAGCGTTTGATCTGGTGGCGTACGACTTACTGTGGCAGAAACTCTCGAATGATACTTCAGTGGATGGAGAAGTTATATCAATCCTACGGTTTTGGTATATCAATCAGACCAATTATGTAAGGTGGGCAGGCTCATTATCGGATGTGTATAGGCTGGAGTGCGGGGTGAGGCAAGGTGGCCTGACCTCCCCTCGGCCCTTCAATCTGTACATTAACCGGTTGATCGTCGAGCTCAGCAACACCTACCAGGGTTGTTACGTAGACGGAGTATGCGTCAACCATATTAGTTATGCTGATGATATGGTGTTGCTGAGCCCCTCGATTAATGCAATGATAAACTTGCTTGCCACATGTGACAGGTACGCGGAGTCTCATGGGCTCAGATACAATGTCAAGAAATGTCAGGTACTAACCTTTAAGGCGGGGACTAAAACTTACCCAATTGAAAGTCAGTTGAAACTTTGCGGAAGTTCCTTAGAGCAGGTCACTTCTTTCAAGTATCTGGGCCCCTGGGTTTCCGAAGACTTCAAAGACAGTCTGAAAATTGAGCGTGAGCGCAGGGCGTTGGCTGTCCGCTGCAATATGTTGGCTCCCAGATTTGCAAAATGCACGACTAAAGTAAAGGCTTCACTGTTCACAGTGTACTGCCAGTCATTATATACGTGCAGTCTGTGAGTCAACTACACGCAGAGGGCATACAGCGCTCTGCGCGTTCAATACAATAATGCATTTAGGGTGTTGATGGGGTTGCCGCGCTACTGCAGTGCTTCCGGCATGTTCGCAGAGCCGGGAATAGATGGCTTTCACGCATACGCAAGCGATGCGCCTCCATCATGCGCAGGGTGCGCGCCAGCTCCAACAGCATTCTGAATGCTATAGCAGATGGGTGGGAAAGCCCCATACTGGAACATTGGATACGCCTACATGCCACCGTGGCGTAATAAATATAGTTTGTTGATTCTCTGGTAGTTGTAAGTACTAACACTAGTTTGTATACTAACCAAATGGACGTTATGGGTCCGAAATAAAATATTTTTATTTATTATTTATGGACAGTTTTACAAAAAGTCTTGGTCAAATGCTCTGTTGCCTCTCCTTCTTCTTAGGGTGGCTATAGGTACCAAAAAATATAAATAAACAAAATTCAGGTACGCAAACTTCGCTCACTGACGCAGTCATGAGATCATCAAGTGCACAGGAGACAGGGCATGCGGCCCAGGATGGAAGATGGATCATTGTCTATGGGGAGATGGGGAGATGCCGCTTATGCATTTGAGATCTTAGCCGTCCATGAACCCCCATCAGTTTAGATTGTCTTTTCTCCGGCCGACTTAGGTTCCGAGTCTATTCAGAGATTCCCGAGTCGGCCACGGTAACGCGTGGCCAGGGTGGAACGTTTTTAGAAACGAAGAAACTTTAAGTTTTTTTTTAAATTGTACTTCGATTTTGATGTTCTTTCATCATCATCATCAGCCTATAGCAGTTCACCACAGGACATAGGTTTCTCCAATCGCAAGGGTTTAAATTCAACCTATGTCCACTTAATTCATTGTTATAGAATTCCTTGATCATACGAGTAATATATTTATAACCCTTATAACATAAAGTTTCTTATAGTTAAGTGATGATTAATGTCTGCTGAACCATAATTTTTTTGACGGTTAAACGTATCTTAACGTTTATAAATTAGGGAGAAAATCAATAACTGCATGCAACTTTAACAACCACTTTGATAGTTTAATTGCGTCTTTAATTTCAGCCCACTCTAACCTAAAACTCTTCATCACTCATGGTGGCCAGCTTTCGACCGCAGAAGCCATCCATTACGGAGTACCTCTCGTCGGTGTCCCGGTGATGGCAGACCAGGTCCTCAACATGATGTCTGTCCATGCCAAGGGTTTCGGAATCCATGTCACTTTAGCTGAACATATGGCACCAGAACTGGATGCTGCTGTGAGGAAGATTCTCGTGGATGACACGTAAGTTGATATACAATTAATAAAAACTATAATATTAAATTGCCAAAGGAATAACAACCTTAAAGCAAATTTTACATAAGTATATACTTATTTTATATTATGTATAGGAGGAGTTTCAGTCAGTTTAGGGTACTTACTGTCGAATAAGGGTATATAACTTTTGTTTCCAAAATATAATTGGCATGTCTTGCTAATCTTAATGAAATAACGTGTGCCCGATAGAATTTCCCATCGGCACATGTGACGATCTATTTTTTTTTAATCTTTCCGTATTGCTCACCTCCGTTACAATAAGGTACTGTTCTGTGCAAAATTGTATGCTCCTAGAACCAGTGGTTTAGTCTGTCAGTGAATGAATTTAAGATTTTTCTGAAGTAGGCAGTTAAACGAAATGTTCTGATCTCTTTCGTTCACAGTTACGCCACAAGAGCCAAAGAACTATCAGCCCTATTCCACGACCGTGAGATGACGCCAGGCGCAGCGCTAGCGCATTGGGTAGAATTTATTGTGCGCAACCGCGGCGCCCCCCACCTCCGCTCTCCTGCACTCGACGTACCACTGTATCAAAAGCTGTACCTAGATCTAGCAGTATTTTTAGCCGTGGTAATATATTTAATAAAAAATGTAGTGAAGTATGTATTGAGTAAGCGGTCAAAGAAACAAAACAAGAAGAAGAGTAGTTAATCAGTTGTTTGTTTAATTTATGAGTACAGATAATGATAGAATTTTTTTGACATTTGCAATGTGGAAAAAACTTTATTAGGACCAAAGTGTCCCCTCCCCTACACATTGCTCCTTGTAAAGTTTTTGGATACTGAAAACCTGATCAAATCTAGGAAATTGACGAATTAATTGTACCTAAGCATAATGTACATTTAATTAAAATGCTGTGTTGTTGAGGCTTCCCAGGTTCTATTGCGTCTGGTGTGTTTTTTCAGACCAAAACAGTAGTTTTTTTTACTTTAGTCTGTAGTGTATTAATAACATAACCATGTTAGTATTAAACTAGACCAAGACGTTTGTAACTAACTAATATTATGCATGTACTAACACTAGTGTGACTGCCTCGTTGGTCTAGTGGTCGCAAGAGCTACTGCTGAACGTGAGGTCCTAGGTCAGGCTAAGGGTAATTGGGTTTGTCTATCTGAAATTTCTCAGTAGCAGCCCGGAGTCTGGATTTGTGCCCGGTTGATGGCAAGAGGCTCGCCCCCTTTAACATGGGACCTAAGCATAACTGACCAAATGGTGGTGCACTGCGTACACCTCTGCCTAATCCTTCTCGGATTATAGGCGTGGTGTTATGTGTATGTAACACAAGTGAGTAAGCTGTGTATGTAATTACTAACCTATTGTATTTTATGAACTGGAAAATAAATAAATGATGCTGTCTACCTGAGGTTTTTTGATTTCCGTCCAATTTAAAAAAAAAAATACTTCAACTATCCTTCCCTTCCCATCCAAAGTGCTCGAGGCCTGTGTCCACAAACGATTCGCCAACTTTGTTCATCATAACTCAATCATTAGTCCCATTCAAAAAGCTAGGAACTGAAAAGCTTAAATCGATCCTGTTGAAAGTCGTTTTTATCGTAACTCAATCATTTATCCGCCTAGCATTCGTGATTTAAAAACTATTTCCCTATTCAAATGTCGATTAAAAGAGCATTACCTTTCCTCTTAACTGTGAGTATTTATTTATGTATATGTAAATAATACATATGTTTTATATATATATATATATATATTTGCGTTATTTTAGTTTTAGACTTCACATTGTTCATGTTTTTCTCTTCTTGTTTTCACACACTATTGTCTACATTTCTTTTTCAATTCTCCTTTCGCAGGTCTGCTGGAAGAAATTTCTTAAGAAATAAGCAGTACCTTTGTACTCAAATTCTAACTATGACGTGTCCCTCTGTATTTTACTGTGTGTACATAAATAATAAAATAAATAAATAATCATTAGTCCTCTTCAAAAAGCTAGGAACTGAAAAGCTAAAATCCACTTGTCTTGGTCATGTAAATTTTTTGCAAATTTTGTAGTCATCATAGTTCTTTAGGTATTTCCCAAGCAAGCATATTTTGTGGCTTTCTGTAAGTATCTGCCAACCCCAAAGGAAAGAAGACGTGAGCAGATGCTTCAAATTAGCCTTTAACTTTTTTGAATAATTTACTTTATTACAAGCCCGGTGGGTTCTTATCGGCAAAATTCCGAACTTCCATACAAACTTGCATCCCCTATTTAACCTTTAAAAGGAAGATTTTCAAAAATCTTTCCTTAATGCACACTTTCGCTAAATAAAGATCTCGTGTGAAAAGTTTAATGCTTATAGACCCAGCGGTTTAGGCAGTCCGTTGTCTAAGATTGTTATGAAGAATATAACACATTGTTATTTATTGAACAGTATATAATACAGTAAGATTGCCTAGGAAACCACCGACTAGCCACTGAGCGAACTATACAGGCAATTTGCAAGCTAATCCTACATGACCTCTGTGCTGTCAACGCTATGATATCAATTGAACAATCGAAACGAAGGTTATCAAGCGTATCGCTGTGTCACTAGCTGGCCTATATTTAACGTTTGTTGTTATAAAAATCAGGGGGCCAAAAATAATGATTATTTAACGACTTCATGGTCAGATCTGAGCTACGAAACAAGTTATTATAGTAGTTATAAGTATTTCTTGAGCTCTTTTTTGCATTCAAATGGCGAATCACACGGCCAATCACAATCCGAAGGATTTAGAAGGAAATTGCTAATGCAATGATACATGTTTGAAAACTTCGTTTGCTCAAGAACGTAAAAACGCAATGAGCGTCGTTGAATTATCAAAATTAATGGCATTGCCATTGCATCGTATAATGGCAATGCTATTCTAATACACTTTGTATGTGTGTTACGCTATAATCCCGGTGGTTGCTCGTATTAAAATGCTTTCAAATTAGGGCGACTGTTAAACAAAAAAAATAATTGTGTTTTAGGTTCAACAAATTTATTTCAACTCTGATTTGGCCAGAGATGAGACTATGACTTTAAACTATGTCGTTAGTGTACCGTCATCAGGGAAAGCTCATGAAAATTCTAATTTCGTATTTTTGTTTATGCAAGAGCAAATAGCTATTTCTTAGATACTATATTATATTTATAAGTAACTGCTTTTTTATTACAAAACTTCTCCGCTAGGTAGTGGTCAAACTAGGATGGACTTTAGTTTAAGCACTAGCTTAATAGACAACACAAACTGTTATATAAGTCATATTTATTCATAAAAAAACTACATACTTAAGTTTTTTGATCAAAAGTCTTTGGATAATTTTTTTGTTGCCACTTTTAATAAAAAAATAGTTACCTAAATTACAATGTATCAACTTAATGACCTTTTCTCAACGATTATAGACTTCTTGTATTAAACGGTTGCTCTATCATTTTGTCGACCGTACACTGTTACTGTCGGCTGACAATCTTAAATAACTACACATCTAGTTTCAAGTATATTATTCAATCGTATTTCCAGCCTTGCTCTATCGCATAAAAGACGCGCTTGGAATATTATTTGTTCAAATAAAATTTATATCTATGTATTTGTGAACTTAGACTGTGTTACAATGAAGTTGTTAGTGATAATTTCTTTGGTCTACTTTCTTTGTAGTACTGAAGCGTTAAAAGTTTTGGTTGTATTTCCTTTTCCTGTAAAGAGTTTGAGTATATTGGGAACCGGTGCTGTGAGGCATCTGCTGAATGCTGGACATGAGGTAATTTTAGATTTAATCAAATACTAATAATTTTCAATAGAGATATTGTATCGTAGTAAAAATCCATTAAATAGTGTCGGAAAGTTTTTCTCAGGGTGTGTGTTGGGTCTATTTCAATTATTTGAAATGCGCGTTTGGCAGTAAAAAGGTATATTGATTCGTAAAAACACAGTAACAGGGGCACAAACAGGTTAACATAAAAACAATCAAAACTTTCACTAGCGGATCGCGATCGTGACGTACGCGTACGTTGGCGGGAGTGAGAGGTCGCGGGCGGGGGTTTCGTCTCCCGCCGCAACGCTTAAGGGCTAGTTCATACACAAATGTTAAGGCCATGTTACATCCTCCCCCTCTGACTTGACATGCGCCCACGCGTCGGAGAAAGTCAAGATAACGCTTAGGTCTATCGCGCTTCTCGTTGACCGGGGCTGGCGGTACGTTGCCTATGAATGGGGTCAACTGCGAAACGTGGTATCTCCCTAACGTCTCAGCGCGACTTACCTTCTCCAACACATAAGTGGTGGAGCTGGCGGGGTTGCTTAATACGGTAGGGTCCGTCCCGTCGTGGTATGAACTTCGGCGTTTGTCCGCGGGTCGTGTCGTTACTCCCTTGTGTCTTCAAAAGGACCAAATCACCAATTGAGTAATCAGGTGCAGGGCTGCGACCCTCGTCGTATTTGATTCGCTTGAGCCTTTTCATGCACTTCTCTAGCTTCAAATAGTACTGTTGACATCCACTGAAGGTATAGGGAAAGGCTCGTCACGACGTTGTCACTCTGCACGACGATGCGCATATCAGCGATGACGTCAGCCGGCGCACGCATCTCTCGCCCGAGCGTCAGGTAAGCCGGTGAAAATCCGGTGCTGCTGGTCACTGCAGAGTTCATAGCGAAACGTATCGCTGGTTAGTGAGCGTCCCATGTGTTGTGATCTTTCCCCTCCAGAATAGCAAGTTATGGTTTCAGATCACGGTTCTTCCTTTCTACTGGGTTCGCTTGCGGATGGTACACAGGTGACAGCGACTGAGTAATGCCAAATGAATAGCAAGCCTGCTGCATTATTTCACTTATGAACTGTACACCATTATCACTCAAGATGCGTCTTGTCACTCCATATCTCAGGAAAATCTCTGAGATCAGGATCTTGGAACAGTTCAAACTGGTAGCATCTTGTAGAGCAAATAACTCTACCCATCGAGAGCACGTGTCTTCTACGATAAGTATCCACTTGTTCTTATCGGCGGTCTCCGGAAATGGGCCGAAAAGGTCCACGGCGACGACTTCAAAGCGGCGATTGGTTGCGGGGGTCTGCAGAAGTCCAGCCGGTTTCCTGTTATCGGCTTTGTACCTCTGACATTCTACACATTTCTTCAGGTATCTAACGATGTATTGACGCATACCAGGCCAGTAATACTTCGACCTCACTCGATCTAGTGTGCGCTCCACTCCGCAATGGCCAGCTGTCGGTGCGTAGTGATATTCTGCCATGACTTTATCGCGCTCGTGCTTCGGTACAACGAGAAAACCTGTCTCTTCCTCACACTCGTCGGGGCCATATCTGTATAAAATGCCGTCCGATATAATGAATCCACGGTCGGATGAACTTCTCCCCCTGAACGGATCGACGGCGACGGTTGATTCGAGGTCCTCAACGATCTTTTTCACGTCAGGGTCTTTGAATTGGTTTTCACGGACATCGTTGGGGCTTCTTGATGGGAAATCGACCTCGGCATAGCGGATTTCACAATTCGTTTCTTCTGCGCAAGGCGGTCGTTAAAGAGTGTCAGTGATGACGTTCGACCTGCCGGGTGTATATTCTATACGGAGATTGTACTCCTGGAGAGTAAGGGCCCATCTAGCTAACCGACCGCTTGGTGACTTTACCGTCATCAGCCATCGCAGAGGTTGGTGGTCGCTCTTTATCACAAACTCTGAACCTTCGATGTACGCGCGGAACTTGGTAGCTGCCCATACAACTGCAAGCGCTTCTCTTTCCGTTGTGTTATAGTTTCTCTCTTCTTTTCTCTTCTCGGCACTATTTAGCAGTTTGCTAAATAGTGCCGAGAGAAAATATAACAAACGTATTCTACTGGTTTTTCCTCGGGACCCTCCCCCTGCATCAGTACTGCTCCGAGACAGTAACCACTGCCTCCTCAATGTAAACGGCATCGATTCGTCAGCTTGGCGCAGTATCGGAGCACTGATCAACTTTTCCTTAATGCGATCGAAGGCATCTTGTTGCTTCGAGCTCCAGGTCCATTTGCTGTCTTTTTTTAGAAGATCCGTCAGAGGTTTGGCAACATCGGCATAATTGGGAATAAAGCGCCGGAACCAACTTGACGTTTGCAGAAAGGTCTTCAGGTGTTTCGCGTTTTCAGGAGGGGACATATTTGCGATAGCTGCCGTCTTATCGGGGTCTGCCTTCACCCCACCTGTTACGATCACGTGGCCCGTCCCCAATCTAATTGAGAGACGGCGTCAAGCCTCCATCAGGGTCGGAATTTGGTCTTCAGGGACACCGACCACCACGAACCATGCCGCAGCCTGTCGGCATGCAAGAGCACCCACCTCTTGATGTCGACCCAGGGGTTCTGGTAGCTGAGAGCGCGCCCAATATTGGTCGGCTCTCCGAAGACCCCCTGCTCGTCTGGGATCACGACACCACATCGTGCTCGCTTTAGAATCTCCGACTGACTCTTGACAACTAGCGAGATGCTGGTTGGGAGAGAAAGGTCGGAGACAGTCTTCCTTAGCCAGGCTAAGGTGTGGTCGTTACCGCACCGCAGTTTCAGTACACCCCCGGCGAACAGCGGCTTGGCGTTGAATGTTCTCCCCGAGGTGTCAAAGTCTCGTTGAGGGCTCGCTTGGCTGCGTCCTGATCCATCCGACCGGGTCGCTGTGTTTTAGTGGCACATTCGGCGGGTGGCGGTTGACTGGGCGCTGGTCGGCTAGTGCCGGCCTCTGCCTGCGACCGCTTACCGGCGAAGAAGTTTAGCTGGCCGCTAGTCGATTTGACTGACCCAGCGGCAGTAGCCTGTTTGTTGCGGGAGCCTTTCCCTGGTTCCAGCGTGTTTGCCGACGCTCCTTCCTCGTGATTTTAGCCCTTTTCTTGCCTTGTACTGAGGCAGCCGGTGGACCTCAGTGTTATGGCAACGGGCTTGTTGAGTGGATTTATTACGCTTGCCCATGCGTTTCTGTACTTGCCAGGCGCGTGAAAACGCGTCCTCGGTGCACTTGGCCGTCGCCGTTTGACCGGTGACGGCCTTCTGGTGAGGTGGTTTGGTAGGATACCCGGTGCCAGTATTACCCAGCGCAGGGGTCTGTGTGGAGAGGGTCGGACCGGCAGTGGTATGAGTCCTTGCCGTCTTCGCCTCAGTGTAATAAGGGTCGGTACTGATCCCAATCAGCGCCGACGTCCTTTGTTTAAGTTGGGACTTTTGTTTTTTGGTCTTGGCTGCGGTTTTCGCCACAGCCGGACCGACGCCCGCGCTGGTACCAGCGGCGTTAGCCGCATGGCCACCAGGGGCGAGGGAAGTGCAAGCACCTCCCTTGGGAGTCTCATTGGCTTTCGCCTCCACTCCGCTGTGATGGTTTTCTAATTGGCCTTTTTTGTCCATATTAAAAAATATTTTAAAATTCGTCTCTCTGGCTCCCACCCTCCATGGAGCCCGCAACTGGGAACGTCTCACTTTAAATAAAGCTCGAAAGTTTGGACTACCATAGAGATATAGGGGCGCAAGGCTGGCTTACAGTGCGACATCGGGCGCTCGATCGGGCTGGCATAGGGGGTCCTAAGGGCCACCCCCCACGAACAGATCAACCCTCACTTACACCGTCAGCACGACCTTTACCTACCACTTCGGCCGTCCGAGGACGACCTCAGCGGCTACTACTACGGCACTATGACCATTTCCCTACCCCTGGCTAATGGGTAAGGCCACCGTTTTGCTTGAAATCCAGACCAAAGGGGGCGTGTTGCCTTACGGCCACATTACAAACCAGAGCCGCTCAGCTCAACCCCCCAGGACTACTTCATCCCCGCTCACGGCGCTCAACTGCGCGTCTCCTAGCGCAGGAAACTGCTTACTCCTACTCGCCATGAGCTGTTTTTAATGATGGACGAGCCCGCCACCACCCAGTTACAGGGGGTCGCAGTTAGGAGTGGGAATTGTGGAGATGGAGGTGGAGGGAGCAGGGATGTAGGTAGGATGGGGTGGGTAAAGGATTGTGAGATTTGGGGGTGGGGGGGGGGGACATATGAAGGGAAAATTAGGGGTTAAGGGACTTATGGGAAGGGATGTGCTGTGATGGCGCCTGGAGGTTTTTGTTACGTCTATTTCTTAAGGAATTAGACCAAGAACGGGGTGGCAACCACGGGAAGGTGCAATCTCCAGACTTGCCTTGAGGATCTGTGGCATTCGTAGAGTTAACATTTGTGTTCGAACTTGCCTGCGCGGCGACGGAAGGGTTATTGTTTACGCTGTCGCCAATTCTATTACAATGGGTGGAAACACTTACCTCCGCCAACGACTCCTCGACTAACCTGGCCTTCGCTATCAGCTGATTCAGCTCGTGCACCGCGTCGCGAGACACTCGTTTCCTAATTCTACGATCTAACAATCCATATACCATATCTAGCATCATTACTTGCGGCACATCATATGGTAACTTTGCTATTGAAGCGCGCACTTTGCTTATACTCGTAAATACGTCAGCCCGCTCATTGTTTTGTACCGTACCGAAAATGTGACGAAAGATTTTATAACCCGCTCGCGGCACTCCGTACATCCCTCGAAGGCGTTGCAGCTCGTCGGACCACGACTTTATCGACGACTTCACCCCCTGCCACCAGACGGCGGCCTCGCCGACTAGCAGCATAGGCAGCCCCCGCAGCACGTGCTCATCGCTGATGTTGATGCAATCGCGGTATATTTCGATAGCGTCGATGAATGCCTCGAGCTCTTCCGCGTTCTTCGATGCCCCGTCAAAGCGCGCCGTGCACTTCGCGAAGTTGCACGACGAACGCGCGGTATCACGCGTATCGGGTATCCGTGGTGATGATGTGCACGGTTCATGTTTGTTTGACAGAATGCTTTCAATGAGAATGCGATTCGCTTCCGCTCGGTTCCTGGTGGCACACCAGGGTCTGAAGCATCTCCTCAGATATGGTTATATTCGGTGATGATAACGATGAAGCAACCATCGTCCTATTCTGCTCCACGTCCGTGTCGGATTCCACCCACCATCTCATTCGGTATGTTTTTTGGTTGGCTTCAGCGGCATGGTAACAGGGCACTACCTCTGATGTTACTCGCTCGAACAAACAAAACAACACGGGTGATGGTTGTGGTAATGAACGTAAATATGTAACGCTCTACGTATTCGTTACTAATTCCGTTGCACGACACCGAACGTTGAGTACACTTATTGTTGCGCGCGCCAAAAATGCCGAGCGGTAGACTGGACAGCTCGCGACGCTTCGCGTCGGTTATAATTTTGGCGGGAAGAGTGGACTCGCCCGAAGTTTTACCGATTGTTTTTGCACAGTTTGCAAATATGCCAAGTGAAATGCACTATCGGAGAGGGTTCACAGTATGTGTTAGCACGATAGGAGTTTTCACTTGTTGTCACTGATTGCATTTTACGACTTTTTCACTGAAGCTTGGCCGCGAGTTGGGCGTCACTTGTAGGGAAGTTTTTCTCAGGGTGTGTGATGGGTCTATTTCAATGATTTGAAATGCGTGTTTAACAGTAAAAAGGTATATTGATTCGTAAAAACACAGTAACAGGGGCACAAACAGGTAATCATAAAAACAATCAAAACTTTCACGAGACGATCGCGATCGTGACGTACGGGCTCGCGATGTATCGTCCACTGTCCGTTGGCGGGGTTGAGAGGTCGCGGGCGGGGGTGTCGTCTCCCGCCGCAACGCTTAAGGGCTAGTTCATACACAAATGTTAAGGCCATGTTACAATAGTTATAATAATCAAGGGCTGGTCGAGCCAATAACTAACTAGCAACTTAAATTATTAAAAATATTGGTAATAAAGGATTAAGGCAGGAATTATTGGTGGTTGCCAATAATTTTTGTTGGTTACACAAGACTTTTATTTTTATTACTAATAGGTAGTTATCTATTTTTTATAACTTCTGTGAACAAACTTAAAATAGCCAGACGTAGCCCTTTTTACGTTTACATAACCATGCACCTTTTTTTTAAATGCTTCAAAAAGACACTGTTTGGAATGTTCTACAAAAGTGGTACTTTTTGTTACTTCTCTACCTAGCAAAAACTGGACGTTACTATAGCAATAATTATATAATTCCAAAAAAAAACCTCTATTATGTGGATAAATCATAACGAGTAAATACTTGAAGGCCAAATTCAAGAAATTATATGAATACATAATTATTTCACATCATATCACGCCTGTAATCCCAGAAGGGTTAGGCAGAGGCGTTCCTATAGTACATCCACATTTTGACAGTTATGCTTGAGTCCCATATATAGGTTTGTAGCCTATTGCCAACTTTGTAGTGGGTATGTCTGTTTGAATTACTATTTTAGGAACTCATTAGGATATAACTAGTAATAGGTAAGTTAATCAATAACGGAGAAAAAAATCCGACAGGTATCTCCAGTGATTAGTGAGAACAAATAAAAAAACAAACTAACTCCAGTGTTTTTTTTTCAATATAACAACAGTTGTATAGATTATGCAGTAGGTATCTAAAGGTAGGTACAGGTAATTGCCATCGATTATAATATACTTGCAAAATGCAAATATCTTCAGACATGTGACAACACTTACGGCAAGTAATCTTGGTGATTTTTATATTGATTTAACTACTGTGATAAGTTTGAACACAGTCTCAGGACTATGTTCAGTTCGAAAACAGCCTTGGTTCAGATCAAAGCTGCCTTTAGAGAGACAAGAACTCTAAAAACAATGATGCAACACTCGCAGAAGTCTCAGAGTCAAAGTTAGATCTTAAATGTATGCGCCAGAACAATGTATTTTTTCAAGCCAAAACCGACCCATTAGTGAATGACAAAACTATTTTGTTACTCGGCCGCGCCGGTAAGCGGTCTGCGCCACGTGACGGCACATGTATTGTCTAAAAATGAGTACCTACTTATACAAAAAAAGCCAAATACGATATACATATTGCTATAGAAGTATTGATTATCGGATTCATCCATCTCTCTGTCCCATGGTATTCTTATGCATATGTTAAATACATACAAGGCCTAGTAGACCATGACCAATTATCAATGCAAAGAGCATTGAATTAATCTGTCATGGCAACTATTGTTCGTTTATTTGTACGTACTTCTTCCGACCATATTTTTTTCCTGGAAAGAAAATATATAGGAAGATCAACTTATCCAAGAATTCTTGGAAACATGCTGGTCCTGCTCCAGACAATCTGGTGTCTAGCTAGACGAAATCAAACTGGTTGCTTATTTAATCACACCTATTAACTATTAATTATAACGACTTTAATATTTTTATGGCATTAATTTTGCATTCTGTCATTACTTTACCTCACGCAATAACTATTTTTTTTAAGTTAGCATAAATTTAAAAAAAAAAGTTTATTTACACCTTAAAGTCAAATATATGGTTTACATTCGAAAATAGGCCTGAGCTAAGATAACTTAATATCTTGCAATTATAGGTCTCAGCGCCCACCCTCGTTATCACTACACCCGAGGGTCATAAAATATGTAATAAAATTAACAAGAATACATTTAATAATCTATGAGTTTAAGTTCTAATTAGTTATACTAAGTTGAGGCTGTGATTGTCTAAGAATTAGGGACTATTTAGGTGCAGGACCATAAAGATTAAAATGAGCAAAGAAACAAAAAAGAAAAACAAAAAAAAGGACAGGTAAACGGTGTATGCTGGAGAGTGTAGGGGTGCGTGTGAGTGTGTATGTGGGTGTGTGTGTCGGGGGGTGTGTGTGTGTGTGATAGTCTGTGTAATGTGTATTGTGTATGTGCCAGAGGAAAACTTAGGATGTGGAATTTTAAGTACACTATGTATACATAAGAGCACTATCTATCACAGTGTATCTGTAATTATTAATTATTTTACCTATTGCAGCATAGTGATTATAACTAGGTACTTACATCGTCTTCACAAGTAATTCTATAATCTAAGTATGCAAAGTATTTTAAAAGGGTAACTGTGGAGTTTTTTGCCCTATTTTCATGTCCATACGAAACTTCCTTTTGGAAACAAGAACCAGTTATATTTGAAGTAAAATAATTTGACTTTAACAACAAAAAGTTTTGTATGATAGTTATTACTTTATTATTTCCTATATACTATATTATTTCCAGGTGACATACATAACTGTATTTCCATTGAAGAACCCACCGACCAAAAACTTTCGGCAAGTTGATATTAGTGGCAACATGGCTATGCTTAAAGGTAAGTGACACTTAAAAACACCTAGCTCGAACATTTAGTTCTACGCACCTTCAGCACTTACCTTTATTTTTCTTATACCATATGTAGATAAGTAAATTCAAACGAATAAAAAAATCGCCCTTTTTTAGTTAATTTGTAACAAACATTCTGTTTAGAAAAAAAACTGTTTCCTCGCTAGTGTCTTGAAAAATTTCGTTTAATAATCGTGAGAATTCATTTATGACCGGTTTCTTTAGTTCCTAAATAAGTTCTCATTAGCTATTGATTCAATAAAGGTAAGCATACGATAAACGTCGGTTAACTGTCACTGGGTTTCTGAATACGCAACAAACCATTCAATAGCTATAAAACCGTTAACCAGTTCCTAATTGCCCCTAGATGGGTATATTTAAGAGATCTTGTTTTAATTGATTTTATTATTTAAATTCGTTTTTATTACTAGTTTTATTTGTAGCAATATTTTTTTCGAGGGTTAGTAAGTGGCTTTACACTGTTTTAGTTTAAAAAAATATGTTACTTCGCTATTTATGGGCGGATATATGAACGACATCATTGTCGACTTTTTCTTTAAGTTTCTTTTGACACTTCATTGTTTTGTCAACGAGAGAAGATTCTTCAATACCGAAGTGGCTAAAGACTTTGTCTTTACAATCGACAATAAACCGTAATGAGATACAAATTTGTTCCAAAACAGACAATGAAATTTGCTATGCGTAACACAGTGTTCTTATCAAAGCGATATACATAGAGTACTATATACGGGAGATATCCAGTAAACGAAAATAATTTCGTTCACTTTTCATCCGTAAATATTTCGAAAGGATTCCTCCTACGTCTTAAGTTTCTGGGCACTGATGTATTAAAAATAAACTCCAGTACCTACTTCCAAATCAGACTCTGATTCTAGCTACTCGCACTCATTGTTTTCTTTGAAAATTTTATTAATCTTTCACTGGCAACTTATTTCAATAATACACGTTTTATCTAAATAGAACCTGAAATTTGATGTAGTTGATAGGAAATGAAACGACAAACATACACGGTATGAATTATATGATTTTTTTTTCCAAATTAACTGAGAACTTGTTCCACATTTATTTACCAAATCATTATTCTCTTGCCCTTATCCCAATTTATTTGGGGTCAGCGCAACATGTATCTTTCTTGCATACTTCTCTATTTATTTACCAAAGACGGATAACGGTACGGATATATGTATATTTTTTGACCGGGTTGCGTTCCCACAACTACGGCCATTTGGTAAAAATTTTTCACCAACAACATCTATATCTATTTACAGATGATGAATCACTAACAATGGGATACGTACTGGAACACAAAATAGGAAGAAACGATCCCCTACAAATTCAAATGTTTGGTCAAGAAAGCGCAAGACTTACCTTCCAGAATAAAAACGTGAAGAAACTCATAAATGACGCCAATGAGCACTTTGATGTTGTTGTTACGGATTTTTTAGAATCTGAAGTATTTGCAGGGTGAGTGAAAAAAATTCTATTAGATATTCTTCATCCTCTGACCACCAAATAAATAGGGATCATACAAAATTTTTTTGCCCCAAAAGATCAGTGGAGGATAACTTCTTAATCTACAGTAATCCATATTATCATAATGGAAAAGGGTAGGCAAGAGAATGATGATTATTGAAAACACCCCCTTTCTCGTCATATCATATTACACACAATGCATCTAGTCAGTGGTGCATCCGATACATATCTGGAGATAAAGACCGAATCACTAACTTTAAGCCCAATTCTATTCTGCTCTTGTATCTTCAAACTCCTGGAACATATCCTCAATGAAATACATAAACTACCTAGAAACAAATAACCATCTTTCTAGCAATCAATTTGGTTTCCGAGATGGCATATCGACAAGTGATGCAGCCCATGAGCTTGTTGATTATAAAAAAGAAATTAATAGGGGGGGCAAAAAGACTAATGGCATATTCTTAGATTTAGCCAAAGCCTTTGACACAGTCTCTTAGCCATTGCTTTTACAAAAAAAAAATAACGAATATTCTTTAGAATTTCTGATCGGACACAACGTGTGGAAATAAGTCATAATACAAGCAGTGACTTACTTGTCTCTTTCGATGTTCCTTAGGGTAGTATTTTGGGTCCAAGTTTATATCTCGTAAATTTAAATGCCTTTGTGAGATAAATCTTGATGAAGTAAAATAATATCGTATGCAAGAAGCACCATATCGTCCGATAAAATTTATATAAAAGTGTGCAGCATGGATTTAATATGCTACCGACTGCAAAAAAGTATTCTTACTCCTAATGAGATACGCAATATCTCACCTTTTCAAGAGGTGCCAGAAAAGTTACCACAGGGATAACTGGCTTGTGGCAGCCAAGCGTTCATAGCGACGTTGCTTTTTGATCCTTCGATGTCGGCTCTTCCGCGGAACTGTGATTCTCTTCCCTCAACTCTCTCCATAACGGCACACAATTGGTGTAATAATGTAAGCTATTCTGGCGCTGCCCTAATCGAAGCGAAAAAAGTCTAATATTTAGGAATAATATTATTGATGATAATCTATCTTTACCACCTCATATAGACATGGTTACTTCTAGGGTAAGAAAACAAGTATTCGTTTTCATTAATCTAAGACATGCAGCGGAACCCAACATTTAATGTTTACAATAACACTCACCTTGCTACACACATCCTTTCATTTACACTACTCACCGGTGTCACACAGTCAAACAAAGTTATTGCCCTATGATAGGAGAAGAACGCTGATGTCTGTAATACGCATCAATCCTGATCCAGCTAGTCCCTTGCTGCCCTCTTCCAGCGACGCCCTAAGCCGAGGTCCGTACCCCACAGGTGGTGCCCTTAGCGTTGTCGCTTAGTTTTTAGTTAGTATTTAAGTTTAAGTCCTGGCTGGAGGCCTTAATTTATTAGGGCAACCACAGGCAAGTCCGTTTAAGCAAACGACAACCTCATAGGTTGACCTGCGAGATGCCAATTAAAAAAAAAAAACTGTCTGTAATACAGATATTTTATATCTATCTCAGGCACAGATGTTCAAAATCTGTTCATAGAAACAATTGTTGTGAGTGTGTCACCATACTACTCAAATGTTGTGTGTTGTGTGCAATTTATAATGCTTTTAGGTTATTTTTTAAATTATATTAATTGTTTCTTTGGCATAACTATTGCTATCAGGTTAGCAGTTCTATACGACTGCCCAATGATCTGGCTGTACTCCATGGGAGCTCACTGGCAGGTGCTGAGGCTGATCGACCGAGCCACGAACCCTGCTTACGACCCTGACTACTTATCTCCAGCCATGATTCCCTTGTCTTTTCTGGAGAGAGTCGATGAGTTGTGGTCGAGGATTAAGTGGCAGTTCCTTAAAACGTAAGTCTCAAAAAATAAGCTCATGTTTAGTATTTATTTTTGTTTAAGAACAGGGGGAAATACTAGTGCGCGATTCCAATTATAGATACCATATCCTTCACATGAAATCTAGGTAGGTACAGTCACGGACTTTAATTGATCAGCCACTTCCCACTGTTCGTATGTTTGCCGTGCAATGCAAATCGAGATACTTAGGTCGGTTATCCTCGTACATAGTACAGACTGACTACCCAAAGTCAACCAACTGCAGGTCTAGCAACCGTAACATAGCAACAATTGTTTTAGCGTAACGATAGTAACGTTCGCGTACGGAGAAATTATAATGGGTAATTTTGCCATCGGAAAAACTCAAGATGACTTTCATGACAAATATGATTACTTTTCACATAAACTTAACACCTAACCTAACTGCCGCCATCTTGGAATTGATTATGAATTTTATTTACTATTTCTGTGTTGTAGTTTTAGCTATTAGAAATGTCACAAAATTATCTAAGCTAAAAAAAATGTTTTATTTTGTTTATCAATCACTATTGTTGGCCTGACGTAATACCGAGTAGATGCTCTTTGGCTGTCTATTACAGCAGTCGTAATTGCAAGGAGTTAACCAATCTAGTCCCAATATCAGTCCCTCGCATGTTTTCCCATACTTCTTGGCAATGTTGAGCCACATCTTCTTTTCTTCGATCATTGCGGTGATCCTATCTCTGCACCATTAAACCCCACATATTCTATGGTATTCAGGCCAGGGGATTTAACTGGCCATGGAATCACCGTTATGGCTGGATCTGCATCAAACCAGGTGTTAACAATTCTTGCTCGATGAATGGCACAATTATCTTGAACAAAATGAATATTTGCCATTTCATATATGGTGGCAAAAATACAACTTTCAAGTTAATGGGTGTATGATGGTTTCCTTTTTTCAATATTTCAAAAAACTTTGGAAACTTTTTATTCTTCGGAAATTGCAGCTGTCATTATCGCGTAAATAACTACGGCTACGATTCACCAAAATTTTAAATTATCGTCTCTGATATCAACATTTTATTCGGATAGGTTTTCAGAAATAACGAGTATTTAGTGAGCTCTGATTCAACGAAGTTCAATATCAAATAGATTGGATAAACGTATGCAACATTGTATTGATTGATCATTGACAACTCATTAGTCAACCTTCAACCTCTATGGCTAACATTATTACCGATTTTAAGTAATTTGTCACTTGTTTACGAGCATTTTTACCACTTTTACCATGCAATTTATCAATCACACGGCACTCGCGCGCAATCAGCTGTGCGGTGTCAAGCGACTCACAGCTGATTGCGGGCGAAAAGAGAAAAAGTGGATTGATTCATCTTGTTTGTAAATAGGGATTATTCACTACATAAATCACCGCTGATGGTGTATTTTTCTTGTTACGTTAATACTCAATATTCTAACGGGCAATTTGATTAATAAAAAAAGGTAAAAAAAATTGTTTCTTTGGGAAAGTTGTATTTTATGATGAGTACAATCATGTGTTTAAGGATCGGTCACTTATTACCAGTCACCCTGATGAGAGATGAGATGCGCTATATTTCGTTTAGAAAGAAACAATTACGTATATTTGGCCACAGTTGGTGAAACACAAAATTTAAAACAAAAAATTAAAATAACAACTTGTTGTTGTATTTTCATTTTTTGTTTTATATTTTGTAGTATTAGTAGTTTCATAAGTGATGTTCTTTCCGAGGAACTAACACCATCGTAACTTGTAAAACTGTAACAACTGAGCCTTTGTGAGACACTTAGCAGTTCAAATAGAGATTACTGCCCGCGTGAAGGGCGGTAATTATCATAGGGGAACGTACTACCGGAATTAAAAGTATAATAACCCCTAACCCACGTCAAGGGCTATCCCTGTGCGAATTTCATCCAAATCCTTTCAGCTGTTAAGGCTTGAAAAGGAAATTCTGAATTATTTTCGCATTTATAATATTAGTCTAGATGTGATAAATGATTTTATATCTGTATGTAGGTTTGTACAAACACTTTTACAAGTCAATCATATTTTAAAAACTAGATGACTTTAGCGTTTCCTATCTGAATACTCGGAGAAGAAAGGCTGAAACAAACCCAGAGGTCACAGTCTCTTTTAAAGTCCAAACGTAACCTTGTCAGATCATGTGAAGACCATGTATATTGTTGACTGAAATAGTTTTTTGAGCAAAGAACCATACAGATTAAGTGGACCTGTCCAGACAGTGCACGCATTTTCAGTAATCTTGCAGCTCAACTCAGAACTTAATGAGTTCAACGATTTGACGAACAATACCAAAGAAGGGACATTTGGCTAGGCCGCAAAACACAAATTAACTGCGAAAAAAAAACTAAGTTTTCTTAATTTTCGCGATATTTAAAACAATATAATACTTCAAAAAATTATAGATATTAATTTGCCTTCAATTTCAGATTCATTACCCAACCCGAAGAACGCAAAATCTACGAGCAAACTTTTGGACCGCTGATCGCAAAACGCGGCCGGACACTTCCAGAATACGAAGATGTCATCTTCAACGCTTCGTTGATCTTTGGGAATGAGCACGACGCTGTTCGTGATCGTCCGAGCACGCCCCAGAACTTCAAGTACATCGGTGGATTCCATATTGAGGAGCCTGTGAAACCACTGCCTAAGGTTATTAATCCATGAAACTAGTTTTATTTTAAAATCCACCCACACTTACATTCACATTGTTTCATCCATTTCTCGTATCATTTCCAAAATCATGATCATTTACGTTATTAATAATTTTTTAAGAATGTTTTTAGGTTGCTTAACCAAGAGCTTGAAATCAAAAATGGAACTTCTGGATATGGTTCGTATTGGTAGCTCTGACCATCGATTTGATCAAGATTTTTATAAAATTAACGTTAGGCAAATATTATGTTTTGCCACATCACGACAAATCGGCAATATGATAACATGCGCTTCAATTCGATAACCTCTTCAACCCCGTTAGCTTCATAAATTCGCAATCTGCCATGACTTCAAAGCTATTACGACACTATTTTATGACTTTGTTATTAAACTTATAATTTGTCTACCTATTTCTTCTTCTCTTCGTATTGATGACTTATACCGACCAGTAATCGACCCATCCCAAACACAGTGACGGTTTGCAGCCCGACATTCTTGCACAACTACTTGCACCCTCTAGAACTCAAGAATCAAACGACATATCTGTACATATCGCTGCTAGTAAATTTATGAAATAAAATGATCTATTCCTAATTTCAGGAGTTTCAAGACCTCATAGACAATTCCAAACATGGTGTGATATATTTTAGTATGGGATCATTCTTGAAAAGTAATTCTTTGCCAAAGCCTCTGATCGCAGAACTTCTGAAGATGTTCGGGGAACTCAAACAGACGGTTATTTGGAAATTCGAGTCTGATTTGCCAAATGTGCCGAAGAACGTTCGCGTTGTGCATTGGGCACCGCAGCCCAGCATTTTAGGTAATCAACCAACGCCATGTTTTATATATTAATTTTATTAAAGCTGTGCACTAGTAAAATATTCTGTACAATGACAGACTAAATGCCCGAGGCATTTTCTACCAGTTAAAAGTTGACTAGTACATAACTTACTTTTCAACATTATTATTATTTTCAAAGTTAAATACACTATAGCTGGAATATTACGGTAGAGAGAGCATTTTCAGTTTCATGATAGGCTAGCTGCCAGTCTTTGGCATGCTCAATCAACGCCGTGCCATCAGCATATGTTATAATTCTGCAGTGATTAATTATTGATTGACAGTTGACACAGGTCGTTGATGTACACCAAAAATAAGGTGAAACCAAGCACTCTGCCTTGGGGGACCATATGTGAGAAATTCTTCATTGCTGGTGAAATTCCCAAACCTCACTTATTGTCTACTTTCAGTGAGGTAACTATGAAATATTTCTAAGACCGTGCCCCTTACACCTATTGCTTCCAGCTTGTTTAGAAGGATAGGAATTGAAACTGTGTCGAAAGCTTTTGACAGGTCCAAAACTACTGCTATGGTTTTTACCTTATTATCTAAAGATCGAATCACAGTTGTAGTCTTCAGTGTGTTACCCTTAATAAATCCGTTTGGTTGAGAGAGATAATATTACATGTGATAAGATAATTGGCATGTTGTTTATATAAGAGCTTTTCAAAAACCTTCGAGAGAGTTGTGAAATTATAATTGGCCGATAATATCAGGCACAGTCTCTATAGTCACTCTTGAAATTCGGCAAATTATGGCTTCTTAAGAACTCTAGAAAAGGTCTCAGTGGCGTACGGAGGGAGGTATTTGACGCCCCCCGCAACGTCTAAGGGGGGCACGCGCTGCCACCTCGGGTCCAGATGTATGAGGGGCGGCGGACGTCCTTGAGTCTGTCGCCCGGTGCGAATCGAGATCTCTTTCTCTCTTTCCGCAGCCTTCTTCTGCGAGATTACTGTTTCGCAGAAGGAAACCAAAGCGTCCCAGGGCTCCTCGGTCACGGCCTACTCCTGAGATGAGGGCACGGCGTGACTTCTCCCAACGGTTAAACTCTGCCCGCTTATAGCAATCAATATTTGCTGATTGTAGATGTTTAAAAAGTGTTGATTAATCTTCAAGTATACCTTCAAGTTACCTTCCAATTGAACATTATGATTTCGGCACCGTAATCATTACGTATTTTTCAGGTTGGGTATTGTACAGGATTGGGCCCTGACGTAGTAAAAGTACGTAATGATTACGTAATACGGTCGGTAGTTACGTTCTTTTCTTGAATACATAATGAGAGTGTCAGGTAATATCTTGATTGTATGGCAGTTACAAATCAACCTGCCTAGCTCTTTCCCAACTATATTGGGATCAGATTCAAGTCTAGCCTGATGCAGCTGAATACCAGTCTATACATGAAGCGACTGCCTATCTGATGTTTACAACCCAATTACTGGGTAACATGATACAACTTGGTAAGACTGGTTGTCAGACTTTTGAGCTGACTAATCGCAACGACTGTCGAAGTTCCGCAAATGACAGCTGGGAACGATGGCTTACATGCTTTCCGAGGCACGGAGGGGTCTCTATATGTAGTGGATGATCATCCATCCACGAACCAACCGCGGCAAGCGAAGTTTAACCTTCGATCGACCTGTGCGGCTGTTATCCTTTAGCCATAAGCCCTTCTACTTTGACTGAATTGTACTTTATACTTTAACGGTTTGTAATCATCCTTGCAGGGCAAATGCCTCTGATTCGGAAAACAAAGATTAAAATAACGTCACAAACACAGGTGATATGGAATGTGAGGTTCCTAAGTTGGTGCAACATGAGATTCGCATTGGGATAAGGCACAGACTAACTTTTTAATAGTCAACTCAGACAATGCCTAAGTGTAGTACAAACGGGCCACTACTAGGTAGCGTAGCATAATTATGAATGAAATTAAGATAGAGTTATTAAAAACTATGTAAATGACTGCTCGAAAAGAGTTAGACCAAATTTTGCTGAAGAAGATTTGGCACTATTACCTAAAGATTTATGAAAAATATCTAAAGTACACACATCTGTTATGGGGTACTGTGTTAAAGGTTTCAACAAAGGACCTTACGACATTTTGCAATTAAACGAAAGAAAGTTTAAAACCCATGTAAAAGGTACACTTATTGAACAAGCATATTACAAATTGTAGGATTATATCCTAGATGAGAATGCTTGGAAAAATGCTGGTCCTGCTCTATGACAATCAAGAGGCTAGACAAAATCACACTAGTTGCTTATTTAATTGTATAATTTGTTATTTTTACTTCACTCACACACTGACTTATTCCTAGTAAATATTTTAGGAAAATCATATACTTTTGCAACGTTTGTAAATATGTGAGCACCAAAGACAGATAAATAAATCACGTGATTGGTACTATCACTTGATTTATTTATCTGTCTTTGTTTATTTGTAATTATTTTTACCTATTGTGGTATAGTATTGGTGGAGTTTCTTGCCCCTTCTTCTCCATACGAAACTACCTTTTGGAAGGGTCGCCTAGAATCAATTACATTTAAATGTGAATGTTGACGTTCTAAACTTCCTTTTATATTTGAAATTCATACTTTGACTTTGACACTCCGGTCAGCCTTTGAAAATCGGGGCTCCGCTCCTTTCGCATGCTTTAAAACACATTTTAAAATTTACTTAAAACACATTTTTTCCATTTCTTAATTGTTTCTCAATTGACTGACGGGCTTTTACGACTCACAGATGTGGCTACGATGATGAGCTTTAACTTTACTTAATTCTCAGAATTAGTAGAGATCTCTGGATTTCGATTTTCTCAAAACATTTCTTTTGACCGATGGCTGCCATAAGTGTCCATTTGCGTGCCATATAATACAAATGGAATGGGTTTCTAAGAGTTTCAATATTGTTTTACAATTTTAAAGAATTAGGATATTTTATTATTAATGTAAACGCGTCGAGCTGTCATACCATAAAATTGAGTTTTAATGTGTTATTAAAGTCGGCCGAACCATGTGCATTTTTTTTAAATAAATATATTATTTGTTATAAGAATAGGTGACAGATAGTCACAATAGGTAAAATTCCTTTACTTTTTCTAAGTGGAAAAATACGGTTCGTAACATATTACATTAATTTGTTGATTTTTAGTGTAAATTTTTTTAAGTTTCGTCGTCCTCCTCCCTTTCCAAATTTATTTGGTCAAGTAGTTTTTTTTTCATAAATCTTTAGGTAATAGTGCCAAATCTTCTTCAGCAAAATTTGGTCTAACTCTTTTCGAGCAGTCATTTACATAGTTTTTAATAACTCTATCTTAATTTCATTCATAATTATGCTACGCTACCTAGTAGTGGCCCGTTTGTACTACACTTAGGCATTGTCTGAGTTGACTATTAAAAAGTTAGTCTGTGCCTTATCCCAATGCGAATCTCATGTTGCACCAACTTAGGAACCTCACATTCCATATCACCTGTGTTTGTGACGTTATTTTAATCTTTGTTTTCCGAATCAGAGGCATTTGCCCTGCAAGGATGATTACAAACCGTTAAAGTATAAAGTACAATTCAGTCAAAGTAGAAGGGCTTATGGCTAAAGGATAACAGCCGCACAGGTCGATCGAAGGTTAAACTTCGCTTGCCGCGGTTGGTTCGTGGATGGATGATCATCCACTACATATAGAGACCCCTCCGTGCCTCGGAAAGCATGTAAGCCATCGTTCCCAGCTGTCATTTGCGGAACTTCGACAGTCGTTGCGATTAGTCAGCTCAAAAGTCTGACAACCAGTCTTACCAAGTTGTATCATGTTACCCAGTAATTGGGTTGTAAACATCAGATAGGCAGTCGCTTCATGTATAGACTGGTATTCAGCTGCATCAGGCTAGACTTGAATCTGATCCCAATATAGTTGGGAAAGAGCTAGGCAGGTTGATTTGTAACTGCCATACAATCAAGATATTACCTGACACTCTCATTATGTATTCAAGAAAAGAACGTAACTACCGACCGTATTACGTAATCATTACGTACTTTTACTACGTCAGGGCCCAATCCTGTACAATACCCAACCTGAAAAATACGTAATGATTACGGTGCCGAAATCATAATGTTCAATTGGAAGGTAACTTGAAGGTATACTTGAAGATTAATCAACACTTTTTAAACATCTACAATCAGCAAATATTGATTGCTATAAGCGGGCAGAGTTTAACCGTTGGGAGAAGTCACGCCGTGCCCTCATCTCAGGAGTAGGCCGTGACCGAGGAGCCCTGGGACGCTTTGGTTTCCTTCTGCGAAACAGTAATCTCGCAGAAGAAGGCTGCGGAAAGAGAGAAAGAGATCTCGATTCGCACCGGGCGACAGACTCAAGGACGTCCGCCGCCCCTCATACATCTGGACCCGAGGTGGCAGCGCGTGCCCCCCTTAGACGTTGCGGGGGGCGTCAAATACCTCCCTCCGTACGCCACTGAGACCTTTTCTAGAGTTCTTAAGAAGCCATAATTTGCCGAATTTCAAGAGTGACTATAGAGACTGTGCCTGATATTATCGGCCAATTATAATTTCACAACTCTCTCGAAGGTTTTTGAAAAGCTCTTATATAAACAACATGCCAATTATCTTATCACATGTAATATTATCTCTCTCAACCAAACGGATTTATTAAGGGTAACACACTGAAGACTACAACTGTGATTCGATCTTTAGATAATAAGGTAAAAACCATAGCAGTAGTTTTGGACCTGTCAAAAGCTTTCGACACAGTTTCAATTCCTATCCTTCTAAACAAGCTGGAAGCAATAGGTGTAAGGGGCACGGTCTTAGAAATATTTCATAGTTACCTCACTGAAAGTAGACAATAAGTGAGGTTTGGGAATTTCACCAGCAATGAAGAATTTCTCACATATGGTCCCCCAAGGCAGAGTGCTTGGTTTCACCTTATTTTTGGTGTACATCAACGACCTGTGTCAACTGTCAATCAATAATTAATCACTGCAGAATTATAACATATGCTGATGGCACGGCGTTGATTGAGCATGCCAAAGACTGGCAGCTAGCCTATCATGAAACTGAAAATGCTCTCTCTACCGTAATATTCCAGCTGAATGACAACCTTTCGCGTCTCAACCATCCAATTCCTTAAACACACCTGTCGTCACTCTAATACGAATAGAGTCTACCTACCTCACGACTGATTATGATGTATTCATGAGTTTAAACTTCTGTTCGACTCCTGTTTTAGCTGAGACAAGCATAAGGAAATATAGGGTAACGTACAAGGAAACTCTTATACATTTTCAAAAAAACTAAGATCTTCTGCTGACCTTGTCATTCAAACTTGTGTATTTTTCTGAATGAGAATGTACTGCATACGTCGCGTAGTTGAGAGAGCACAAAGAGCGGCCCTTAAAGTGCTTTTGAAGAAGCCTGTTAGGTTCCCGACTGCAACTTTGTACCAACAATGCTCTGTACTCCCAGCAAGACAGCTCTATGTGCTTCAGACCGTCATAGGGAAGCATGCGACAATCCCATATAAAAATAACAACAAGTGCAGGAAGCATATAGTGTGGAATTAATGTCTTGCTGAACTGCTCTCGCCAGTAAAACTTTGAACATAAATAGCTCTTTTCTATACAACCGTATTAATAAAATACCATTTACACATAACCTAACATAAAATAAATGCAAAAAATAATTACAAAGACTATTATAAAGTTAAATTACGATCTTCTAAAAACAATCAAATAAAGGTATTTCAAAACACAGACATTCAAACATACACAATCACTCACACACACGTGCACTCTCGTGTACGAACACACAAATATAGCACGGTAACACGTTCGCTTGGGATAATTACCGACATCCGCGAGGGCAAACCGCGAGCAGAAGCTAGTTTCAATATAAATTAATAAGTAGTTGTAGTCTACAGAATTTGTTTTTTTTATGATTTTAAATTCCTTGTACTTTGTAGCACGTAAGAAAATGTTGTTTCTAATGTCACCTAGTCAGGGAGGCGCTGGTGTTTGTGTTACAATGATATTTTTATTAGTACAGACACCAACGATACATTTCTTTCCGAAATGTTCTATTTTTAATTGGATTTTTTTTTTTTAAACCGTGTGTTTACAATACTGAATCGTAGCTTAACATTGCGTGTCTGTCTGATCTGCTTCTAAATAGAAGTTATGTTTTGTTTAAAAAAAAAACATAATGTTAAGTGATCTCTGTATCATTTATATGATCATTCTTACAAGAAAGAAATGAACTTAGTGTTCCTGTGTTACCATAAAAATAGTGCGTCCTAAAACTGAAAGCCTGGGGTATTCTGCGTAATCTTGATAAACGTTTTGATAAAACCATTTACGTAAACGCATCCCTAAAAACCCAAAACACACGAAGTGTCTCTTGTTTAGTAACTGTATGAGAATCACGCGCAGCATTCTAAATTTAAACGCAGTCGGCTTGATCGCTTCGCGCTGTATTGACCAAATTTAGAGCGTGAAAAACGAATTTAAATATTTAGATTTTGTGAATATTATGTGTTAAAAGGAAATAAAATAGTTATTTTGCTCAGAATTTATTTAAAAATATAGTGAGTTGTGTAAATTCAGTTTTAAAAAAAAAAAAACTTTGCAAAACACGAAATTATTAAAAAATTCTTCGTTTATTTTTCAGAAAATGGTTAAGCCAAAGTGTTTATTGCTTGGTCTACTACTAAGTTTCTCCATAGGCGATGCATCCAAGATTTTGGCTGTCTTTCCAATTCCAAGTCCTAGCCATGGTATACTTGGAGACAATATGGTTAAACACCTACTTGATGGAGGACACGAAGTAAGTATCTTTTTTTTTACAATGTTTACCAGTGTCTTGCCTCTGAAATAGACCAAGATTTTAATCGAATTTTTAGTAAAAGTCAAATAATTTATTTCAAATAGACACATAAAGCACTTTTGAACGTCAATATTTAAAAGAAAATAGAATTGATTCTTTAGTTGTCTCTTCCAAAAGGTAGTTTTGCAACGAGCAAGAAACTAAACAGTTACTCTTTTATAATGTATTACAATATTTTGTGTACATTATTTATATTATGTATTGTAAAATTAGACAGGGCGCTATGGCGCTCATTAGGGGAGGCCTATGTCCAGCAGTGGACTACTATAGGCTGATGATGATGATGATGATGATGATTGTAAAATTACATGGGGAGACGATGTACCTAAAATAACATTACTACACAACAACTGGTTAAAATACTTTACAATGTTATGTGATAGTTGGAAGTTCTATTCTTAAGTCAATTTTATTTTGATAATCTAACAACGTTTTTTGGTGTTCTTATTGGAATGGTACGATCAGGTTTGATGGCATACCTTACTTGCGTACCTTGCCTCATGTTACTGTGTCGATCATTACCGGTTGTAGTGTTAGCTCTATCAATAAAAAACAACACAGCTTGTTCAAATATCACGTCATCGTAACAATTATGTCATTATCATGTAAGGTATTATCTTCCTACTCACTAATGAGACATATTAAGTAGTTGTTTGTTATGTAAATTAAGTAAAACTGACGAGTTTTATTCAACATTTAATAATATATCATTACAATTGTACCTTGTCATATTTCAAAATTAATATTCCACATAAGTAGTAGATACTCGTACAAGAACACGTTAAAAAACGTCTGTTACAATTATCGCCTAACTCGTTTCCTGTGCTAGGTATAAATAAATTATTATCACTTAATACTTGGAACCCAAACAACTAAATGATATGCATAAGTAATTATTTAATAGTGAAAATAATATGTAAGTAATAGTAAGTTGTGGATATGATACGAATTATCATTTACAATTGAGTGCTTCTTCAGATCTTAACTGATAATATAAGTTTGTAATTACCCAATTGTTATGGCAAGATTCACTGACCACAGTTTGACTTTACGTAATTTGCCAAGTGAAGTAAACGTCTCATACGAATGTGAACCTAATTTGTATGTTTTTCATGTTCATATTTGTATAACACACTCGCTCACATTCAGTTTTACGAATATTAACATGATTTTTAAAATAATAAAGTTCTCGTTCGTATGAAATGCTTTCTTACCAACGTTTAATCAAAGCGCGGTCTGTGAATCTTGCCCTGTCTGTATAAATTATATTACTTACTTACTTACATACTTTTTTATTTATAAAGTCAACAAAAAATGCCCTTAGGTATAGGACCATTGTGTTATTCATATTTCTATCCAACTACTACCTCGTAGATTTGGTACACTTTGATTATAACAAAATTATTATATGCAAATAAAAATTAAAAATCAATTGTTATTGGGTTTATCTATCTACAAATTCTCAGTAGCAGCCTGGAGTCTAGATTTTTGCCCGGTTGATGGCAATAGGCTCGCCCCTATTACATGAGACTGAAACATAACTAGCGAAATGTGGGTGTACTACAGGTACACCGCTGCCTAACCCTTCTGGGATTACAGGCGTGATGTTATGTTGTTATAAACAAAAGATCTCGTCAAAATCATCTATCTCAATCAAATCAATAACGTGAACCTACATTTAGTACCAACCTAAATAAAAAGAAGTTACAAAATTTACTTGATTTAGTTTATAGTGCCGAAAAAAAAATATAATTCCAAGAGCATGATTGTGACAAAAAGAAACCTAACTATTATCATCGTATATGATGGTTCATCATTCGTTCATCATTCAGTCGCGACTGAAGAATAAGCACTTTGACACTTATGACAGGTGCCCGGACCTGACGTCTCAGTTTCTACGCTGAGACGTAGTGAATGTCAATTCAGATAACCCTCAATAACATCATCTCTAGCTAACATCCTTAAATATTTGAGATGATATCAAATAAATGACAAGCGTTATAAAGCGGTTAACAGACTGATAATATTAAAGTCGTTGAGGTCAGCTATCGCTGATAATACATTAATTTATAATGACTTTGGTTGGTGCTTGAAAACGTTGTAACCTACGTACATGCTGCGTGGCCAGTTGTAACGGTCCCGACTTACGAGTTGTAGGCCGTGGGTTCGAGCCCAGGCAGGCGCTATACTTTGTATAATTTATTTCATCACCACTGCTCTCAAAACGGTGTACGAAAACATCGTGAGGAAACTAGCATATCCTAGCACCAAAAATTCGAATACATGTATCGTCTACCAACCCGCACTGAGTACGTGGTGGATTTAAGGCCCACTCCTTCTCACAGAGAGCAGGCCTGCATCCCAGAAGTGGGAACGTTATAGGCTGATTTTGCTTATGCTACATACATACATAAGCTCACGCCTCTGCAGAATCTAAAGAACACCATCTGTGATGACCCTTTTGCTTCGCTCTGACCTTTCTGAAGAACGTCACCAATAAGGTCACTATACGTCCTTCTAGGGAGAACAGTCCAGGCGTTTCCGACAGTTAATATTTACATTTTTATTTACAGGTAATATACATAACGCCTTACGTCGAAAAACAACCAAGTCATCCGAAACTACGTACAGTAGATGTCAGTGAAAATGCTAAATATTTCGGCGGTAAGTAGAAGAGAATTGAGGATGAACGAAACCGTCCGTTCATAATTCACTAGTTAATGCCTGCAGCTTCCCCTGCGTGTATTTCGGTAAATATCCCATGGGAACATTGGGAACATACTACCGTGATAAAGAAAACCTATGTGTTTATCCAGGTATACAATGTCTGAATTCCGTAATTCATGGTTTTCATATAACTCTATTGCCTTACGCGGCGCACAGTAAAGCTCCCAGTCTGCATAGTTTTTTGGACATATTCAACAATAATCTTCATATTTCAGCCAACTTACAAAAACCCTAATGAGTTATATACAATATACCTAAACCTTCCCATGAATCCACTCGTCCATTGGTGAAACCCGTATGAAAATCCGTTCCGTAGTTTTTGAGTTATTCGCGTTCAGGCAGACAGACTTGTTTTATAATATGTAGGTAGTGATAACGTAAGGATATTACATATGGTATAAATGTATGGTAATACGTGCACGTTATAATTCGACCCCGACGACGCCACTACCCTCCTCCAGGAGAGTAGTAAGGCCACTAGCACGCTACATAAGCCCAGAACCCGATCGCCGTCCTACCGTCCTCGCCGCCGAGGCCCGCCGCGACGCCCAAATCGACGCCCCTCCCGACCCTTGCTCGAGCCAGCCCGCGCCGCTGAGCCTGTAGCTTTAAATTCGTCCGTAAATAATACCAATCCCGATCCAGCTAGTCATTTGCTGCCCTCTTCCAGCGACGCCCTAAGCCGAGGTTCGTACCCCACAGGGGGTGCCCTTAGCGTTGTCGCTTAGTTTTAGTTAGTATATAAGTTTAAGTCCTGGCTGGAGGCCTTAATTTATTAGGGAATCCACAGGCAAGTCCGCTTAAGCAGACGACAACCGCATAGGTTGACCTGCGAGATGCCAAACAAACAAACAAAGCACGTTATAACGATATCGTGGACGGAAATTTAAAATGTTCTACATACATTTTCATACATTTGACCCCCCTGTGTTATCGTTATGCCCTGACGTGGACGACACTGAACTATAAAAGCGCACCAAATCTGTTAATTGGTTGTGTAAATAGAAACGTAGAGTCTGTTGATGTCAATTTAGATGGTTAAAGTTTTGTTTAAGTTCTATATTTTTGGATATTATTCGTAATGCTGGTACAGATATTAAGCTGGGTAGGTAGTAGCAACTTCATAGTGCTTTGATTTTTTGCCACTCACTTCCGAAAATGAAATTATTTTCACTTTTTTCACTTTTCGCTTAATTGGACTGTCATTATCTAAAGGAATTGGTGTGCTATCACAACCTGATATGTAGTTGCCAGAATATTATCAACATAGACTAAGTGGATTTAAAGCGCAGGTTTCCTCTACTAAATGAAAAAAGAATGATCAATAATTACTAAGAAATCGGTACATTAATATAAACCTGCTGGCTCCCAAACGTTTTTTTGAAGTCGGTTTAAATAATCGATTAATTTTTATATCGATTTGGAATGTGTAAAACCTGGTTTGCATTTGTACTCAATAAGGCCGTGTTAGTTAATCTTTTCTATGGCGTTGGCGTCGTATTATTGGTTTCGTTACCGCGTTAATTGAAAGTGAGTTAATTGTTTGCTTTCACCATTTTACCAACGGCATGATATTTCAAAAATATTTACGTCAGTTTCACAAAATGCATTCAATGTCAACAGATTTAACTACGCAGCTGCCTAACCATAATATCTTTACGTTTAATCTAAACAAAATGGAGAAGTGTTAATGATTAATCTTTCAATCTTGCTCGACAGCTGGACGTGGGTTTTGGAGTTTTAAGACAACTGTATTAATATGTTTCATTAATGTAACACTAAAGTTTTTATGGTATCCTTGAAACAACAGTGTGGAGCTCTCATGTGACTGATAGAAAAGAGTATTCGAAGGCTGGACATATGCGTCTCCAATAGAATACCGTGTGATTTGAGCCATTCCTTCTCATCTAGCTACTCCCACCCCGCGAACAACGTCGCGTCGTCGTCGCTATTCTAAGAGCTTTCTACCCTACATTAACCAATGTAACAGTTACTTATAAACAAATATCTTTCACAGGAAACATGTTGGACGTGAAAAAGATCATAAGTGGAGAGTTTGACATGCAAGACCCCGCTATTATATTCGACATGATGATGAACATTGCTTCATTAACGCTGGCGAACGAGAATGTACAGAATTTTTTAAAAGACCGCACTCACAACTTAGATCTCATCATTGGAGAGTATATGTTCACTGATTTGTATTCTTCGTAAGTATAATTCTTTTGGATACCATATTCAGTTAAAAAAAACAATCCATAATTTCATACTAGCATAGTTAAACGATAAACAGATTTTAAATCACAGAAAAATAAAGCAGCTGCAGATGAGAGAATATTCATGATAAAAACGTAGAATAAGCATGCAACGCTAGCGTTTGCAATGTTCATTCAAAAAAACCTGGATGAGAAAGATGAGCGTACAAATAATGATATTTGCATAACTAATAATCTAGTAAAGATTATCTTGTATAGACGGAAAGCAAATGGCAAATAGTTGATTGTTGCTAACATTAACTAAAAGGTAGTGCAGAATATTATGCTCCAATCATTGTATAATAAGAAGAAGCAAACTAAATTGTAAAGAAAGTAAAAGCAGTAATCGACAGGGAACTCTAACCTCGATTGTTTGACTCCTGCGAATGAGACTACAGCTATCAGACCAACTTTTTTAAACCACACATAATCACAAAATAACAATCTAGCTTTTAAGCATTTGATTTTTTTGTATAATTGTGTATTTAGCTCTATTTAATCATAGTAGGTAGGTATATGTACAGCCAAGTTCAGTATAAACCAAAAAGTAAAAGGTTCAAAATCATCGAATCTTTTCTTTTATCACATCTAATGAAAACCGATGCATAAGGCCTCCGATAGCATACACCCAGAAGATCAGAACTCTAGAACCCATCATCAGTTATTTAACTAAAGCATGTATATTTCAAGATTGCCAGCAGTTCTCCAATGTCCGTTCATCTGGTTCTCAACCATCGAGCCGCACTGGATGATTCTGAACGTGGTCCATGGTCCTCCGAACCCGGCTTACAACAGTGACTATCTGCAAGCACATGTGGCACCTTACTCCTTCAAGGACAGAGTAACGGAGCTGTGGACGCAATTGAAAGGACTTTATAAACATTCTACGTGAGTATTCTAATGTTCCAGAGGTCGAAGCTCACACCAATGGAACACACTCACTCAAACCGTTACTGGTTCTGTCAGACTCTTACTCACGAAAAACCACCCCGGTGTTCCGTCTCACACCTACGTCGGGGTCGCGGGAACATACGATTCTTCCGCAACCCCGACTGGTGCCGGTCCTCGGGCCAACATCCCAAACAACATCGCACCGGCGTAATTTCGGCTAGTATGGTGATAGTAGAGGGACATGGGAGTCCTGTCACAACGATCGATAATGATTACTGTAAAATAATTACTAATAGACGAAGGCAGACTTACCGAGCTAAAATTGTCAGAAGTCCTAAACAACTAGTCTTACCAAGGAGCACCATATTATTCAGTAACTGGGTTGTAGATGTAAGAGAGGCAGTC